>OZ010589.1:93485361-93535361 GCA_963932145.1 Acanthosepion lycidas | reverse complement strand
ACCAATCAAACATACCAAGTATGGATAAGTAAGGTCGGAAATGATATAAGATCTAACCTCAATCCAAACATGCTTGCCAATGTCCGTAGGGACATCATGCGAAACAACAGACTCTCAAAGACAGAAATAGATAAGATAAAATTAGATATAAGACAAAATACTATGACCCATCACCCAAAATCTAATGAGATGAATGTAGAAATAAGAAATGTGACAGAGGATGAGGTAAAAACTAAAACAAATGAAATACGAAATAACCTTCCAGGAAATAAAGTCAAAGACTCTACCTTAAACACAACCTGCAGTTCTCCAGACATTGTCACTGAAGATGACTCTAAGTACATTATGTTAGAATTCCTTGAAAACCACGAAGCTGAAATCACCGAAGCGAAAAACGACGTCATCCAAGTACTCAGCAGAGTAACTTTCATACAATTATCAGACAGAGACCAGCTCCCCAAAATCCATATGACGAATTCCAGCAAGTACATCGTGAAAATATACAACGCTGCTCTGGAAACAGTGTTAACAGATAAACCGCCGGGAAACATCACACAAGTTAACCACGTTATATACGCAACAGCTCTAGCAGCGACTCGGAAGCTTGGGGTCAAGACAATAAATAAACTTAGCAGACATAGAGAGCCAGCTTGGAAAGCAAAACTCTTAGGAGAAATAAAACAAATCATATGTGAGCTTTCTATATTAGATGAGCTTTCCAGAAACCCTAATACTTCCACACGCAAGTGCAAAAAGATCAAGCGGAAACATTAAATCCCTAATTGACATTCCATCAATCAAGGAAATGCTGTAGCAGAAACTTCAGCTAAAGGCACAGAGAACAAGACGATACAAAACGTTGTAGCTTCTATCGCCAAAATAAAATATTCCAAACGGACCTTAAGAAAATTTAAAGAAAAATTGGAAAAACACCTATACATGTCGAAAGGCCACCATAGATTGATAATATGCAAACATTTTGGGAAAATATTTGGAGCAGCCCAAAGGAATATAACCCAAATGCAGAATTGATCCGACGTGAAGATGAAAGAATGCTGGATACACCTCTGCAAGATTGGGAAAATATATCCACAGATGATGTTAGGCAAGCTCTAACGAAATCCCCAAAATGGAAATCCCCAGGAAATGACAAGGTGCCCAATTTCTGGATTTTTCATCTCTCATCTAGCCATAAAATTCTTGCAAAAACATTATAAACGCTTGTAAATAATCCCAATAAAATCCCGGAATGGATTACTGAAGGTATTACATACCTCATGTCAAAAACAAATGAAACAGATGTCCCGAAAAATTATAGGCCGATAATGTCTCTCCCCAACGTATAAGTTGATCACGCCTGTCCTGACGAACCGTACTTATTCCTTCTTCGAAACAAACAGAACAGAACAGAAGGGATGCAGAAGAGGTTCATATGGCTGCAAAGATCAACTACTGATAAATAAAATGATCCTGGAAAATTGCAGGAGACGACGTAGAAATCTTAGCGCAGCATGGATTGATTATCGTAAAGCCTTTAATAGTGTTCCACATTCTTGGATGCTTTAAGACTTTGGAAATGTACAAAATCTCCCCTGTGGTATTAAATTTCCTTAATCACAGCATGGGAATGTGGAACACTAAACTATTCCTTAGTCACACCAGAGGCACTGCCACATCCAACCGTCTAAATATGCAACATGGAATGTTTCTAGGAGACTCTCTGTCACCCCTTCTGTTTTGTTCATCCTTAATTCCTCTTACACATGAACTGAACAACAGTAGCTATGGTTACAGAAAAAATAAGAATATATTCAATCACCTAGTCTACATGGATGATGTCAAACTCTTTGCCAAAGACAGCAATGAGTTGAAAGGCCTTCTCAATATTGTAAAATACTTCAGTGACGACATAGGTATGGACTTCGGATTAGATAAATGTGCAAAAGTAACATTTAAGAAAGGTAGAATTACAGAAACATCCTTAATAGACCAATCAAAACACAAGTATGGTCATTCTAGCTTATGTAGCAGCGTTTTCCCCTTGCTAAGGATCGTTAATTAATTTGAAACCTTTAAAACCATTTATTCTACATTCAACATCATCACTTGATAAGACACTGGAGGTGTTGAAACAAAATGGCTATTTTTGTAGTGATTCTATAACATATTTATGTTATGATTTTTAAATAAATAATTATATCTGCTCAACTATGTATTGAGCTCTCTTTTAAGAATAGTAATTGTTTGTTATTGGGATTTATTCCGTGTACACCAATCCTATATTTGAACACACACACACACACACACACACATATATATATATATATATATATATATATATATATATTGGGCTAAAATCAATAGGAATCCGACAAAATGTTAATATAAAGAACAAATAGGAATCTTTGAACAATTTGTTTAACTTTTATTAAATGTCATCAGCGAATGAGATGTAAGTTCTTTTATTTTTTTTCTATTGTTAATCTAACAAAGAAAATAAAACAAAAATACAAATATCATAATTTTTATCTTCTTTTTCTTCATATCTAATTCTCTGATGAAGCTTTAATAAAAGTAGGTATGTTCATGAGATCGATAAAAAATATATCATAGCATGAGTAAAAACGTCCTTAAACTTGATGAAAATAATTTACTTACTGCCTAAATGTTTAGGTTATTATCAAAAGGAAAGATCAAACTATTTTTTGAATATTTTTTACATTTTTTATTTATTCCTAAAACGTCCAAAATTTTCGTTAAACTCTTTTCATTTTTTTTAATCAGCAAATTTGACAGAGAATCAATCATCAGCCAATTTTTCACTTTTGTCAACAAAAGTGAAATTCCTCGTGTAAAGTTCTTTTAAAAATCAATTATAATTTTTTCAAAATTTAATTTGAGAAAATTAGAAATTATAAAGTTTATTTAATATATTTTGAAACAAACATGCTTTCTGCACTGAAAAAGTGTACTTTAAAATAATTTAGAAATCTGGTCTTAACAGCAGTGTTGATTGACAAGTAACATGTGATGATTTCACCACGCAATGACATCTTAAGTGAGGAAAATTTATCGTACGGAAGGTCATAATTGATTTTATTTAGCTTTAAGTGAACCATCTTATTCACTTCGTTATTTTTAAGAAAAATTATCAGCGGTCTAATCATTTTTTTGTTTGTATTTTGGTACTTAGCTTTCAAGTTTACGATGCTTTATAGAAAAATATAATAGTATAAAAAAATTAAATAAGACATGGAGAGTGAGATGAAATTTCATAAGAAAGGTAGGTAATTAAATAGTTACCTTTGTTTTGAAATATTATCAATGGTGTATATTTTATGTACATTTATTACATTTTACGGTAGTATTTCGATTTCCACTCATTTTATTATTAATTTTGAGATTTTATTAATTGAAAAATGACATAACTGAGATAATATAAAACTAAGATCATATAAATTTTATAAGATAGGTACATAATACATTATAGGTACCCTTATAGTTGAAATGCTATACATTTTTCTCTTTTGTTACTTTTTTTAATCTTAAGTTATATGACAATATTGAAAAGGCATTTTTTTCTAATAGTTTCATAAACATATACATTTTATTTTATTTTTCATAGGTAAGAACAGAGGTTTAGAAATTCACTGGAACTGGTATCAGACGTTAATGAAATTTTCGTAAAAATGTTTGTGTCTCGCCCAAATGTAAAGGCCGTTAACAGCGCCGAACAACATTTATATACAAAATCAAATCACGTGATGTTTTTATTGTATCAAGTTTCCCCCGGGCTTCGGTACATTTGCATTACAGACGTTTTATTGACACAAAAGGCAAGGAACAGTAAGATTTCTCTGACTGGAGGCTCGTTGATTGTAAAAAGAGCTTCTGCTATTTACAATCTGTACAGATGGATCTACTTAAAAAAAAAAACTTTAAGTAAAGGATTCGCCATTTCCACTAATTTTACAATATTTAACAACTTTAATATAAAATAATAAAATAATTTAAGAAATAACAATTCTTTTAAAAATTTATTTTACATCGAAAAAGTTTTTGCCTTCAGAAAATATTATGCATATTTATAAAAACAACTAAAAGCATCTAAAAGCATTTGAAATTAAATAATATCTTTGTTTTATTGAGTTTTGTATGTTACAATTCAGAGCTGATTTTTAGTAGATGAGGTCCGATTTAAAAAAAAAAACAAAAAAAAACATGATTTCCTTTCCTCAAAGCCTTGTGCTTTTAACTAATATAATAATTTGCGTGCTTCAACATTGAATTTCTAGAGTCTTCATAAAATTAATTATGGGGTGGGGGTAATATATATAAAAAAATATTTTTATCATGACATTAAAAAAAATAACATATTTATAATAATTTCCATCATTCCTGAATAGTTTCGGAGAGTGTCATTAAAATCTGACAATTATTTCTCTTTTTGCAAGATTTTCGAAATTAATGTCTGTCATTAAAAAAAAAAAAAAAAAAAAAAAAAAAAAAACACAAAAATTTGCATTGTTATTTAGTACTTTTGCCGACGAAGGGAAACAAAGGATTTTTAATATAAAATTAGAATGTTCTAAAAAGACGGATTTTTTGTTAAATAATTAAAAAATACTTTGTTCTTTCCTTTTAATAGTACCATAAACATGTTGACGAGAAAATTTTGCTTTCGTCAAGTTTAAGGCCGTTTTTATCATGCTATGTTCATTTTACCTAATAGGTACCTCCACTTGGTCGCGTTAAAACAGTATAGCATGATAAAAAGGCCCCAAACTCAATAAAAACAAAGTTGTGTCATTAAAATGTTTATATTATTATTAAGTTCGTGCAAAAATAAGGACGTAATGTTGTAGTTTTTTGACGTTAAAAAATACGTCAAAAAACGACATTATTACATCATTATTTTTTGCACCATCCTAATATTAAGAAGAAAGACCAAAGTATTTTTTTATTATTTTCTAATTTTTTTTTACTTTTTTGCAGCAAGTTCGAAATTTTGGTTAAAAATCTGTTTTGTTTTTTTTTTAGTCAGCGGTAGACGAAAGATAAAGGTTAGGGATTTTTGCGTTTTTCGATGAAAAACACATTGATTTGGAAATTCTTTCAAAAATTAAATAATTGTGGGTTTTTATTGAAACTTTCAGGACATTCAGTAATGAAAGAAATTTTGTTGAAATTTATTTTTAGAAAATCTTGGTAAAAATATTTTTTTCCCATAAGTTATCACCCACTTACTTAATTTTAGAGCGGGGAATTTTTTTTTTTTATTTATTTAAAAGCAGGATTCCTTAATGAAAGTACATCAATTTATTTTGCAAAATAGTTGGCCTTTTCACCGAAAACCTACTCTGAAATGTAAAATGAAAAATGCAATAAAACTATGATATGATTTATTTATAAAAGCTTTTAAATGTTTTGATAAATAAGATTAATTAAGGACATTATTGTCTTAAGAAGAAAAAAACTTTTTTCGGTCAATAATTAATTTTTACAAGAATTGTTTTATTTTTTTTAAATTTTAATTAAACAATTTATAATATTAAAAAATCGTTTAAAATTCTTCTTTGCTTCCAAGGTGGCGGTTTGATGATAATAAAAATTAATTTTTCGAATCAAAACTTGAAAAGCTCATACAATTGTTTAAGCCAATATATTTTTAAAGGAATTTTCAAAATATAAATTTTAGTGAATAGAGCACTGAAAATTTCTACATATGGGAAGCTATACACGACATAATCCTTAAAAAGTTCACGGGATTTAAGTGTCGTCTGACACTTTCCTTAATCAGTTCTGTTTCATTTTTAACGTCTTTACAAATCATCCCTTCAAAATTTCAAGGTAAGTTTTAAATTTAAAATACTATAAAAATGTAATAATAAAATAACCATCATAACAATTAATAATAAATGAAATACCGTAACATTTCATAAATTATTTATTTTTTCCTCTATCATGTTATTTTATGTTTGTTATTAAATTTTAAAATTAATCCAAGAATATTTTATATTATTTTAAATTGTATTATTTTCTCGTAAAGCATATTCAAACGTAACTAAAAGTCAATAAAATATTACATAATTGCTGAAAGTATTATAGAAATTTGTAAAAATTACTAGGTAGTTAAAAATAAAAATAAAAAAATGAGTTCACTTAGATTTTGTAAATTTATGTCAATTCTGGTCATCCATAAAGATATGATCAAAAGAGGGCTCGTTAAGAAATGCTTGTATAATATATGTTTACGCTATAAGTAAATAGTATTTGTTTCAAATCAGATTAATTCAATTTTAAATTTGCTAATTTTACTCAAATAATATATCACAAATATATATCTCACAATTGGGAAAATGGCCGCTTTTAAGAAAATCTTTTAAATCGACTGAAAAGTTGAGATTCCGATCTATACGATTTTTATTTAAAATACAACAGAATATTTTACTTACTGCAAATAGTAAATTTAATCATTTAGCTTTCAATTAAATGAAATCTTCAAGAATGATTAATTTTAAACTTTAGGTATCGAAACTACAATGGCTGTCCAGGTATATATATATATATATATATATATATATATATATGTATATATATATATATATATATATATATATATATATATATATATATATATATATATATATATTATATATATATATATATATATATATATGTATGTATATGTATGTATATATATATATATATATATATATATATATAGAGAGAGAGAGAGAAGGAGAGAGAGAGGTTCATAAAAAATAAAAATTTATTGAATCAGAGAAATAGCTATTTTCTGCCGTCATTGTCAAAACTTTTCCTTAAATAATATTTAAAAATTAATTTAAAAATAAAATTAAAAAATGGTAGCTTGTAATATACATACTTATATTTAATATGAAAAACTAATTTTAGATAATGTAAGTAATTCTATTATAATTACTTGTTTTTAAAAGGAAATATAGTCTATTAGAAATTAAGAGTAAAAATATTTTAAAATCGTAGTTTAATAAAACGTATTTTAACACAAGCACACATAAAAAAATCTTTGAGTATACAAGGAAGAAAATGCCGAAAAACTTTTTGCCGTTAATAAAAAAAAAAAAAAACAAAAAAAACAGACGACATGCATTTAACGGATGTCAGAATTCGTTGAAAAATAAACCCCTTCCCTCCCTAAATTTAATCTCTTTTTCGAACGTAACTCATAATTGATAAAACAATATTGAATAAAAATGAACTCGCTAGAGCCCCTGTCTGAATGACTGGATTCCTCTGTATCATTGGAAACAGTAAATTATGAATTTATATATGTAAATTTAAAAATAAGTTATTCTAATAGTCACTTCAAGATGAAACGGAATTAATGCTTTTAATTTAATTATATAATTAAATTTAAGTTTTTAGTTTCCATTTTTGAAACATGAATATTACTGTGTAGCAAAAAAACATATTTTAAGTCAGTTAATTTATAATATTTATGATCTGTAAATTTACATTGAGCACTGTTTTCTAAAAAAAAATAAAAATAACAAGGACACCGGTTTATATATCTTCCTGGTTTTTCTTTATATATATATATATATATATATATATATATATATATATATATATATATATATATATATATATAGTTCGATTATAGGTGCAGTTAAATTTATAATTACATGAATCATTCATACAAAAACCTCTATATTTGGTTTTGTATGAATGATTCATGTAATAAATATATATATATATATATATATATATATATATATATGTATATATATCAGTTACTGTTTTGTTTTTGTTTTTTTAATTTCACTACTTATATATCGTAGCAGTATGTTTGATTACAATATATTTCTGATTCACCCAGGTAATAGCTCGCAATATTTTGTGTTTCATATAATACCTGTATACATAAGCATAAAAGATAAAAAAAACATACAACAACAGTAAGGAATGAAAGCACGTTCCCAGAGAGTAATATTTTAATATTATTTTATCTTTATGTATTCTCTTATATTTTTTCGACCGTTTTCTTTCTAATTATTGATTTCTGAAATGTATGGATATCGCAAATTTCACACGTACTCAAATAAACTGGTAAAGTGATCGGCAAAGTTAGAACACTACCGGATACGTCAACGGTAATTACGAAAGTAACAGTACTTACGAAAGTAACGGTAATTATGAAATTAAATTTTCCCGCTTTAAATTCTAGACAAGTTTTTTTTTTTTTTTTTTTTTTTTTGAGAAAGGTTACAGCTCTTTTCGTTACAATGTAAAGAATCTGTTCGGGTTTTCTATAATTTTTTAAAGTAATTGACTAACCTATCTTAGATATTATTATTATACGTAATATTACCATATAATTGTCACTGATGTGTTTCTCAGCGTTTTCTTCCATTGCAAGTAATTTTCTGTTTTCAAAGAATTTATGCCTGACATAAATATCTCACTACCATAACTAAAACAAATTTCCTGTTTAGTAGACTGACACAGTCTACTAAACCGGAAATTGGTTTTAGTTATAGTAGTGATTACTGAATGTTTCCTTTACACATCCGGACATTTTTACTAAAATTCCGTCACGTTTGTAAATATACCGAGAGTAATGACACTCGTGAGACTAAACTCATCCAGGATTTTTTTAAGCGTTTCACCACAAGCAAGGCGGGAAGCCACTATCACGCAAGGGATTACAGAGAGTTGGAGCTAGAGCAAATAGGAGTGATAGAAGAAAGGATGAAGAGAAGGATAGGGGATAGATCAAGGCATCTGGAGACGTCGATTGACATTACATTTGAATAGTTGGAGATTATAGCTATCAGGGAAACAGGAAAAGGGGAGGGAGTTCCACAGGCGAGAGGTGCGAGACATGAAGATATTGGAGTAGAAGAGACAGCTACATTTAACAGTTTCGACAGGGAAAGGGGGTGTGCGAGATGCCTGCCTAGTAGAACGCTTAAATTCATGAAGCCTGGGAACCAGTGAAAGCAGCTCATCGGAGCATTACCATGAAAGTATTTGTAAAAAAGACAGGGAGACGACAGCGCGTCTGTGAGAAGGCGACTGCAGACGAGGTATCAGATAAGGGCCAATTAGATTGCATATCTGTGTCTGGATTTTATCACGAACCTTGAGACAAACAGAAGGGGCTCCAGTTTTTGGCGGAATAGTTAGTGATTCTGTCGGCTGATAAAGGGTGTTTCATTAATATAATATTATATCATTATATGATATATAAGGATGTTTCATTATGACGGATCAAAGTCAGTAGTAAATAAATCAGTGTTATAAGTGAAAATTTATTTATTTCTCTGTTGGATCATGTTATTTAAGTTATAGCAATTATATGTGAAAAATAATATCGCCTGAATGTCCGTCAAATCTGAAAGAAAAAGAAATAAATCATTAGACGCTTAATCTTAATTCACATTTAAAATCGGTCCAAGTTATTGGAACATCTTTTATTTATAAAAAAAAAATATTTCCCTTAAAATGAATCTTTCAGGAGAATAGACTTCTCATGTCAATAAATTGTTATTACGCTTTCTAGTATTAATGGAGTTTTCCTTCCAAAACTATGGTTTAATTTAATGACGGAAGTCATGTTCCTAATTATACTCTTCCCTTTTAGTAAAATCACCAATTATCTTAAGTTGTTGCTGCTGTTTGAATTCATTGGAATGTTGTTATTTTTTATTTTTTTTATTTCTTAAAGTACTTTTTTGTGATACTGTATAGACAGTCTATAAACCGTCCTGGGTATGACAAAAACTACATCCGCATCTTGGGTAAGACGATAAACTACATCCGCGTCCTGAGCCAGACGATAAACTACATCTGCGTCCTGGGTAAGACGATAAACTATATCCGCATCCTGGTTAAGAAGATAATCTGCATCCGACAGCAAGACCTTTGATCAGAAGATTCTGAAGAGAGTGGAAATACCTCTTAATTGGTAATTTTCATAGGTCTACTCTGACCCGGTGTGGTAGAAAATTTCAGGGTCCCAGCTATGGGCAAATAGTTAACCCCCACCCCCAAAAGAGTCAAATACTATTAAAGTATATAAATAGATTTTAATACCAGACATGCTTTTCTGGAAAAAATTTTACCAGCAGTGCATTTTTGAAAAACTAATATTACCAGCAATACATTTTTTAAGAAAAAATATTACTAGCAATATATTTTTGAAAAAAAATATTACCAACAATACTTTTCGAAAAAAATATTACCAGTAAAAAAAAAACTTGTCGGCATTAAATAACCCATTGAGGTGTTGATATGCTGTAAAACAAACTAAACCAAATTAATCAGAACCTATTAAATAATATTTTGTTGCTTTATTCATTACAATGTAAATCATAAAATCGTTTTCTTTTAATTTATGGCACAGTTCTAATATTTTGTCATATCCTGTTGGCATTTCCTCATTATTTAACAACATCTGGAAGAAAAAGCTTAAACAGTAAGGCTCATTCAGGATCGAAGGTATAAAAACTTTATTTTACTATCTGAAATATGTTAGACTTATATAAATATTTAATCATCTAGTTGAAGCATAAATATATGTTCAATCATACAAATCTATTCTAAAAATTTTGTCGGCATTAAATAACCCATTGAGGTTTATATACCATAAAACAAACAAAACTAAAAGAAACCAGTTTATAAAATTTTGATTTTTTTAATAGATTTCGACGGCTTATCAATCCTTTGCAGGTTATTAAAGCCAGAACATATTTTTAAATAGTAAGAATTTTTATTTTTTCTGTTTTAGTGATAATAATGGTTTTAGTAATACGAGTCTTAATAATTGGAGGGAGAGAAAAGATATATTCGTATATTTCCAAAGGATACTGGCGCATAATTGAATATAACAAACCCAACGATGACAAGAACTCAGCTCACCGATTAAAATTCCCAGACATTATACATTACACCAGTCGCACATCCAAGCTTTCATCACGCGGTAATCCTTGCAAGGAAATCTGATTAAAGGATGAAAGGTTGCCTCCTTTAAGACCTAGGTAATCTATTCACTCGAAGACATTTTTGAAAGCTGATAATTTAGGTATGCCTAAACGAGTAGAACGCTATGAATGAGATCCATTTTGGACATTACGAATGACGGTGCTATTTAAGCAAGAGTTGGACACGAGTTCTTAGGTCAATATTGTGGCTTTGTAGCAGATTTCAGTGTTGCAAAAATGATCTCTACTACAGCCTGGGTTATATGCTAACCTGAATCTCTGCTGGACACCGACCATATTTGTCACAAGCGAGTATATCTATATAGATAGATAGATAGATGTGAACTGGCTAAGATGAGTAGATAAATGTCAACTGGCTAAGATATATGTGAACTGGCTAAGATAGATAGATAGATAGATAGATAGATAGATAGATAGATAGATAGATAGATAGATGTGAACTGGCAAGATAGTTGTGAACAGGCTAACATAGATAGTGAACTGGCAAGATAGATGTGGACTGGCTAACATAGATAGATAGATAGATAGATAGATAGATAGATAGTCCACGAATAAGGCAACTGAAATTTAATGATAGCCACAAAGACATTATTGCAGGAACTGGTATAGATTGATAGATATCAACAGAAAAAAATAGATAAGCAGACCTGATATATCTAAACAACTGCATATTATGTAGCCGGCATAGATTTTCTCATTGCTGAATTTTAGCGCCAGACAAATTTATTTTTATCCATTTGTTATATGCTGTTTTTGTTACATTTAAGAAAGCTGTTGCGGAGAACATGGGAAGCCAAATTTTGCTCGCATTTTCCGTACTAAATTCTAAAAAAAAATAAGAAGAAAAACTAAAAAGTAAAGGAAAAAATCAAGAAAGCCTAACGCCTAATGATTCTATAGGCGTCCATGAAAACCACTTTGCGGCACACGCATGCGTGTTAGCATCCACGTCGAGTTAATTATCGTCTGATTGAGATCAAAACCAAACACGAAAAATAGAACACAAATCTCCATTAATCGATTTATGTCAAGCTACAATGTGCGAAATGTACGACTTGCTCAAAAAATCCCCTGTCTTGATAAAACGAAGACGACAAGAAAAAAAAAACGAAAGAACAGGAAAAACAAAAAAAAAAAAAACAACACTGCAGGCAGTGTAAAAAAAGAAATGGACGAATAAAGAACATGATTTCAAAGAATTATGACAGTTTTATATTCGGATGATGACTTTTTCCAAATCGAACAGATTTGTATAGTACATTTAGAAAATCAAAGTAAGATGCGTGTTTTCAGAAGTGACAACTAGTTAATACAACCAAGTCTGTGATTGCTATGATAGAAAAATCGTTATAATTTTTTTTTTTATATACTATATTTCTTCAGGTTGCATTTGCTTACATGCTAATACACTTTGGAAAAGCATGAATCCATCTATGGTTGAAATAGTAGGACTTGTATCGGGGAAAATCATTGTTATTTAAAAAAAATGTTGATGCTCACTGGCAGAAAATATATTATTTCAATCTTAAATATGTTTCGCTTTTAAATATCTTACAAATCGAAAGAAAAATCAATCAACAATTTTATAGGTTCAGGATTCTCATAATACTCCATAGCATTCTTTAATATCTGAAACCTTCCATGGCATTTTATTCAAAACTAACAGCTATAGCCAGATGGTCGATCAGAAAAAAACGTTCAATTAGAATGGAGCAATAACAGCATCATGTTTAAATGTAACAGAGTCTATCTTCTTCAGTTATTTAAAGTATTTTCATTAAAAAAAACATTTTGAATTAATGCAGTTACTGATGTAACAGAAGTAGTGTGTATTTATTCAATCGAAGTTAGCCGAGGGCGTGATGGGTTAAAATAGGCAACGTGAAGAACCACTTTAGACCATAATTATTTTTGAACTTTTGAGATTCAATTTGACAGTGTGCTACCAGAGATGTAAAAGAGGATAAATTTATAAAGCAAGTGTTAAGTTTGATGAAAACTGGTTGTAAGATCAACGAAAAATAAGAAAGAAATTATCAAAAATCGCCATTTTTCGCTATTTACGTGGGTTTTCACTATATGGGTGGACTCACTTATCACGTTATATGATTGTTAAACAATCAACTTCTTGTTGGCTACAAATGAGTGAAATTTGAATTAGATTGTTTGAAAATTGAGGGAATTTTTAGTTTCAAATTTATGTTGAAATCGATTTGTATTGAAATCAATTTTTCGTTTTTTGCGGTTTTTCACTAAACGCAGTGATGTAGAAATAAAATGGGGTATCATTCAGCTCGCCATGATGTAAGTAACATGCATACCAAGTTTAACCGAATTGGAGGAAGTAATTGAATTTATCGATTTTTGATCGGCTTTATCGATTATTGTTTTTTTTTAATTATCGATCTTTTTACGCTAAGAGCCGACACTGGCCTAAGAACAGTTTTAGCCACGAGAAATAAACTACATCCAATTTCAAAATTTAATTACGTAATCCCTATTCAACATAAACAAACAGTATTTGCAACTAGTATAGTGTAGGTCATCCATTTTCTAGTTTCAGTGATTGTTTTCGATTTTTCATGGATTTGATCAACAATTGTTTGAACCATATTTGGCCACTCCTTTAGCAATGTTTCTTTAAGGGTTGCCACTAACATGATTTTGTTTGCACGCTCTCGAAGTTTTCAATCAAGGTGCTCCTAAATCTGCTGTATTGGATTCATGTCAGGAATTTAGGTTACCATGGCAATGATTGGATTCCTTTCGATTCCTTCCAGGCCTTTTCTACTTTGCTCGTATGACATGGTGCTCCATTTTCTTGGAAATGGTAGACGTTCTTGTCGATCTGATTGGTTTCAAATAGTGGGAGTAGTCCTTTCTCTAATATTTGACTGTATTTTGGACCATTCAATCGCTCGTCAACAGGAATTAACTCAAATGTCCCTCCAAAACAGACAGCACACACACCATTACTCCAATCCCTCCATGTTTTATGGTCGCCTGCAGACATTAAGTGTTTCAATCTCATTCTGATTTCTCCAAACATAAACCAATCTCGAATTAGAATATTGGCAGAATTTGCTTTCTTCTGGCGAAATTACAGACTGACAAACTTTTCTAATCTTTGCTCTCGAATTCTCTTGCCTAGTCCATATTCCTGTTCCTGTTAACCTCTGAAATCAAGGGCTTCTTTCTTGCAACTCTTCTTTGATAGCCTAGTTCTTTCAGAGTCTTTCTCACCGCATATGGCGACATTTCCATGCTGTTGGCGACATCTTTGACACTCTGACGACGGTTTCTGATGACTTCGCTATTCAGTACCCTTTTCGTTCGCTCAGACACGGTGCTTGGTCTTCCTGAACGTTGATCCACACGACAATGGACTTCTTCATTAAATTTTTATTAACCGTTTGTTGATTAACCTGTAAAAACCTAGCAATTTCTCTATTTGAATTGCCATCCTATTATTTCCACTTGATGAGGTTCACTGATTTCCTTACTTCCACGAACTTTCAGTGAAAGATATGTCAACTATAGATGTGAGTAGCTTGACACTAATACGGTATTTTCTGAAAAAAAAAGAGACGCTATTAAACAAGCTATAATTGCTGTAATCAAGGGTGGCTAAAAAACGTATCATAGTCCACAGTATATGTTACAGTGTACAATGTAAGTGATAAGTTTGGTCAAAATCGGTTAGATGGATCTCGAGTGAAAAGGTATCACGGAGACAGACACAGATATCCTCTCTTTTATATATATATATATATATATATATATATATATATATATATATATATATATATATGTATATATATATATATATATATATATATATATATATAGAGAGAGAGAGAGAGAGAGATAGAGAGAGATAGATAGATAGATAGATAATGTATTAGGTTTTCTTTATCCTCTCAACGGTATTGTTATTACACCTTTTTAGTTGACTCAGATGAGTTTTATATCCTCCCAATCAAGGCAAGAATGCATTTTATACCCTGCTATTTAACACCTATCTGCGAACAGAAGTAGTATGTTCATAACTGTTTATTTGAATATAACGAACACAACGATAACTAGAACTCGGCTCTCCGATTGATAATTCGGAAACATTATCCATTACTTCAACCGTACATCCATACTTACAACACCTGGTTTTTCCATCTATAAGATCTGATAAAAGGTTGTCACCTTTAAGACATAGTGAATCTATTCACTCGAAAAAAAGTTTAATCAGAGATATCGTTTGTATATAACTGATATTGTAGAGATTTCTAAACAAGTGGAACTCTATGAATGAGATCCATGTTGGACATTACGAATGACGGTACTATTTAAGAAAGAGTTGGGCACGAGTTCTTAGGTCAATATTCTGGCTTTGTAGCATCTTTTATTGTTGCAAAAAACTATCCCTACCACTGCCTAGATTATAACCTAGATCTCTGGTATACACCGACCACATTTGCCACAAGCATATATTAGGTTGGTGCAAAAATAATGACGTAATAATGTCGTTTTTTTGACGTATTTTTAACGTCAAAAACGACATTATTACATCATTATTTTTGCACCAACCTAATATATATGTTGAACGACGTCAGAGAATGGGAACGGGCGAGAATCATCAGAGATGAGCATTTCTCTCCATAGATAGATAGACGTGCTTTACCGATTGAGCCACAGAGGAGAGTTTCGGTTAGCAAGGTCGATTTTACTGTTTTTAAACTACAATTCTCCATGATTTTCTCTCGTACATTCATATCTGCACGATGCGTATCCAAAATGACATCACACATAAAACAGAGTGGACTATATGACGGTTCAATATCGTATACAGGTTCGATTCCTGTCGGAGGACGCATATTTTTTATGACAATTTCTCGGACATTCAGGCCGGTAAATGTCGTTAATACTGTTTATTATGAACAGAACATTTACTTAAATATTTGTATCTCTAAAAAGAATGTATAAACATAAAAAAATGTCTCAAAGTAATTGTTGGACTTTGTCCATTTCATAATATATATTCTTATACTTGCTTAATCTTGGTATTTCCAATTTGCTATTTGCATTTTGTTCTGTTTCTTGTTCTGAAAAACATGCATTTTGTCGTCTTACAATTGATGTTTAGGACTATTTTTCTCAGATTGTGACCGCCAATAATAATAATCCTAGTATAACTTCTCATTCTCGATTCATATTATTAGCATATTTAAATACTAACCTCTCCATTTTAGAATCGATATAATCGATAATACATGATCATTTGTTTAAGCTATGTTGAACCGACTGACTGTATCTTTCACGAGACATCTCTTGGTTCCGAAACACAGATATTTCTCCATACATTGACAGATTTGTAATTACTTAAGCTATGCTTGAAATAGTGCATTTTTTTCAACTTAGAAACGAACGTTTATTCTACATATAGTCACAATGTATCACCGTGTATCCTCATTGCAAGTATATATAATTTCAACAGTACTGTGTAAATATCTTCTAGCTTTTTAAAATATCAACGCCCTCGAAAAAGAGTTAAGTATATACATATACATATATAAGTTTACGTATATATATATATATATATATATATATATATATATATATATATATATAGGTAACTATACTCGTTACGAAAAACCTTCGAATTTTGATTTGCCAATAATCAAATCAATCACGAAAGAAAAAAAGGTTTTAAAAAAAGAAAGAGCTAGAAACATGAAATTCTGTCGAAAAAAATCGCACAGATACAGGTTTAAAACCCAAAGAAAAAACACCGACACGAGTAAACAACTAACTAAAAAAGAGCTCAATACAACCGTAGAGCAAACCTAGATAAGCTTTCCCTGACGATCCGCTCGGTAGGTTTGTCTGGCTCACTAGGTTTATCTATCTATCTATCTATCTATCTATCTATATATATATATATATATATATATATATATATATATAGGTAACTATACTCGTTACGAAAAACTATCGAAAACCCAAAGAAAAAAACGCGACACGAGTAAACAACTAACAAAAGAGCTCAATACAACCGTAGAGTAAACCTAGATAAGGTTTGTCTGGCTCACTAGGTTTAGCTATCTATCTATCTATCTATCTATCTATCTATCTATCTATCTATCTCTCTCTCTCTCTCTCTATATATATATATATATATATATATATATATATTGATGCATGTTTCATTGAATAATATAGACAAGTTTTGTCTATTTAATTTATGTAACTTCTTTTCATATCGTCTGATAAGCTTAATAACATTATCATTAAAAGATGAAAGAAAATCACCATATTGATACATATTTTTTAATAAATTAAACAATACACGGACAAAACAATAATGATAGTCTGTTTTTGTTTACATGGATAATTTTCCCAGCTACGACAAACTCGTACATACCAGATTCTGGAAGCGAAAATCGCACCGCAGCTCATGACGTCAAACATGACCACGCGAGAGTGAAAACGGGAAGTATTAAGTATGAAAAATGCTGCCTAAATTCACAATATCTATCTATCTATCTATCTATCTATCTATATATATATATATATATATATATATATATATATATATATATATATATATATACATGCGCACGCACACATATATATATTATGGAAAACATCATTTCGTATGTTTACGATCTTATAAAAATGGACTATTGCTCCCATATCTTGGCTAGATCTAATCAGTCTTCATTTGCATTGTCTTAAAAAGTATACGCGGCCTTGTGGGTTATGGATTATTTTCCAGTTATAAACACTTTCCCCAAAGACGAAACGTTGCAAGTCTATCGCTATGTCCATGCTATGTGTTCTGAGATTCAACATTCCATTGTCCAACCAACCCTGCCCTTTACAACTGGGATCACACATGCTGCGTACAAAAATGGGAATCATCCAAATTCCCTTCGTATTCCTATAGTAAAAAGAACGTTCCATTCGGAGAGATTTTATCCCAATTGTGGCTTTGTGGAATTGACTCTCGGCAGGATATTTTCCCAATCACTTCACGCTCTGGGTATAACGTTAATCTACATCCGCAGCAAGGTTTCTGATCAGGACATTGTAGCTTTTGAGGAGCGTTGAACCACCTCTTAGTTGCTGTTGTACCGAGAGCCAACCGGAGCTGATGATGACAACATTTAGGGTCCCAACTATAGCCAAATAGTGAACCCCAAAAGAAAAGCAAAACATTGTGAAATTAAAAAACACCTATTATAGTAAAAATACTAGCAATACATTTTTCACTCTGTATTTCTGAGATGAGGTATTATATACACTATTTAAATTATTCGGACTATTGTCCTCATCTTTGTTGCCATATTTATCTCAACGTTTCGGCCGTTGTACGCACCGGCTTTCTTCAGGTGGTTGGAATGTCGAACTGAATCCTTTATTTTACTCACTGGGGTAGACTGTTCTGGTTCCATGTGCCATGTTTAATGGATGTCAATTATCAGTTATACCCTGTTAATTCACCTCTCCAAGTTTTCCACTACCATAACCAGGTATTGAACTCACAGTCTTTGGGTCCTGTCACTGAATCTAACTAACGCCTTTATCCTTAAGGAGATCTGTGTATGAATTTCTGGTACTTATAAAATTAATGTCTTCAGGAACCATTTTTACCAGTGGTCATATTGCAATTTTTGCTGTTATCATTACATTTTTTTTTTTACCAGAGCTCATATTGCAATTTTCGTTGTTATTATTGCTTTTCTCTGGCAATTCATATTACTGGTATTGTATGCATTACTATGCTTGGTCGGCTCAGATTTTTTTTGGACATCATATGTGCTGATTTCTTAAGTTTACGAATTTTCCAATGGTGATCTTTGTCTATGATCTCAACCTGATCCCACAGAGAGTCGGGAACTCCATTTCTCTCCACATGTTGTCAGCCACGCCTGATTTTTCCACTTCCCTTCGCTTTGTGGTGTTCATGAAGCCTTTACTTAAGGGGTCGGCCTGTTCCTCTTTATATTTATTTCCGTAGCTGAATGGAATAGCGTACACACTGTCTTTAATCATATTCTCCTCTATGGAGTAGAGGTCTTACGCGGGAGAGATAATGCGAAGGTTGTTTTGATGTTAAATAGACTCTATTTTCTCTGATAACCCCTTCACATGAGGTAGGCAGACAGTTTTCTTACTGTTTTTGTCCTCCTCTTGAACCCGCCTATCCCATTTTTTTTGCCTATGATTTCACCCTGACGCCACAGATGATGATTCAATTTTTTTTCTCTTTTTAATCGTGTGGAAATCGAGTGAATGAATCTTTGAAATGCATTTTATTTCGATATCCATTAGATTTCTGCGTCATATATAATGAAACCTTGTCGTACAATAATATGACCATTTTTCTAATGTAATGTAGCTATTGCTTAAACAATGGATCACTGTATGCCTATAAAAAGCACTGAATGTCTGAGATGATATCTTAGCATCGGCCGGAAATTGCTGTTACTATGACACCTCACCACCTAAGCCGACAACCTACAAACCGCTTTATTGATGAATCGACCTCAGAGGTTGCGTTATTCCTGTCAACATCCAATCTTGTTTTTGTCCATCTGGTTTATTAATGATAAAAGAGCTTTCTTTTCCATGATCTCTTTTCTCATTATGTGACCACAAAAGTTCAGCTGCCTCTTTCTAATGTTAAGTATTAGCGTTCTTTTCGGAAGGTAAGAAGAATGTCTGCTTTAAGGTTTCATGATCCAGCTTCAAGAGTGTTCTATGGGACGATAACCTTAAAAGGGTTATAGCTTTCTTTCGGAAATTTTAGTCGAGAGTTCAATCCTGATATAAGATAAGATCGGTATATGCCTGATATAAACCTGAAGAAGGCCAAAGAGGACAACAGTTGAAATGTTGTTATAATAACAATAAAGATGAGGTCACTGGTCCGAATGTAAATAATGTAAATAATTATGACTCCTTTTTTCTTGAAATTCAAAGAGAAATCATTACATAGTTGGTGGAGCGAAGACCATGTGTGCATAGGTATGTAGAAAAGCCCATGATATTTCAGTGTCCAAATGAGCAATGATTTATCTCCTGGATTGTTGTTGCTCAAGAACGATAAGGCGCAAACATGGGCACATTTGTAATGTGTTGTAACAGATACGAACATTTGCCATGTGATCAAAGTTGAAATCTATTGCCAACTGGCGGGCGATAACTTTTGCGCAATCAGTGTTTACAGCTCCAGCCAAAGCTCTGATATAGAATTTGCGTCAGTTGCGCCTGAAAAGATAATCTTGATGTTGAAATGTGGCTTGCTATTTGGATTAGTGAAACGCTTTTGGCTCTTGTACAAATAGTCATTTTACATACACGCGCATATTCGCGCACGCACGCAACCTCTGTCACCCTCCTATGAATCCGTAAGCGAACATAATACGTCCGGATAGCAGAATAGTAAAATCCAGGATTGATTCAATTAAAAATGACTTTGAAGTGAAAGAACCACTTAATCAAACTTCGTTTCATTTCATGGAAGCCGTGTACCGTTAGCCAGTCTTCTTCAATAGTTTTTTCGGTTTATGTTTAGTAAGAATCATATGTTGTACGAAATCTGTGCACACAGTTAAAAATCATCATTATCGCTCATACATGTCACAAAAGTATTTTTAATTACAATGTATACATTAGATAGGCAACATTAAAATGTATAAAGAAGCATGAATTTTGTTACTATCTTAGTTTATCGCATGTTAGCAATGTGACACTGGCAAGATTGGTATCTGTCTATATTTCTTTGATGAGGTATTACGTACACTATTTACATTGTTCGGCCTATTGCCTTGCATCTTTGTTGCAATATTTATCACAACGTTTCAGCCGTTGTACGCTCCGGCCTTCTTCAGGTGGTTGGAATGTCGAACTGAACCCTTTATTTCGCTCGTTGGAGTAGACTGTTCTAGTTCCACGTGCCATGTCTAATGGATGTCAGGTACCAGTTATTCCCTGTTCATTCCTCCCTCCAAGTTCTCCACTGCCTTAACCAGGTATTGAACTCACACTCTTTGTGTCCTGTCACTGGATCTAACTAACGCCTTTATCCACTGTACTATGTGTCCTCAAGGACACATGGCACTTTATCCTTTATCCTATGGTCTTTATCCACTGTACCATATACCTCTATGCGTTTGTCAGAAGTTAATGCATGTTTATGCTTCTTTTTATCTCTCTCTTTTCACTGGTTTTCTGTTTTAATTTAAATATTATGCTGTCAACGCAATAAAGAGCACAAACCCGATATGAGGTTTATCATTGTGCTAATGATCATTTCGATGTTGATAAGCTTCTCAGTGATGTTAACACATTTAATAATAAATTTGCGATAGGTATCTACAACCGATACGAGATGTTGCCATAAATAGAACGTAACCCAAATAAATATTTATCTTAACGAAGGCTCATACACTTCAGTTTTTTTTTAATCGTAAATTACACACCACCTGGCTAACGTTAAACTCCAATAAACACATATATATTGTGTTACTATCTTATTAGGTTGGTGCAAAAATAATGACGTAATAATGTCGTTTTTCGACGTATTTTTTAACGTCGAAAAACGACATTATTACGTCATTATATTTCCACCAACCTAATAGCTTATCACCTACTGGCAACGGGAGACCGGATAACCGATAAACCGTTCCAAGTTTTTATGAGCAAAGGGATTTTAACCTGCTATCAAAAGCTGATGCAACAACATTAATCCACTTCTTCTTTAATGTAAACAAAACTTAAGTCACTTAGCGGCGCCCATTCTTTGACTTACTTTTCCGTGATATATATATTTAAAAATATTTTAGAGCGTTCTCTAATAAAAAGTTATAGGCATAATGTTTGTTTTTTATTCTTCCCTTTATGTTTTCTGTATATAAATACAGGTGACAGAATAAAATTTCTAAACTGCTCTCAAGAAACGAAACCCGTTGTTATAAAAATATTTTCCTATTGTCTTTGTTATTCATATATATATATATATATATATAAATATAAAATAATTATAACCTGGTTACAACTAAACCTGATAAAGGCACTGGTGTTGTTCTACTGGACTATTCTGAGTATGTTTCTAAGATGGACAATATACTTGGTGACACATCAAAGTTCATAAAATTAGGTCCAGTTGAGACCCATGATCATACTGCCTCAATTGAAACTAAATTTCAAAGGCAATTATTAAAGTAGGTCAAGAGTGGTTTACTCTCCTCTGAAATTTCAGAATTAATTAGACCCACTGGGTCCATTCGTCCCCGTTTATATGGGTTACCTAAAATCCATAAGGACGATGTTTCTTTTACGACACATTCTGTCTATGATTGGGTCTTCCCAGCATAAAGTTGCTAGTTGGCTCTCGAATGTGCTACAACCAGTTTTGTCGCTCTTTAGTACATATTGTATTAAAGATTCCTTCTCCTTTGTGGAAATTATACGTAGTTCTTCTACTTATAGTGTTTTCATGTGTTCGTTTGATATCTGCTCCCTGTTTACATGTGTTCCCCTGTCTGAGACTATTGAGATGTGTTGCGATATATTGTATGGTACCTCTTTGTCTCCTCCAGATTTTCCTGAGGGTATATTTGTTGAGCTTATGATGTTCGCCACTGCGTCTGTCGAATTTAGTTTTAATAATATTATGTATCGACAGATCGACGGGGTAGCTATGGGTTCGACTTTGGGTCCAGCGTTGGCGAATATTTTTGTCGGTTTTCACGAGGCTTCCTTATTTACTTGTATTGGCCGTTCTCTTATGTATCATCGTTATGTGGATGATACCTTCTGCCTCTTTAGTAATGAGGCTGAAGCCGACAAATTTCTCACCAAATTAAACTCTGTCCATCCTGCTCTTATGTTCCCCGTAGAGAAGGAGTCTAATTCTTGTCTTTCCTTTTTGGATGTTTTTGTCCATAAGATTGATGACAAGTTTGAGACTTCTGTATTTAGGAAGGCCACTTTTTCGGGACTTTATACGCGTTGGGACTCTTTTTGTCCCAGACAACGTAAGATTAATTTGATTAAGGCCTTAATTCACAGGGCACCTAAGTTATGTTCTGAGGGTCTTCTCTGCGTGGAAATTGACTTTGTTAGAATAACACTATCAAAAAACGGATATCCGTTGGATGTTTTAGACTCCGTTATTCAAAATGTCATCAGTAAATTCCATAGGGTGAAGCCGCAATTAGCTGATAAATGCCCAGTTTATTTGCGTCTTCCCTATATTGGTTCAGAGGGTGAGAGTTTATCGAAACGTATTTCACGTTTAATCAATTGTTGTTATTTTTCGGCGAATGTTAGGGTAATATTTGTTACCCGTCCTACTTTCTCTTCCATTCGTAAGTACGTCCTCCCTCCCCATCATGTTAATTCAGTGATTTACCAATACAAGTGTAGTTGTGGACGCGACTACATAGGGAGGACGTCCCAGCGTTTTGGATTCGAGAATAAAACAGCATTTACCCTCCAGGATTTTCTTTGGACTCTGAACTCTGACTGACGATATTCACTCACCCCCAGCCAAATGTGACACAAGGTCGGTTATTTATTGTGGGTTCTCCGAGCCCGTGAGCTCGGCACCAAAATATGCCCATTGAACCCGTATAAACGGGCTCAAGACCGGTTTACCTCCCCGAACGAGACTCCGCCCCTCGGCGTAGCTTCAACCGAACAGTCGGTTGAGAAGTGAACGACTGACTGACTGACGATATTCAGTCACCCCCCACGAGGGTGTCATGTGGCACAAGGCCTTTTTAACGTGGGCATTCCGAGCCCGTGGGCTCGGCCAAAAAATAGCCCATTGAACCCGCATAAACGGGTTCAGGGCCGGTCTACCTCCCCGAAGGAGACTCCGCCCTTCGGCGAAGCCTCCTCCGGGTTCCTCCCATGCGTAGGAAAAGAGTACAACCGAACTGTTGTTCAAGTCAAAACTTGAGCGACTGACTGACGATATTCAGTCACCCCCCCCCCACGAGGGTGTCATGTGGCACAAGGCCTTTTTAACGTGGGTATTCCGAGCCCGTAGGCTCGGCCAAAAAATAGCCCATTGAACCCGTATAAACGGGTTCAGGGCCGGTCTACCTCCCCGAAGGAGACTCCGCCCTTCGGCGTAGCCTCCTCCGGGTTCCTCCCGCCCGTAGGATGAGAGTATAACCTTGCAGTCGCTCAAAAGTTGAGCGACTGACTGATTCGTTACTCTTACTACTCCTACTTATTATAGGTGGCAGAGTCTATTAACTATAGAATAGGGGTGTTCTACCATAACATTATTATTGTTATTATTTAGTTTCCGTTGTTATGTGTTACCACAACAATGGGTTGCTCGTTACACCATCAGCAATGAGATCAGGTTTTATTAATTATCAGAAACCTGGCCATTACGTATAAAAGACGGATATGCAATGTGATAGGTCCTGATCTGGCACCTCGACTTCATTCACTTTCCCACAGACGTGATATGACTTCCCTCTGTATTTTCTACAAATATTTTCATGGCACCCCAAATGCATGGATTTAAGCGTGCTACTAGGTTGGCAACTTGGTCCCACACGTTTACTGTCGAAATAGTTAAATGCAACCGCCTCTTTCTCCCTTCCCAACATTGGAACTCCTTTCCTCTTACTTGATTCCCTGATAACTATAATCTTTAAATCTTCAAATGTAACGTCAATCGATATCCTCTGATGCCTTGATCTTCATCCCCGTTCTTCTCTTTATCCTTTTCCCAAACACTCCTCCTTACTCTTGCTCTCACTCTCTGTAACCCCTTGCGTGCTAGTGGCACTCCCACCTTAGGGTCAAATCCTTAAAATAAGATTGATATAGAAACCAAAATCATGACAGTGTATATATACGATGTATAATTTTCATTTCATATTATTCGTAAATGAAAAAAACAGAACTTTTAAATAATGCCCATCCCACGCTCAATGAAGTAACTGTGAATTAACTCCGCTGACATGATGTGGAAAAGTTATTTCGAATCATTTGCTAAGTCCATTGCTAGAAAATGTCAGTAAACAGTGTCGTGCTAGAAGATCTTCCTCTCCAGAATCTATCCGACATATTTATAAGTCTAACATTCGTCTGTGCATTGACTATTGGTGCCACGTCTGGTTTGATGCTTCTGTTATTTATTTAGAGATTCTAGATAAAATCTAAGGAAGAATCTGCAAATTTATTGGTCCTAACACGGCATCACGGCTGCAATTACTTTCCCAACGCTGTTAATGATATCGGTGTGTAGAGACGATACCAGCATGTGGAAAGTTCCTGAAAACGATACCAGGGTTTAACACAATCTTGTGAAATTAGTTGCATAAACCATTTGGGACCTGTCGGTGTTTGAGCTAGCCCGAAGTCGGAAATCATCGTAACCGATGGGGTAAGAGTATTTACATTGTTCAGACTATTGATCCTAACAGATAATGCGTTCTCTCCCAGAAACTATAACTAATTTCCGCTTAGCATTGTTGCAGTATAAACCACATGTTGGCTCTTAGATAGACATAAATCTGCCTGAGTAGGCGTCTGCAATAGGGATTAACTAACCGCCTTAGCAAACTGGCATGCTCGGATACAAGTGGCCAGCTATTGCTTATTATTGCTATTTTATTTGAGAAAATCAGAATTTTCTATTTCATTTGTCTCACCTGATTAACCATTAATTATCGTGTTTACATCATCTCACGAGCGACAGCTACAGTCTGCTCGCGTGCTGGTTGGTCTCATGTCAGCTAAGGTGAAAACGAAAACAAGTTAATTAGTGATATCTGTTTTCAAAATATTTATAATATATGAACCCAGCTATAGAAATTATTTTGAAATCAATTATGCTTTTATTTTTTTTAAGTATCAATCACCGTACTAGTTTCTTCTCTGTCAGTTCTTGGGCACATCTTCCCGATGTAATAGGTAACAAAACCAGTCTCGCAAGACATTACAGTTTAATCGAGAGATGGATTCTGTGACCAAACCACTATAAATAAATATCTATCAATTCATATATATATATATATATATATATATATATATATATATATATATATATATATATATGTATATATATATATATGTGTATGTATGTATATATATATATATATATATATACATATATATATATATATATATATATATATATATCCCTCCCATACAACAGATTTTAACAACAATGATATTACTATAGAACATACGTATGGACAGTGTAATTATGCAAACTATTATGGTATGGTAATAAAGGTACGTATTGTCTTAAATTCTAATACACAAAGACACACGCATATATATATATATATATATATATATATATATATATATATATATATATATATATATAGATAGATAGATAGATAGATAGATAGATATAGTACTAATCTTATAAATATAAGCAATTATACTCGTCCAGAAAACCCTGGGTATTTTGATATGCAAATAAACAGACCAATACCCAAGGGAAAAAAAGGTACAAAAAAAGAAAGAACAGACATATATGTCAGCCGAAGAGAATCGTCTTGCATCCAAGTTCAGAGTCCAAAGAAAAAAAAATGATGCTAGTAAGTAAAATGATTAAGTAAAGTGTTCAATACGCTAAGTAGAGCAAACCTAATTAATCCTCAAGAGCAAGATAAACCTACCTGTTTAGGTTTAATTATATCTATATATATATATATATATATATATATATATATATATATATATAGATAGATAGATAGATAGATAGATAGAAGATGAGGATATATATTTTTATATATCAAAAGCAGTATTGGTAAAAAAATCTAAAATTCCCAGCACCCACTTTCGTGCTTAACAAAATTTAGTCCGCTGAACCTCTGAAAGACGAAGCGCATCACAAGTAAACTTTATCCACTTTGTCATCGATAAGGACAATATGAAAACGACAAAAGAAAAAATTAGCTGTGATGGACTTTATCAAAACAAATGAAAGGATTTTTTTTTATGACAAATATTTATATTCAAATGTTATTGGTTTTTCAAAATTTTTCGTACAGGGGTGCTCATGAATATTCATCAGGTTAGTGGAAAAGTCAAGTACGTTCATGGATGTGAGGTGATATAGTTCAATACCTGAATAATGAGTAAGAGATATTATATATATATATGTATATATATATATATATATATATATAGATAGATAGATAGATAGATAGAGAGAGAGAGAGAGAGTTGTATATTTAGGCAACAATCCTACGTTTATGCATGTTTCATTAAAAATGACAGACAAGGTACTACGGTTAAGCTTTTTATTTAATTTTTCTTGTTTTCGAACAAGAGCTTACTTTTCTGGACAAAGAGTATGTAAAAACTGTCCAAATGTTTTACAGTTCCGAACGCTTTCGGCTATACATTTAGCCATTATCAGGGATGATTCAATTTTTCAACTTAATTGAGTGTGTGTATCATATGTGTATTTTAGTGTGTTGTAGAGATGTTTTTAATTTCCGAATACGGTTAGCACATTGTGGCCTTGCTCGTAGTTAATATTGTTAAGAGTTGGCTTTTTTTTTCTTTTTTATTATTATAGCTTCCATTATTTTTAATCCTTTTTTTACAGGTGGATGCAGTTATTATATTTCACTTTTATGTCCATAGATACTTTTTACAAAAAATTCTACAAATTTCCCCAATCTGTTGTGTGAACAACTTTATCAATTTATTTCATAATTACCTGCCTCACAATTATTATTATTATTATTATTATTATTATTATTATTATTATTATTACAGGTAATTTTGGTTCTGATCATATCCATGATAGTTTTCAATGTGGTTGGAATTATTTTCATGTTCTTCAGATTGGATAAATTCTTCTGGATTAAATTAATGTATTATAAATTCAATTCTCTCATTTCATTGTTTGAGATTTTAATCAAATAGGAAACGTATTTTTAGAATAAATTACGATTTAATGTATTGTACATCATGAAGAACACAGTAAATATTCATTTAGGTAAATCAATTGAAATTTATTTGATTTATTGAAAATCAATATTTATATATTCAACGCAATCTTCATATCAATCCTCGTATATATATATATATATATATATATATATATATATATATATATATATATATATATATATATATACGGGGATTGATATGAAGATTGCGTTGAATATATAAATATTGATTCTTATATATATATATATATATATATATATATATATATATATATATCAGTACTAACGCTAGGTCATCAATGTTTGTCACAATCATCACAATCTTTAACAAAATATAATATTTGTATAACTGAGATACTAAAAGGATTCCTTTACTCAAATAATAATAATAATAATATATATATATATATATATATATATATATATATATATATATATATATATATATATATATATATATATAATATCTGTGCATGAAATTACAAATAATATTTTGGTATTTTAATATTAATTGTAAAAATTTATTTTAATATTGTAATAATTCGAAAAAAATAAACATTTGTTTTTTAAAGAATTTACAGACATATAAAAAAGAGTGAGGAAAAAGTATTTATATTATTGTATTATAGCCTCATTATCAAGTCACTGATGTTACAGTGTGTGTTTTATATATCTCTATGTATTTAGTGTGCATCTCTCTGTCTGAATTTTTAGTTTAATTTATTGAATGTTTATGATCACTAATGCTGACTGATACCATGTTTTCTCAACACCACCCCAGTCACACTCCTCACCCCAAACCTCGAGTCGACGATTCAAGGATACTATTTTCTTTGATTCACATCGAATTTAAGTCGTGCTAAATTTAATTTGGCCTTTCTCGAAAGATACATTCTACTAAAAATCGTGTACTGTACGGAATAAATTATTCAAAATGGATATTTAAAAACAATAAGTTGAAATAAAAATGCGTTCTTTGAAAAACAGGGCACACAGATCATTAGATATTTTTGAAAGATTATTTATAAAATTAAAGCAAAACATATATTGCTTATAAAGTATATCTCCAAAGGATAAGGCTCAGCCCGACTAGTCGCATAAATTTTATTGAATTCTTTTTCTACTTCCTATCTTTGTTTGTTTTTTCTTTCCTTCTTTATTATGAACAATATCAATTTCTTTATTCCGGTCAATATTTTGAGGCACGGAGTTAAACATGTAATTTTGAATCCAGCTGAAGGCGAGAATGAAAACGATCCACTACGCAATATTTTTGATGCTTTGAAATTGATATAATTGAATGTTGACTCACTAGGACTGAGCCCGACAAGCCCAACCTCCGGAGTCGCTACACATATATATGGAAGAAAATGTGTGTTGCATAATTATGAGAACACACCCAGGTTTATTTAAACTGTTTACATTCATTCTGCTCTCCTCATTTTTCTTATCACGTTGTTTTCCTAACGTTCAGGGAATTGTGAAATGAATCTTTTATTTTATCTACAGGCGTAGACTGCTCTTATTCAACTGCCCATGCCTACCGATACCTCTTCTTGTTCTTATTTTTAGTACTGTTTAGTTATTCCACGCTCTGTTTCTAATGAGTTCAATTACATCCGTGGCATAGTGATTGAAATCACAATTATTATCTCATCAAAATCTACGAATCAATACTTTCATCTACTAGGATATTTACTGTGATCTTCATAACGTGAAATAGATATAGTTGCAATTCCCGTGGGACAATACTATGTGAAGAACTTGGTGCGGGAATTTGGTGAAATAATTTTATGGTGGCAGAAAAGGTGTATAATTATATATGAGAAACACATTTACGGGTGTCTGTGAGAGACAGAGAGAGAGAGTAATTAAATGAAGTCAGGAACCTGGTGTGATACGTTTCATCTAGAATGAATTTCTTTTTAAAAAATTACTCTTTTATTGATTAAGTAAGTCCTCTGTGCAGAAAGATGGAAATATATTAAATGACTGTTATAGTTTACACCGGAACGTTAAAAGATATACGAGGCTAGGCTCTTTTCTACTTTACGAGTGTTCTGAGCCACCAATCAACAGCAGAAGACCGGAAAATGTGGGAAATTTCGTGAACTCACCCAAATGGACACCAAAAATTATGGACACGAGCCAAACTTTCTTTTTCGAAATGTTTCTTTTCTTCGTTTTGCGCTACCCTCAAAAGCAAGCTACCATGGTCTGGTAGATGGATTTTCTTCCGTATTTTATGACAAAATGCAATCTTCTTGCTTGCATCGGGTGTTCGGTGTGGATGACAAAATTCCATATGTTATACATTTTATTGTCTTGGACAACCTTTAATTTGCATTTCTTTACATGGCCGAACAGGATCTGTTGGCACGATTCCCAGTTTTTTGCCATCTTGTATCCCGGTTTTGGTATGCATCTTCCTCTTCATCTTCATTTCTGTATACCATTTTGTCAGGCCTCTTTTCCTTCGTCTTCTTCTTCTTCTTCTTCTTCTTCTTCTTCTTCGAAATAGTATTATTATTATTATTATTATTTCCTTGCATTTCTATTGTATATACATTTTGTAAAAAGAACAAAACAAAAAAAAAGGAACTAAACTCACACACATTTTAGATAGATAAAACTATTCGTAATATGCAAGCCGTACTTGTGAGTACAATTTCTTTCTATTTGTTTGAGCCATGGGCTACCAGGAAGTTCGTTATTAAGTCTAGCGGAAACTTTTCCAATAAAATCGAGGGCTCCAACTACAAGTGGACTTATTCGTGTCTTCATGTGTCACATTTTTTAGATTTAGTTTTCATGATCCTTGTATTTTGATAGTTTTTGAAGATCTTTACAGATACAATACCATCTTCAGGTACTGCCATGTCAATAAGAAAGCACTTTCTGTTTTTGTGGTCTTTGATTAAGATGCCTTGGCGTTTAGTTTTGATAGTTCTGTCTGTGTGTATTATAAAGTCACATAAAATTGTTCCAGGTCTTATCTCTGTAAGCGGGTTTGGGTGATGTTCATACAAGCCTATTATCATTATTATTATCGTTTATATTATTTTTATCTTCTAAATATTCTAAATAATATAGTTATAATAATAATAATTATTATTATTATTATTAGTAGTAGTAGTAGTAGTAGTAGTAGTAGTAGTAGTAGTAGTAGAAGAAGAAGAAGAAGAAAAAGAAACATCGTAAGTCAAATTAACAACTAATCCCAAAATAAACCTTCTATCTGTTGCTAACTGGGACGATAATGTACTCCAAAACGAAACCGCCCTCTTTTATCTCTGATGAAGAAGTTTTTTTGCCCTTCATTATCATGGTTGATGCTAGCGTACATCAATTAGTCTTCTCGACCTAACGTTTATCATGTACATGAATAGGAACGAATTAATCGAGTCAGTTGTCAATGATATTTCGCACTGAACATATTTTTAAAATAATAAAATTAAAACAACCTATGGTCACATATATTTTACATAGATAAAACACTTCGTAAACACTTGTGAGAACAATTATTTTGTGTTTCTTTATAGCAGGGGATACCATTCACTGAATATATCACAACCGTTTACAGTCAAGACCAACGCCGCTTTCTTCTATATGCTATATTATAAAATCATTTTCAAGAATGAAAAATATATAAATCACCAAAACATTATAAGTCTTTGTACAACCGTTGCTTGCCTTGTAAAAAGAAAAACGGCTGTACTGGTAATCAACGCGTCAAAACGAATGAAACACAGTGTCAATGGTATGCAACTGAAACGTGCTTAATATGATGATCTTTCTCATTTTGAGATTTTCCGTTATTTGATTAGTTACTAAGCGGATCCTGGTGGCGTTTCATTCGTTTTAATGTGTGCATTACCAGTATAGACTTTTTTTTATTACAAAATAGGCAACGTTAAAAACAATAACATTAACATCTTCAACAAAAGCGAAATAAACGTCAACTATAAGCAAGACGAATCTTCACTTAGATATATCATAAGGAAATAAACGACCCAAGTCGACCCGAACAAGAAAATTAAATATCTATTACAAAAATAAAAAAATAAAACAGCTAACCTCATCTTCAAAAATAACAACACACTTGCAAAATCAAAACGACAAAGAATTACTTACGAGTTCAAATGTCCCTTAAGGAACTGTGTTCTTTATCAAACCAAACTCATAAATAATTGCATCGGTCACACTACTACATGCCTATCCAGACGACTTACATGGCACCTACCCGACTGCAGCTTCATTAAAAATCATTTAAACATACACAAAACCTACTAGACTCAGTCCAAAACATATTCGTAAAAAATACGAGCATAACATAATTCACATGTAAAAAAAAATAAAATAATAATGGATGTCCTAATAATGAAGAAAAGAAAAAAACAACCTTCGTGTAACATTAACTATGAACACGGCCACAATGTGCTGATTGTGTTTGGAAAATAAAACATCCCTATAACTCGAGATATATACATAATGCAACACAGGCATTCAGGTAAAAGTAAAATAAAATGTGACAATAGTTAAACGAATAGACGAAAACACTCGGAAATGCATCAATTTTGAATAGTTTTTAAGCTCATTGGGTCAAGAAAAGAAAAGACTTATACGAACACAAAAATTTAAATAATAAGCAATATATATATATATATATATATATATATTGCTTATTATTTAAATTTTGAGCACTTTATTCCATAAATATAGCACACCTTAAGACTATATTTCTTTATATATATATATATATATATATATATATATATATATATATGTATGTATGTATGTATATGTATATATCATTAACGTAAATCTTGGTAATCCATATGGATAATCCAAAGGAGGATGAAATCCTGAGAGATCAATGTTAAGTCAGAGCAAATAATGAAAAACAGTCTACTTTAAGTCTCCATTGTAATAATTTTTTTCACCATAGAATTTTATTTTTCTCTTTTTATTTTTTTCAAACTTCACTTTCAAAGGTGAAAAGAAAAATGAATTTAAAATCCACGCTTTTGAAGGGCAGTATTAAGCTTATATGAGTTGAATTAGAGGGTGATGAGGAATGGTGTGAGAGACATGGTCGAGTTTAGAGAGGAAAGGGAGAGTTTAAAATTTATAGTTATATTTCTTTTTATTACAATAATTAATATTGAGGAAGGAGGTACCTTACATTAATTGCACAACTCCGTAAGATAGTAAGTATATTTCTTTCAATATTTATAAATGTAAAGGACAATAGGAAAACTGTAATAGTAGCCGACGCGTTTCGTCCAATGTGGACTTTTTTCAAGAAGAAAGGCATACAAAATATACAACCGAAACAAAAATAACAACATAATCCGCAATAATAAATTACATGAAAACAGATGCATAATACTACCGACCAACTCTGTCATGTCCACTATTCAGAACAACCTATCCCATCTAAATAATCTTAAAATCATTACAAACACTTCCAAAACGATTATGGAAGTCATCAGATCCTCAAACACTAATAGCAATAATATTTCTGAAGTAGACATTTATAAAACAAATTGTCAAAAGTGTTCCTCCCAATATATTGGAGAAACAAGTAGAAAAAGCCCATCTATGAGCACAAAAGAGACCTCACAAAAAACAAATTAACTAATGCACTATTCATACATAGAAATAAATTCAACCACAATTTTGATTTTAAAACTGCTACACTCATAAAAAAAAGAAAATAACTCACTCAGAAGGAAAATCCTCGAGAGTGCCGCCAAATATTAATCTACACCCAGGCTTTTTCCCTATTTCACCTTTCTTAACAGAATTACTACTCGCCAAGAAAACATACAGAACAGTATCAAGAAATCAAAAGAAAATGGTTGAATCCGTCAACACAAAAATAAAAACAATATTTCCACACGTGAGAAGACTTGACGTAATTTTCAGTTAACAATATGTAAATACCGTTCTCTAAATTCTTCCAGTTGCTAAGGACATTTTGTTTTGTTATTATTAGTTACTTTGTTTAATAAATTCATTTCGATTTTTGCCTAGAAAAAGTTCACATTGGGTGAAACGCGTCGGCTGGTATTACAGTTTTCCTATTTTCTTATATATATATATATATATATATATATATATATATATATTAATATGTTGATATATATATATATATATATATATATATATATATATATATATATATGTGTGTGTGTGTGTGTGTGTGCGTGTGTTTTTCTTACACTATAGAGTATTTATATGTATTTGTATACAATCGCTCGCTGGTATACCTACTATGTTTACCCATTCGGTTGTATATATATATATATATATATATATATATATATATATATATATATATATATATATATATATATCTGTCTGTGGATGACATTATATATATATATATATATATATATATATATATATATATATATATATAGGCAGCAAGTATTCTTTTAAACATGTTTGATTGAATAATATATATGTCTGTTCAATTATTTGCTAACTTTTTAAAAATTTCCGAATTAGTTACTTTATATAATCAGTAAGTTTACACATTTTCATCCACCCCCAACACCCGAATACTTTCTTCCGTTTTAAGAATTGTATTTTGTATATAATTTGCTGGAAACATTTCAAGTCGATTAATATTTCCTCGTTAACATATTTAACGGTGAAACTGAATATGAGGATGTTGTTGTTTCATACACACTGATATATATATATATATATATATATATATATATATATATATATATGAATAAATATAGTCTTAAGATGTGCTATATTTATGGGATGAAGTGCTCAATATCAGAGATAGAGTGTATATATATATATATATATATATATATATATATATATATATATATATATATATATATATATATATATAATGGAGTCTTCTACAGATGGTATAATGAAGTGTATATCATATTAACTGACTGGGCCTTGACGATTTCACAATAAATTCCTGGGGAACGGTGAACGGTGACCGACCACAACTAAAAGTTACATACGTTCTCACGCAATCTTCAAGCAGAAAGTCTGTGAAGTGCACGAATAAAAGTAAGGTTTTATTTATAATGCCCTCAAAAGAGACATCGGAGAGGGTACAATCTTTTCTGTTCCGTGTGGAAAATTAAACACCAGCTAGCGATTGTCCTCGAAGGACGGTCGTTTAATACTTGAAAAGGAAAACTTGAGACATATGTTAGGTCTTTGCGTCAAAGGGAAGTAACTGCCTTATGCATTTGTACACCGTTTTCTTTTTTTTTTTTTTTTTGTTATGACTGAAGTTTTCTCCCAGCCTTCAAACCGTTACATTTATTCTTTAAAATCTTTCATCAGCCACAGTTTTTTTTTGTTTTTTTTTTTGTTTTTTGTAATGATTTAAACACTCGAAAGAAAAACAAACTTTTTTGGCACATTCGGACAAAAGAATTGTTCGGTATCCATTTAAAATGCCTTTGGCTCTACTCCCATGTTTAATTTATTGCCTTTGTCAGACAAAGTGACTTCCTATTTGCCATTTTTAAGCAGTCTCCCCAATAGCTACTTTCTACCCTATTTCTTTTACATTTTTTCTTTTTCAGTTTATCCTCTCTTTATTATTTTCTAGCTTTGACTTTTGCTAGTTACACCCTTCTTCTTCTGACTTTAAGATTCACAGCTTCTCTTAAGTAAAACGAAAAGGTTATTTTTTAAAAATTTTCAATAACAACATTTTAAAATCGAATTGTTACCACCTTTCTTCTAGTGTCTTCTACGATGTTTTAGGAAAATTAATAATTCTATCTTGCCAGAAATGTTTAAGTACCTAAGCAAAGAACAACTCTAGATGTACTTTAAAGTGTGACGTCCCCCTGGTGTCGCTGGGCCAAATGTGACGTCTGCCTAGCCGCGTCCGTCGTGCTATCCTGTCCTGTGACGACCAACTGGCTTGGTATTATTCGCGGCACCAAATGTGACGTTCTAATCTTTTGGTGATTCGGATGGGAATCTGGTTAGATTCGGTATCAGCCTTGTCGTTCCCAGATCGCTTCCAACGTCTGGTTACCGAAGTAACTGCTTTGATTTCCAGTCTAACCTACCCACGTTGTGAATTGATCTTAGGCAGACGAAATCAATCAGTCGCCGGGACGTAATGCAAGTCGAGTTCGAATAAGGGCGATATATGTAAAAGAAAAGAAAATAATAACTCGAAAAGGTCAAATGTGTTAAAAAAGGATAACAATATTTTATATATGGTTGCTGAATACAGGACTGCGTCTACTTCCCAACCCGCTATATAGATTCGTGACACTTGTGTTTGTTAGGCGAGTCTTAACATCTTAAGTTTGTTCTTTAAGAAACTGGTTCTTGGTGTATCTTCAGGTGATATTCGTAAAACTTGTTTCGGTGGTGTGAGTCTAAGTCGTTCTTCAAAAATAAGTTGTTCTTGGTTAGAAATTGAGTTCGGAATTTGCGCGAATCTTAGTCAGCTTCTTCGAGGCGGGTGCAACTGCTTGCCTGTCTGTTTCCAACCCCAACTGCGAACTTGAACTCGAACTCAACTGAACTTAACTCGCTGCGACTCTGCTTATATGGACGCCGACCAATACCGGGGTGGGCTTGTCGGGGTTTGAGGTTCCTTGATAATTCTAAACCCACAATCCACTTCTTTGTTTTCGGTCAGGAAAATCTTTGGAAGTCTTCCGTCTTCCCACCTTCTTATGTTCTCATATTGGTATCTCACCCATACCCTCAGAGGGTGTCAACGGGTTTCCCCTCTCTCTCACAGTGGCATCTCACACCTATCCCTTCAGGGGGGGCGCAACATGCCTCCCCTCCTTCTTCACATGATTACCTCCGCCTAACGTTCATGCCGCCATTCAGCCAATGGGCGTTCAGCAGCGTGGGTGTGGCCAGACTAGCCTCGGTTTAAAAAATCTTGCTCAAAGAAAAAAAATTATCTTCCCTTTTTTTTCTTTCTTTTCCTTTTCTTTCTTCTCTTCGAGGAGACCTCACACCCTAGACTCTTTATCTTAACCGAATCACCTGAAATTCGTCAACCAGCTTTTCGCCAGCATCAAGTGGGTGGTCATATGATGAGATCGCATTCTGGCGTTAATCAAAAATAATTTTCTTATCATAGCCAGACCCTGGCACAAAACAGAGGCCTTTTTCAAAGATTTTCGTAGATAGCCAATGGCTCAGTCTTTTGTTTTTGTAATTCTACGGTTGATCCAAGAGACATTTTCTGCGACCTAAATAATTTTTATCTATTTAGAATTCTGCCCTGTAGATCATTTGACCAGCCTGGAATTTTCACCCGCCCTGTAACATAAATCAGATTAAATCCAGTATCTTCCTTTCTCGACAATGGAAATAAAAAAATTTACCACTTTTCTTCGTCAGAAAAATAACACCGCTTAGTGTCCTTTTCGTGATGGCTTCTTATCACTTAACTTTAATTCTCTTTCTTTTTTTTTCTTCTTTCTTTTTTTTTTTTAGCAAGCCAAATAGTGTCACAAAAGTATTCTAAGGAAACTGGTATTTTTTTATTAAAAGGATTTTTATAAAGACGTCGTTAAATGGTAATCTGGAAGCCATTGCTGATGTATACAGATTATGTGAAAAAAAAAGGAAAACTGGTTATCCACCGACAAAAACCATAGAATATTGTGAATTTAACATTTTTTACAAATGTTCCCTAATATAGGTACCTCCACGAAAATGTAAACAAACAGAGATAGCATGATGAAAAAGACGCCGAACTTGACGAAAACAATTTTTTATCGTCTAATGTTCATATTATTATTAAAGAGGAAAGATCAAAGTATTTTTGGGGTATTTTTTTACATTTTTTAATCGTTCCTAGCACGTCCGAAATTTTCGTTACAAATTTTGTTTTTTTTTGTCACCAAAAAAGGACAGATAATCAATCATTTTCAATCATTTGTTAAAAAGATGAAAATCTGACTTTGATATTCTTTTAAAAATCAATTATCATTTTTTTCAAAACTGATTTTAATAAAATCAGAAATTATAATGTTTATTTAAAACATTTTGAACCAAGCTTAACTTAGCTTCTGCGCCGAAAAAATGTAATTTGAAAATAAAACAAAGCAGGTCATAACCTTTCGCCTCGTTGACAGCTGTTGACAGCTGTTGACAGCTGTGATTTATGACGTTTAGATAACTTACGGGAGGATAATTCTTTCTACGGATGGAAGGAAGTGAAATTATTTAGATTTAAATGAACAAATTATTTACCTCGTTACTTTTAAGAAAAACTTTCAGCGCTCTAATTTTTCATTTTTTTTTTTTTTTGTACTTAGCTTTCATCTTTACGTTTACGATGCTTTATGGAAAATATAAAGAAATTAAAAAATAAGACTGTTAAGAGTGAGATTAAATTTCATAAGAAAGAGGTATCTATTATTTATACGTACCTTATGAATTTTTATCAGAAGTGTACATAAAATACTATAATTTTATATATAATTATATTTTTCCATACGTGTTTCGCAAAAGTAAAGGCCTTAAGAGCGGAGAACAATGCTGAACTCAAATAATGCAACTAGAGATTGTATCCTGGTTGATCTTCCGTACTTTGTAATTAACGCTCTATTATAAGCATAAAAGTTACATTTTTAATGACGTTGGCTAATCGGATTGGTCCAAACGATACAATTTTCAAAGCGCTAGACAATGGCGGTCTCATCTGGACACAATTGAAAGCTAGGCACTGCTTTTAACTAATTTTATAATATTTTTAAATACTTAATGTAAAAATCTATTATAATTAAAAGAAATAACAAATAATTGTATTAAAAATTCAATTTTCATTGGAAAAAGTTTTTGCTTTCAGAAAATATTGTCCATATTCATAAAAACAAATAGAAGCAAATAAAAGCATTTGAAATTAAATAATATATTTGTTTTATTGAGTTTTGTATGTTACAATTCAGAGCTGATTTTCAGGTACGTTGGCCACAATTAAAAAAAAAAAAATACATGATTTGCATTCTTCAAAGCCTTGTGCTTTTAACTATTGCAATTTGTAGGGGGCGGCAAGATCTAACTTCTAGAGTTTTTCATAAAATTAGTTATGGGGTGTTAATAAAAATGAAAAAAAAATATTTCTGCCATGACTTTTATAAAAAACAACATATTTATAATAATTTCGATCATCTGTGAATAGTTTCTGAAACTTTCATTAACATCTGACAATTATTTTTATTTTTACAAGATTTTCAAAATTAATGTGTGTAAATACAAAAAAAACGCGCTAAAATTATCTATGTTATTTACTACCCCTTTTTGCAACAAAGATAAACAAAGTTTTTAAAACAAAATTTAGAATATTCTAAAAAGATGGAAAAAATTTTGAAAAATAATTAAAAAAAAATTTGGTCTATCCTCTTCATAAAAACATAAGCATTTAGACGATAAAATTTTGTTTTCATAAAGTTTGGCGTCTTTTTCATCAGACTATGCTCTTTTTTTAGCGATTTCGTAGAGGTACTTACCTAATACAAGCCATCCTGTGTATGACGATAAACTACGCCCGATATCAAGGCGTCAAATCACGAGGTTTGAGGAGCGTGAAACCACCTCTTAATTGACAGTGTTTCCAGGTACACCTGTAAGGGTCCCAGCTATGGGCAAATAGTTAACAACGAAACTGGGATCAAAACGTTATAAAAGTGTAAAAATAGTATCAGAAATAATTTTGCAATAATATTGAATTGGAAAAATGTATTACCAGCAATAAACTTTGGTATATATATATATATATATATATATATATATATATATATATATATATAATTTTTTATTATAAGTTAATAGACTTAAAATATGGTCTTTCGCTACACAGTTCCAACCATGTTTCAAAAATGGAAGCTAAAAGCCCCTAATTTAATTTTGTATTTAAATTAAAGACATTACTTCCATTTCATCCTCAAGCGAATTTTGGAGTAACTTTAAAAATTACAGGGTTTTAAATACACAGCTAAAACAAAATTCATGTTTCCAAGGTTACAGATAAATCTATTTTGCTAGACTAGGGGTGTCAGTATGTTCAATATGTTTATATTTTAATGTATCAGTTACTGTTACGTTTTGGTAGTGGGTAAGGATGTATTTTTCTATGAAATCTAACATCCGTTAAAAGCGTGTCGTCTGGATTTTTTTTTTTTTTTATTAACTGCTAAAATTCTAACGGCATTTTTTTCGTTCGTATATTTAAAGATTTTTGTGAGGTGTCTACGTCAGATTAATACATTTTATTTAACTACGATTTGAAATATTTTTACTTTTAATTTTTAATATACTATATTTCTATCAAGAACAATTAAATGTAATTAGAATCCCTTACAGTTTGTAGAGTTATTATCACATCAAGTTTTTTTTTAAATTTTATTCTTGAATATTATTCAAGTAAAATTTCCATTTCTCTGATTAAGTAAACTTTAGTTATTTATTTAATTACGAATTAAAAGGAATTTTAGGTTAGAATTCATTTTAATTACCTATAATTTTAATTACAACTTTAAAATATTTTCATCATTTTTTTTTATTTTTTATATATATATTTAATTGAAGTAAATGTATTAGGCCGGGGCAGAAAATAATGACGCAATAACGCCGCTCGTTGGCGTTAAAAAATACGTCAAAAACCGACAAAACTACGCCACCATCTCTACATCAACTCAATATTTGAATTACTATCAATAAGTAAAATTATTTTTCTAACACCGGATTATATATCTTACTGTTCTTTCTTTTTATTAATATATATATATTTATATATATATATATATATATATATATATATATATATATATATATATATATATATATATATATATATATATATAGTCTTAAGATGTGCTATATTTATGGGATAAAGTGCTCAATATTAGAGATAGAGCGTTTGTAAATATAAAAGTGAACATAGAAGTTAATACTAAGAGGCGACAGTTTGTTTCATGTTAGATGGAATCGTCAGGCCATATATATATATATATATATATTACCAGCAATATATTTTTGGAAATAAAATATTACCATATATATCTAATTTTTTTCTTCAAAAATGTTGTCGACATTAAATAACTGATTGAGGTTTATATGCCGTAAAAGAAAACAAGGCAAACCAAAACAAACACAAGTCACAGGTGCTAGTGAACGCAAAATGACACTAAATGACGTACAATAGGGCAAACAGGTGCATATTATGGGGATATATAGGAGAAATAACGGTTGAGACTCGACGAGGATAAAATTGCAGTGATTGAGAAAGCCCCCTTTCTACAAAAAAATTGCAAACGCTATTCACTGGTGAAAATCCTTTACTTGATCTAATTGTAAGTCGTACTCGTTCTTAGCAATCGTTTTTATCTCTGGGAGGAAGTCATATTAGATAACTCACTTTCAGGTCAACCAGATTCGCATCAGGATTTTCTGTGGGTCAATGTCAACTTTTGCTAGGCTCAGCGTTTTCTAGCAGATTATAAACTGTTAGCACCTCAACATTTCGTGCTTCAAAAGCTGAAAATTTATGTTAGGCTTGTGTATTACATAACACAGAGAAATACCAGAAGGATTTTTTCTTCTGTCTTTGTAGTTTTATTACCCTGGTTGGGGTGAAATGATTTTTTAGAAATAGAAAAAAAGTGAGGGAAAAAGTACGTAGAAAAAAAATCCTTCGATGGGTTACATGAGATTAAAATTTACCTCGGAAGTTGGGTTGAAGCCGAGAATTAAATGCCGACCTCTGAGACTCGTGGAAATGCACAACTACGTAGGTAGGTCTTGATCTGGCATTTCGTCTACAGTTACTCTCTCACAGTCGTTGTGTGGCTTCCCTCTGTCTTTTCTACAAGTATTTTCATGGCAACTGCTTTGAAGAGCTACTTTCACTGGTTCCCAAACTGCATGAATGTAAGCAGGGTACTAGGTTGGCATCACGGTCCCACCCTTTCACTGTCGAAACGATTAAATGTAGCCGTCTTTTCTACTCCAACAGCTTATCTCGCGCTTCCTGCCAGTGAAACTCCCTTCCTCTTACTTGCTTCCTTGATAGCTATAATCTTCAAATATCCAAATGTAATTTCAATCGACATCTCCTGATTCCTTGATTTTGATCCCCGTCCTTCTCTATATCCTTTCCTCAAACCCCTCTTTTCACTCATGCTCTCACTCACTGTAACCCTTTGCGTGCTAGTGGCACTCCCGCCTATCTTGGGATGATATGCTTTAATACACACACACACACAGATATATATATATATATATATATATATATATATATATATATATATATATATATATATATGTGTGTATGTGTGTGTGTGTGAAAAGTGTGTGTATATAAATATAAATAAATATATATATATATATATATATGTATAATTATAAAGAAATATAGTCTTAAGATGTGCTATATTTATGGAAATATCAGAGATAGAGCGTGTGTAAATATAAAAGTGAACATAGAAGTCAACACTTAGAGGCGACAGTCTGTTTCATGCTATATGCAATCGTCAGGCCACGATTGCATATAGCATGAAACAGACTCTTATATGTATAATTATTTATATATTATATTATATGCGATCTACTATATATCTACAATATTATAAGATCTACACCAATCATGTCTCCACACAGTTTCATTTATTATCTCTGAATTGCCATGCCTTCTTGGGAATGTATGGTTCCCAACTACCCTCTCTTCTGTTAAAATTTAGAATTTTTGTTACACTTGGTTTGAAAAGCTAGTTCAACCAAGTCTACCCCACTATTTACCAGATAACTGATTGGGAAAATAGAGAGGTTTGTTATTTTTCCTAGGGCATTACTGCGAAACTGAAAATAAAAATTGCCAAGGGAGTATGCAGTAATAGAGTAAAGAGAAAAAAAGAACGTCCTTTTGATACAGATTTTTATTTTCGGCTACTATTGTTAGACTTTGTACAGAATAATCCCCTTGGCCACTCATAGACATTTACCTGAGTCACTTCTAAATTTTAAATCTGTCTTCAAATTCCTTGTCTCATTCTATTGTATTTCGCCAACAAATTTCAAAAAAGTCGCAGGTAGGTAGATCTGAAGTGTATGAGGTCTCTGTCTGATGCGATGTTTTAAAACGTTAAACAAAATTTGCAAGAGACAGGAATAATCGACATTTCAAAAAGATTCAAGCGACGTAATCTTTCCCAATTCTCAAACAACAAAGAATTTATTAATCCCTTGTCGAAATTCACACAGAGGTTTAAACAGTCAAATAACGGAATCAGTTTTAACTCTTGTCAGTACAGCTGACACGTAAACAAAAGTTTAAAAACTCAAGTAAGTGAAACAGCTGGTTGGCATTCAAACTTGACTTTAAGTACTCCAATAGAAGAAAGTTAATCTTGCCTCTGGTTGCCATTCGAACAACGTTTGAATTCTCCTCCTTTCTAGCGGATACTATAGCCTTGGAATAGCTGGAAGTCGCAGAGAGTCATCTCTGAACTGTAGAAGGATGACAGATCAAAGCGATGCCATGTCTCGAAAGAAAATAATAAACCTGCATTAGACGGGAGAAATGGGCAGTTCAAAATGTTTGATAATTCGTGAAATTGTAGCAGTGTCGATGAGATCACTGTGAATCTTGATTCATCTTCAGTGCTGCCAGCTTTATCTGGTATCTTGCCTGTTGAAGGCTTTTGCTGTGTAGAAAGACTGCCTCATCTTCTCTACACTACTACTGAAATATCGATCATTTGCTATGAGAAGAACATCAGCTCATGGAACACCGGGAAAAAGGTGGAATGCTAACGTGTATCACATGGAGTCGTACTAAACTACACTTTTCTTAATTCATGTTCCAATGTTATTAAATCCTTCTTCACTCAACATTTTATTCCAAGTTTTTCCTTACAGTCTTACTAACCAGCAATTTTACAGAGCGTCAATTACTTTCAACGAATTCACAGCTAAGTTTAATAAAGGAAGTACATTTTTTTTTTATTTGGCCTTCCCTCAATGAAGCGTTCTCAAAAATCCTTAATCATTTGAATAAATTGCAGCAACGATAGGCCAGTTTCGTGGCAACACTAATGCATATACGCACAAAATTCTATGATCACAAAATATACAATGGCGTCTCTCTGCTGAATGAATAACCTTACGAGAAAATTACTATTTACACATGCGCAGTAATGACTCTTATGAATAGTTGCCAAATCACATCAAAGCCGCTACACTTGATGCAACCAGGACCGACTTACCGTTTATTGCTGGCTTCGTCTATAATCCCCATCTCGTGCTTTCTCGTTCCAACGATAGCTAATAGGTTAATCAAGCGCCTCGATGACATACAAAGTACACCAAACGCATCTTTATGCTGAGAAAGGCTTTAAAAAAAAAAAAGAGAAAAATGCATAATATTAAAGCGACTTCTCTATGTGCTTTCAGGGAAATTTTGATGTAATTTATTGCATGTCTTTTCATGTCTATATCGATTGTTCACCAAGAATATCGCTTTGTCAGCGCAGGAAATAGGTCGACTGTCAGAAGCATGACGAATCAAAAATACTCGTTTGTCTTTAGACGGGAAATTCGAGCGGAATCATCTCGACTTCAGTCAATTTCTCACCTTCTCTAACATAGTTTCCCTAAGCCTTTTCTATAAATATTCTCATAATCATTGCTATCATGAGCTGTCCGCGTTTAGTACCGCGGCTTTAATAATTTGAGCGCAGTACTAGTTTGCAGTTAGGTCTCATAATTTAATCGTTGAAGTGCCTAGATGTGACCGTAAGTTCTACCCTAACAGTTTCTTTTCCATATCGCCTCACTTGTGGAACTTTCTTCGACATTTTGCGTACGTGTCAACTTCGATCATAAATTTAAATGCAACATCAATCGTCATTTCCTGTCTCTTTGAATCTTGTTCTTTTTTTGTTTTAGGATAACGGCCACATCAGGTTGAAAGACCAAAGTTAAACAACATCTAGCCTGGTCAGTACCTAGATGAGTGACCACTTACGAATACCAAATGCTGTAAGCTTGGATGTTAGGGTGGTCTAATTGATAATGGCTCGGAATTGTTGATCGAAGAGCAAAGTTCCAATTACTGTTGGGTTCATTATATTAAGTTACGCGCAAATAAGCTTGGAAAAGGTATGAATCCACCTCTTCTCCTCCACCTATAGGTTAATTGTAAGTCTTGTATGACTAAACCATTATTATCATCGAAGAAGTATTAAGTTGGTGCAAAAATAATGACGTAATTATGTCGTTTTTTGACGTATTTTTAACGTCAAAAAACGACATTCTTATGTCATTGTTTTTGCACCAACCTAATACTTACAATCGAAAAATATTTTATTTGCATTATTTACATTATTCGGACTGTTATCCTCATCTTCATTGCCATATTCACAACGTTTCGGTCGTTGTAGACTCCGACTTTTTTCAGGTGATTGGAATTTCGAACCAAACCCTTTATTTCGTCCACCGGGGTACATTGTTCTAGTTCCACGTGCCATGCCACTTCCGGATGTCTCAGTTATTTCCCTTTAACTCAATTCTCTAAGTGGACCAGGTATTAAAGGGCAGCGTGAAAAAAGATCTAGCAATTGTAAGAAGACAGAATGTATATTGCTTAGCAAGAGGAATATCTCAAGTTACGAGCTAAAGGCACCAAATTCAAGCAAGTAGAGAGATTGAATCATCTGGCTTGTGTTTTAAAACACACCAGAAATATGTGGCACAGAAATCCGAAGTCACTTGAGTAAAGCAAAATATATTTCTGCTGTCACAATTCTGCTCATCTTTGATGAAATTGTACAAATCACTAGGTTAACCGAGAACGAATACTAATTAACAGTACTCTTCTTTCTTTTTTTTTTTTGATTCTAATGAAATTTTTCTGATTCTTAATACATTTTGGAAAAGCAACTTCAATTTTATCAGTGCGCCTTCGGATTTCCCAAATAAATATCCTTCCCATTTAAACCAAGCTTACCTAGCAGTTCAAACAGTTCTTCGTGACGTAATTTATCAAACGTATAAAAAACACGTATACGTTTTTCATTTGTATTGCTCCTTCTGATACTATTTTCTGAGTATAAATATTGCATTACATGTTCTGGTGCATTGTTTAAGTATATATCTGTTATATACATTCAGTTGTTAGCTCTGTCACTGATATTGGGCACTTTCCAATAATTACTGCACATATAACATAATACACACACACACACACATATACATATATATATATATATATATATATATATAGTGAACATTGAAGTCAACACTCAGAGGCGAGAGTTTATTTTATGCTGAACTCAATCGTCAGGCCATGAGCATGAAACAGCATGTGTTGACTTCAATGTTCACTTTTATATTTTATTTACTTACGCTCTATCTCTGATATTAAACACTAATCCCATAAATATAGCACACCTTAAAACTATATTTCTTCATATATATATATATATATATATATATATATATATATATTAGAATAAATTCTAACGAACCAGGCAAACCTTGCTAGGTTTCACCTAACCGGATCTTCAGGGTAGTCAGTCTACCCCGAAGATCCGGTTAGGTGAAACCTAGGTAGGTTTACCTAGCTCGTTAGGATTTATTCTATTTAACCGCTCTACTTAGCGCATTGAGCGCTCTACGTTTTCGTTGTCTTTATACCCACTTTTTTTTTGGGGGGGGTGACTAAGGACGATTTTTTTTCGCCTTGTCCTGATGTTTTTAGTTCTTTCTTTTTTTTTACTTCCAGTTTTTTCCTCAAATACCAATTTGCCCTCAGGTGTCTACAAGTTGAGTCAACCGAGGTTTTTCAAGCGAGTAATACTGTTAATATATATTCCACAAAATGTACAATTTTGTAGTGGATATCTGCATGTTCTAATGTAGCACTGCATAAGATACACAAATATTTAGAGCTTTACTCTATGTATTAATCACTATATTGAAATTTTCGACTCTGTAATCCTACTATTCGTTCTCTTACATTTTTACATATATATATATATATATATATATATATATATATATATATATATATATATATATGTGTGTGTGTGTGTGTGTGTGCGCCCGCGTGTGTATATGTATATGTGTATGGGTGCATGCGTATGTTTAGCTAGGTATTTCTGTATATATATGTATATATATTTTGTGTATATATATATATATATATATATATATATATATATATATATATATATATATATAAAGTGTCATGGATATAAGATTGCATGTGGTCTGTATATATATATATATATATATATATGTAAATATTTGAAAGTTAATATTTGGAATATGTGTAAATATATGTAAAATATAGTAATATAAATACACATGCATGTGTGGATATTTATGGGTACAAATCTCTTTTATATATATATATATATATATATATATATATATATATATATATATATATATTCTAAGGGAAGGACGTAAAGTTATTTTATTGAAGTTTTAATATTACTTTTATTAATATTTAATCTCACTTTCTCTTTTAATATTCTCTAATTAGAATTGTGAGATTAAATATTTATCATCTGCAGGTATTTTCATTTTGAATTGATAATTTAATTTAAATTTCAATATATCAATCTTTAACTATCAATATTGATAGTAAAATATTAAAATTAGAAATATTTGTTTGGATATTTAAACATTAACTGTGAAATTAAAGAAAAAAAAATTAAATAAATTTAAATATAAATATATATGTAATTATTTGTAAATGTCTGCGTATGTATTTATGTATGAATATGCATAGGTACCTGTGTATATCGATACATTTGTGTGTGTCTATATGTGCAATTGCACATGGCAATGAACGTATGTATATGTAAGATTTGCATAAGTGTATATGTGGTATATATATGAAAAAAAACAAAATCTTTAATATTACCTTCAAATATTACTCCATCTTAATTCGAAACCTAAACTTTAAGTAAGAAAGATTACCCGTCTATTAGGTCGGTGCAAAAATAATGACGGTTTTTGACGTTAAAAAATACATCAAAAACCGTCATTATTTTTGCACCAACCTAATAAAAATAATTACAAATTAATTTCATAAATTAGATTCAAACTGATAAAGATCTTACCATAACTGTTTTTTACAATATTAAAAAAGTATTATTGGTCGTATAAACTAACTGCTATAGTTTAAAACTTTTTTAATGTGTTCTCTATGAATGTCTTAATAAATACAGTATTTAACTTATATTAAATCCCGAAATTATTTGTAAAAACATCAAATATTTAAATTGCTAGCAAGCATCAAATTAATTTCTTCGTGCTTTTTTTCGACATCTAAATTACTATCAAATTTTAAAACCTATTTTTTATTATACATAAATTGCTAAAACTTACCGCCCATCTCCTTCATATGTAAAACCTATTTTAGCCTCTTTCTCTTTACTTCCCCCTTTTTTTCTTTTTTCTCTTTCCTTTTTCTTTTCTCTCTTCTCCCCTCCCATTTCAATATATCACTTCCGTTAAGTTAACCGTTTAAATAGGTCAAGGACTGGTCACTCACCCTCCCCCAATACTAAGTAAGAATTAAGTGAGAGATATTAAATTAAACCCTCCCTAAACTCTACCATATCTCTTTAACCACTCCTTATTACACTCTCTGTTAACTTACAAAAACTTATCGTTTCATTTTTGAAAGTGCTATCTGATGATCCGGCGTCCTTTAAAAGGTCTCTGGTGAAATAAATTATTATAATGGAACCTTAAACTGGTCTGTTTTTTCTTTAATATATATATATATATATATATATATATATATATATATATATATATATGTGTGTATGTGTGTGTGTGTGTGTGTGTGTGTGTGTGTGTGTGTGTAAGCAAATATATGGATATAGATCCGACAGTATGAAGAAAAATATACGAAAAAACAAACAAAAATCCTTATATGCAATTATGCTGTTTTAATGTTAATATGTCAACGTCGGATGTTTCGGTCTAATAAACCATCTTCAGGACATATTCATAAAATATAATTAACATTATCAATTCAACATGACAAAGACGATGGACATAAGAACAAGACTTATCCAAACAGATAACTGAAAGTTTTATATGATCATACAGTTATCTGTTTGGATAAGTCTTGTTCTTATGTCCTTCGTCTTTGTTATGTTGAATTGATAATGTTAATTATATTTTATGAATATGTCCTGAAGATGGTTTATTAGACCGAAACGTCCGACGTTGACATTATATTAACATTAAAACAGCATAATTGCATATAAGGATTTTTGTTTGTTTTTTCCGTATATTTTTCTTCATATATATATATATATATATATATATATATATATATATATATATATATCAGCGTGTGTGTATAATGTTACCATTATTAATATAATATCAAAAACAAAAATGCACTGAGGTGCAATGTAATATGAATCCTCTTATGTACCGGTGAATGCTGGATAATTTACTCGGAAAATATGAGGAGTCATGGCATCTCTTTCGTTACGGATTGTGAACGAAAATGTTTTTTAACTTCCGAAAGGGCAAGAAAAGACGCTTAAGCCGCCACATCCTGTCGGTTCGTAAAGAAGCATTTTAACTACACTTATAATATTAATACCTGTTTTTCTTAGTGGGTCATTCGGACAACCACCAAATTAATACAAAAAAAATATATTTACTAACTCATACGTTATGAATATTTTCCTAAGATTCTGGAAAATCACAGGCATATTTTTTTTTTATATACATACGTTATCTTTCGTGAGTACATGTGCTTTAAAACAGTAAAATTAATGTTTACTTTCCTGGAGATCGAAAGTCTTACTAAAGAAAATTTATTTCCCAACAGGAATCGAAATCCATATTTCCTTTTTAATCTGAGAAACAACTTTAAATTCAAGTGTGCTTTATTTTTAAGCTACGAAAAGTCATCGCAGCAAAGTACGCTTGGCTTGAAAGTGGTTTTCAAATTTTTGTCAAGATGGATGACAAATTTATGTAATATCCAGAAACAATAGATGGGGTGCAAGAAGTGCTCTTCCATATA
>OZ010589.1:93467861-93480361 GCA_963932145.1 Acanthosepion lycidas | reverse complement strand
GGCCAATTTTTACACACTTTATTCCAGAAAAGAATAGAAAACCTCAATAGAAAATCTTATTAAAAAAATATAGAAATCTTAACTAGAGTATCTTCTCAGTGGTCTTTAATGAAGCTTGTATAAAAGTGGAACTGCTACCCAAATACACTGTGGTTGACAATATATATATATATATATATATATATATATATATATATATATATATGTATATATATATATATATTTTATTTCATATTATTAGTGCCCATTTGGTTTATATACCAACGGATTTTTTACCTTTTCTATATATATATATATATATATGTGTGTGTGTGTGTATGTATTAAGAAAATCCATGACAAAGAAAAATGCAAAATATTTTCGTGTGACGCGTTTCGTCCTATAGGACTTCATCGGATTAAAATGATATTTATGTTGATGTGATTGCACACGCGCGTGAAGGAGATAGCACTGACATTTTAAATTAACTTTTTAATATGTTTTTTTGTAGTTTTCATTTACTTTCTTTTTGTTTATATTTTTATAGCGTTTGTTAGTAAAAATCTGTCAAAAAAGGTGAAATATTTTCAGAACCTGGACGAAACAAGCAATTAAAATATTTTCTATACTTTTCCATGTTTGTAAATTAGTTATGAGGTAAATTACTTATATATATATATATACATATATATATATATATATATATATATATATATATATATATATTAGGTTGGTGCAAAAATAATGTCGTTTTCTCACATAGAGAAAACGACATTATCTTTGCCCCAACCTAATATATATATATATATATATATATATATATATATATATATATATATATATATATATATATATATATATATATAAAGCTTTCCTATTTATTTTTGTTCTTTATGTCATCATTCTATCGGTTTCTATGGGAAAAGGAATTAAAACCAATAAATAAAATTCTAATAAAAAATAAACATAAAAAAAGAGAAATTAATTTTCCCATGATGCAAGTTATAAAGGAATCGGAGAGTGATTATCTTCGCATTTTATGGGCCACTTCCGGTAAGGAAAGAACCTTTCCCTTTCACACTTTCCATCGACATCGTTCGGGCGTGTTTTGGCAGCGCTACTCATGAAGTTAATGAATTGTTTTTCCAGCTCAGCGCAAAGCTGATTTGAGCTTGGCTATTTCAACCATTGTTTTTCTAACTTCTGAACGAAAAAGCTAAACGGGCATACGCAAGAGAAATGGAGAACTTTGTTTTACTGCAGAAACGCATGTTTTTGTATGCTTCTATCTTCTTTGTTTACATATTGAATACGCAACTTCACCTAAAATACACACCCAGATGTAAACTTCTAACTTCCACAATTTTTATCTATAGTAGATCTGTATGTGATCCCAAATTATATACATATGCAATCGTCAGGCCTCTAAGTGTTGACTTTTATGTTCACTTTTATATATATATATATATATATATATATATATATATATAAGGGAAAATCGAAGTTAACTCTTAGAGGCGACAGTCTGTTTCATGTTAGACGTAATCGTCAGGCCACGAGTGTTGTTTTTTTTTCTCGGCTATTTATACATATGGGTCAATGGTGCATTATGGGTAGTTTATTTTTGCGGTTATTTTGCCGGAAGTCGTTTATTTATTTACTTGGGTTATATTATTTTGCTTCTTTTTATTTATTTTTTTAATTTTTTATTTATTAATTCTTATATATTTATTTATTTATTTTAATTTTAATCGGTGTTTTATTGACATAGTCAACATTTATTTAAATATTACACAGGTTCTATCTCTGTTATTGAGCACTTTATCCCATAAATATAGCACACCTTAAGAGTATATTTCTTCGTATATATATATATATATATATATATATATATATATATATATATATATATATATATATATATATATATAATGCAATTCGAATTAAGATACCATTAGTGAATGATCATTTTTCCCGCGAATTTTAAATTTAATATTCACTGGATTTTTCAAACTGTTTACTGTGACAGTTTGTCGAAGAAGACTGGTTAACTAGAGGAAGAAAGAAAGAGAGAAAAAAAAATGTTGTGCTATTTAGATGACTGACATTTATAAATGTATTTAGATTTGTCTGCTCTGACCAAATTTTCTCCGAGTTAATCAACTTAATATTTTACCTAAATATCATATTCTTTACTATACTGAAGAGATTTTTTTCGAAGGGTTCTAATAGTTTGCAAAAGGATGGTGTCCATTGAGTATTTACATTGAAAATCAGTGTTCTTTGTTATAAATTTCCTGTGGATTAAGGCAGATTTTAGCTTTACATCTTAATCTTTTGATGAATTCCACGATTTTTTCGGTCGGGGTCAGTTTGAAGGAATGATGAGACAGATATGGAATTTTTTAGGGAGAATCTTACCATGAAAATAAATGGTGAATAAAAATTGCAGGGGGATTAAAATCCAATGAGAACTCGACTATAGAATATAGGAGCCAATGTACAGGTAGTAATCCGTTGGTATAATTCAAGCGAGTCATACTAACACAATATAGGATTTTAAATATTAAATGTTAAAAATGATTCATAGAGAGCACAATATTTATTATCATTTTACAGAGCAAAATATTAGTGAATGGTCATATTCACCCGCGAATTTTAAATTTCAAACTGTTTACGGTGTCAGTTTGCGGAAGATGACTGGTTACCTGTGGAAAGAAAGAGTGTTAATAGACTGGCTTTATTATATAAAAGGATTATTAACAACACACACACATACATACATACATAAATACACATATATATATATATATATATATATATATATATACATCAAGAAATATAGTTTTAAGGTGTGCTATATTTATGGGATGAAGGGCTCAATATCAGAGATAGCCTATGTAAATATAAATAAACGATTGCGTCCAGCATGAATCAGCCTGTCGCCTCTGGGTGTTGACTTCAAAGTTCACTTATATATATATATATATATATATATATATATATATATATATATATATATATATATATATATATGTATGTGTCTGTGTGCTTTTATAAATAAAAAGAAAGAACAGTAAGATATATAATCCAGTGTTCTTATTGATATTTTTTTATTTCTACTTTTACAAAACAGTGCTCTATGTATTACGTTGGTGCAAAAATAATGACGTATTAATGTCGTTTTTTTACGTTAAAAAATACGTCAAAAACGACATTATTACGTCATTACTTTTGCATCAACCTAATAAATTTATAGAGCATAAATATTATAAATTAACTGATTGAAAATATGATTTTTTTCGCTACACAGTAATAACCATGTTTGAAAAATGGAAGCTAAAAAATTTTAAATTTAATTATATAATTAAATTAAAAGTTCTGTTTCATCTTCAAGCGGATATTGGAATAACTTATTTTTAAATTTACTCAGTTTTAAACGCAGATATAAATTCATAATTTACTGTTTCCAAGGATACAGAGAAATCCAAGACAGGATCGGTAACATGTTCATTTTTATTAACTAGTGTTGTATCAATTATGAGTTACGCTCGAAAAAGAGGTTTAGGGAGGGTAGGGATGTAATTTCCAACGACTCTGACCTCCGTTAAATGCATGTCATCTGGATTTTTTTTATTAACGGCAAAAAGTTTTTCCCCATTTTTTTCTTACTTGTATGCTTAAAGATACGTTTTATGTGTGTTTGTGTTAGAATACGTCTTATTTAACAACAATTTAAAAATATTTTTACTCCTAATTACGAATAGAATATATTTCTTTTTAAAAACAAGTAAATGTAATAGAATTACTTAAATTATTTAAAATTATTTTTTCATATCAAATATAAGTATGTATATTACCAGCTCCCATTTTTAATTTTATTTTTAAATTTTATTTTTAAATATTATTTAAGGGAAGTTTCTGACAATGACGGCAAAAAAAAGCTATTTCATTTCTCTGATTCAGTAAATTTTTATTTTTTATAAACTTAGTAATATATAGTTTCTCATGTATGCACACACACACACACACACACACATATATATATATATATATATATATATATATATATATATATATATATATATATATACCGCATATATATATATATATATATATATATATATATATATATATATATAACGCATATATATATATTTACCGCATATATATAAATATATATATATATATATATATATATATATATATACCTCTCGCCACACCGAATTCTAGTGTGGCCAGCGTATGAAGGATCATCACCATAACTCAGCTAGAGGGCTTTGCTTTAGTAATGTTCATTCTAATGACATGTATTCGATCTATATGTTTTCCATTGCTGGTGATATTACGAGACCATTGTTAAGCCTTCATCCTTCTTATATATGTTTGATTCCATTCCGAAGTGTCTTGTTTTTGTACATCTTTATCAGGTTATCTATTCGCATACAGGTCTATTCTCCTAAGGATGAGTTCGAGACCAATCTGTCCCTGACTACCGATAGTGCCTCCCCCGTGGGTACATTGGTGAACAAATTCACCACGCCCAGCCTCACCATCTAGTTGAATTGGAATGCAACTTATTTGAAAAAATTGTGAAGAGGTCTCCAGTTACCTTCTTCACAATATCTTTTAAATTCCAAATTTCCATTCTCTTCGGCTGTCTGCCATCAATGCCTATAGAACCCAGACTAGCCAGATGCTTCACATATAAGCTGGAGGAGGGAATATATTATCCATAATTATTGAAATCGAACGCAATAGACAAGACTTGAATTTGAAACACTAACTAAAGCGATTAGAAAATATACAAATCAGAAATATTATGGCGTAAGGGAAGTAATAAATAGAAAGAGTATTTTCGGCATACTTCATGGTTGTCGACATTTCTGATAAAAGTGAGAGGCAATACATATATGAAAGATAATCCAAACGATTTAGCTTTCTTTGTTTGGCAACCGGCAGAAACATAAGATGCCAGGATTGGTGCCGTTCGATCAAATCTTAATAGGGAGTGTCTTTCTTGCTTGTTATTTCTTATTCTCACTCCAACTGTCCAAAGTTATGTAATTGTGACCAGTATGCTTTCTTACCTGTATATTTCCTTTTCTCCTTCTTTCTTCCTTATTTCTTTCTTTCGTTCTCTTTTTATTTATCCTCCACATTTTGTTACTTATTTATTTCTTTTTTCTTTCTTTCTTTCTTTCTTTCTTTCTTTCTTTTTTTCTTTTTCCTCTATATTTTCTTTTGTCTTCCTTTCTTTGTCCACCACATTTTATTTCTTATCTATCTCTTTTTTCTTTCTTTCTTTCTTTCTTTCTTTCTTTCTTTCTTTCCTTCTTTCTTTCTTTCTTTCTTTCTGTCTGTTTCCTTTATATTTTCTGTTGTCTTCCTTTCTTTGTCCACTACGTTTTGTATCTTATCTATTTCTTTCTTTCTTTTTTTTCCTTTCTTTCTTTCTTTCTTTCTTTTTTCTTTCTTTCTTTCTTTTTCCTCTATATTTTCTCTTGTCTTTCTTTCTTTGTCAACTACGTTTTCTATCTTATCTATTTCTTTCTTTCTTTCTTTCTTTCTTTCTTTCTTTCTGTTTCCTCTATATTTTCTCTTGTCTTTCTTTCTTTGTCCACTACGTTTTCTATCTTATCTATTTCTTTCTTTCTTTCTTTCTTTTTTCTTTCTTTCTTTCTTTCGTTCTTTCTTTCTTTTTCCTCTATATTTTCTTTTGTCTTCCTTTCATTGTCCACTACGTTTTGTATCGCATCTATTTCTTTCTATCATTATTTCTTTCTTTCTTTCTTTCTTTCTTTCTTTTTCCTCTATATTTTCTTTTGTCTTCCTTTCTTTGTCCACTACGCTTTGTTTCTTATCTATTTCTTTCTTTCTTTCTTTTCCTTCCAATATATTTTTAGTCCCTTCTCTTTAGTTTCCTTTGTCATGTTTTTCTCTCTAATTGTTTCCGATTTTTTCTATTATTGTATAAATCAGACAAGGATGTCGGCCCCGAATTATTTCTGTCTGCATCTCTGTATCCTTGGCAAACTCTATGATATATGATAAGGCTGCATAAACTCACCAGTCCTTTCACCGATGTTCAGGATAATTACATTTTCCCTCCTGTTGTTCGAGTTAAAATTCATTCTAATCTTTAAGCTACTTTTAAAATCTGGCAGCTTTCCCCACTTTGAACAATTAACGCTACAAAATCTTTGCCCCTGATCGAGATTCCTTCCCTTTTGCCTTGTGTCTGATAAAGTTAAACGTTCAGTTTATTTGCAGGGCTTTTCTTTGGTTAATGAGGTAAAATGTGGTATATCACACCTTTGCTGTTTTAGTCGCCTTTAGTGTCGCTTGTCTGTTCCTTCCATTCAAACCAGTATATGTGACTTTTCAGCACTGCCAGACCCAGGGATTGAACTCAATACGCTTTTATTAACAATGTATGATAAGAAGAAATGAAAACAAGAAATATGTCCTTTCCTATGTTAATTTAAGTCCCCACAGTAACCCTCTAACATGAGTGGCTTTTGGACCTTGTATTGCGTGAACATTAGTAAAAAAAAAAAAATTCTGACCAAGTTCATGGGGAACCTATTCTGTTAACTTTGGAATTTTTCGCCCCAAGGATTGTAAATAACATACATGAATTATTAGACAAGCAATAAAGAGTTAAGTAAACTTTTTAAAAAAAACTTTGTTTTAGAAATTTCAAAAAATTACTAAGTCAGATAAGAAGGCTTAGACACCGGTCGAAACGTAATGATTATAACAACCAAGATGTGCATGATGATCCGAGAAGCGAAGCATACATTAACGATAATCTCTCATCTGACAAATAAGAGTATATAGGTTCGCCTATCATCCGGTTCATACTTCAACCTGGTCTTCTAAAGTATGTTTTATTTTCATTAATTTCAAGAAGCTGCTTGCGTCTTAGTGAGATTATCGCTTTGATTGGGATGAACTGATTAAAAAAAAATGATCTCTGACAAAAAAGTATCTAATAAACGCAGCGCTAGAAATGCGTGGCTAGAATTTAAGATGAGTTCGCTCTTGAAGAAAACAGCACCAATAAAATGGTACACTATTTTCATTTGACCAAAGTTTGATTACTTTGTCTTTTAAAGCAATACTTTGCAGGTTATTTAAAGACAGAATTCTTGTTTTTTAAGCTTTTAAAATATTCTACTAATTTACCCACAGTTACGTGGAAAGGAGGTGAGACATACCTTTCCCATGGGTATTTGAGCGTGAGTGAATATAAATAGCCCGACTAGAATAGGAATTCGGCTCCCCGATTTCCATATACAGAACCGTTTTCTATTACTCCCCACGCACCAGCAACTGGTATTCCGACATACGTACTGCCCAGCGTCGACGTTGCCTAACTTCGGTGATCATGCGAGAATTAGTATTTCAACGTGATATGGCCGTATGCTTAAAGAAAGGGGTCTATGAAAGAAAAGGTCTAAATTTGATATTAATCTTTTAGAGATCTCATCCAGGCGAATTCAGTTTTTCGATGAACAATCGATACTAACCCAGCTTTTGAGAGGTAGAAGTGATTAGTTTCATCATTTACTAGACTAGCCGTGACCGTTGGGTCACTGACGGTTCAGGTTACAAAATATTGAAGTTGATTTCTACATTAAAAAAAAATGTCTGAAGAAATTTGAAAAAAAATATTTACTGTATAAACAAATCGTATTTTTAAATCTTATGCATATAAAATATTTATTTCAATCAGATTAACTTATCAATATTTTTTTAAATATTGTTTGTTTAAAGAAATCTGAAATATAAATAATTATTCTTCAAACAACTGGACGAAACAGCAAAGCGGCATCTCTTTGTGTCTTTCTTTAACTTAAAAATATTTTAATTAAAAAAATTGTCTGTTTGAGGAAAGTTCAAATAAAAATACTTACTGTATAAACAACTCGAATTTTTAAATCTTATTCACTTAAATCAGCTTAAATTAAATCGTTATGCGCCAGACGGACGCACCATGCACGCAATCACAGAGAGGTAGAAAGCGAGAGAGAGGTGCTAAGAGAGAGCTGGAAAGAGAGAGGTGAAAAGAGAGAGGTGGAAAGAAAGAGAGAGGTGGTAACAGAGAGATGGTAAGAGGGAGGTGAAAAGAGAGAGGTCAAAAGAGATAGATGTAGGAAGAGGGAGGTGAAAAGAGAGAGAGGTTGTAAAAGAGAGATGGAGAGAGAGAGAGAGAGGTAGAAAGACAGAGAGGTGGAAAGAGTGAGAGAGGTGGAAAGAAACTTAAATCATTATGTACGGGACGTACGACGCACCACGCAAGCATTATTCACAGACTTTTAGTAATATATAGATAGAGGTTCTTGCTTAGTTACTTCCGTTCCTGCTCACAAAAATAGCCCCTTTTTAATTAAATATCTTTGTATCTACATATGTTTTGAATGTTGCGACCAATTGAAATAATGTCACATTAAAGAATATATACCGATCGCCATATTAAACATTCCCGTTAACTACTTAGAAATTCGAGTTCATTAAAAAAAAAAATTCCGAATGATGACTTTCGACTTCGGAAAGCATGTCTTCTTCACTTAGAAAGATTACATTGCTCCTTAAAGAAAAGAAAAAAACTCTTTCATCGAAGACTATATACTGAAGCTACAAAATAACAAATGGTGATTTTAATATCAGCCGTTTCCTTATAAGGAAACATTCAGCACTCAATGAATGAGCTTCAATGAACAGGCTGAAATTAATAAAATCTCTCCGTCAAAAAAAAAAAATAATAATAATAATGTTCAGGAAAAAATAATCATACACAGATGTTGGTTAGATCCAGTGACTAGACCCAAAGTGTTGTGAGTTCAATAACAGGCTACAGCATTGGTGAACCAAAAACTTGGAGAGTTGAATTAAAGGGGAATAACTGAGACATCCGGAAGAGGCATGGCACGTGGAATTAGAATAATCTACCCCCGGTGCAGAAAATAATGCGTTCGTTTCAAAATTCCAATCACCTGTAGAAGTCCGATGCGTACAACGGCTGAAATGTTGTGAATATGGCAATGAAAATGAGGATAACAGTTTAAATAATGTAAATAATGCAAGTAAAAAAAAAAAAGTTTCTCCAGTACAGTAGCTGTTAGCGCTCTTCCCATTACTGATGGTTTATGTATGTGGTGGGGGTGAGCTTTTTTTTTTATTTGCCTTGGTTTGAAGAAGTGTTAAGCGTAACGTCATTATCTTTTTTTCTCAGAGTTATCTGTGTTATCCATTTTCGTTATACTGTGGAAAGTTTCCAGGTGGTGTGGTTTTCGTTATATCTTACAGTTTGCGTTTGTGATTCTGCAGTACCAGTGCAGGAAGTCAAAATAAGGATGCTGTGCGCATGCCTACACGCTTAAAAAAAATCCACATCTACTCAAGAATTCAAATGCCAGTAACACCAGAAATGATTATCATATATTGCTAGAGGATAAAATAATAATATAATATTTTAACGTTATACACTACCGAAAACAAAAGTTTTGGAAGGAAACTCCACTCGATACTATTAGTTTGGTGCAAAAATAATGACGTAATAATGACGTTCTTCGACGTTAAAAATACGTCAAAAAACGACATTATTACGTCGTTATTTTTGCACCAACCTAATAGAAAAAATGATAACAGTCGACTTGAGGCGTCTAATTTCGTTAATCTTTTAAGAAAAAAGATTTTATCAATTCACCGTTCGGTCAATGAATGCCAAATCTTTACTATAGGGAAATATGTAATTTCATAGTTGTCATTAAAATGACTAATTTAAGTTTAGAATATAACGATTGTAACAAATGCTGAATCAGGCATTCACAACTTGACGCAAAGCAAACAAGTAGTGTACAGCGTCTGATCTGAAATGAAAAACAAAAAAAAAATATACCGTATTTTCCAGCTTACACGAAACTTCGACGTGGAAGACGCACCCTAATGTTGGAAAGAAATTTCAAAGAAAAAAAGTAATTCTAATACAACAACACATTCACCTTGCGTCCATCACATACTGGCGCCACGTATTGTTTATATTAATCAGCATTTTTTTTTTTTGTATGCCAATGACATACTAGTAAAGAGCAGAAAGGTTCCCGCCGTTTCTAGTAAACAGAGTATGTTTAAGATTGTGGCTCGGCTCCAGGAAAGTTTATAGTCGCGGAAATACTTGTAAGAGCTAAGTATTGAGGTTACATCATATAAAAGGCTGGATTAGATAGCTAATATTATAGCCTAATGACTCAACATACAAATTCACGTCCGTATCAGTCAAGCCAATTAGATAACCGTCCAAGCTTACTTGAGCCTGGGCGTTGCTTTACATTCGTCTTGGAAGACACGCGTATTTTTCAGGGTATTTTTAAGGAAAAGACCGCGTCTTATAAGCCAGAAAATACAGTATATTTTTAAGTCAGGAAGAATTCACTTGGAGCTTTGGTGCAAGAGAATTTTCTTGTCGCTAAGATAGTTGCGTATGTATCACGGGTATCAAAATTTTAAGAATGTAGAAGAATCTAAAATTTAGAATTATTATCTACAATGGATATCAGCTCGGGATGTGAAATCCGACGGTCAATTCATAACATTCAATTTCAGGCAAATATGTTTTTGGAAAACTATGTATCAATCACTGCTCCCACAAGTATGGTTTAAATAGTATGGCTTGTAACTTTTAGGAATGGATTAATTTATAAATTTGACAATACATATTCATTGCTTAAACGTTATTTTTAGTGGATACCCATATTTGAGTAGAGGCTCCGTTTTTATTTATTTTATTAAACACTATATTTATTTATTATTTATTTCAATCTAACGAACTGGATATTTTCTGATAAAATTTCTCTCTTTCCCCCCTCTCTCTCTCTCTCTCTCTCTCTCTCTCTCTATATATATATATATATATATACATATATATATATATATATATATATATATATATATATATACACATATATATATATATACACACACACATATATATATATATGTTTGTGTGTGTATTATAATATTATTGTTTAAAAATATTCAATGAAGATATATTTTTAAATAATAATATATTATGCGCTACTTTCTAACGAGCACGTTTAAAAAAAATAAATGCTTAAAAGTGTTCTTTCTTTTATATATATATATATATATATATATATATATATATATATGTGTGTGTGTGTGTGTGTGTGTGTATGTTACTGTGTGTGAGAGTACATCTTACAAATATCATACTCACTCACTCCCTAAGAACCAAATAACACACACACACACTTAACAGAGACACATCCCCTTCCAGGAACCAACAAAACTGTCAAACTGACCAAGGGAATTCAGAGCAGCATAGATCCATCCAGCTCTTATCTCAAATAACAACTTCAAAGAGACTGTTTGACCAACACAAGGAATGTTAAAAATTCATGTTAAAAAGATAAAAAAATAAAAAAAAACAAATGAAAACTACAGACAAAAGTTCATTTTCTCCATCAAGACATTCATTTCTGTAGTTTAGTGCTAGCAGCAAGCAGAAATTTTGTTTGTCTCCTGATGATGGCCATGTTGGCCGAAACTAGTCGAGGAATCTAAATGAAATAATAATAAAAAAAACGAAAGAATATTAATCTACAACCCATTTGTTGTTTTGTTCCGTTCTAAGCGAAACTGCAAGTATCAGAATTATGTGCTAACCTACATAAATCGTTGTCTCCCAATTGAAGCAAATCTGTAGCTATATGCGTTGCATTACTTTTTAGTGCAGATGAAATTGTCGGTGCATAAAGGTGAATGCACATCGCGAAGAACTGATTTATTCGTGCATAAGTACAGGATGATACGATTCTCAGGGAGGCGTTTGCATAAAACAGTTGATCCATGTAGCGAGTTTTCCGGCCACTTTGTATTCACCCATTACTCACGCTTGTCATGTAATCCGTTTTGAACCAATTCGCATTGCATAGAAGAATATCCGTTAATATCACAGTGACGACTAGATTCACAATCTCAACAGAACGATCAGTCATTGGAACATATCGAAATATATCTATCATTTGATTTTTTTTTGTTCAATTGTTTCTATTCAGAATGAGAAATTTCAGTCTATCTTAAGTAGTTCATATCTATCTATCTATCTATCTATCTATCTATCTATATCTACCTATCTATCTCTCTTTCTATATATATATATATATATATATATATATATATATATATATATATATATAGATAGATAGATAGATAGATGGACAGATAGACAGATAGATAGATATTAAACAGCTCATATCTAAATCAATTCATAGCTAAATCAGTTCATATCTATGAATCTTAATCTGTTTATATCTAGCTACCTGATGTATCTATCATAACCAGTTCATGTATATATCTGACATTTCATATCTATCTTAATCAGTTCATATCTATCACTCTATCCTAATCAGTTCATATCTATCTATCTATCTATCTATCTATCTATCTATCTTAATCAATTCACATCTATCTATCTATCTTAATCAATTCAC
>OZ010589.1:93457861-93460361 GCA_963932145.1 Acanthosepion lycidas | reverse complement strand
AATTTATTTATTAAATACATTTTTTTATGTTTAACGTTATTTTTATAGATACAAGTATTTAAGTAAATGCTCTGTTTATAATAAACAGTATTAAATAACATTTACCGGCCTGAATGTCCGAGAAATTTTCATAGAAACTTTGAAAGGATTCGAACCTGCATCCTATACGGAACCGCCATTTAGTCGGGCGTGCCTAACCGATTCGGCCACAAAGGTTCGTTCGAATTTACTGCTTATAAACTTCAATCTTCCATGAATCTCGTGCATTCATAACTGCTCATGGCGTATCAAATGTATGATGTCATTTGTTTACATTGAAATGGAAATTTTAAATTATAATCATAGAAAAACAGAAAATATAATGAAACAAATAAGAGTTTAACAAATTAGAATTTACAATATGCATGAAATCTAATCTAAAATCTAGGCATAACATTTAATGTACTTAATCATACATATAAATATATAGGAAAGCAAATAATAATCTCATATATATATATATAAACAAAACTTCACATCACCGACAAATACAAATAATGTATTTAAGCATATACCAATATTAATTAGCAAAAGAATTACAGTTAATTTTAGCAATATAAAAATATTTAATGAAAATAAAAGATATGATTCATCATTATGAAAAAGTGGTTATTCGAATAAATTCGAATATTAAACTAACAATAATACATACATCAACTACATCTACTACATGAAATAACATTAACACGGAGGAAAATATTATATAGGAGTAACTGAAACAGATTTTAAAGACAGATTTAATAATCCTAAAATGTCATTCAAAATAGACAGATACACAAATAATACAACATTATCAAAATATATATGACGTCAGAAAAAATAAATATATTACTACTAAAATTAAATGAGAAAACATAAAAACTACTCCCATATAATATTAACAATAGAAAATGTAGACTGTGTTTAGAAGAAAAAATTTATATAATAAATTTCAATAATCAAATAAAATTATTGAACAAAACAAATGAGTTAATGACTAAATGCAGATATTTTAATAAATATTATCTATTCAACTTAAATACTTATATAGTATAAAATAATAAATACAACAGAATCGAATATAAATTAAATAATATAATGGACAGAATACAGGACTATTGTCGGGACCTACCTACAAATAGACTCTTCCACACCTATATAATATGGCTGCCAACTAAAGGGAGTCACCAAGTGAGGGTCACCGAGTAGAGACACTGAATGAGTTAGTTAGTGAGTGAGTGAGTGAGTGAATGAGTGAGTGAGGACACCAGTGAGAGAAAGTACTCTCCAGTCTACATTTACCTTTTGTACTAAGTTTCCGAGAATCTACTATTTAACTTTATATCCGAGTCCATGTTATCTTTCTAGGGTACTACACCATAACAAGGACATACATATATATAAAAGATATACATACAAAAAAAATAACAATTAAAAATAAATATGGCAAAATATCTAATATATATTGAAAGGCAAATATACAATTGTAAAATAATTACGTTTATGAAAGAAAAACGTGAGCACATATAGAAGCATGAGCATCCGCGCGTCCAGAACGGAAAATGAGAAAAAAAAAGCGAACGCAATTGTAAATATTTAATATAAGAACAGGCCCCTTAAAAAGTGAACTCAGGGCCACAAAGCTCCAGAGTCTGGAACAATTGATATTACGAATAATTACATATGTACATGCACAGTTAATATATAAAATGCTCTAAAATTGTTGGTGATTATAGACCTGGTTACATATATGGCACCATAAAATCACATAAATCTAACTATCCTCTCCGTCCTATCATATCGCAAATTCTAACTCCTGTATATCATCTAACAAAATACAATAACCAACTTATTACTCCCTATCTTCCTAGTAAATATAGTGTTAAGTCAACATTAGAAGTAATCCAAATCCTAAAAAGCGAAAAACCCAACAATGAAATCAAAGCTTAAGTTGATGTTGAAAGCTTATTTACCAATGTCCCTGTTAGTGAAACTATTGACATAATTATAAAAATCCTTGTTGAAACACAATTATACTTAAACATGAAAACAATAAACAAAAACTAAAAATTCTTGAAGCTATATAAATAAAACAGTTGAAATCTAACCAGAACAAAATAAATTATGAAATCTCCACAAATATTCTTAAATGTCTATAATTGGTAACAGAAGCCATTGGATTATACCAGTGGCTTCCCATACTTGATACTTCTCGAATTCACTCTCGCGTGGTCATGTGTGACGTCATGAGCTGCTGTGCGATTTTCGCTTCCAGCGTCTTATATACGCGTGTTTATCGTTGCTTTGAAATCATCCATATAAACAATAAAAGACTATCATCACTTTCTTGTCCGTGCATTGCATAATATATAATTGTCATCTTTGATAATGGCTTATGTAAGCTTAGATTGGATTAAAAAATATTTATGAATATTGTGATTTTCTTTCTTCGTTTAATGATAATGTTATTAAGCTTATCAGA
>OZ010589.1:93430361-93455361 GCA_963932145.1 Acanthosepion lycidas | reverse complement strand
CGCGTGCCGTCGAAAATGGTTTAAAATTGTTAGAAAATTATGATAGGGAGATGGAATGAAACAGAAGCCTTGGAACAATGTCTTGAGATTCAATAAAGTGGACATTCAACTGAAATACAAGATGCGTTCTTTTTATAGTTTTTAGACGTTCAATGATGTCACTGATTCTTTGCTAACTCCTGGTGTTTCATAAATCACTTTTTGTTATTCATCATGACGGTTGTCTTTGCATATAGAATCCAGAGGTTAGCAGTGAATATTTCGATAAAATTAGCAGAGCATAGTTCGTCCTTCTGGTTCTCTTCGCCTGACAAGCTGGACTGGACATTCGGGTAGAGTGAACAAAAATGGCCGCCTTTGTACACGACGAATTGAATGTTCTACGTCTTCTGATTAGTTAACCTTCTATAAAGGGAGTTAAGTCATTTTGACTGGCTCACTAGTTACATACACATATACACAAAAAACTGTAACACTTTTTACTCAATATCTTTTCATTTTTAAAATTCTATTGGCTCAATATATTAGTGAAATGGAAGAAAAAGCTTAGTAATTAAACGACGCAGACGGCTACAGCAAAGCCTATTTCAAGAGAAAGACGAAGTAAGACGATCACTTAAAAGACAAAGTTATCTGAGTCTTTCACATGAAAGGCTTGAACAAATAAAACTGCAATCTAGGAAACGTAGAATTAAAAGAAATGATTAATTGAACGCTTCACTTTTCTCAGAAACTAAATTTTTCTAATAACAGATAAGTATTTTGTTTTTTTGTAGATTATTAAAATGACTATTTTTTTCAAAAATACGCTCTTAAGTAGGCGGTCGAGGCGGTCGTCAGTGATGTTATTTGACTTGGTTCATCAGGGAGTTTCGGGTCTTTCAACATCATACTCCCCATCACCAAGTCGACCCAATCCGGGGAGATCAATCCCTTATCCCCAGAGAGAAGAGAATTAATTAGTCATAAATTTGCAAACTTTAGTTTGTCTACATTCCATCCCACTACAGATGGGACAGAAAATATATAAATAAATACACAATGATAATTATTATATGGCGTGATTATTTTAATTGAATTTGATGAATTACTTATGTGTTTATTCATTTTAATTAATAAAAGGTTCTGACTTAACTGTTTTCTTTTAATTTAAAAAAAAACACATGGGAATATATATTGGCTTTGGAAACAGGTATATCTTTTTGGAAAGGATATATTTGATACAAGAGAGAATAATAATTCTTAATTTCACCACTGGAATAGAATACAATGTGGAAATATATATTATAACAATTGGACAAGTTCGAATTTGACATTTTAAATATAAGAAAAACAGTACTGGATTGTTATGTAATAGCATGCATCCTTTATAGCAATGAATGTTGTACAATCTGCTCACAACTAAAGAAGTTATTTGAAGGAACAGAAATGTCATTTTGTAGAAGAGAGTTGAGAATACAATGGCCTGAAGATGTGATCAACGAAGTTTTTTGGAAAAATGGAAACAATAATGACATTTATATTTAAAATAAGAAAAGACAGTTGAAGTTTCATGGACACATAATGGAGAAAGGCCGCTGCTCCAGAGGCAACTACTCCAGAGTTTGGAAGTTTTGAGGAGCTTGCAATCACCTCTTAATTACTGTTGTTCCTCGGTTTACCCTGACACGGATAGGTAGCACCTGTTAGGGTCCCATACATACATACACACACACACACACATATATATATATACATATATATATATATATATATATATATATATATATATATATATATACTAGCAATATATTTTAGAGTAAAATTATCAACAATAGATTTATTGTAGAATTATCCACAATACAATTTATAATAAATTGACCATGTAAAATGACCAATAATACATTTTTATAGCAAAATGACCAACAATACATTTTTACTGTATACACTAAAAAAGCATAAAATAATTTTATAGTAAACGTAACCGCAATACATTTTTATAAAGTAATTACCAGTAATACACTTTTGTAGCGAACTTAAATATCATATACTAAATATATATCTAAAAAACTTTTTAGCCTGAAACTATCAAATTATGTACAAAACATCTATAAATGAAGTCATAAAATTCCATTCAAACTATTTAGATTTCGTCATTAAATAATCCATAGAGGTGTTGATATACCGCTAAACAAAAAGAACCATACCACTGAATTCAGTCATAAATTTGCAAACTTTAGTCTGTCTACATTCCATCCGACTACAGATGGGACAGGAAATATATAAATAAATACACAATGATAATTATTATATGGCTTGATTATTTTATTTGAATTTGATAAGTTAATAAAAGGTTTTGATGTAACTGTTTTCTTTTAATTTAAAAAATATGCGTATATATATTTGTTTGGTAAAGCGGTATATCTTTTTGGAAAGGATATATTCGCAAAAGGAAGGAATAATAATTCTTAATTTCACCAATGGAATAGAATACAATCTGGAAGTAAGTATTCTACTCCTTTGAGGTGTTAATATACCGATAAACTATTAGGTTGGTGCAAAAATAATGACGTAATAATGTCGTTTTTTGACGTTTAAAAATACGTTCAAAAACGACATTATTACGTCATTATTTTTGCACCAACCTAATAAAAGAACCAAACCACTGACTTCATAGGCGCATCTGGAATTCCACGTTATAATAATACTGGAAAATACTGAGAATAAAATTCTATAAATTCATACGGATGAATGATTTTGTAAAGAAAAGAAAACAAGGGGGAACAATTTTCAGTGTTGAGATAAATTTATACGTATAAATTGTTTTATTAAAAATCCTAAAATATATTAGGTTGGTGCAAAAATAATGACGTAATAATGACGTTTTTTGACGTTAAAAAATATGTCAAAAAACGACATTATTACGTCATTGTTTTTGCACCAACCTAATACTTCGATAATGATGCCATGAATTCATACGAAAAAAAAAAAAAAAAAAGGTTTTTAGAAATAATGGAATATACTGTAATAATAAGGATATTAATTTACACAAAGAAGAGCTTTTGGAAAAATTATGTAAAAAACTTCTAAAATGTCGGTATGAATACTTTACAAAGAAAATATTAATATTTGCATGAACAGTATATAAGGGAATATCAGCCTCGTGAAGGAGTCTATTGGATCAATAGGCCATGTATAACCTAATAAACATTTTAACCTGCGGTTGTACATCATCATTTTTTGTTTCTTATAACAATGAGATAAATTTATCTGAATAAATTTCTCCAATAATTTTCTAGAAAGTTTAGAAATTACAATAATTGTCACCATTTTCTTTTTTTTTTTTTTTTTTTTTTTTTTGTCTATTGTATGAGTTTCGTCGAGTCGTTACGATTCTCATTTTAAATATAACAGTCTTTTCGGATATTTTCGTGTAGCATTTTATATGAGTTAATATTGTTGTGCATTTTGAAATTTTGTTTTGGTCTTAGCACGATGTGTTCCACTTTAATTATTAATTCATAAAAGACTAAAGAGTTTACTTGTACACAATATCGATTTATATATCAGAATAAATGCTGTATTCATTGGCACGCACCCACACGTGCTTATCTTTTATATCTGCAATGGCGACAGTCTTTAATATTTTTATATAGCAATATGTTTCACCTCAAACGCGCCTCGTTCATCATTTATTAATAGCGGACAACTGGAAGTATCTAGCCAAAGACGATATGAACGTCAACAATAAAACTCGGTCTACTTGATAAAATATGTTCTCCTTTTTTACGCACGAGGTGACCGAGCCGTTAAAAGCAAAGCTGGGTTTGAGTCTCACAATATTTGTGATAATATCAGTCTAATAGCTTGAAATGCGATTTGCAGGATTGGGACACTAGAATCAAGCAGACGCAGAAGTTTAAATATATGGGAGACAGCAGGTTTTCTCTGGGGAAAAAGCAAAGAATACTGAGCTCTTACGTGGAATCTGTTCTACTTTACAGCAACGAATGTTAGACGATTTCCTCAAACATGAAGAAGAGACTCGAGGCAACAGTGATGCGGTTATACAGAAGGATGCTAAGGATATCATGGGCCGAGCATTTGAGCAACAATAAGGTTACAAACAATGAGAAGACTTATAATAATTGCAGAAAGAGGCAGCTGAAGTTTCTGGGACACATAATGAGGAAAGTGGGCCAGGAGTATCTGATACTCACGCGTCGAATAGAGGGAAAGAGTGACAAGGGAAAGCAGCGCGTGACATACCTAACGAGCTTGAGCAGGTAGATGATATAACGTGGTCTGGGGTAGAAAGCAGAGGGGAGGAGCTTGCTGAGAACTGCAAGGGATAGACGGAGGTGGGGAGTCATGACCGGCTACGTCTTGAAAGAAAATGGCACATAAAAAGTAAAAGAAAGAAAAACGACCCCAGGTTGCGTCACCTTATCCGAAAGCAAGAGAATTTCGAGTCTAATTTTGGGAGAAGCGATTTGTAAACGGTGTCTCAAATTATTATTATTATTATTATTATTATTATTATTATTATTATTATTATTATTATTTTTCGATAACGTTTTCGAAGAGATTTTTGACATTCGCTTGAAGAAGGATGAAATTCCGAATGCACAAAGCTGTATATCACCTGTCAAAAAGTCTCCTTGATATAGCTATTGCATCGCATCTACAAGTGAATTCTTCCAGATGCTAAAGACAACACCAGAGCCAGGAGCACCAGCTTGGTTGGGGTCAGCTTTTATTGAACAATGAAACTCAGGACAATATGGATTTTAGCTTATGAATACACACGCCATGTATTTTATTAACAAAATATCCTGGATGCATGAATACATTTATCTATTACTCTATTGGACTCTTTGACGTTCTATAACTTTCATCACTCTTTAAACTGTTGATTTTAAAAAAAAAAAAAAAAACTTATGGCTTTTAACGTTTTTTGTTTGTTTTTTTTGTTTTTTTGCAGAAGCAGCAGATCATTTCTTGAATATCTTTTCCGTTTTCTTTCTTCATGGATCGTTCTATTTATACTGGTTTAATAGAGGCTGTTGCATCATTGTATGAATGTGGTGAATTCAAACTACTTTCTCTATCAGTTCTGACCGTCCTGGGTAAGACGACAAACTACGTCCAGCAGCAAGGCCTCTCATCAAGAGGTTTTGAGGAGCGTGGAACCATTTCTTAATTGCTGGTGTTCCCACGTCCAATTTGAGCCAGGGTGGTAGCACCTATTAGGGTCCCAGCTATGGGCAAATAGTTAACTCCAAAATTGGGGTAAAGACACTATGAAAGTCCAAAAATGGGTTTTAATACCAGAAATACTTTGTAAAAAAACACTTATTACCAGCAATAAATTTTTGAAGGAAAAACATATTACCAGCAATGTTTTTGAAGAAAAAATATTAATAATTATATATTTTTGAGAGAAAAATATTACCAGAAATAGATTTTTAACAAAACGAAATATTACCAGCAATAACATTTTTTTCGGCATTAAATAACCCATTGAGGTTGATATGCCGTAAAACAAATCAAACCAAACCAAACCAAACCAAAAATCAAACTACTTTCGCTTGGCAAAGTCAGCAAGAGAATTAACAAGATATGAAGAGACAATGTCTTGTATGAATTAATTATTTTGATTGGATGTTATTGGTTGTGTCAAGTACAACTTGTTAAAAGTCTACACTTGAACATATATATATATGTGTGTGTGTGTGTGTGTGTTTATTAGTATTATTATTATGATTACCATCATCAGTATTATTATCATCATACTTATTATGTTTACCAAAACTATTATCAAAATGAAGATTGTCATTACAGCCCCCCCTATTTTTAAAATATACTTTCATTTCCATCATCATTGAGGCTAAATTTACCGTTAACGCATCAACAACTATTATAAACATATTAATAATAATTAATATCACAGTTATTATCACAATCAACATAATCACAATCGTCAATAATACACAAGCAGTCAGCGTTAAAAATACAAACATCATTATCGCCATGCCCACAAACAGAACCCAAAGACCCAGACCAACATGAGTGTATCTGCGCATCTATACGTTTCCATGTGCCTGTGGGGAATTGTAAGTCTATCTGACGACTCAGTCAATGCATCTGAAAAGCGTCAAAAACACCCCTACCCGCGGCTTGTGTAAATGGGCATTGTCACACATAAAAAGCCACGGTCCTGATCCCGAAATAGAATTATAATTGCGTATGTATGTATGCCGAACGTATGGATGTGTATCTGCGCCTGGCCTAAGATTATTTTTATGGGCGCGTTTCTGTGAAAAAAAAAATACGTACACCTGTACGTATTTATGCCCATGTGAGTGCCATCCCGAACAGGCACAGAGAGAAATTCTCCCCTCCCACCGCAAAATATAGTCAGACAAGCATAAATGAATCCAATTTAAAAAAATAAACCAGTTTGTCTGATGACCGCAAAAGCGTGCAAACAAGACTCCCCAACTCATATTCATAAAACTAAAAATATATACGATTACTGCAGCAAAGACTTTTAGCATTCGTTGCAAAGTATAAGTTTGATAATTGATTCCATCCTTTTTACGGTGATTCCAAGAGAATTTTTTTTTCATTTTTGGGATGGAAAGGTTTCACTCTTCTGTCAAGATCATCTTATGCTAATTTTGTAGCGTGTATGCACACACATCCACCCCACATATATATATATATATATATATATATATATATATATATATATATATATATATATATATATATATATATATATATATATATGATTAGTGACATATCTAGAAGTAATAAGAAAACTATCAATATGCAAATATATATACTTTCTCACATATATTTGCGCACTCAGATGCATATCTGTCACCAAAATATTCTATGAATTTGAACAGAATACATACTGATTATAATTTGGGCTTATATGGCATCTTTCTGAGATTGCATTAAAAAAAATAGAAAAACAAAAACAGAACTTGATTAGGAAGGGAATCTTCTACTGATGGATTTCTGTCTTTCTTTTTAGATGGATGAGTCATACGGAGGGAAATTTGTGGTGGGGTATGATAAAATCTTTTCCTTGATATATATGTAACTATTTTTTTGATTTCTGAGAGAAAAAATGAAGAGAATTTTTTTAAAAAACTGATATGATTTTTTATGACAAAAAAAGCATTTTATAATTAAATTTTTCTCTCATCAAAATATCCTCCTTTAGTTTTGATTACTGCAGTAGAAACGTTTGGTGTTCTTTTCAAAAGTTTCTCAAAGTATAAGTTTGATAATTGATTCCATTCTTTTTTTTTTTTTTCTCGAAGAGCTTTTTTTCATTTTCAGAATGGAAGGGTTTCACTCTTCTGTCAAGTTCATTCCATGCTAATTCCGTAGTAGCTTCAATCTTTTGAAGTGCAGTATATATATATATATATATATATATATATATATATATATATATATATATATATATATATATATATATATATTAATTTCAATAAATGTGCAATTAATTTACAAATTCATGAATTATTCATACATAAAAAAAATACAAAGTTTATGATTAAATGGCGAGAAATCCATCTTTGTACATAAACGCAGAACTTTAACCTTAAAATTTAAATTCAAACTCAGCGTTGCGACTACACGTTCCAAAACAATAACACACATTTCTCATAGCATTTTTCGGATTACAACCTTGTTTTCGTTTGTCCACTTATTACTGAGAGTAAAAACAAGAACACAATCTATTTCATACCTGAGGATGTCTGTAGGAACAGACGAAAGCTTGTAAAATAAAAAGATCTAATGCAACGGAAATTTATAAAACAGGATCTTTTCATTCATAAACAGATTCGGAGTTTTTGTATATTATTGAATTGTTCGCGAAGATGGATTTCTCGCCATTTAATCATTAACTTTGTATTTGTATTATGTATGAATAATTCATGAATATATATATATATATATATATATATATATATATATATATATATATATATATATGACTATTTCACCGCATGCAAACCAGGAAAGCCACTAAGACACAATGTGTTATTGTGTGTGAAAGAATAAAAAAATAGAAAAATTATTAAGGAGCCAGAGTAATAGAAGAAAAATCAGGAAGGCAGCAGATAACGTATTTTAATTGTATTTAATTTTTTTTAAGTTCAAAGTTGACTAGAAAGCGAGGATTCGGAAGGGAGTTCCACTAGCGAGTAATGCGAGAAAAGATGCTGTTAGAATAGAACTTCTGTTTACATCTATGCAATTCAACAATGAACTGATGGGACCTTGCCAACAAACTACTACTTCGCTTAAATTCATAACGTCTAAAGACCATAAGAAAGTACAACAATTTACCCATCGTACCTTATATGTTTATGCCAGTAATGAACAATGCTCGACTCGACCTACATATCAAAATATTTTTTCTGATAGTCATTGAAATGTTGCTTTAGTTGAGAAATATTCAGCACCACTTTATTTTCTACAGACGTCTGAGGTAAGAAATATTCTATCATCGTTAGCATAACGAACTGAAAACAAAAAAATATTACAAAGCTAACTACAATTAAAATAATAATGTGCTTTAAAAAAATTTAGTTGTCTCTTGGTTTTTAAATCGTCTGTTTTTTTTTTTATTTGTTTAATAGATTTTGTTTTGTATGTTTTTAATTTTTACTATATCCTTAAATTTTTCTGTTCTCTCTTTTTTTAAAAATCTTTTTACGTATTTTTTTCACAAATGCAGACGTTTCGCAAGAAATTAAAAAAAAATATAATCGATTCTTTCCATCCAGATTACCAAGTCAAATAATTGGTCCGACGCCAGTTAATATTGCGTGTCAAGGAATAGTGAATGAATTTGAAATGGGTTTACCTGAAACAACTTTGAAGGGATGTTAATGAGTTGAACAACAAGGAAATATAACGTTGAATAATAAACGTAACCTATTTACCGAGTCACAATAAAAAGATCAATCAATACTGACAATATTTTTTATTATTATTTGTGTTATTTAACTTTTGTGTCGACAACAGTTATTTAGTTTTAACAAACAATAAACTTACTCAAGTTTTAGAATGAAAAACAAAATTTAGTCTTGTTACGAATGAAAATTTGCGAGATGTTGACCATACAATTTGGGTTTCCAATAATAATTACTCATTTTTTTAAAATCATTTCACTCCAAACAAGGACCGTTTTGGTTATGACAATAAAATACATCCGCGGCCTGGGTAAGACGATAAATTACATCCCACAGCATGGCCTTTGATCAGAATATTTTGAAGAGCATGAAACTACCTCTTAATTGCTGGTGTTCCCAGGTGCACCCTGACCCGAGGTGTAGCACCTGTCAGGTTTCCACCTATCGTCAAATAGTTACCCCACAAAAAGGAGCGTCCTGGATAAGATGATAAAATATATCCAACAGCAAGGCCTTAATCAGAAGGTTTTGAAGAGCGTGGAACCACCTCTTAATTGCTGGTGTTACCAGGTTCACCCTGACCAGGGGTGGTAGCACCTGTCAGGGTCCCAGGTATGGGCAAATTGTTAACCTCACAAAAGGAATCAACAAAATATGAAAGTATAAAAATACGTTTTAATACCAGCAAGTACTATGTCGAAAATCATAGTTAGCTACGCTTCAGAGCGTTTCGGATACGAGGAAAGGAAGACGAAAGAAAAAGCTTCAGAAAATCGAAGGGAAAGTAAAATCAAACAATGTAGAGCAGAATTAAGAGCTATCCGAAAGCAATATAAAAAGGCAAAACCGGAAGAAAAGGGACCTCTGCAAGAACTACGTGACATAATCCGTTCCAAGATGAAATCTCTACGGAGAGCAGAATGGCACAGGAATAGAAGGAAGGAAAGGGCGCGCAAACGTTTAGCCTTCGTCTCTAATCCATACGGCTTCACGAAGAAGTTATTAGGTGATAAACGAAATGGAAGGTTAACATCTACCCCAGAGGAAATAAACAACTTCCTTAAAATGACTTTGAGTGACCCATATAAACATATACAGCTAGGAGAAAACTCCTCTCTAATCACGCCTAATTTGCCGTTATACCCGTTTGACTCAAAAGAACCTACTTTGAAAGAAGTTCAAACAATTTTAAAAACAGCCAGATCGAGATCAGCCCCTGGACCTAACGGAGTCCCTTACTTGGTTTATAAACGTTGCCCATTGCTGCTCCGTATGTTATGGAGGTTGTTAAAAATTGTTTGGAGAAGAGGGAGGATAGCTGTACAATGGAGGTGTTCAGAAGGAATATGGATCCCTAAAGAGGAGGGAGCAAGTACAGTAAATCAATTTAGGTACATCTCCCTTTTGAACGTCGAGGGGAAAATATTTTTCTCCATTATGAATCGACGTTTGACAGATTTCCTCTTAAAGAATAAGTATATCGACACCTCCGTTCAAAAAGGAGGCGTTCCAGGCATGCCGGGGTGTATAGAACATACCGGTGTTATCACGCAGCTGTTAAAAGACGTGAGAGCAAATAAGGGCGAAATGGCTTTTCTGTGGCTGGATCTTAAGAATGCCTATGGCTCTATCCCACACAAATTGGTAGAAGAATCGTTAAACCGCCACCACGTTCCTCTCCAAATTATAGAGACCATAGTAGATTATTATAACAATTTTAAAATGAGAACGGCAACAGGAAATACAACATCTGCATGGCATACATTGGAAAAAGGTATAATAACAGGCTGCACCATATCAGCTACCCTCTTTTCCTTGGCCATGAATATGTTAATAAAAGCGGCAGAAACAGAATGCAGGGGCCCGTTAACAAGATCTGGTCAACGTCAACCGCCAATAAGGTCATACATGGACGATATGACTATAACATCCTCGTCTGTGATTGGTGCGAGGTGGTTATTAAAAGGTTTGGAGGGACTCATTTTATGGGCAAGAATGAGTTTCAACGCCGCCAAATCGAGGTCATTAGTGGTAAAAAAAGGGAAAACTTCAGAGAGGGATCGCTTTAAATTGTCTGGCGAGTACATCCCGACCATAAAGCAAAACCCGATCAAGAACCTGGGTAAGCGCTTTGATAATACCCTCAAGGACTCTGTTGCAATCCAGGAAACAAAGGATAACCTAAAAGCCTGGCTGGATAAAGTAGACAAGTCTGGCTTACCCGGACGATACAAGGCTTGGATTTACCAACATGTCATTCTGCCCAAAATATTGTGGCCACTGTCCATCTATGAGTTTACTACCTCTACCGTAGAACAAATAGAAAAAAACATCAACTCCCGTTTACGGAAATGGCTAGGGCTACCAAAGTGTCTAAGTAGCGCTGCCCTTTACGGAAATTCCAACGCTCTTCAACTACCCTTCAGAAGCCTCGTAGAAGAATATAAAGTTGCTAAGGTGCGAACATTAATACAATACAAGTTCTCCAAGGACCCAAAAGTGGCAGGAGCAGATATCGAGGTTTACACCGGGAGAAAATGGAAGGCCGTAAAGGAGTTGGAGGTGGCAGAAGAGCGTCTCCGCGAAAAAGTGGTGTTGGGCACTGTCGCCACAGGTCGGGCAGGGCTGGGTTTCTTCCCGTCCGTTAGAATTGACAAAGCCGTAGGTAAAGAAAAGCATAATCTCTTACTGGACGAAATTCGGGCAGGGGAAGAGGAATTGAGAGTGGCTATGATGATTGGGTTCAAACAACAAGGTTCATGGACAAAGTGGGAGACGATGATACCTCGGAAAGTTGGATGGGCAGATCTATGGCGTAATGAATTGGGCATAAACTTTTTGATCCGATCTGTCTATGACCTCCTACCAAGCCCCGTTAACCTGCAATTATGGACCAGAACAGAATCGCCTTTATGCCCCTTATGCGATCAAATTGGTTCGTTAAAACACATACTTAGCAACTGCAATACAGCTCTAGCAGATGGTCGGTACAGATGGCGCCATGACCAAATATTAAAAGAAATTGCGGAGGTCGTTAGCACAGCCATCCATACAAACAAACCGAATTCAAACATGAATTTTATAAATTTTATTAAAGCTGGAGCGAAACCGAACCTAAAGAAAATCACCGCACCCAACTGTTTATCATGTGCAACAGACTGGGAACTCAGAGTCGATTTAGGTAAAAGGCTAGTCTTCCCCGAGCACATTTTCAAAACACGATTGCGTCCAGACCTAGTCCTTTTTTCGAATAAATTAAAGAAGGTCATTATGTGGGAGCTAACAGTCTGCTATGAGGATAACGCTGAAGAGGCCAATGAAAGAAAAAAACTGAAATATGATGAATTATTGGAAAGTTGTAGAATTAATGGATGGAAGGCATGCTGCAAACCAATCGAAGTAGGCACAAGGGGTTTTGTGGCAAGATCATTAGTCAGCGCCTTAACAGACATTGGGATTGTGGGATCAAAAAAACGAAAAGCCATTCTAACCATCACCGAAACAGCAGAAAGAACTGCCAAATGGCTATGGCTAAAACGGTCAAGTGTATGGTCAAGCAAACTGGGGAAATCCTAAATTTAATGTAAAAAGATGGTTGTCTTTTTTTTTTTTTTTTTTTTTTAATACATCATTGTGTATTAAATGTTTTGTAAATAGTGTAAAATTATGTCATAACTTTTAAAATCGCCGTAACCGGTTTGAGGATAATCGAAAACAGTCGTTTCTTTTTGGTATTTTTACTTTACTATTTTAATTTATTTATTTACTTACTTATTCTTTTATATATATATATATATATATATATATATATATATATATAATTTTTTTTTTTTTTTTTTTTTTTTTTTTTCATGGTTTCGCTAAAAGCCACTGTAAATAATACATACGAACCCTCAAAGGAAAAGAAGTCTCCGTCTCATGCTATTTCTCACTATACATATTTTTCTCTTATTTCTTTTATTATTTATTTTCACTAAAAAAAAAAAAAAATTTTTTTTTTTTTTTTTTAATATTCATTATTCCCCGTTACCCCAGTATCTAGAATAAATGCTTAATTTCGTTACGTTCCCAAGAAATCCAGCTTCGATAGTCTGTTCAACCATTTTCGTCCTTTATTACTGATGAGGAATCCCCTGTGTTTTTTGACTTTCTATTGACTTTATTTTCCGGTTTCCTTTTTCTTCTTCCGATACTATTTGGCCGTATGCAAAGCCTGTTTGATCACGAATTTCTCACCGATGTTTTTTTTTTTTTTTTTTTTTTCAACCCCTCTTCGCGTTTCGTTTCTAACGTTTTATAATAAATAGGTTAGGGTTTTTTACTCGTCAACATGGTTCAAACGTTTCTTTAAGATTTTTATTAGCATCCTCGGCTTAATTCGTTGTATTTATTCCTTTTTAATCGCATAAACGAGATTATACTATAATCAAAAAACTAACTATAATCATTATAGTTAGTTTTTTTCATCCGTTAAAGTGTTTTAAACGTTTATTATATTTTAAGCCCTCTTGGGTTAACTCGCTCTAATTTATTAATTATTCATTCCTATGCCATTTTTTTTTTTTTTTTTTTTTTTTTTTTTTTTTTCGTCTAACATCTCTTAGATATTTTAAGATCTCTCGGTTTTAATTCGCTGCAATTTATTTATTTTATATATTCTTAGTAGTCGTAAAGTTTAAAACGGTTTTTTTTTTTTTTTTTTTTTTTTTTTTTACCTATATAAGCACTCTTGGCTTGACTCGCCGTAATCTATTTATTAATTTTAATGGCTATTTTTCTTATTTCTGTATATAGTAATTATTGCTGGTGAAATGAAACGTGAAGGGAAGTGGGTGAGGAAGAGGAAGGAGGAAGAGAAGAAAAAAGAAAGAAAAAAAAAAGAAAAAAATTACCTTCTAAGTATCCGATGAGGGGGTGTCCACCAAGGAGGGAAGTAAAGAGGAGGAAAAAAAAACGAAATTACCCGTGAACAGCTTATAAAGAATTTGCTTCGCTGTGATTGGCTGTTGGTCAATCTCCAATCAAATGTGTGACTACGGGGTATTTATAAAAGTCTGTGTTAACAAGCATTTTTTAGAGGGCGCTTCAGAGCCTGATCAGCTCTGAAGGGGGTCGATTTGGTGAGGGCAGTATGATGTTTGAAAGACCCGAAACTGCCCAATGATCCTTTTCTAGAACATCACTGACGACGCCCTCTAGCGCTGAAAGAGCGTATATTCAAAGTGGGGGCAAAAATTTACCAGCAATACATTTAAAAAATATTAGCAACAATAACTTTTTGAAAAAATATTACCCACAATATATTTTGGAAAAAAAAAATTGTCGACATTAAATAATCCATTGAAAATATAGCAAACAAACCAAATCAAACAAGGAGACAATGCCACTAAGACGCAAGAGGGAATGAAACAGAATGAGAAGACATTAGTAAGGATAAAAGGACAAAAAAAAAACATTGTTCAGAAAGTAAAAAGATGATAATTGCTATTTAAATTGTAGGTGGCATGAAGCAAGGAACCGCAAGATAGCTCCAGAGGTCAGAAGTGCGAGAAAATAAATTATTAGAATATAATATACAGTTAGATCTAGCTACTCCAACCGTAGGACGATGAAACCTAGTAAACAATACTGCTGTACGCTCAAATTTATATAGTTGAGCCAACAAAGAGGAAAGCCCATCAGAAGAATTGCCATGAAAATATTTATAGGAAAGACAGCGGTAATCCAGGTCACGGCGGTCAGAATGTAACAGAACTCGAGATGACCGGTCAGAGCTGATTACATTACAGGCCTTTTTTTAGTTTTTGTCAAGAATCTTGAGACCAGACCATATATGGCAGCAATATTAAAGTCACGAACGAATGGTAGATATAAGAATGTGCAAGATGGTTTCTATCAAGAACAACTGTCCGACACTACACAGCGAAACAATTTTGCCAGCAGTAAACCTAGCAATTGCTTCAATATAAATCACTCCACTTATATCAGTGGGAAAAACCTCTGCCAAAAAGATGAAAAGAGTTCCTCTTCTGGAGGTTAGCATCAGCCATGCTGATTGAAGGTACAAAAGGTTCTCTATGGTGATTAATTTAAAGTAGTTTTGTTTTGTAGGTGTTAAGATTTACAAGCCATTCTTCACCTGAAGAATTGTCATGAAAATATGTCTAGTGTTTTATAATATAATGTAGTAGTTTAATATTGGAATATTTCGGACCGAGTTCAAATCCAGGTCGCGTTTGTTTCATTCACTTTTGCAGAAATAACCTTTGGCAATGTATGAACCTATCTCTTCTTCCCCCGCATCATAATCTATAGACTAAATAGCAGGGCTGCCTGGTCTCTCTAACTGTGATCGGCAACCAGACTAAAGTCGACTCAGAATTCAACACACAATCACACTTTGCCGTACACAGATGCTTAGATATGCGGTGCAGATTCTGTCACTTTTAAAAATAATGTTACAGACATCAGCATCTATGTTTAATTGCAAATGGAGAACGATTAACAAGATTGCAGCCGACACAAATGAGCATTGGACGTTGTAAGTCACCCGATATAGATAACGACAGCCGGCAACAAAAATAAACAACTTTAGTCAACAAATATACAAGGGTATCTACTACGCTTTTCTTAGTTTAGGTCTCGTGTCTTCGAATGATTAAAAATAGCTTCGAACAAATGGTGTCTTGAAAAGAAAATAAGGAAATAATAAAGATTTTTACGCTCCATCTTATTTTGGACAAAATGTGAATAAGGAAGAACCCATCCATGTTGGAAAAAGCGATAAAGGTAAATGTACTTGAGAAAACTATTTTTATATATTTCAACCAATTGGCTGCTCACTCAATGAATGTCGAATGTGTCCTTATAAGGGAACAGCTGTTGGGATAAAGAAGGCACATATCTTTCTTTGTTGGTGACGTGAGTAATGGCAGCCGCTTAGTGACGTCACACCATACAGTGACAAAACGACAGTCAAATACATTTTTTTTTACAGCAGCCAAAGCGAATGTTTGCTCTCATTTAGCCCGGGCACATCATGGCCCGGGCAGAGGATAAACCTGCCTACCCCGCAGTTTACAAGTCCATAGTGTCCCAGATAGAGAAAGAAAGTCCACTTTGCGGCCCTCAATTTAGGAAAATCCCAGACTGGCTGTTTCCCGTTCATGGAATATGTCCTTGCCTACCGTTCGAATCTAGTGTCCTAAACATGGTTTCTCCAGGCACAGGAGTATCTCCATATTATATGTAAGACCCTTCCCATTTCATTTTCATAACAAACTGTTTTGCTGTGTAGATACATGTGATATATTATTCTCCGAGTGGGACATGTGTATATACAGGCTGCGATGGATAAATTGTTTTCTAAATTCCGCAGAAATGAAAATAACACTGACATCTTATTTTAACAGATGTATATACTAAAATTAGACAAAGATATCTTGAAATACTAATGTGTATCGTCATTGGTTTCAACCACAGCCTCCAAAAGACTTCAGAATCTGCGACATCTTTTCTGGACAGTTGGTGAATGCTACCATAATCCTTGCCTTCTGCTCATCTTTGGTGTTGCAAGGAGTTTTTTTGTTTGTTTGTTTCTAGTTCAAATGCGCCACACACAATAATCAAGTCTATTACAGTATGGGTAATTAGTTGGTCATATGTATGTGATGATGTGGTCGCTGAAGTTGTTTGATAGTCATGACTGGGTACTCCTGCTTGTGTGACATGTTACAGAGTCTTATTTCTAGATATAGGAAGCCACCCTCTTGATCTAGCGCATCACTATCCTCTCAAGGCACTAGATGTAGCCCTCTATGATGAGTTTGAGGCCCTGTCAGAAGATGAACGGAGGAATGACTTGGGAATCACGAGTGATCACTTCAAATACATTCGTAATCGCCATTAGGCTCATCCAAATCTTTCCAAATCCTTTGTATTCTCCTTAAATTGACACCTAAATACTCTAAAATGGTCGTATCTGAGTTTCCGGTGCAAATGCCAAGCAGAATACGATGGTGCTTCCAAATTTCTGCTGGAATTAATTACGTCATAGTGCCCTTTTTCTGATAGAGGGTGCCCAACTGACCCTACTATATTTTGCAGTCGACAAAATCAAACGCAAGCAACGCGCATACACGATATTAAAAATATCAAATGGCGACAATTTACCCAGGTCATCTCATAAGTTCTGTCGCGATTTTGAATAATAAAGAACGATTGATCAAATCTTACATTTTATTGAAATTTATTCAGCAATTCAGTTTTCATGTTTATTTATGACTTCCCTCCATCTGCTTACAAGATTTTAATCTCGCTAATAAAAAAACTCTTTCAGTTTCGAAGAGAACTCTGAAATGTCAGTTTCGACCTCCGCATGGCTTTTGAGGGTTAATCCATCCAAATGATTCTGTAAACTACAGAACAAATGGTAATCTGAAGGAGCAATATCGAGAGAATAAGGTGGATGAACGATTCTTTCTCAACCACGTTCTTCAATATTCTGGGATATGATTTTTTCAGGTAGGGTTCGTGCATTCTCCTGATGAAACACCACTTTTTTTTGATTCACTAAAACAGGTTTTTCTTCATTAAAGCCGCGTTTAAACGCTCTAATTGTGACACTAGACTTGAGCATTGTTTGTTGCATTAGTTGGTAGCAACTCAAAGTGAATTATTCCATTGCAATCCCACCAAATTGAGAGAAGAATCTTCTGCGCATGAAGTTTCCTTCTCGCTTGTGTTAGGGCCTTTTCGCCTTTACCAAGCCACTATGTACCATGTTTAACACTTTGCTAAAACATCCATTTTTCATCATTAGTCACAAGTCTATCCAAAAAGGGCGAGATGATTTACGAGAATGAAGAGAAGAGCATATGTCAGCTCGGTATTTGCGGTTGACTTCACACAATTCATGAGGCACCTATTTTCCAAGTTTAGGAATCTTTCCATATTGTTGAAGATGACAATGAACAATTGTACGGTTTGAACGAAGTTTCTTTTCTTCAACTGATGCTGCAGGATTTTCTACAAGTGATGCCACAAGGAGCTCATCATCAAACTCAAAGGAACGTCCTGTTGGGTCTTCATCATTGCTGTGGCGGCTTCCCTCTAATGAGGCTATTGTCGACTCTTCCATTTACTATAAAGTAGCAGGAAAGTAAGCCTCGGGGGAAACAGTTTTGGGCAGAGAGGAACCCGGACGTGGCTTTGCCGAAGGGCTCGGAGAACCACGGTAAACTCGGCCTTGTGTCACATACATCCCTTGTGGCGGGGTGCGGGGGGCTGTTAAGTATTAACAGTCTTGGGCAGAGAGGAACCCGGACGAGGCTGTGCCGAAGGGCAAAATTTCGTCCGGGGAGGTAGACAGATCCGGAACCCGCTCATGCGGGTTCTAAGGAAATATTTTCACCCAGCCTACGGGCTCGGAGAAACACACGTTAAACTCGGTCTTGTGCCACATGCATCTCTCGTGGTTGGTGGGGGCTGTTAAATATTAACATTCTTGGGAAGGGAGGAACCCGAACGAGGCTGTGTCGAAGGGCAAAGTTTCGTCCGGGGAGGTGAACAGGCCCGAGCACGGGGATTTTTTGGCCGAGTCTACAGACTGGGATGACCCACGTTAAACTTGGCCTTGTGTCACATATATCCCTCGGTGAGACTGTTAAATATGAACAGTGATATAGACTGAACGCTGGTCAACCGACACATACTCTCCAAGTCGTGTAACACTCTCTGTTGTATTTACTGTTCAATACACGATTTATCTGCAACCTCTTGTTTTGGTATTTCTTAAACATTACTTGGTCACAACAATCATCAAGGCTGAAATTTCCACTTTTGGATTTGGTAAACCATCTTCTGCAAGTTCTTTCATTCAGGCATTCTTCTCCATAAGCTGAGTAAATATTATGAGTTGCCTCGGCTGCAGAGTTACTAAGTTTAAACTCATAAAGCCCCATTGACTTAAATACACCTTCGATGACTCCATATTTTAGTGGCTAATTTGAGTAATTAATTCAGTCGAATTATGTTGTGAAAAGAAATTATATTAAGTTAAACGTTTCTAAATTCAGACGATTATCAATCAGCACCATTTGACATTTAAGAAAACTAAAATTTGATTGAAATTACATGTATAATATTTCGGGAAAAACTTATGGGATGACTTGATGCATCCCAGAAATCTCAACTCTCTCTGATACCTAACGGAAATTTCTTTTTTTTAACGATCTTTCTTAAAATTTGATCGTCGTTCACAAGCTCTGCCTATGGTATTTTCATTATGTTTCTGTAGAAACATATCTTCAAGTCACCTCTTCATCAGTGATGAAATTGTCTCTCATTCACCTCCATAAAAATGTTAAACTCATAAAACATTATGTGCATTAAATGCTCTTACGACACATCCATCTTTGAAGGGCTAATTCAGTCAATTTATTCTATACAAAGAAATTATATTAAGATAAAGGTTTCTAAATTCATGTGATTAGCAATCAGTATCATTTGACATTTTAGAATACGTCTCATCTAAACTCTGCTAAACTCTGTGATCCATTTACACAAGATCATTAGGTAGCGTGTGCGCTCTTTTCCTCTGTCTCTCTTGCCTTTAATATGTCCTGTATCAAAATTTCCAAGCCCTCTTTCGTCGTTATGTACCCAAGAAATAACAACTCTCTTTTTCTAATGTTAAGTCTCCTTTGCTCGTCGTTGCTCACATTTTCGTTTCACGGTATCCTCGACATCATTCTGTAGTACTCCATTTACGAGTAATGCAGATGTGAATTGGGTTTTCAATTGTATATTTGTACAAGCGTATATATGCATGTGTTCGTATATATGTATACATGTATTTATGTATGTATGTGTATATGTATTTCTATGTGCGTGACGCACATGTATATATGGATCTGTAGAAGTATTAGGTTGGTGCAAAAATAATGTCGTTTTCTCACATAGTAACATATGTTAGAAAACGACATTATTTTTGCACCAACCTAATATTTCATTATTTATGTGATTATCAGGAAGATGCCTACAGCATACATATCGTTTATTATCTTTGAAAGTATTTATTATTAGTAGTATTGCTATTTTTTGAATAATAATAATAATAATAATAATAATAATAATAATAATAATAATTATTATTATTATTATTATTATTATTATTATTATTATTATTATTATATTTTTTAAATATTTTAAATTTTTTGTTTCATTTATTAATATTTGTAATTATTATTTTATTATTATCATGATCATTTTTATTATTATTAATCATTTTTGTTATATATATATATATATATATATATATATATATATATATAATTTGCTTTATATACATATATGCATATATATGCGTGTATGGATAAATATATATATATATATATATATATATATATATATATATATATATATATATATCTGTGAGTGTGTGTGGGTTTACATATATATATATATATACATATAAATATAAAAGTGAACACTGAAGTCAACACTCAGGGGCGACAGGATATTAATCTTCTTTCTGTTTTACATCTTCATAATGTAAGCCACCAAACAAAACTTTTTTTAGATCAATTTATTTTTGCTATTGTTTTATGATTTTACCCTATTTTTTTTTATTCTTCTATATCTGTCTGGGATATTTTGATAAAATGTAGTCGGTCTGATGAGATGAATATGTTTATATTAATCGAAATAATTTTATTACTGACAATGAATTTTTAAGCTTTTTTTTTCCGTAATTATTCTTATAATTTTTCCTGTATCATACACTGAGCTTTCATATGAACAGAAATGCCCTCTTTGAAATAATTCCTACCAAGTAGAATTTGGTATTATATATATATATATATATATATATATATATATATATATATATATATATATATATATATATATATAAAGTGGTCTGTTTTTATTCAAACATATTTGCTCTGAATTTACATTGAGCTCTCTGGATATCATCCTCCTTGGGTCTACCCATACCGATTACCTAGTTTTTCATAAACGCATTACATACGAAATAGAAGCATTTCCGACCACCAGAGTGCTCAATTCATAGCGAAGAGCTTTTAGTGTTATCAGTCATTTATGGGCCATGCGTGATACACGCTAAGGCGATTATGTATCTTTCGATAAATGGATGACGAGGTAGATTTTTATCGCGCAGTAGGATGTCATTTCTTTCTGCTGTAGACTAGTTTCCAACCAAGGGTATAGAACCCGGTCTGTCCTGCTATTTACCTACAGATGTCAGGGACAAGAAGATCCATACCTATCCAAAGGGTATTAGCACGTAAGCAAATGTAATGAATTCGTCTGGATTTCGAATTCGGCTCTCCGATTCCTCAATCCCAGCCGCTATACATTACCCCACTGATCTATCTATCTCTCTTTCCCTCTCTCTCCCTCTGTCTTTCCCTCTCTCTCTCTCTCTCTCTCTCTCTCTCTCTCTCTATATATATATATATATATATATATATATATATATATATATATATATATAGTATAGGGACTTCAAGACTTCCTATATGTAGTATAGATTCTTCACATATGTAGTATAGGTGCTTCATATATATATATATATATATATATATATATATATTATAGTGACTTCCAGCCAAATTAAACCATAACTGCTATGTTTTAAAGCCACGTCCCTGTCATTTTAAACTTATTGTACAGACCTTTCCAGTTATCTTATTCACAGTTTGAAATTGATTCTTTTTCATTCTCGTAGACTGGATCACAACCATAGCTAGTTTGCAAACTCTACCCTATTATTTAACCCATAACTGGTAGTGTGGGTAATTGACTAAGCCAAATTTTGAAGTCAGGCTTGCCAATTCTCCTTTCTACCCTGATGTCTATTACATTATTGATAAATTTATGCTAAAACTAAAATAGAGCGTGAACAAGTGGCCAAGAAACGAATGGATAGATAACTCTTCCTTAGCATCAAGATCCATATCAGCTCGAGCGACGCGCATTTTAAATGTGCTCCCAGGAAACAATAAGCGAGTTCATGCTTCATAGGAAGTTTTGCCGGTTGTAGAAATTAACGATTTGATCTTTGTAATAAAATTCACAAGAGAATGCAACAAATACTGGCGAAACGTTAATTATGAGGGCACCTCATCCGCAAATACAGACAAGTTGCAATTATTGAAAATGGCTTTATTAGAAATATCTGCTTCGCTTCTTTTGTTCTGACATGTGTACGTGAATGAAATTCACCCTTTTTCATTGTCCTCCTTTTTCTAGACCACATGAAATCTCTTAATACTTTTGGCGACGCTTTCAGCTCGCATGGGAATCATTATTCATTGTTTCTCCCTTCATTTTGTTCAATATACACAGCCGCTCTTCTTCTCGTATTTCTTTGGAAAATGACTCGGAAATGGCATATGGCCATATCCCAGGCTTTGTATATAATAGACCAGGGCTCAATATTCGATCATCCAATCGGAAATAACAACTAAGTGATGGTACGACTGTCAGTCTCCCTGTGGTTACAGGAGAGTGCCCAGAGTTTGAGAATACTGTAGGAATACGGGCAATAGAGTGAATGAAGCATTAGTATTGAAAATCATTTATTTTTTGGCCTTTATGATATTTATGCAGCTTCCGAAACATACTTTAAATATTCAAGAGCCACTCAAGTTAGAGCATTAATGAATGATGAGAAGGGGAAGTAAAATATTGTGAAAATGTCTAGGATTAAGAACTGTTGACTGGATATATTAAAGCTAATATTGTAGCTGTCAGGGAAGCATTCTCTCGGGAGCAACAATTCTAGAGAATTTGTTTTTAGCAAAAAAATATGACGGGAATGGGGTATAGTTGGCCATCGTGAACACTGCACGGGGTCGTCCTAGATGTGGAGATCCGAACTGGTAGCACTAAGGAATAAATGGCGTCAGAATATCTGTCATGTTAATACCGTTATAGTAGAGTAAATTGGCGACGTTTCGCCTTTCAGATAAGGGTTGCAAGGTGCAGAATAATTTATCCATCGCAAGACCACTTAAGCGCCTTTGGATTCTGTCGAGGCTTGATGATGTGGATTGGGCAACACTTGCCCAAATATGGCAGTAATACTCCATTTTCGCTAATTTCATCTTCCTTTCGCTTAACCACGTCATCATATATTTCAAAATAATAGCTGGCAGGATAATTTCAGTTGAAAACAGATTACATTATTTAGTCCACGTTAGGCTTTCTTTGGAGACATATGACCCAGTGTATAAAAGCGTTGGTTGATTGACCCAAAAAGTGACCTGATCCCAAAAGTTGTAAGTTCAAACATTGACCTTAGTAGAATGAACTTATCAAGGCAAATTAACTAAAACTCAAATATCCAAAAAGAAGCATGGCACGCGGAATTTGAACAATCTAACCCTAAGAACTAAATAAAGAGTTCGGTTCGAAATTCCGACGGACGAATTGTCGTGAATGTGGCAGTAACGATGAGGAAAACAGTCTGAACAATGTAAATAGCTTCTGAAATATAGTCAATTTTAAGTTGATGTCTCAGTTATCTTTAACTAAACTCTTTTTTTTTTTTTTTTTTGGTCACCACTGCCTTAACCAGATATTGAACTCACAAATCTTTGGGCCAAGTAACTGGATCCAACCAACAATTTTATCCACTGGTCCACGTGTCCTAAATGATTCAATTTGAAATTCAAATTAGATGACGAAGGCCGTAACGTACAACGGCCGAAACGTCGTGAATATGACAGCAAAGACGAGGACAGCAATTTGAACAATGTAAATAGTTTAAATAGCTACTGAAATATAGTCAATTTTAAGTTGAATAACATGGATTCTAGCGTTAAAAATGGTGGGAAGTGAACAAGAGCATAAAAATTATAACCATGAACACGTTGATCAAAAAAGCAAAATTTAGTTCTGATTGACTCATTTTTAGCACTGAGCTAAACTAAGTTATATTTTGTGAATAACTTGGGACAATGGTTAGCAAGCTAGTAAAAAATTATTACAGACTGACGGCCATAACACATTGAAACACCGGTTCCCGGACGGTCACCGAAGTTAAAACAACGTCGAGCGGGGTCAGTACCCCTGATTGATGATTGCTGGGATGTGTGGATGGTGTAATTGATAATGGTTCTGAATTGTTGCAAATTAACCAGGCAGGAGTGCTACATTTACCGTCTTGATTACGGAGGTGGATTTAGCATCATTCACAAAGATGAAAACTATTTCAAGAGTATTTATTTGATGCCTACGGCGAAATAGCAGGATGTCTCTTGAAAGTCTTAAGAACCAATCAGGTTCGGTTGCACGTTTCGAACCGAACCCTTTCTTTCGTCAACGGGGAAGGTTGTTCTAGTTCCACGTGACATGCTTCTTCCGCATGTCTCATATATTTACCATTAACTCAACTCTCTTATTTTTGGTTCACCAATGCTGTTGCCTGGTATTGAACTCACAACTCTTAGAGTCTAGTCACTGGATCTGAAAACGGTTGCTTAGACATTAGATTCATGAGACCCAAAAATTCATACCCAGTTGTCCTCAAGGACACATAGCTCAGAGGATAAAGACGTTGATTAGATCCAGTAACTCGTTCCAAAGAGTTGAGTTCAATACCAGGCTACATCTGTGGTGAAGTAAAAAAATAAAATTGAAGAGTTGAATTAAGGGGAAATAACTAAGAAATCTGAAAATCGTAAAACTAAAAAAAATCTACCCCGGTGGACGAAATAAAGAGTTCGGTTCGAAATTCCAATCACTTGAAGAACGGCTGAAACGTTGTGAATATGGCAATGTAAGACGAGGATAACAGTCCGAATAATGTAAATTATTGCAATAGGTATCTATATCAGGTTGGTGCAAAAATAATGTATATATAATATATATTCCATGCCTGAAGATGACTGACTGTGCAGTCGAAAGTACTTGCATATTTAAGAAAGACCTAATAGAGTTTATAATATAAAAAAAAAACAAAGATCATAACATTCATCGAGTGATTGGTATTAGGTTGGTGCAAAAATAATGTGAGAAAACGACATTATTTTTGCACCAACCTA
>OZ010589.1:93402861-93425361 GCA_963932145.1 Acanthosepion lycidas | reverse complement strand
CGATGGCGATTATGACTCTCCACTTCACCCTATCCCTTGTAGCTCTCAATAGTTTCCGTGCCTCTGCCAACTCATCCACACCACTTTCTACCATCCACTTGTTTAAGCCATATATAAATATATTAAATAATATATATGTATGTCATGCGTTGCTTTGCCTTGTCTGTTTTTTTTCCACTATTCGACCTGTGTGTATCATATTTTCCAGACTTTCTTTTCTCATTACATGTGACCCAGAAATTTCATCTGCTTCTTCCTTCCGGGTAACACGTGTCTGAATTCACTCTGTGATATGGCTTGTAATACTACAGAGTAAATTCTCCCTTTTATCGCATGCACACCACTACACACAATAATATAAATAAATTGTATGAAAGTAACATAAAATTTAACATGCTTTTCCTGGACGTTTTATTTTCTGTCAAGTATTATTTTATCTCCGTTAACACGAAGCTAATTTCTGATGCTATTTTGCTGACCGCTTACCTGTATAAGCATAAAAAACAACCTATTCACCCACAACTGATCGCCGAAGCATTTATCACGTATGACTCTACATTGACCAACTGAAAAAATAACAAGGTTTATGAATCTTCATGTTTTTTGTGAAATTGTATCTCCAGTACTTCTACTAATAAAAAAAAGTATTAAATTCATACATCGGCTACACATACGCCACACACATTCGTAGATTGAAATTTATACACATATTGATCACCATACCATAATCCAGATAAAACTATAAACTATAATATTTTAGTAAATACCAAAATATATTACATAAATCGATGCAAAGAAACTGTGAATGATCTAGAAGCAATTATAGAGGAAAATACCAACTCAACCTTAAAGAAAATGTTCTTTCTTCACATGAGCTGGTATATTGGAGTACGTATAAAATGTTTTATAATAGTAAACAATATTTAATATTCATATAAAAATATCGGGTAAAAATATTCGATATATGCTCTTCTGTTTAAACGTTACTTGGAAGCAATTCCAATTTAGATTTCAGTGGTAGGAAAACGACAGGATTTAGTTTAAAAGTATTCTCCGTTATATTCCAGACACATTTTGTGACAACTTGAAGGAGACTTAAAAACATAAATTTTAAACATGTTATAAAATCTTATAGAAAACATCTCATTAGAAAATTGAAATAAGATAATAAAAGAAGCAAACAGACGTTGTCTATTGAATTTACCACAATGTGGTTCAATGCACACACACACACATATGACTATAATACATAACAGGTTAATGGTCAGAGTTGTATCAGGAAACAGTACTAAAAACTGCTCAATACACGCGGGAAAAAAATAAACATATATATATATATATATATATATATATATATATATATATATATATATATATATATATATATATATATATATATATATATATATATATATATATATATATATATATATATATATATATATATATATATATATATATATATATATATATATATATATACTTTGACTGCGGAATCGGAGAGCCGAGTTCGAATTCCAGTCGAATCTATTACATTCACTTACGTGCTAATACCCTTCTTCTAGTAAGACATAGGCTTGGAGGACAACTAGTCTGAATTCAAAACCTGCGTAGGGCAGTTTGGGGACCCTGTGGCACGTATTCAGCCCTTCAATAAGTGTGGTTAGTTCTGCACAAAACCTTCACCACTATAATCAAATCTAATGTGCTGGTTTCGGGATGTTAGTTTTCTAGGAACAGATCTGCTTGACCCTCATACGTCGAATTCGACAGGAGAGTCATATATATATATGTATGTATATATATATATATATATATATATATATATATATATATATATATATATATATATATGCGTGTGTGTGTGCGTTACCGTGCCAAAAACGAATATATAAAAAGTGCTCAATGCACCTTTCAGAAAAATGAACTTGCAGAGCTGGTTAATAATAGAAAAAAAATGAACTAGGCAAATTACGTTCTTCAACACGAAGAATGTACTTATTAATATGTCGGTATTTCGACATTATCTCCAATCGTTTGTTTCCCTACTTTCCGCAATCTGGACGGATTACAATCGCCAAATTCTACTCCTGGCACAATTTACAGCTGCTTCTGCTAGTCCTACTTGATTTGACCCTTCCCAATATACTCCACTGCATACTGTTTTTCTTTCTTTTAACTTCCAACCATAGCCTGCCTGCTTTGTACAATGCTTCTTGTTCTGTTTTCTAAATAAAGAAGCATGATTATACCAGCGTTTCTAAAAGGCACCCTCAGTACGATAGAATATAAACTCTCTTTTGTTCACTATCATCTTTAACTTCAGCTTGGCAAATTACACTCTCGCTGCAGCAGGTTCCGTTCAAAGGGCATTTATTTTTTTTGCTTCTGTAATTACATAACTAGTTTTCACCGTTTCTTTTTTTTTTTTTTGTGCATCAGTTTTTGAAAATCCATGTATTTTCCCTCCTTATGATGTTGCTTAAATACCAGTACAACTGCAACTCACTTTCACGGTGTTGCTGCTAAATTTCTAGACAATTCAAAGGGATACTAGAAATGTTTGCTTATCAAACCTAATAATATTCTCCCTGTTTTTGTTTTTTTCATGCAGTTAAAGTAGGGGTTGAACCAAATCACGTTCCTTTTTCTCATCCCATTATTCCTCACTTGTCTATCAATCCAAGGTTTAAATATAAGATCAATTTTATATAACCCCATCGATACTGACATGTAGTTTCTTTTTTTTTTCTTCAAATACTTTCCTTATAGAGAAATCCCTTGACAATCTTGCTTTCAAATCTACTCGGGATGTACTGGCTGACTGGACTTTGTATTTACATACTATAAATATACTCTAATAGTTGCTTTTCCTAGCACAATCTACCTGTGGAACTTCTAATTTATTGCATCCCGGATAACTACAATCTTCAAAGATTTAACTGCAACATTTAATCGCCATCTTGTGTCTTTTTTAACGCTATTTCTTTTCTTGTCCCTTCCTCAATCATCCCCATTCTCAGTTTTCTCATTCTGTTCGAATTTATATTCCCTGTAACCCCCTGCGTCTTAGTGGCATTATTGCCTTGTTTTTGAAACGATTAAAAAAAAGAAAAATGAAAAAGGATCTTATCGGTGATGTTATGGCCGACATGAGCCATGAACGCCTGATCAATACATTGTAATCATTTTAGAGGCTATCTCAAGGCTATAATCGAAGCTCGAAGCTGATGGCGTTTATATTGAACAGGCTTATGTGTTATGCATGTAGGTATAGAACACATGTACTAAGTTCTCTAAATATTTTTCTCTACTAAATACAACCTCGAATTAAAATATGTTCTCAAATACTTGACGCGCACACTATAAATTTAATCGAAACTCGCGAACGAGCAAGATTACTCAACACATACGTTCAATTTTTCACGGGTACATTGTGTTATTTCTTTATTTTCCCTTTCAAAAGTGTTACCGATTACCTATAGGCGCATCGTTCCTTTCAAGCGGGCCTTTCTGTTCAGAGGCTTTCAATTTTCCGAATCGACTGAACAACAATACAAGATGGCTTCTTAACAAAGGGATGACGTGTTTACGACTTAAACTCTCCGTTCGTCTAATTATATTGGCCGTCGCTAAAACATAATTCCTTGGGGGCTTAGTAAAATGTCATTTACAAAATCTGGCAAGCAAAACATTTTATAAATGTGCGAATTAATGGAAGAGGAGAGAAAAGATCTGAAAATGGTAGACACCGAGAATGGCATCATAAAACTAAATAAAGTGAGTTGAAGACATTGTAGAGAAGAAAGATTGGCAGACACAAAAAATGGCATCCTAAAACTAGATGAAGAGAGACGAAGAAATTTTAGAGAAGATTTTTTTTTTAGAATAAGTAGAATATGTTATAATAAAAACCAAATAAAGGAAGCTGATGACATTTTAAAAAAGGAAGATTTTTAGAAGAAAAATTGGCTGACACCAAGTATGGCATGATGAAAAGGTAAATAAAGAGAGACAAAGAAATTTTAGAGAAGAAGAAAAAGAAGAAGAAGGAGGAGGAAACGGAGCAGGAAGAGGAACAGGAGAATGAGAGGAGCGGGAGGAGGAGGAAAGGTTCAGGAAGAGAATACCTTGTCTACGGAAAATGACCAATCAAAGAAGATATTTTTAAAAATAAGAAAACGAGGAAGAAGTATCAAAGGAGAAGATGTGCACAAATTGGAAAAAAGTACAAGCAGAACAAGCCGAAGAAGAAGAAGAAAAACAAGAACAAGAAGAGGTGTAAAAAGAAGAAAAATAAGAAGCAGAAGAAAAATCAGCAACTGAAGAAAAAGAAGAATCAAGAGATGAAGAAGAAGAAAAGCAAGAAAAGGTAAAAGAAGAAGAAAAAGTAAGAGGCAGAGGAAAATAAGCAGCTGAAGAAAAAGATAAAATCAGAAGATGAAAAAGAAGAAGCGAAAAAGAAAGAAAAAGAAGAAACAAGAAAAAGTTGAAGAAGAAGAAAAAAAAGAGAAGAATATCAGAAGTTAAATGACAAATTTATGCAATAAATCGAAACTGAAGGTAATATTTAAAAAAAAAAACATTGATGAAAGACATGTTATGAAAAGAGGGAAAACAAACATATCTAAAGTTTTACCTTAATATATTTAAAAGCCTCTTTGGTGTTACTGGTTCAATCCTGACTAGGTAACATTATTTAGCAAGAAACTCAGTTTGTTTTGTCGGTTTATTGCATCGCTCTAGAAACTATTTCCCAACTCCTGTCATGATCTTCGCAAGATCCAGACCAGATTCAAAATGGAATATCACTGCCATCCTTTGGCCAGAGCTACCCACTCATCGCAGCCACCCTTTGGCCGGAGTTGCCCAATCATCAATTTACAACCTCGACAGCGGTCAAAATCGTTTGCGCAGAACTTGTAACGGATTAATTGTTTTCCACCTTACAACCGTTTCCGGCAGACGATACGTTGTTCTCCTCTTTCGCTATCTTCACGGCAGATGTTTCGGGCGAAATACATTCCTTCATTCCACCAATCTAGACCTTCAAGACCACCACGTCTACTGACTCGATTCATTCTAATTCAAATCATATTCCATAACTTTTATTTTGGTCTGCGTTTTTGTTCCATGTTGCTTTCTTTCCATCGCTTAGAGTTAGTGCTACCAATTCTGTTTCTATTGATAACGGAGTATTTCCGACATTTTTTTTCAAGTGAGTTTTCTTTTTATTTTCATTTCTATGTCCTAACATCTCTGAATATTCATCCTTTATACAGGTTACTTTTTTTTTTTTTTTTACAGTGAGGTTAACTCTGTACAATTCACCGGGGATACCCTATAAAAAAAAAAATAATAAAAAAAAAATTAAAAAATTAAAATTCTCGGCGCTCCTCATTCGTGCTCTTGAGTATTATGTAAACTTAATTTTACTCTGATAAAGTTTCTAAAGGAACAGGTAAATTTTTTTTTAGATTTTACGTTACACTTTTTTACGTTTTCCATTTTTTAGTTTCTAATTTTTTACGTTTCCATTTTATTTACGTTTCCATTTTTTACGATTCCATTTATTAACGTTTAGTTTTTTTATTTTATTAAATTTCTATTTTTATTTTTTTATTTTTATAAGTTTCCATTTTTTTTACGTTTCTCCTTTTTTACGTTTCCATAATTTAGGTTTCCATTTATTTACGTTTCCACTTTCTTATGTTTCCATTTTGTACGTTTCCACTTTTTTTTACGTTTCCCCCTTTTTTTCACGTTTCCCCTTTTTTACATTTTTATTTTTTTACTTTTCAATTTTTTTCACGTTTCCCCTTTTTATGTTTCCACCTTTCCATTTTTTTACGTTTCTATTTTTTGACTTTACCACTTTTTTACGTTTCCATTTTTTTACGTTTTCATTTTTTTACGATTCCATTTTTTTACGTTTCAATTTTTTTCACGTTTTCCTTTTTATGTTTCCACCTTTCCATTTTTTTACGTTTCTATTTTTTGACTTTACCACTTTTTTACGATTCCATTTTTTTACGTTTAATTTTTTAATTTTCTAACGTTTACATTTTTTTTCTTTTCTATTTTTTCATTTTTCATTTTTTACCTTTCCATTTTTTTACGTTTACATTTTTTTTCACGTTCTCCTTTTTACGTTTCCATTTTTTTTAAATTTCTTCTTTTATACATTTGCATTTTTCATGATTCCATATTTTACGTTTCCCCTTTTTTACGTTTCCATCTTTTTATTTTTTTAGGTTTTCATTTTTTAAGTTTGCATTTTTATTTTTTTACGTTTCCATGTTTTCATTTTACCATTTTTTTTACGTTTCCACTTTTTTACGAATCCAAATTTTACGTTTACATTTTTTTTTTTTACGTTTCCGTTTTTTTTTTCACGTTTCCCCTTTTTTACGTTTACATTTTTTTACTTTCCACTTTTTTACGTTTCTGCTATTTTACGTTTCCTTTTTTTTAAGTTTCATCATTTTACGTGTCCACTTTTAACGCTTCCATTTCTTACGTTCCCATTTTCTTAAGGTTTATTTACGTTTGCACTTTTTATGTTTCTCCTTTTTTAAGTTTCCGCTTTTTTATATTCCCATTTCTTCACGTTTCTTGTTTCCATTTTTAAGTTAACACTTTTTACGATTCCAATTTTTTTACGATTCCAATTTTTTTATGTTTCCATTTCTATCGTTACCTTTTTTTTCCATTTTTTACTTTTCCACATTTTTACGTTTTAATTTTTTAAATTTCCATTTAAATTTCCATAAATACATATATATATATATACACATATACATATATATATATATACATATATATATATACATATATATATATACATATATATATATATATACATATACATATATATATATATTTACATATATATATACATATACATATATATATATATTTACATATATATATACATATACATATATATATATACATATATATATATATACATATATATATACATATATATATATACATATATATATATATATATATACATATATATATATATATACATATATATATATACATATATATATACATATATATATATATACATATATATATATACATATATATATATATATACATATATATATATATACATATATATATATACATATATATATATACATATATATATATATATACATATATATATATATATATACATATATATATATACATATATATATATACATATATATATATACATACATGTATATATATATATACATACATATATATATATATATACATATATATATACATACATATATATATATATACATATATATATATATACATATATATATATACATATATATACACATATATATATATATATATATATATATATATATATATATATATATATATATATATATATATATATATATATACAGATATAAAGAAATATAGTCTTAAGGTGTGCTATATTTATGGAATAAAGTGCTCAATATCAGAGATAGAGCGTGTGAATATAAAAGTGAACATAGAAGTCAACACTTAGAGGCGACAGTCTGTTTCATGCTATATGCCATTGTTCAGTAGTTAATTCTTTCAGTGATTAAACAGGTATGGATAGTGATTTAAACATCTTCCAGGCAATAAAATCCACCTGGAGTTATAGAAAAACAAACCGAAGATCATAAAATTTGAAGTCTGTTGTATTTCTACTACTATAAATCTAAAATATTCTAACAGATTCTGTTTTTAATCGGGAAGTCCCACAAGTAGGGATGTATTTACCATTTGCATAATTGTCGTATCCAGAAACATGAATAAACGTATCCAGTTAAGCGGTCATGCATAGACAGACACAAGCATATTTGCACCTCTCTAGTCAGTGGAAGCCAAAATACTGCATACATTGCCAATGGTTTAAATCTCCCTTAAAGTCGTCGTCGTCGTCGTCTTCCATGTGCCGTATCCCATTAGGATGTGAACGATCGTCGGCGATCCAAAATGTCCTGTCTTTTGTAGCACTTAGTAAATTTTGTCTTTTCGCTTTCTTTCTAAATCCATGTTTTGCCATCAATTTAGAAGAAGGCTCAAAAGTCCTGGAGATTTAAATGAGGGAACAAGGAGGTCATATGATAAGCCATCATTTATGGTAGGGAGCCGAATCAATTTGAAAGATCTAGGGCCATCTGGATTCAACGGCCACATTTCCTTTCTTCACACGTCCCACCTATAAAACTCTCTTCCGATTTCTCGCTTCCCTTATAATAGAACCTTCAAGAATTGTCAGTCGGATTTTTCTGTCTTCTTAAACCCTGTCTCTTTATTGTCCTTTATTCAATCCAGTCGTCTCATCAGTTTAACTTTCACACCGTGAAAATCCCTGCGTTATTACTTGGGGTGAAAAGATAAAAAAATGTTTGATTTTGATATCTCCAATTTCTAATTTACACGTTAAGCTGCTTCTTTTGCTAACAACCACGCGTTTTATCTTCTTGCAGTTAATGTTTAGTCATTTCTTCTGGTTTTCCTTCGCTACCTGTTGTAGGATTTTTGTAGTTTCCTTCAAATATCTGATATGAACACCGTTTCATCTTTTTCACGTCACAGTACGAGAATCCACTCACTTTTGTCATGTCTGTGTTTTTGACTGCGTATCTGCTGGCAAGCTATTCATTTTTATATTTATTTTTTAGTAAACTCGTCATCAGAATGTATACTAACACAAAAATATTAAGTATAATAGACTAGCAGTAGAGCCCGATGTTCCCCGGGGATGTAACAGTAAGAGATAGATCAAGTATCCACCATCATAAAGACTGAAAATAAAATTGAGAAAGATTATTGTATAAGGTTGATAGACACGCATGTCTTAATTAGTTTTTAGTTTTTTTTTTTTTGTTTTTTGTGGTTGTTTTTTTACGAATTGGTCAAACACAAACTCAAACAAAAACATTGTTTTCAATCGTTATGAGTCTACCGATTGAATAGAATTTTATTATAAACAATTGTCTTGTAAATGGAATTTCTAAAGCATTCTAAATGTAAAAATATAGAAAAAAGTGTGCAAGACAATAATAAACACTACCTGCCAAAAAAAAAAAAAAAAGTGAAATTTTGTTGAAATCGGTTGAAGTATAACTCCATATGAGTTGTCCCCCTTTCATTCTCGTGATGCCTCTTAATCGTGTTTTCAAATTGATTTCGTGCAAAAACAATTGTGTTTTTTTCCAATTTTTGGCGCTTTTAGAACCACCGCAAGGTAATTTTACGTAGTCCTGTGAAGTTTTGTTGAAATTGTTTGAAAAATGTAGGAAATCCGATCCAATATATAAACGTACACACACACACACACAATTTGCGTTTTATAATAAGTAAGATATATGTATATATAAGTTTACCTTCGACTAATTGATTTCGTGCAAAAACAATTGTTTTTTTTCCAATTTTTGGCGCTTTTAGAACCACCACAAGGTAATTTTACGTAGTCCTGTGAAGTTTTGTTGAAATTGTTTGAAAAATGTAGGAAATCCGATCCAATATATAAACGTACACACACACACACACACACACACACACACACACAATTTGCGTTTTATAATAAGTAAGATATATGTATATATAAGTTTACCTTCGACTAATTGTCTCGATATATATTATTTATCTTTCTTATATATCTATGTTTATTTTTGATGGCTTGGTTTTAATTGTTTTTTGGGGGTTTTTTTGTTTGTTTGTTTTTTTGTACAACGTTTTTATTCATTCTTTTTTCATTCATCCTTATGCAAATACCATTTATTTCCTTTTTCGTTCAAATGCCCGGATTTGTTTCATTTGCGTTGTCAAATTTTTTCTTCTTCTCTTGAACTGATTCTATTATCTGGTCTTTTTGATGAAATTCTTCAGATATATTTGAAGATGACGGTACTGGAGTAGCTTACTTGCAATAACCTTGAGGAAAGAATATGTATTTCACAAATATTAGATTAAACTACATCTATTTGCGTAATCTTGTTAATGGTTCCATGCTTATCGATAGTTGAAAGTTGGTAAAGTTAAATGTTATTGGAAAACCACAGATATCCTACCAGACTGCGAACCATGTGTGAGATATGAGCAGTGTGAGATAGACAGACAGACAGTTAGATATGAGCAGTGTGAGATAGACAGACAGACAGACAGATAGATATGAGCAGTGTGAGATAGACTGACAGTTAGATATTAGCAGTGTGAGATAGACAGATGTGAGCAGTGTGAGATAGACAGACACACAGTCACAGATAGATATGAGTAGTTTCATAGACAGACAGATATGAGCAGTGTGAGACAGACAGACAGACAGACGCATATGAGCTGTGTGATATAGACAGACAGATAGATATGAGCAGTGTGAGATAGATAGAAAGACAGATAGATAGATAGATTCTCTTATGTATATTGGCACTGTTTATAGTGATGGTGAAATGTAGTGAATATTTTAAAAGTTTGCGTGGGGAGAATGTCTTTCGAAATTTGCCAAGAATTCACAGAATTTTGAAAAAAAATATTGCCGAGACCATTGACAAGTGGACAACTTCGATAGAAATCATCGAAATAAGTTAATTACTAAAGTATTTCTTATGATCAATTTTCCGGATATACGAAAATCCTTTGATGCTGAATCATATACAGTAATATTTATCATATACCCAACCCCATATATATATATATATATATATATATATATATATATATATATATATATATAAGATCCGTTAGGAAATTTTAAAAGATAACGGTATCTCAAACAATTACTGTTGCATAATCTATAATTTCATTAGTTAGATTGTTGCTAATGTTATCAATATGTCGATGTTTGCTGATATGAGTCGTAACTTAAAATGAAACATTATTTGTTAAAAATGTATTCAGAAAGTTTCTATCGCTTTGGGAGATATTAGGTTGGTAAAAAATAATGTCGTTTTCTCACATATGTTACTATGTGATAAAACGACATTATTTTTGCACCAACCTACTTACCTCTGTTACACGCGCGCGCACGCACACACATACACACACACAGAGGCTCCTTTTACCTATATATTATGCACACACGTTTTATGTTTAAATGTATGTCTGTGTGTACACGCATGTATATGTATAATCCTACTAACACTTTCATACGTTTTATACAGATGCATAATAATTTAATACAGAATTCAGTCTCGATTTGTTTTCTCCTAAGAAAAACAAAAATGAATGTAAGAAAAGCAAAATTGTACAATACGGGTCAAAGGATTCCCAACTTCGATGCCCGAGAAAGTTAGCAAAATTATCACGTGTAACATTATTACAGAAATTAACAGACTAATTAGTTCTCATATGAACGTACTAATTATTTTATTCTTATTTCTCTTTCTCAATAGGAATACAGAGATCCGCCTATCGTTCAGTTCACAATCCTTCCTTGTCTTTGTAAAAAGGAAAAGAGTTTTCGTGTTTGTAAATAGGTTTCCGCTTCATTCTACTGCAAATCTATACTGCTAACGTCTACGGCTGAACTCTGAACATTTATTTACTAATTACCTAGTTATTTTTCTCTCTCAAATAGGTTCACCTATCGTACATTTCATCTATTTTCCCGGAGTTTTGAGCGAAGGCTGAGGTTTATCCCTTGTTCCCCGGTTTAGAATTGGGTTTCCGTTCCCTTCTAAAGTCTATTGATTCATTCTCTTGTTTACCCCAATCACAACAAACTTGGCCTCTTCAAGTCAAGAGTTAACCGATATATTTTTTGCATGGTCCCATGAACCTTATTTCTTCAACTTTTTACGCTCATACAACACGACTCAACAGTCCGCTACCTTGAATAGCTCTTAGGTAAACATAAGTAAAAACAAAAAGAAATAAAAGCCTGGCGGTGTATTCTCACAAGATTTGTAAAGGACATAAAAAAAAACGATTGGTCGGAAAATACTTTTTTTTCTTCCATTCATTTACCTCGCCGCGAGCATTTATCTCAAGTAGGTGCGAATTTTAGCTTAAAACTACGTCCGCACCCTACATCATTGTAAACGTATAAATAGCGCAAAAATATTCAGTTCAGAAGGGAGAAATCCGCCAGCTACTGAACTTCCTGTTGGCAGATGAAAGGAAAGGTATCACTCATCACTTTCTTCCACTCCTCCAACTACCGCAGCCAAAGAACAATTTCAATGATTCACGACATCGCCATGGAAACCAGGTCAAGAACTGGGAACACCCTATGTTAGCGACACTAATTAAGTACTCTTTAACTGACAATTTTCTTTCTATTCATTAACTCGCAAATGTAATTTAAAGAAAAGATGTTCTTTTATTTACTAATTACCTAGTTATATTTCTCTCTCAACAAACCTAAATAGGTTCACCTATTTTTTAAAGAAAAGACGTTTCGAAGTCTTCACCATGTGGACTTCTGTGAAAACCATATTTATACTCGAACACTAATACCATACACAACTGAATCACACGGTCAATACATACTGTCGTTTTTGAATAAATGTCATTTTGGATTTGGTTAATCCGAGTTTTGTCTTTGTTTCGAATTGTTGCTTGTAAATTATAAATTTTGTAAGTGGCTTCGGTGCTGATCAGGCAACATATTTGTATTCTATATTGATATCATTGTATGAGTATCAGAACAACTTTTGCACGACTCTTTTTTTATTTATATAGCATAAGGTGTTTGACAATTTATGAGATAAAGCTAGCTTCTCTTTCTCTAACCGTAATCCTTAACGATGATTTAAGATGGTTATTCAGCTCTATCTACACTTTTTGTTTCATACTATGGTTTGGCGCTTCCTTCATGAAGTGCATTCACTATGGCTGAGGATGTTCAACTCAGCCATATATAAAAACACATAACAAGTTAAATCTTATAAGAATCGTAGTATATGAAACTTTGACTTGTATATGTTCAACACATTCTTATCGATGCAAAGGAAATGAAATATAATAAATAATTTAAAAATAAGAATATTATCTAAACTCCTCACAGGAAAAGCTTTGACAGCTTTAAACATTTCTTATAACTCAAACAAAAATCGACTGAACAAGACTTGTGATATACACACACACACACAAACACACACACACACACACACACACACACACACACACATATATATATATATATATATATATATATATATATATATGTGTGTGTGTGTGTGTGTGTGTATATGTATTAGATAAATAGATAGCTAATAAAAGAGTATCTACCTAAAGAAACTGAAATGTATTTTACCAATTAAGCTTACATATAACTCATATATATATATATATATATATATATATATATATATATATATGTACACGGACACACATGTATATAGGTTATTTTAATAAATACAATTTATTTAAGTATATATACTTATATATATTATTTTATAATCTATTCTTTTTGTATCAAATTAATGTTCAATCAATTAATATATATATAATCCATGTGTGTGTATGTATGTATGTGCATATATATGTATATATATAGATATATATGTATTTATAAATATATATATAGAAAGAGGGAAAGAGAGAGATGAAGGAAAATAAAAGATTTATGGTAATAATATTTATAGCACATATATAAAAAAAATACTAAATACATATATTTCAAATTATATTTTTTTAATAAAGTTCTTAAAGACAATTTGGAATTGCATTAGAATAAAAAATTATAATAAAAATTTAATACTCTGTCTAACCCGTATCTATTCTCATCTCATTTTCTTCGAGCCAATCTAGGATAATGGATTTAGGTAATAATGGCACAGGTAGAAATGACTCAGTTAAAAATGACCTGAATAAAAATGGCACAAGTGGGCAAAATAGAAAAATAAATGACACAATGCAAAAAATATAAGTATATGCTGCTTTTCTCTTCATGATGTTGATGTATTTCGTAGATGCAATAGCTGCATAATCAGGAGCGTGATTGTTTTTTTTTAGCTGATACAGGATCGGTCAACATCAGGGCTAGTGGTCATGATTCACGGTCTGTCCTATCAAAGCTGGTCGTCATGGTACAGGATCAGTCATATCAAGGCTGGTCGTCATGGTACCTTTAAAAAAGATGTTCTCTTAACACATCTCTATCTGATAATATTAGTTCTAGCAATTTGTTTTGTATACATGTACCCTTGGAAGCAAATTTTCTTTTTCTTTTATTACTTGCTATAAATTCCATGACGAGGTGGTGATAGAGCCACTGATATCAATAATGTGCTTGATGGCTCCAGGACAACAAAACCTATTTCTAATCCAGGATTCAGCGCTATGCCTTCTAGTTGTGTGCTCTGTTCAATAATTAAACCAGAATTCCCGTAATTGAACCACTGACAACAAAACCAATGACAACTGAACCAGGAGTCAACTGGCGTCTGATTAGAGAATTACTGTTTCAATATTTATATATTTTTTTCAGAATTTACTGAATAGATAATGTTGTGGGGCTATCCTCTTTTTACATAAGATGGACTCGTCCAAAGTATACTTATACTAACAGAGAGAATACCTGCTGTTGAGATACGTTGAGATACACTCTCGACGCCTATCGAACTCTCTGCTTTGGCAGAGAGGAACCCGGACGAAGAAGCTTCGTCCGGGGAGGTGGACAGGCCCTGAACCCGCCTAGGCGGGTTCAAAGGGTATATTTTTGGCCGAGCCTTTGGGCTCGGAGAAACCCACTTTAAACTCGGCCTTGTGGAACATATATTCCTCATAGGTGGGATATTAAATTCAGAGATGCATACGTGGAGATACGTTGAGAGATACGGAGACAGACACAGGGTGTTCTCAGAGAGTTATACAAGAGTCCAGAGAGAGAGAGAATGATTACGGCTTTACTTACAGAGACTTGTACATATACTTTCTACTAACCCGCATTCCAGGACTACTAATCTTCACTTCAAGTCTGTATTCTTACGTTTAATACACTTATTTTTCTATCTCAATTACTGGCGTTGTTTATTTATTTGTGCAGGAGTCCATTCACGGAACCCACAACAGATAACGTGTGAATTATTCCCTATGTTTTCCCTCTGTTCCAGTTTTCCTGTTATCCCACTTGTGCCATTTTTACCTAGGAGAATATATAGAAGATAATATCATTGTATAATCTTTCACTTTACTAATCAAATCAATATTTTGTATTTGTTTTAAAATCGTAGCTATGTACAAATCTCACTCAAGAAATAGTTTTTTAAGAGGGTGTGACGGACGGAAGTCTCATAATTTTATATATAGATAAAAAATAATTAATAAATTATTCTTCTGTTTATTTCGGGCGCACATATGTACCTTCCAGGGTGCATTATAATGACTAAATGATGAACTATCGAACGTCACAGAATTTGATAGATAGATAGATAGATAGATAGATAGATAGATAGATAGATAGATTAGCCATTAATCTTAAAATTTATGATGTAAACACCCAAAATGAAATATGTGTAAAAACTTTTAAAAAATATACATTACTCTTCTGTTTACTTGGGGCGCACTTGAATACCTTCAGGGAGCATATAATGACCGATTAAATTCTCTAAAGAAGGCAAAAGGGAAATGATTATCTACTCATTAAAGATTAAAAATTTAGCATCAAGTTTAAAATGATAAAGAGTAAGACATTTGAAGCCATGTGCTTTGTGTCTCTAGATTTTTTAAAAATAAAGTGTTTTTAAAATAAAAAAAAATATTAAATTATTCTTCCGTTAATTTGAGGCACACATGTCTACTGTCAGGGTGTATGAATGCACCCGCCCGAAACGCTGATCGAAAGTTTGATTTTATTACTGCATCTTGAATACTGAAGAAGTCCTCCGGTCGGATGGACTGAAACTTTATGATAAAAACAAGGAAAATAATTGTTTCAATAAATCAAGTAGCTTTGAGTATCTAAGCATCTTAGTATCTATTCTAGACTATAAAGAATGCCTTCGAAACAAACAATATTAGCACCAATGTGATATGTTAACGTATGTAAAGCGGACTAATGCCCTTGCAAATCCTCTGTGCGGTTGTGACAGTCTGCTTTCTATGCATTCGCCTGTTGGCAAGTACGAGGCTCGGGTAAACAGCTAAAGAATATGGCTCAATTCCATGACGTCTGAAGAAGAATTGGAGAAAATTCTGTTGACTTTTGACTCAGCACTGAGTGCCGATTGTGAAATCACTTTTGCGAAGGCAACCGACACTGAGAAATTTGAATTTGTAAAGTTGTCCGCAGCTGTTAAAGGGGAAGCGCTTCTGACACTTTGACCTTTTGTGAATGTCGTCTCTTTACCAAGAGATGGACAATGCGGCAGGGATGAATACACAGAGATTGGAAAGAGAAAGCAAATAAGAGAGGCAGAGAAACAGAGAGAGGCACGGTAAAAGACAATTATCGACTAAAGATTACATTTGCTTTTATAAGACACAAAAACATTATATATATATATATATAAATATATATATATATATATATAAATATATATATATATATATATATAAATACACACACACACACACACACACATATATATATATATATATATATATATATATATATATATATATATATATATATATATATGGAGTACGACATGGAGCGATTTCAAAACATGCTTATTATAATACAGAGACACAAATAGGCATCATATCTACTTACGATAGGTAGACAAAAACATTTCCACACACACACACACACACACACACATATATATATATATATATATATATATATATATATATATAATAAAATAAAATAAAATAAAATATAGATATAAGATATACTGCATTATAGGGTAAAAGTACACTATATCAGAGAGAATGAAGTTTAAATGTGAGAAAGGTGGACGCTGAGGCAAACACCGAGTGGCAACAGTCTGATCCAAGGTTGAGCGCTATCTTCATTACGTACGTATATATATATATATATATATATATATAAAACAGCGGATGTCTGTGTATCTGTCTATATGTCTGTTTGCCTGATACCTTTTCACTCCAGAACTATCCGACCGATTTTGACCAAACTAGGCACATATCTTGTAGAGTGTAAGAGATACGTTATCAATAATCGATAAAAGCCGATCAAAAATCGATAAATTCAAATTTTTTTTCCACCGATTCCGTTCAAACTCGGTATGTCGGTTACGTAGATCAAGACGGGCTCTACGATACCTGAATTTTATGTCTACGCCTCTGTGCTTAGCGACAAACCGCGAAAGATCAAATATTGATTTTAATGCAAAATTTAAATTAAAAACTTCCACAATTTTCACGTAATCTAATAAAGACTTCACTCAATTTTTTGCCAACAGGTAAAATAACATTATGTTGGCTGCAATTGAGTCCACCTATATAGTGAAGATAGGCGTAAATAGCGAAAAATGACAATTGATACTGGTTTCTTTCTTATTTTATCTGTGAATTTACACTTTTGTACGAATAGAATAGCGAATATATTGATGTGTAGATATATTTTTTTCATGGACACCTTTTGTTTTTGTATGTAAATGAGTATGTATATAATATATCTGTATATGTGGATGTGTCATGATATATGTGCCTACGTTTGGACTATTTAGCAACTGCATATTAGATGTGTATACTTGCATTTGAATTAAAGTAATATATTTGCATCTCGAAGTATATATATATATATATATATATATATGTGTGTGTGTGTGTGTGTATGTATATATATATATATATATATATATATATATATATATATATATATATATTTTAGAATTATTTTATTAGACACCCATAAATAAATAATCTTCGCCATTATATGTAGCCAATAATATATATATATATATATATGTAATGTGTTTGTACTTTTTATATATATTATTTATCTATTGTATATGTGCGGTACTTATTAGAAAGCGCTCAATTTCAGTGATAGACAATAACATAAAAACACCGTATATATATATCCAAAATTTAAAAATTAATCAGTTTGTCTGATGATCGCAAATAACGTGAAACCCATGGTCACGAATTCACATCAATCCAACTATATATATATATATATATATATATAGATAGATAGATAGATAGATAGATAGATATAGATAGATCTTATAATATGTATATATATATATATATTTTATATGTGTATTATGTATATTTCTATTATCTATCTATCTATCTATCTATCTATCTATATATATATATATATATATATATATATATATATATATATATATATATCTAATGTGATAACCTTAGAATTTTAAATCGGTCGTTATTTGCTGAGGATGGCATAGTCAGATAGACGTCTTTTGTATAGGTTACAAGTTTTTTCCTGCAAGAAGCATGTGACTTACAGACAGATCGAAATTTGCGCAAAAGATTGGCTAAACACGCTGATTCGAGGTAATCGAAATATCACTGAATAACATTCCTAAAATATTGTAGACCTGGCCCCACTGCTGCCCCAATCTGCAGGCGCATCACGCCAGTGCCTGTGATATGTGTCCACAGACTTCTGCCAAGAATGAACAGATTTGGATGGTGAATATAATGATTTTAGTTCGATGTCCTTTATCGAAATTGTATTTTATTTGTATTACTGTTGGTATATTTTAAGAATCTTCTTGTGAGAGGCGATGCAGATTTTTAATTCGCAACCTATGTTTTAGTCTCAGCAAGGATTTGTATATTAATATTAATGGTAATACTAGCTCTTCCGTTATAAGGAAACATGTTGCAAAATAAGCATAGAGTCTGTTGAGATTGGTGGTGGAGTGGCGAACACCTAACCGACTGATCTTACAACAGCTATAGGGATAATAAGAAGAGAGTGGGGAAGCGACGAATGGTAACAAAAACTAACACTGCCTCGGAAACGGCAGTAACTTGAGGAACCAAAATCACCCGGCACCGATTTCACAAAACACCGGCAAATATGATTTATTACTGATTTTTTCAGTAATATTGGCAAAAGCCTGAAAGTGAAAATGGTTTAAGGCTAGTAGGCACTAACTATCCGATGCCTAGCTTATCAGATTCACGATTCATTCATTCGTATTTTGGGGTTTGTTTTTTTTTTCGTTTTGTTTTCTTTTTAATGCCAAGTGTGATTCACGCTTAGGCGATATTTTTCGATACATGTCTGACAACGCAGGTTTTTTTTTTCCTGCTGAAGGTTGCCATTTCTTTCTGCGGTAGCCCAGTTGCCATCCAAGACTATAGAACCCGGTCTGTCCTGCTATTTACCCATAGCCGAGGGAGAAGAAGATTCATGCGTTTCATACGCGTATTAGCACGAAAGTGAATGTAATGGATTCGACTGGAATTCGAACTCGACTCTCCGATTCCTCAATCCGAGCCGCTATCCATTCTTCCACCGTGCCTCCACATCAACCTTACATCCCTGGCATATGATCTTCTCTTCCTTATTCCCTCTCTATCCTAATCGTATTGAATTCAGAGTTGTCTTTCTCCTAGATCAGTTCCCATCCAAGGTTAAAGAACCCGGTCTGTCCTGCTATTTACCCATAGCTAGAGGGAGAAGAGGATTCATGCCTTCGCCAAGGGTATTAGCACGTAAGTGAATGTAATGGATTCGACTGGAATTCTAACTTCTCTCCGATTGTACAAATTCGAATTTCTTTCCGATTGTACAATTGTGTGTGTATATATATATATATATATATATATATATATATATATATATATATATATATATATATATATAAAGTGAACATTTACAAAGACCCGAATCTTGACAAGTTTCAGAGAGGCCTGTATCTTGCTTGGCATGCCAAACTCTCCCAGTGCTAACGCGAAAACCCTGGATGTAAACTTATTTTGAATAATGTCCGCATACGATCCGAGAACTCTTTTGCGTCTGTACAGACGTGCGTTTCCCACAGAACATCAGGCATTCATTGCCTGATTAGCTCGTAATTGTGATGTTTGAAATTTATTTTTAAAACAAAAATTTCAATGATGTGGTTTATGCTATCAGTGCATTTCTTTGTTGTGAATCTAACATTTCATTGTTTGCCGATTCACAATGTTAGAGAGATGTCTACATGCTTCAGTCACTCGAAGCCATATTTAACCATTGGTCTGAGAAAACAGTTGTATACAGCTAATGGTTTAGATATTTCGGAACGAGTTTAGAGCCATGTTTCAGGAAATATCGCATTTGGTTGACCGAGAGAAATTTCGTACTTTTTACCAACTATATGAAATAACAAAAACCATTAAATGCAATATCGTTACTTTACTTTAAACGTATATATGGTTTACTAATAATAAGTTTATCCATCCCTTTAATGTATTCATCAAATTCTAATTATATTTTTTTATTTTTGTTAATTTCTTGGATTTCACTCGTATATTTAAAAGGTCTCAACCCGAGACTTAAGGACAGAAATGGTTTCATGATATTTTACACAGATTATTTTTGTAAAAAAAAATAAATAAATAGTAAAATAAACCCGAAGATTACATACATTTTACCTAAATAAAAGTGTTCGTAATGTGTGAGCTGTACTTTTGAGTGCACTTTTTGTGCATTTTTTAAGGCATGTGCTACCAGAAATCCTTTCAATGAGTCAATCGGAACCTTTCTCAATCAATCCGAGGTTCCCAACTATAACTGTTCCACATTAGTTTTAGATTTCCACTTCAAGATACTTGCATTTGATAGCTTTTTATTCAAATATAGATTACAATCTGCAGTGACTGCCAAGTTAATATTCTGTTTTTGTGGTCTTTGATCACAATGTCTGGGCGATTAGCTTTGATTGTTTCGTCTGTATATATTGTATTAGGTTGGTGCAAAAATAATGACGTAATAATGTCGTTTTTTGACGTATAACGTCAAAAAACGACATTATTACGTCATTATTTTTGCACCAACCTAATAAAGACCCATGAAATTGTTACAGATCCTATTTCTTTAACCGGGCCTGGGTGATGTTCGTAAAAATTTGTTGCAGTTTCCTTCCCATAAAAGATGCATATATTTCAGTGCACATATTTGCTCCCTTTCTTTCTTTCTTCTTCCTGATGATGATGAATATTTTACAACACTTCCACAATAGCATGATTTCAAGTAAGAAACAAGAGGACCCAAAATGTTTTTTACACTATTCTGATCGTACGACTGATTTCGTAAATTTAAATTAAACAAGAATGAATAAAATTTAAAAAACACAAGGTTATGACACAAAAGTTGTTTGCCTTCGAAAAATGTCTCTTGTAATTTCGAATGAAACATTATGATTTTCCTTTCAGTATCTGGAAACTGTGCTGAATCCCGTTTGATAAATAACAACTAAGGTACCAACTGGTTGCACAACTTAGGAATTCAATAAACAATTTATTATCCACATTTGTAATAAAACAATGCTACAGAAAAGAGACGTGTTTGAGGCAAGAATAAAATATTGTGGTCCAGTAATCCCTCTAGATCTTATCAGGGTAACAGACTGGATGTACTAAATCCATACAAATGATGCCAATAACATATATATATATATATATATATTGTGTGTATGTGTATTTAGGCAGTATTTTTTCATTCATAGATGTTTCATTAAATAATATAGACAAGTGTTGTCTATTTATTTTATGTAAATTCTTTTCATAATGTCTGATAAGCTTAATAGCATTATCATTAAACGAAGAAAGAAAATCACCATATTGATCCATATTTTTTAATCCAATCTAAGCTTTCGAATTCACTCACGCGTGGTTATGTGTGACGTCATGAACTGCAGTGCGATTTTCGCTTCTAGCGTCTTATATACACGTGTTTATTTTTGCTTAGAAATCATCCATGTAAACAATGACAGACTATCATCACTTTCTAGTCTGTTATTGCTTAATATATTGTACAGTAATTGACATCTTTGATAATGGCTTATGTAAACCGAAAGAAAAAAAATAAAAATAAAAAATATCAATAAGAACACCGGATTATATATCTTACTGTTCTTTCTTGATATATATATATATATATATTATGGGTTTTACCCCGTTTTTATATAAGTGGACTCTACCAAGTGTACCTGGAATGCTGCCGTTAAATACCCAGAGTTACAGCCAGTGGTCGGCAGTCGGAGAGTGAGAGAATATACGAACGGAGATAGTGTGAGATAACGTCTTGTAGAAGTCAGTTACAAGTACGTAGACTCTAAGGAAGTCCTACTTCGAGACTGTATATATCTATCTTATTTGCTACTAACCACGTTCCTGGACTTACTAACAGTATTACTCTTTGTATGATTGTGTAAATACATTTTATTTCATATATTTAATTATTCCGTTTGTCATTCCTTGGAGACTGAATTCGTCTCGGAATCCACAACAACTTGGTGAACGAGGATTCGAACTCACGCGGATAACCACAACAATATATATTATATCCGGTGCCCCAAAAAGTTTTTGTCGATTTTCGATAACTTTTTTCTGGGCCAGCTGTTTAGTTACTAACAAGCATCAGTATAGAGGAAGCAACTTGTATTGATAAGTACATTG
>OZ010589.1:93387861-93395361 GCA_963932145.1 Acanthosepion lycidas | reverse complement strand
TAAATATTTTTGGCATCTGAAGGAAATAAACAGGAGACCTAAAGTAAAATGGAAAATTATAAATAGGACTAGAACTTGTAAAACTTGGGATGACCCATGCCCTTTGTGCCTCCATGAGAAACTGCACATTATTAAGTTTCTAAATAATAAAAATCTATTAAACAATAGACATGAGTTAACGGTTTTATGCCGACATCATCATATTTTTGCACTAAATAATTAGCTAAAAACAAGCATACAATAAAATAACTTTTATAATCTATAGCCCAAATAAATAGTTTAAATACCCTACAAAAAAGACAACCCTTTATGAAGTCGTCATAAAACAAATGTTACGGCAGTTTTTATATGCACAAATCCCTTTCATAAAGAAATACTAAATAAATAAATAAATCTCCATAGACACGTAAACCAGACTAGGTGAAAACATCTTCCGTTTTAAATTTAGACACCCCCAACTTACTCTGACTTGACATCTATGAAAGTAACTCTATACTTTTACAAACTATTAACACTCAACACCCATAACTATTTTAAACAATTCGCCCTGGTTGTTACCATGGAAATTTTGATTTCAATTGTGAATATACTATTAAAACACGTAAATTTCAGAAATAAATTATTCAAAAAAAAGATTTCGCTTGAAGATGGAACAGAGCTTACTTTAACTCAATTTAATTTAAATAATTATATTGAAGTTTTCGGCCCTTGTTTTGAAACATGAGACCTCTTATGTAGTGTGTTGGAATCATATTTTTAAATAAATAATTATATTTATGCTCTACTTTTGTATCGAGTACTATTTTTAAAAAATAATAACAAAAATACTAAAGAACTTTGGATTATTTACCTAACCAGTTCTTTTTATTTTCTATATATTTTCACACACACACACACACACACACACACACACACACACACACATATATATATATATATATATATATATATATATATATATATATATATTAGGTTGGTGCAAAATAATGACGTAATAATGTCGTTTTTAGACGTTAAAAATACGTCAAAAAACGACATTATTACGCCATTATTTTTGCACCAACCTAATATATATATATATATTTGAACTTTATTTCAATACTTCATGAACTTCCGATCCTTATCCATGATTAATTAATGCTGAACACGTCTTTTACGTTACGATCAATCTCATGACGATTCTTCTTTTAAGCTTGTTCAAAGTAGTAGTGTTATAAAAACCTCGGAGAATTCCAGTAAGATATCATTAATCATTTCCATGATACAAAGGTTCAAAGCTTAATCTAACAATTGGACAATTTTGATGTTACACCCCAGTATATTTGTTTATATCTTTGATTCTGTTCTTTTATATCTAAGTGTTCGAAATAAACCCAACAAATATTACTAATATCCCTCGGCTCTTCTCCACACTGATCCCGACGCGATCTACTTTAATCTGATGCAGACTGGCATATAAAGACAAATATTATGAAATTGTCAAAGTACGACAATTGTTTTTTAAGACATTTTTTTATGTATATACGTTGTTTTTATAGATACAAATATTTAAGTAAATGCTCTCTTTATAATAAACAGTATTAACAACATTTACCGGCCTGAATGTCTGAGAATTCTTTTATAGAAAATGAGTCCTCCTACAGGAATCGAACCTGTATCCTATACGGAACCGTCATATAGCCTGACGTACCTTTATAAATCGACCTTGCTAACCGAACGCTCCTCTTTGGCTCTCTCTCTCTCTTCCCCTCTCTCTCCCTCTTTCAATCTCGCACTCTCTTTCCGATTTTTCTTTATATTTTTCTGTTTCCTTTCTCTTTCTATTTTATTTCTACATTTCTTTAGTTTTCTATTTCTTATTATTTTTCTTTCTTTGTTAACTCTTTCTTTCTTTTTCTCTTTCTATATTTTAAACTCTCTTTCTTTCTCTTTTTCGCTTCATTTTTATATGTATTTCTGTATTTCATTTTCCCCTCTCTCTCTTTCTGTATTTGCCTCAGACCTTTTCTCTCTTTGTCACTCTTTCTTTTTCGAATTCATTTTACGTCTTCTTTTTTTTTCTTTCTTCTTTATTCGCTCTTATTTTTCTCCATTTATCCTGTCTCTTTTTTTCATTCTCTTTCACATCAAAAGTGGAATGACAATATTAGTCATATAAAATAATATGGAGCCGGAATTTTCAAAATGGTTCACATAAACTTCGGGGGTGAATACAAATTTTCATCGAGGAATTGAAACTTAGTTGTCGGCAGAGGGAATTTGCTATTTTTCGTTTACTAAACGCTTCATATCAAGAGAAAAATACCACTGAATCATCTCGATCAGCACCAATACATTCATTTTGCAGAATACATAAATAGGTGTAAAGAATATACGCGAATGTTTCGGTTACGAACAACACGCTCAAAACGAACGTGTTAGTTAAATAAACGGAAAAAGCTTGGACTGAAATGAACAGGTCGTTTAAATAAACGGAAAATGCTCTAACCGAAATTAACGGCTCATTTAAATACACGGAAAAGGCTCGGGGCGAAAGGAGTGGGTCATTTAAATAAGAAGTGAACGGATCACTTAAATACACCAAAATGACTATGAACAAAAAAATCAGGACCTTTAACTTCGCATCTACGCATATTTTATTGGGTTGGGTTTTATTATTTACTAGCTAGTACTGAGTATGGCAAGCAGCAAGGTTTCTTATTGGTTGTTTAGAGGTTTTGAGGTACGTGGAGTAATGGATAACGGATCGGATTAAGGAATCGGAAAGCCGATTTCGAATTCCATTCGAATCCATTACATTCACTTACGTGCTAATATCCTTGGGAATGGCATGAATCCTCTTCTTCTTTCCCCAACTATGTGTAAATAGCAGAACAGACCGGAATCTATAGCCTTGGTTTGCAACTGGTCTACCGCAGACTGGTCTTGCAACTGGTCTACTGGCAACCTCCTGCGCACAAAATAAAAAATGTGCCTCGGTAGTCACGTATCGAAAGATGCATGTTCGCCTAAGCGTGTATAACGCATGGCACACAACTGACTGGAATCACACCTCCTAATCGCTGTTGTTCCCAGGTCCACGCTGACCCGGGATCGTAGCACCTGTTAAGGTCCCAGCTATGGGCAAATAGTGCCCTCCACCCCCCTCCCCCCAAAAAAAACAATATAAAAGTGTAAAAATACCAGCAATACCCTTTTATATAAAAACAGAATAACAATACATATTTTTGTCAAAATGACTAAATAAATACATTTTATCAGTAGTTGAAGGCATACAATTTCTTTCAAGTATTTAGAATTCGGCATTAAAATAAATAAATAGATTTTGATATGTCGCTATACAAAATAAGCCGAACCAACTTGAAAGAACTTTCATTACATTAATTGATATAATATCGGACATTTTTTTTAAGTAAATAAAACTGTATTCACAATTATAACTCACTTTAGACGATATTTTTAATAGATACTCGTATCCGAGTAGGTACTCTGTTTGTTTAAGCGTGTATATATATATATATATATATATATATATATATATATATATATATATATATATATGAGGAATATAGTTTTAATGCTTGCTATATTTATGTGTTAAAATACTCAATATCGAAGATAGACCGTATGTAAATATAAATATAACAGTGAACATTGAAGTCAACACTCAGAGGCGACAGGCTGTTTTATGCTAGACGCAATCTAGCATGAAGCAGCCTATCGGCTCTGAGTGTTGACTTCAATGTTCACTTTATATATATATATATATATATATATATATATATATATATATATATATATATATATATCACGGTATTCCTATCCATCTCAGTCTTTTCATCTTCGTCTCTCAATCTAGCATGAAGTTCATATCGATCACATTACATCTCTCTCAATCTGTCCATATCTATCGTATCACCTTAAGTGTTATTTTTAGTCGATACCCATATTTGAGTAGACGCACTGTTTAATTATTTATACAGTATATTTATCTATTTTCGTCTAATGGCATTAATATTCTTACTAAAGAAAAAGATACCTCCTCCATTAGCATTCCAACCTGCGTCCTCCTCTCATTAGCTTTGAAGCTTAGACTGACTCGGCCGCTAAGGGTATCACCGATCAAGAAGGCCGTATAGCGTCTTATAAACGTAAATCCCTCCAAGATTCATGAAATTTCATATCTGCTTAGTTTCGTATCCAAAAGTAAACCAAAAAATTTCTAAAGAAGTAATGGTCTTTTTTTATTTATTAAATCATCAGATTTTATCATTTTTAATTTCCTCAAATACGACTATTCAATAAAATATCGTTTATAGGAGCGAAGGCTTGATTATAGTGGTGAGGGTTATATACAGGATTGGTGCAGAGATTGGGCCAAAATTTCACCTAACGACGCGCGTACGTTTTTGAATTCAGAGTTGTCCTTCTCCGAGCCTGGTTGCCAAGCAAGGCTAAATAGCTGAGTCTTTCCTACAAAATCTAGTCATGCCTTTCTCAAGAGTATTTGGGCATTATGAACGTCCATCCATAAAAACGACAAGCACACATAAACACACACACACGTTTGCGGGTACGGGTGCAGAATTCAGCACATTGAGGATTACCTCAAAATTTTAGCGAACTGATTTTGCACGCGCGTGCGCGCACACACACACACACACATGTATATATACGTGTGTTTGTTATATACTATAATCGGGTCATATGTTTTATATATATATATATATATATATATATATATATATATAGAACGTCATTTTATAAAGAAGGCATATATATATATATATATATATATATATATATATATATATATAAAATTGAAAAAAATGCCTACTTTTATATTTACATACGCTCTATCTCTGATATTGAGCACTTTATCCCATAATATGCCATATCTTAAAATTATATACCTTCATATAAATATATATATATATATATATATATATATATATATATATATATATATATATATTAAGGTAGGGGAACATTTGGAGAAGGTAATTAACCGGAGATAACTGATAACTGACATCCATTATACATGGCACTTGGAACAAGAACTGTCTATCCCAGTGAGTGAAATAAAGGGTTTAGTTCGACATTGCAACCACTCGAAGAAGGCCGGAGCACACAACGCCCGAAACGTTGTGATAAATATGGCAACGAAGATGAGGATGATAGACGGAACAATATAAATAGTGTACTTAATGCCTCATCTCAGAAATATAGATACTGATCCAGTTTTTTTGAACCGGACGATTAGGTTCTAAATCATGTTATCGCTAGGAGATACTCTGACAGTAAAACATTGCCGTTATTTTCTCCGAGTTTGAATAATTGATCTTTCATAGGAATAGAATAACTCAATGAGTTTTAATCGTTGTTGGATATCATATGTAGCCATTTTAATTTCTAATGGTTTCTCTGTAACCTGTCAAAAAAAAAAAAAGATTGAAAACGAACAAGTTATATTTTTCAAACCCTTCATTTTTTCAGTGGACACTCTATACATACGAGATCTGTCTGAAAAGTATTGGGGCGTATCGGTTCTTTGATGTAAAAGGCATCGACTGCAGTGAGTTCTTGCCACAGAGCCAGACTATGCGGAGATTGTTTCCCCTAGTGCGCGAGAAGAGATGAGCGTTGTGGCAGGGCAAATTGTTCACCACGACGATGCATCTGCTCACAACGCCCTTTAGCATTCAGTAGTTCCCTCCCGAGCAGATCATTGCCGCAATGGAACAACGTCCCTATTCCCCTAATCATGATCTATGCGCTTTTTTTTCTTTTTCCCCAAGTGCAACAGGATCATCAAGTTTTGAAGTGGTGGAAGCAATCAAGAGGGCCGTAACGACGGAACTGATGGGCATGCAAGAAGAATCCTTCCAGCAGTTCAAAGAAGCGTGGCAGAGAAGGATGAGAAAATGCATTAGGCTATGGTGGGGGTTACTTTGAAAGTTAAGCCATGTTAGTTTTTTGGGCATTGAAATAAATTGTGGCACCAATTACTTTTCACAGACCACGCACATATCACATAAAGCATTACATATTAATATAACGTATAAACAACTCATTAAAAATATATTTACTGATAGTGCTCTCAATATTTCTTGCCAGAAAAAAATATTTTACTCATATGGACTTTCTTTAAATCATCAACAAAAGAAAAAGCTATATACCCGTCTTGAAAAATTGTTGTCCCGTTACTTTTCAGATCACGTACATATCGACATGACCTGTTAATATAACGTATAAACACCTCATTTAAAAATATATCTATATATTTATTGATACTGTTCTGACTTTAACGAATATTCCTTGCTGGAAAAAGATTTTACTCATATGGACTTTCTTTAAATCATCAAAAAAAAAAAAAATAAAACATATTTACCCGTGTAGAGAATTTGTTGTCCTGTTAATTTTTCAGACAGTCCGTGTACATATCGAGATACATATTAATATAACGTATGAACACCTCATTTTAAAAAAAATGTATTTATTGATACTGCTCTGACTTTAACTTTTCCTTGCTAGAAAAAATAGGTCTTTCTCATATCGATATTCTATGAAGAATCAACAAACGAAAATACATATTTACCCGTTTAGTGAAAACACCATTATCGATAAAAACAAAAAAATACGCACGACAAATAAAACTTTATTAATCATAAATATATTACAGAATTTTAATTATATTCAGATATTTGTAAATATCGTTAAATATACATTTATGCCACTGAGAAAATTTTTTAACCAAAGTTGGTTCCTTTTTTAACTTCATCATTCATATTCCAATCTGTTATCATTCATCTGGTTTTAAAATGTTTTAAGCTGTGTCATTTCTGATGGACACATCTCTTACGTGCCATTTTAGTCACGCCTCAAACAGAAAGTAACAAGAAAGTAAACTTGTTATAACATCAACTAACATTGATTTTTTTATACGACACCAGAGCAAATGTAAAGAGCGAGTCATGATTTTTTTGAATGTTTGTGTGTGAGTTTTTTTTTTTTATAAACGAAGACGTGATTACTGACTCCAGGAGAAGGTATCACGCGATCAAAACAAATGACAACATGCAAGGAAGTTGGTTGATACTTTCAAAGGGATAGAAAGTCGAAAGTTTCAAAATAAAATATCGACAATATGATACTTTAAGGACAGTCTTCGTAGAACCATTTATTTGCTTTTAGCATTCAAAGCGTATTTAGTTCAGATTTGGCGGATGAGTTAAATTTGGCGTCATCAACTTATTCCAGAAATTTCCCAAACGTCAATGCGCATAAACGGATACATATGGACACACAGATATACAGTTCCTTTTTGCATTTTCAAAGGTTAATTTGGTGATCTATGGAAGAGAGCTAAAACTGAAGATGCCATATTTTATAGCAGGATTAGCCAAACCACGGCTCATGAGCCACATGCGGCTCGATGACGTTTAATATGCGGCTCGATGGAATATGTTGGCTGCGATCTTTTTTCATCACAGTTAATAT
>OZ010589.1:93340361-93380361 GCA_963932145.1 Acanthosepion lycidas | reverse complement strand
TTTGTTACCTCGTTAAATGTTTATTTGAATGCATAAAGATTTTTTTTTTCTAAGGGGGTAATTTATATACGAATACGTCGTATTGAACTACATTTTTTTTGTTGTTGACGATTTCTTAAAGGGGTTTCTTTAGCTTATGTTTAGTTTAAGTTTTAATTGAACTTGTTTATAGACTTTGAAATTTAACAATTTTTTAAGCTAATCTCATGCCTTTGATTTAATAAATTTTCCTTTTTAGAAACTTAATAATGTGTAGTTTTCTACATATCCATAGAAATTATTATTACGAAAGTATATGCTTATAAAGCTCCGGAAATTTCAAAAGTAATTATTTAAAAATTCGCTTGCGAATTAAACAGATCTAACTGTTTTAATTTAATTTAATTTCTATAAATAAAATTGATTTTTTTGCTTCTGTTTTTGAAACATGAGAACTCTTATGTAGCGATGGAAGCATATTTAAAAAAATTATAATACATATATATATATATATATATATATATATATATACATGTGTGTGCGTCTGTGTTTGTTTGTTTGTATGTGTGTGTGTGCGTGTGTTATTGTATATGTATGTATGTATGAATATGGGTCTGGAATCAATAGAATATATTTCACACGTGGAAAAATCCGGATGTAGATTTCTCGACATTATAAAAAAAAATCCTCCCCTTCAAACGACTGTTATATTGAACAATGAGATTCAGCAATCAGATTTTTTTTTTTTCAACTGCATTCCAAAAAATATTAACACTGGAGATGAGCTCTTTTGTAAAGAAAAGGGATGCTGGAAAAATCTGGCGATGAAAGTTGACTTCTAAAGATTTTAGTCTATAGCATGCCAGGAAGAATTAAGACTGTTATTAAAGCAAAAGGTTACCCAAGAAAATACTAAATCATTTTTTGACTTGTGTAATGTATATGTATACATCTGCATTAATACCCATGGTCGATTGGTCAGGAAGTAGATTTCTTGATCTTATCGGACAGCTTCGAGGTCGATCCCACCGTGCGGCACCTTCAGCATGTGCCTGAAAACCATACCACAGGTTGATCAAAGCCTTATGAGTTAAATTTGGTAAACGTAACTCTTGGGGTCCGTCTCTAGCTATGCTAGCACGAACCCACATGTCATCATGGCCGAGGGCTTGAGCGGGCTGTCCTTGTTCAAATTGTTGATCACGTTAGATAACAGGCTCTCTCCCAGAAACTGTAACGGTCTGCTCAGCACAGTTGCTGTATAAACCATAAGCAAACAAAAATGTGCCTGAGCTAGCGTCTGCAATAAGGATGGTAACTCATGATAAACAAGGTATGGCAGATCGGTAAAGTTATCCATGAGACAGTCTAAAACTGATCCGATGATTTCTATTCGTAATCAATAATATAATGAAATGTATGAGGCTCAACTTCTTTTTATTTCTCAATAGAAGCCGTAAAGTTTTATCCAAAGGTCTGGCGCCCGAACAAAGACGGATTAAAAAGAAGGCAAAAAAAAAGAGATTTTTATTTCTTTTCCTATAAAGTTGCTGGCCTCTCGTCTCAAGAAAGGGTGAAATATTTGTTTGAAGAACTACGACTCTTTTGAAAAACCCACGCGTCTCCTTTTTACTGATATATTCCCGACTGGTTTGAGTCCAACGAGATGACTCACTCCGTGTTCGTCTTAGATATTTAATACGTTTCCTGCTATAATCTCACTCCCTCAGGCCTACACGGTGGCAACGATGTTTTTTTTTTTTTTTTTTTTTTTTTTTCCGTTCTTTTTTTTATTATTTATTTCTAACTGGGTCCAGCTTGCGATTGTGAAATCCAGATAAATTTCTGTAATTTGGCTGCAAATTTCTTATTAAAACGTTGGTGGTCTCAGGTAGGGCAATATCCCTACACAATCTTGCTTTTCTGTTAAGCATGTCGACATATTAAATAGCACTAACTTTTCTAATGCTATCAAAATTGTGTTTGAGTAACAGCAAACAGGGGGAAGACGAACAACTATAATGAAATAAAACACCGTATAAAATTCAATCGAAACAATGACTGCAAAAAACAAGTAAAAATAACAACAGGCTAACGGGATTTCGATCCTCGCTCTTCAGAAAATATCGAGGACAAAAGTGTGAATTCTGAGAAGAACGTTTAATGAACAATAAATTAGTAATAGCCAGAGGAATAGGAAAGGATAAACACACACACGCACGCACACGCATATATATATATATATATATATATATATATATATATATATATGTGTGTGTGTGTGTGTGTGTTTATCCTTTCCTGTTCCTCTGGCTATTAAATTATTATGCACGCACACACACACACACACACACACACACACACATATATATATATATATATATATATATATATATATATATATGTGTGTGTGTGTGTGTGTGTGTGTGTATATATATATATAGTAATTTTGGAAGGAATTTTTAATTATTATTAATGTATATGGGATATATATAATCACATTGCGTTTGGATTAAATCCTACAACCCATTACTTCCGAAGAGCAAGAATCGAAAACCGATTAAAACTCTTTCTCATTCCTCTCTCTCTTACTCTCTCTCCACACACACACAAACACACAGACACACACACACACACACACACACACACATATATATATATATATATATATATATATGAATATATGACCGATTAAATAGGTCACTGTCTGATCCTTAGCCCCTCCTTCCTCAATATTACGTATTGTAATAAAATAAATATAAAGATACATTTTAAACTCGCCCTTCCCTCTCTAAACTCGACCATGTTTCTCACACCATTCCTCATTACCCTCTAATTCTTCAACTTATATAAGGTTAATACTGCCCGTCAAAAGTGTAAATTTGAAAGTGAAATCTGAAGATTCAGAGAAAAATAAAATTCTCTGGTCAAATTAATTGTTATAATGGAGCCTTAAAGTGGTCTGTTTTTCATTTATATATATATATATATATATATATATATATATATATATATATATATATATATATATATATATATATATATAGTGGTGTTTGATAAAAGTGTCTCACCTGATTTCTTTTTACTAAATGTTCTCTTCTCCAATGAAAGGAAAGTTGAGCTAAATTCAAAGGATCTAAAATCTGAAGAAGAAGCTTTGAAAGCTCTTTGAATTTAGCAGTAAGTACTGTCAAGCATCCGTTCAGTATAATGTTCTGGAGTTGCTTTTCTTTTCATGGAACGGGTTTCTTAAAACCTATTGAAAAGACCCTCAGGAGCGAGCAGTACAAGAGAATTTTAGAGTCTTGTCTACTCCCTTCTGATGAAAGGGTGCAAATCGACCCCACCAAGCTCATTTTTATGCAGGATAATGCTCCCTGTCACAAATCAAAATTGATGGAGGAATATTTTGATGAGAAGCATGTGAATGTTATGTCATGGCCGACCCAATCTCCTGACCTGAACCATATGGAAAATTTATGGACCATGATAAAGTACAGGCTCTCAAGAAAGCAGTTGAGCAACAAAGAGGATTTGATTGTGAATTTCATATCCGAATGGAATTCAGTGCTTGGAGATGAGATTTGCCAGAACCTAATCAAGTCAATGCCAAAAAAGGTTGAAAAGGTTATGCAAAATAAAGGAGGACCCAAAGATTATTAAATATTTCGAACTATATTACCTATTATAAATGAATTATACCTCTATTATTCTTTATTTAAAGCTGTTCGGTAGGGTTTCTATTGATTACTAGTTGCAGGAATTAAGTGAGTGACTTTTTTTGCATAGAGTTTTTCCCTAAATCTCATTTATATCCCAAATTATAATTATCAATAGAATACCTTTTTTTACTATGTGGTCGGGAAGGAGTCTTTATATTAGTAAGGTTAAAAATTAGTTTAACCCGCAAAACAATAGGCGAAAAATTTTTAAGTAAAAATATCAGGTTTGTCATTTTTATCGAACAGCACTGTATATATATATATATATATATATATATATATATATATATATATATATATATATATATATGTATATATATATATATATATATATATATCGCACAGTGAATGTTAGTGTTAATAAAACAGTGCTCGATGTAATATAACACAGCTATTAATTATATGTGTAATATATTTATAAATATACATATTATTCATCACCGGTAACACGATTCGGATTTTCAGAAACAACGACATCTTCAGGTACCGTTTAGAGACTGACCATTACATAATTTAGATTTGAATAAAAATAACGGATTAAAGCAATGCTGGCGTAGTCCATATATTATACGGAGATAATATGTGTAAATATATATATATATATATATATATATATATATATATATATATATATATATATATATATTTAGAAACAACTGTAATCTACGTATAAAATATGGAAGCGTGAACAGTGCATTAACTAGATATTTATTTATTAAAATTTAAATTATGTAAGAGTCTCCACCCAGCACCTGAAGATTGCGTTGTGCATGAAACTCCGTGTTGTGTTACGCGTGGGCGATAATATATATATATATATATATATATATGTGAAGTTTTTATGAGTTGTAAAAAAAAAAATTAACCGCAAAATATACAAAATCTTTTTTTATTACCCATCATGACCACAGTTAAAAAGGAAAAAAAAAATTGGTAGTTAAGCGGATTTTCTTGGTGATTATGCCTTTATTAACCTCGATTTAGCGAGGTTCGAAACCACTTAGATTTTATATATTTTTCCTTTTAATTTTTATCATGGGTGGTAATTAAATTTTGTCTCTTTATGGCGCTTATATATATATATATATATATATATATATATATATATATATATATATATATATATATATATATATATATATATATATATATATATATATGCATGCATGCTTTAAAATTTATAATAGATTATTATAGGATATCAGGATAACTAATAATTCTTCAATTTATTATGTAATTAAAAAATAAAACTTACGTATATTAAACTCTAAATACAAGCAAATAGCACTTATTTAAAATAGTTTTTGATTACAGAATGTGTATTCCATATATATCAACCTTGTATTCGTATATATATATATATATATATATATATATATATATATATATATATATATATGCATGCTCCTAAAAGATTTATTTCGGTTGACCTCTCTGGGGGGAAGTGTAGGTTTGTAAGCAATGACTATTATGGCTAATAATGCAAGACTCTCCTGTAAATCGAATCAAGTTCTCTCAGACACTGTGTGTTTATCTCTGTCTATAAAAGGCAGGATGTGTGTGTGTAACGAATGCACGGCCGCAATTTTCGACGGATTTGCACCAAAATTTACATGCCCTTGCTCCAAGTTAGCGGGAAGGCCAAGACCGACTTTTCCAAACTCCCATCGATAGTGGAAATAATCGATTTTTGCATGCTTCTACGGCAGTTTGCCTGTAGGCATTTTCTACTGGATAGAGTGAGAGCCAATAGCTGACGTAGTTAAATAAAATGTATTCGAAACTAAACACCTCTCAAAAAGTACTACCGGCACTTAAATGAATCCAAATAAAACACCTACTAAAAAATGAAATTATAACGAAAAGCTAGATGATGTTGGCCATTGAATGACCCATGTCCTTTGTACATACATATGAAACTTTATTACTAAGTTCATATATATATATATATAACAAATAAATAAATAAATAAATTTTACTAAATCAGAGAAATGAATTAGCTATTTTTGCAATAAGTGCCATAAATACTACTTAAATAATATTTAAATATAAAAGCTTAAAAATCGTAATATACATATACTTGATATGGAAAAATAATTTCACTTATTACAAGTAATTCAAATACATTTCCTTCTATTATAATGTAATATAGTCTATTAAAACTAACAATGAAAATATTTTAAAGTTGTAATTAAAATTGTAGTTAAATAAAATGAATTCTACCCTAAACTTCTTTTACTTAGTACTACACGCACTTAAAAGTGTCCAATAAAACATCTACAGTAAAATAAAATTAATATGAAATGCCAGATGTAAGCATTTGAATGACCCATGTCCTTTGTACTTACATGAGAAACAATATATTACTAGGTTTATATAAAAAAATAAAAGTTTACTAAATCAGTAAAATTAAGTAACTATTTTTGCCGTCATTGTCATAAATTTTGCTTAAATAATACTTAAATACAAAAAAGAATAAAAATAAAATAAAATTTGTTACCTAATATACATACTTATACTTGATGTAAAAATAATTCTACATACTATAAGGGATTCTAATACACTTAATTGTTCTTAAAAAATATAGTATAATAAAAATTAAAAATTAAAATATTTCAAATCGTAATTAAATAAAACATATTCTATCCTAAACACCCCCCAAAATCTTTAAATTTACAAATAGAAAAAAAATCCCATAAGATTTTTTTTATTTTTTTTTTTGCCGTTAACAATAAATGTTTTTTAAAAATCCAGACGACATGCATTCAACGGATGTCAGGTTTCATTGAAAAATACATCCCTACCCCTTACCAAAACAAAACTTATAACGGATACAATAATACAAACAAATGAACACCCAGACAGCCCTTGTCCAGTTGAAGTAGATTTATCTGTAACCTTGGAAACGTGAATTATGATTTTAGCTGTGTCTTTAAAACCCAGTAATTTTAAAAGTTACTCCAAAATTCGCTTGAGGATGAAATAGAAATAATGACTTTAATTTAATTACAAAATTAAATTCATAGCTTTCAGTTTCCATTTTTGAAACATGGTAAGAACTATGTAGCGAAAAAACATATTTTAAATAAATCAATTTATAACATTAATGCTCTGTAAATTTACATTGAGCACTATTTTGTAAAAATAAATATCTATAAGAACACCGGATTATATATCTTACTGTTCTTTCTTTATATATATATATATATATATATATATATATATATATATATATATATATATATATATATATATATAGAGAGAGAGAGAGAGAGAGAGATAGATATATAGATAGATAGATAGATAGATAGATAGATAGATAGATAGATATATAAATATATATATTAGATTATGGACCAGCTTTCATTCCTTGCGAGGATCAATTGCAAATCATTTTGCGTCTTTGTTATTGTTTCAATCCACATTTTCTGATTGAATAACCTTTGATCTCCAGTCTCCTGTTTGTTGTCTTTTTTATATAGCATTTTAATAAGATCATTTTCATTTTATAACACTAACTTTTCATTTATTCACTACTGTATGTTTCCTATAATAAAATAGTTAATTTTGGCCGCTATTTTTTACCATTCAGCAATTGAAAACAATATCAGCATTTAATTAATACGAAACTTGTTTATATTTCATATTACGTTCCAATTATTAAACTGCGCAAAAATATTATGGCCCAGCTGAACATTTTTGATCAAAGGGAGTTCTCGCTTTTATTTATTTATTTATTTATTTTTTCTTAAATATACATCAGCAAGAATCGCTCTAGCCAGACTCACATATAGAGAGGGAGTTTGTTTAGACTTAAATCGAAGACAGCAGACGAGTTTTATCATGACATCCCAAAATAAACAATAGCCAATGATTCTAAGCCAACGTTGGCTTCTGGTTTGTGTCGCAACACAAAGATATAGAGCGCTGCAGCAGACACTTCTGACTAAACCATATTCGCTTTATCAGAACGCTTAATCAGATATAACAATATATAACGATGTAAATGAATGTGTCTGTATGTATGTGTGTGTATGCGTCTGTTGTTTTTGTTGTTGTGGTGGTGGTGTTTGTCTGTATGACTGTGTGTGTTGTTTTGTTGTTGGTGGTGGTGGTATATTTGTGTGTGTGTGTGTGTGATTGTATCTGTGTGTGTGTGCATGTGTCTTGGGTCGAGGATTTATTTTAATTTGATAAACGCAAGAGGCACGCGACGTTCGCGAAGCTGCCTTTCCCTTCCTCTGTTTATCAAAGCGAAATAGATTTTTAAAATTCCAAACAATCAAGAACGCGGTTCAGAAACTAGATATTACTTTTCGAAACAAAAAATATCGAACAATAATTTCGCACTGATTTATACGAAATCTATGATATGGAGAGCAAGGCGACTATCAAGCGGAGAGTCGCAGTCGTGGCAAGGAAGTATTTAATATCGTCTTGTGTTGTTATTTTTGTTCTTGTAACTTTGGATTAAACCCTTTTTGGAGTCTAAATTCCATTCTGAATCTTATTTTTCTATGTGACGCATCACTTCAGAATGTGATTGTTCGATGTTACCCATAACGTCCCGTAAACTGTAGCTTTTGCAAAGACTTATCCATTAACTCTCTCTCTTCTAATCCCAGTTCTGTCAAGGCCGCTCATTATGAGATTGGAGTTTTTGAAGAGCGTGGGACCATCTTATAATTACTGTTGTTCCCAGGTCGATCCTAACCCAGGGTAGTAGTACCTGTTAGGGTTCTGACTATGAGCAAACAGTGAACCCCGATGCAAAAACAAAATGTATGAATGTATAAAAATACGTTTTTTTATAGTAAACTTACCAACAATGCTTATTTATAGCAAAATGACCAGCATTAGATTTTATAGTAGAATTTCCAGTAATACATTTAACTGTAGTTGAAGGCATGCAATTGCGTTCAAGATATATTTAGTTAAAGCCATATCATTGTGTTCAAAATATGTAGATTTCGTTATTAAATAATCTATAGGGGTTGATATGTCAATAAATAAAATCAACCAACTGACACAGTTCTGCCAAACATTTATACTAGCTCGTTAGGTCGATTATTCGCAGCTTACTTCTGTCTACTTTCCTTCAGTATATCCTGTGAGTATCAAATTTTCCAAGCCTTCTTTCTTCATTATGTGCCTGAGTAATTTCAATTATCTCTTTCTGATTCGAATTCTTTTGCTTGAGTATCCTGCTCGTTTGCATTTTCGTTGCTCAAAGGTTCAGTTTATTATATTCTCAGAACACCAGAACCAAATTTTCCATGGAAAACTGCATTTCTGTTGCCGTATGTATTTTCTTCATATCTTCAGAGGTGGTCCAACATTAACTGCCATTGAAATATCTAATTCGCTCGTCTTTCAAATGTATTTTTTATCTAGTGTCTCACCGATTTTGTCAGTAATGAAAGTTACGATATCAGCAGTAAACCGGACTAAATGAAATCCATACTGGTTGTCGCTCAAGTGGTTGCATCTGTTGAGTTGGTGAACAATCTTATTTTTAATTGCAGTTTCAAAAAGTTTGCTAATACCACTGAGGAGGCCGATGGGTTTATACTGAGACAAGGATGAGCTCTCGTCGGGATCTTTGAAAACAGGGTATACACTCGACACCTTCCGCACATATGGAAAAAATACTGGTTCCCGTCCGATCACCGAAGTTAAGCAACGCCGAGTTTGTTCAGTACTTTAAGGAATGCCTGCTTGGAAATACCTAGTGCTGTAAGTTTGAATGTGCGGGTGGTGTCTTGTATAATGACTCGGAATTATTAATCAGAGAGTTGAGTTCCAGTACAAATTGCGTTTCTTATATTCACCTACGCGTAAATACCACTGCGGAAAGTATGAATAAACAAAATAGCTATGGGTTTAACTATTAAGAATTGTATCACTAAACTATGATTATATAAAAAAGAAAATGTTCTTAAAATATTTTCTGGCTTTAAATAACATGCGAAGGGTTGATAAACCGTAAAAAGGAATCATTCAATCAACCGGACTGAGTCATTCAGTGGACTTTGATGCCGAAGATCTAAAATCATTAATAAGTGTCGCTTTCATTGATAATGATAGACTGAGTTTCGTATTGGTTACGGGCATGGTAAAATGGTATGTGAAACTAGTTTCGACTGAAGTTGTATGTGTTCAGTTTTTGCATTAATTCGCTTGTGGAATTCATAAATCTATTCCTACACCAAGATATTGATAAACAGTAGGCCGGTGAGAGCATCCTATTACTGTAATACAAGAAGCTTTATAAAAAAAAAAAACTGACATGTCCCTTCAGGACATAAAATCTGTAGAAAGCCATCATACAGATTCTTTATTATTTTGTTATCTCTAAAAGGCAATGAATTCTGGAGAATCAAATGAAGTCGTTTATATTTTGAATCGAGAGTATTGTTTTATGCTAACTGCTATCCAAGTCTATAAAGGCAAGTTTACTGTTCCATTTACCAGATAACTGACATAGAGAAGAGTTGCATTCAAAGGAAATAAGTGAACGCGACAGACTAAGGCGGATTTGAACCCGGTTCAGCAATTCCATTTTTCTCGTCGATAATTGTTACGCAACACACACATCCAAGAGAAAGTTCTTCTATGTACCCTGACCCTTCAAGAGATTGACGACCATGGGTCTCCACAATTTCCTTTCCTTTGTAGATCTTAATTTTTATTTTTCTTTCCTAAATCTTGCTCCGCCATCCAAGCTCGCTGGGTTATACGTTATTTTCCTTTGTCCCTCTTGCCATATTTATTCCAGAGTTTTATCATCATCCTACTGTAGAACCATATTTACGTTGCTTCATATCTCGTTTTCATATGTGATTGATTTTGCTATGGAATCAATGCTTCAATATCGAGATGCAGTCTTTGTTTTGAAATCAATGATTCAGTTATATCGAGATCCAAACTTTGTTTTGGAAGCAATGATTCAGTTATATCGAGATCCAAACATTGTTTTGGAATCAATGATTAAGTTATATCGAGATCCAAACTTTGTTTTGGAACCAATGATTCAGTTATATCGAGATCTAAACTTTGTTTTGGAATCAATGATTCAGTTATACTGAGATCCAAACTTTGTCTTGGAATCAATGATACAGTTATATCGAGATCCACACTTTGTTTTGGAACCAATGATTCAGTTATATCGAGATCCAAACCTTTTTTGGAATCAATGATTCAGTTATATCGAGATCCAACCTTTCTCTTGGAATCAATGATACTGTTATACTGAGATCTACACTTTGTTTTGGAACCAATGATTCAGTTATATCGAGATCCAAACTTTGTTTTGGAATCAATGATTCAGTTATATCGAGATCCAAACTTTGTTTTGGAACCAATGATTCAGTTATATCGAGATCCAAACTTTGTTTTAGAACCAATGATTCAGTTATATCGAGATCTAAACTTTGTTTTGGAACCAATGATTCAGTTATATTGAGATCCAAACTTTGTTTTGGAACCAATGATTCAGTTATATAGAGATCAAAACTTGGTTTTGGAATCAATGATTCAGTTATATCGAGATCCAAACTTTGTTTTGAAATTAATGATTTAGTTGTATCGATTATCCAGATTTTATTTTGTAATCAATGATTCAATTATACCGAGAACCAGATTTTGTTTTGATATGTATAATCCAAATGTATCGAGTTCCAGGCGTTCTTTTGTCTTGTCCACAAATAGGATAAAATCTTTATCTAGAAGAGACCATTCAGTTGCAAGTTATCAGTGTCATGGAGGACCGTCATGCTGACAAAAAGTCTCCCTCTTGGTAGCCATCTTTGTATCGAAATCAAGAATTTGCTTTCAAATCAATGATTCAGTTTTATCGAGGTCCAAACTTTGTTATGAAATTGTTTAATTTTATCTATATTCAGGCTTTGATTTGGAATCAATGTTTAAACTATGTCACGATTCAGATTTTGCTATGGAATCAATGATTCAATTATATAGAGATCCAATTTTTTTTAAATCAAGGATTCTACTATATCGATATCCTAACTTTGCTTTGGCGGCAATGATTCAATTATATTGAAATACTGACTTTGTTTTGGAATCAATGATTCAATTGTATCGCGACCCAGACTTTGCTTTCAAATCAATGATTCAATGATATAGAGAACCAAACTTTGTTTTGGATTCAGTGGTTCAATTTTATCAAGATTCATGCTTTGTTTTGGAATCAATGATTGAATTATATCGAGATCCAGACTTTGTATTACAATCAATGATTCAGTTTTATCGTGATCCAGATTTTGTTTTGGAATCAAGGATTCAGATATATCGGGATCCTGACTTTGTTATGGGATCAATGATCCTGATATATGGTGATACTGGCTTAGTTTTGGAATCAATGATTCAGATGTATCGTGATCCAGACTTTGTATTGGAATCAATGATTCAATTATATCGAGTTCCAAATTTTCTTTTGGAATCAATTATTCAGTTGTACCGAGATCTTGGATTTTCTTAAAAAATAAAATGTTAGCTTGAAATTACGGTTACATCTATCCAACTCAACTGTGAACTGATGAGATATTGCTGCTAATCTATATCGTGCTTAAATTCATAAAGTCTAGGTACCATAACGAAGAGCTCATCCGAACAATTACCATGAAAGTATTTATAGAAAATGCAGTGGGAAGCAACTTTACGGAAAGTGACTGAAGCCGAAACGTCAGTCCAGGTTTATAATATTGCACATTCTTCTTTTGATTTTATCAAGAATCTTTAGATATATAGCAGAATGTTTATCCGATGTAAGTGCCTCGTCCCCAATGATGGCTTTTGTTGTAACCTAAGGAAGGTTGCTGAATAGAATAATCCCACGAAGGTTGGTAATGAACGATAATACTTAGGACACGAACAACACATATAAGTGGCGCGAAGAAAATAGTCAACTGCTAGAAGTGAGTCAATTGAATTCCACAATGAATCTCCAACAGCAGGATATCTACCAACTGCTCCACGCGGTCAGATGTGGCCGAATTTAATGTGGGATATGCAAACCCGTAGGCTCGGCCAAAAATTACCCGTAGACACCGTATAAAATGGAATCGGGTAGGTGATTGGGTAAGAGATTCTGCCCTTCAGCATAGCCGCGTCTGGGATCCTCTCTGCCTGGAGGTAGAGTTTGACCAGCACAACTGGAGACGAATCTCCGACTGCAGACTAACATACAATATTCATTATTGCATTTATTGGAATGCGGACATAACGTCCGTAGGTATGCTACAACAACTTTGTTGGAATTTACACTTCAAATGGTCTGTATTGGCATTAGGCATTACTCAGATAATGGCGGATTTCAGGGAATCAGTCATATTGCAATAACGACCCACAAGCAAAAATGAAGGTGATTTAGGTCTGGCCAGTTAGATGGTCACATGTATGGTGCGATATGGTTGTGTATATTGGCCACCATCAAATCACCACAGTCACCAATTATATAATTGGTCACCCCAGCATTCAACCTGGAAGATACTGTCGAAGGAAACGTGTTGGTATGATGTGTCCTTCACTACTCACATCCTTTAAAAGTGTCATAGGAACGGAAAACTTGTTGAGCAACTTGGAACAGAAGGATCCGCACGTGACATTTATCTACTTCACTTTTTCATTCTAATCGAAATAGTATTTCGTTCGAAAACAAGACAAAAAAATACAAAGCATCTCAGGTTCTTCTGGATGTTTCAACAGTTTCAGTAATCTTTTTGCTCGGAGCATCCATTCTTGTAAATGTGCCGACATGAACTGCCCTTTGCTCATCACGTATGACTTGTCCTCAGGCAGCACATTGTGCATCTCTCTCTCTCTCTCTCGGACACTTGGATACCTCTGGCATTTTCCCTCATGGATGTTCCGTGATTTGAATCAATAATTTATGCAGCCTTTGTGCCCTGATACTGTCCGAATGCTGTGAATAATTTGTACGCTTCCTCAAATGAAGACACTTCTTTGCTGGGGGCGTATAACTCGTTCCGAACATTGTGTACAAACGACCTGGTAACTTCCAAAAATGCATGTCGTCTCAACATCGCTGTAATTTGCGTGTATGGCAACAATTACAGCATGTCGTTTCAACACAGACATTAGCTGAGAGATCGCTATTGATGTTCTAAAAATATAAAATCTCATTGATTAACACATAACTGCAGATACACGATCATGTGCCCAATAACATATACACACACAGACATTATATATATATATATATATATATATATATATATATATATATATATAGTTCAGTAATGAAAATCTTGGTAATCCGTATGGATAATCCCATGGAGGATGAAATCCGGGGAGCTCAATGTTAAGTGAGAGCGAATAATTTAATTTAAATAAAAACAGACTACTTTAAGGAACAGTGGTCTGTTTTTCTTTGAATTAAATTTTATATATATATATGGAGAGAGAGAGAGAGAAGTAGAAAAATAAGAATATATAATATCGCACATTAAGAGTTAATAAAATAGTGCTCGGTGCAATAAAATAAACTTACATATTTATCCCCGGCGTCTCAAAACTGCGTTGTGCATTCAATTTCCAGTCTTCTTAGCAGTTATTTTTATTTTAAAACCATCAGTACTCGAGATATATATATATATATATATATATATATATATATATATATATATATATATATATATATATATATATATATATATATATATATATAGAGAGAGAGAGAGAGAGAGAGATAGATATATATATATATAGAGAGAGAGAGAGATAGAGAGATAGCGGGAGGTAGGGATGGACAGCCGGACGGACGGGGAGTGTAAGAGAAACCTAGGAAGTGAATTGAGTGTAATTCAGAAAGATTTTGTACAATTTATGCCTCAATAAAACTATTGATGCTTGGAGCACGACTATTAAAGTCAAATAATGATATAATAAAAACCAGTTCGAATAGCAATGATATTTTTTTGAAAAACATAACGTATATTATAGAGGACTATCTTCGTTTTTCGATATATGTGCGTCCAGCGGCTTGGTTTTTAGAACCAAACACCTAGACTATTCGGTGATAATGATTTTTTATGCGGCTACCTGATATAATGTATTTTATCGGTAAAGTCATTCAATTGGTTAATAGATATTAGTTAATAATGGTAGGTTAATATTACTTTGTTTCTGTTTCTGCCTGCAACAAGAAATCTTTTGACTGCAATTAAGGTAATTCGGTATGACAGTTATGGAGAAAAATAATATTAACTAATAGTGATTTTCTTTCTAATGCTCTCTGAGAAACGAAATGTTTTGATTTCATTTTTTTATCGGTAAAGCATTCTCTTTGATGTGGAATAACTGAACACCCACCTCCAATACTAAACAGCAGTCTCTTATACTGAGGGGGAGGAAATAACAATTAGATTTAACTCTGCTTGTCGACTCTCTGCCTCTAAGTGGATAGTAACCCATACGAAGGGCAGAATGTCGTCTGGGGAGATAGACAGCTACCCAAACCCGTGTATGCGGGGTTTGCGGGCAATTTTTACCCGAGCCTACAGGCTCGGTACGCCCAACGTTAAAACCCGGCCTTGTCCTACATCCCACATCGTGGGGAGGTCTCGGATAAATACTTAGGAGTTAACGATTAACTGTTTGTTACATTAGTCTGTGTTCTCAACCATGTACCATATCATTTTCCGGATTAAAATACTTCCGCATTTGTGTCAAACTTTCCTATTTACGACACAATAAGGTATTACCCGAGGAGCACTTAAACGCGTTGTAATGATTAGCAAGTATGTCTCGCTGGATGAATTACGACTGAGTAGTGAGTTCAATCCTCACAGGGTGCTCCACACTTTCGGCCATGTGTCGCATCTAAGCTGCACTTCGATGTGCTGAAAAATACTTTTACTATATTGCCTGAGGGACGAATCTTTTGTCTGTAATTTTGTATCAGTAAAATAATTCCCTATGTTAGTGAAGGAGAATTAATACTGGTGTTTTTTTTTTTTTATTTTTATTTTTATTTTTTTTTTGGGGTTTGTTTTTTTGACGTTTGTAATAATAATGCATTGTAGAGATACGTTAGACAGGTGTTTTGGAAAAAATCCGTTATCCTACTGGGGAAATCTCAGCAGTCATTTAGACTTAGAGAAACTAATTTTAAAATATTGGGAGAGGTGCTGAAAACTTACGGCTTGTTCCAAATTAAATTGCTTCCCCATTTCTGTCAGCTGCCAAGAAACTATTTAATACCACTTTGGAATCTAATTTTGCGTTTCTGAATGTCCTGCGATTTTAAAATCTGGTATAAATATTAAAATATACAAAACCGCAGAATGTGACATATCTTGAAAATTTGGTGTATTGCCGATATTAAAATATTGAAATGAACCAATGTTTATATAATGACTTCATCTTCTTTCCATTATTGATATTAGGAGCTCTCATAGTTATTTACGTAGCTTAGCTTCCTACTACACAAAGCCACAAGGGAACATGGAAATAACCGAATCTATAAATTAGACTAATGCAGTCGTAGGCGTTTTTGTCAATGCACTTAATCACTGATGAAAAGTAATTGCTTAGATCGAACATTAAGTAATTAAAATTTAAAATCAAAATTTAGCTAATAACTTTGTGTCAGGATACGAAATTTATGATCTATTAGCAGTCATTGTGATAGAATTTAAATTGTGAATCTTTATCTATAAAAGGCATGATGTGTGTGTGTGTGTGTAACGAATGCACAGCCAAAATTTTCAACGGATATGCACCAAAATTTACGTGCACATGCTCCAAGTTAGCGGAAAGGCCAAGACCGACTTTACATTTCCCAACTCCCATCGAGAGTGGAAATAATCGATTTTTTCATGCTTCTACGGCAGTTTTCATGTAGTTTGCGGCGATTTTGTACTGGCCAGAGTGAGAGCCGATAGCTGGCTGCCACGGATAAGCAAGAAGATTCTATTGGCCAACGTGAGAGCCAACAGCTGACTGACACGAATGTTAACTAGCATGCGAGAAAAATCGATAGCTGCATTCGTCACAAGTGGGAAAAATTTAAATCTGCATGGAACTTTACTCCAATTGGCTTGCTTAAACTTAACGTTGATTCTGATTCCGCAGAATTTAGTATGGGTGTGAAAAGTATTTGTTGTTAACATTCTTTTATCATTCGGTTTTTCCAGTTACGAGTCCTTTTTTGAAGCTGATCGTTTTGTGTTCATTTTGTTTAGTTCTTTTATCGTAACAGATTTAATGCTTAGTATAGAGCTTAGAAAAAATTCTCAGTGTGAGATAGGCAAGAAGTTAGGCATGTAGCAACATCAGCATGGCAAAGGGCACTCCTTTAAAGGCAAGGAAGGGCAAAAATATTTTAAGTCAAGTGATAGCGATTGGTGTATGAGTCGTACGATTTTTGAATCAAGCACGGGCAACGCCGGGCCATGTTGCTAGTTAAGCCTAGAATCCGAGTAAAAAAAATCCTCTCTTTCACCTCCACGAATAAGCAAAATTGTGATTCTACGCAATGAAGCCAATTATTAACGTGAAATTAATGTAGAAAAGCAGATTGTGGCAAAACAGCTGCGGGTACTGCTTTCGTGATTTTTTTAAATTTATGTAAATTTATCGATGATTTGGAGAAGTGGACATCCAAGGATAACTAGTGCTGGAAATGGTTATTCGACGAAGCGCATTGCTATACAATCTGAAACATTTTCTTCGCAGCTTCAAAAATATTACGTATGTCAATTTTTTAACAGTTTCACGTAATCTGAGACTAGAGTTTAGTCTTGAATCATTTGTCTTGAATCTCTTTGTCTACCAAGGCTAACTGAAGCTATGGAATCCAAACGTCTGGCAAAATGAAACCTTGACAGCTGAAACCGCAGGCACATTTATGTTTCCAGATGAATCTGCTCTGCAAGAGTTCGTTATGCGCAATAGATTCATTAGAAGAGCCGAAGATAATGAAGCACCTACAAAAGGAGATGATTTGGGGAGGTATGTCCAAATCTGGAACAATAATGATTGGTGCTATGTATGTGGATCAACTGCAGGAGAAACTAGAGCACCATATGCACATTCATCAGTGCACTATAGAAGTGCATGAGGCTGTTCCATGCACTGAGCACAAGTCGGTCAAAATCTTTGGAAATGGATCAACGTTAAACATTAGCCTTGACGAGGAACAGCCCACATCTTAACACAATTGAAAATTTATAGGAAATTGTCAGAAGAAAGTTGTAGAACAACCACCTTCATGTACCAAAGATACTCCAAATGAGAGACTATTAAAGGCTTATTAAAGAAAGCTGAACAAAAGAAACCCCGTTTAACCATTGTAAGAACTTTGTTCTTAATATGTTCCACCTAATTCGAGGAATAATCAAAAGCAGATTAACGTATTTGCCGTTGACAAGGACGCCATTTTTTTTTCTTGAAATATGTTTGTTTTGTTTGTTTAACGGTATATTAATTAATTATGGGTCATTTAATTCCGAAATTTAATTTTTTATCGATGTTTTGAAGTAATAAAAATATGATACATTTTATTCTGATTTCACAATTGAGTAGATGATAGATGATACTCAGCTTTTGGATGTATATACATGTTTGTATAGACATGATTATCAGAGGTAATGATATGTGTCATTTATGTTGTACTTTTGTTGAAGTTATATTTTGGAAGAGAGTTTGATTTAAGAAATTGTAGGAGATATGGATTAATGTCATCAAAGAATTCTTTCATGTTTGATGTTTGGTTCAATTTGTTTAGCGGTATGTCAACCTCTATGGGTTATTTAATTTTGACATCTACATATTTTCAACGCAATTACATGCCTTCAACTCCTGATAAAATGTATTGTTGGTTATTTTGCTATAAATATGTATGAATAGTCATTTAGTATCTGTCTATATTTCTGAGATGAGGTATTATGTACACTATTTACATTATTTAGACTTTTGTCCTCATCTTTGTCGACATATTTATTACAATGGCCGAAACGTTGTAATAAATATGGCGAAAAAGATTAGGACAATAGTCCGAATAATGAAAATAGCGGACTAGTCATTTTATTATTAATATGCGTTTTTGGTCATTTTACTTTGCATATACATTTTTATATTTTCATAGTGCTTTCTTTTTGTTTCTGAATTTCCTATTTGCCCATAGCTGGGACGATAGCCTGTGCTACCACCCTGGGTCAGGTTGGAGCTGGGAACAGTAATTAATAGGTAGTTCCATGAATCTGAAAACCTCCATCCTCCCAATCAGAGGCCTTACTGACGATTGTACCATAACGTCATACCTAAGACTATATTCCTGAAATAAATCTCGAAAATTTACTTAACATACAGAAATCCAGTTTACCGTCTGACATAGATAACCTTGCTCTAAGATTAGCATAAGCCTAGGAAAGCGCTAACCATCACACGCACTGCAAATTTTCGAGACTTATATCAGGAAAGAAACTGCGTCTTTGACGCCAGCGAATATGGCACTGACCTCTGGATTACTTTGTTTGACATGAATAGAGAGCATCGTCATGTACAAATTGAGTCATTCTCTCATAAATTACTTCTAAAATTTTAAAATCTTTCCTTCTAAATGCTGTTCTTCTACGTGCCGCCTCCCTTAGGGATATAGGCGATCATGTCTCAGCACAACTTTTTATCAAGTGTGGCTCTTAACAGTTTCTTCTCCCTTTGCTGTCCCACCTGCCATTCGCACAAGATGATCAGGTAAATGGGTCAGCGTTTTCCCTATTTCTCATGTCCTCAATATTCCTCATGAGGGCTAAGTTTTACAAGCTGTCTTTCCTCATTATATGCCCAAGGAATTTCAGCTTTTTTCCCCTGATTCTGAGTAGAAGTGTTCTTGTATTGTCATCTAATTTAAGACTTCCTTGTTGCTTAATCTTTCCCACCACGGAATTCTCAGTATCCTTCTGTAGCAGAAACGTTCTATTGTCTCGAGTTTTCTTCTCATCCATGAGGAGATTATCCAACATTCACTACCATATCAGTGGATGTATATCACATATCAATCAGACAGTGTTTTCTATGTTTCTAACTAATTCTTTCCGTTTGTCAGTAGCTTGATTAGCTTTTGAAATACTTATTTCTCTATGTCAATTCGTTTTTGTTTGCTGGTGTAGCATTTTCCATCCTCTGTTAAAACGCGTTCCAGATATTTAAACTTCTACACCTGCTTGAGGTTTATATCTCGCATTTTGGGCTTTTTGGTGACGCACGGTGGCCGTCAATAATTAAATATAACCCAAGGATTCAATATTAAGATAAACAGTATTTAATTACAACTGCAAATAAATACTTAACAAGAACGAAGATGTTAAAGTTAACAAAAGATAATAAACCATTTCAGTCAATTAGTTTCCTAGTAGTACGTCTCGGTTTAACGTCCGGTAAATCCTAAATCAAAACCCATATCCTCGACGCATATTAATTCACAATAACTCGACTGTATTGTTCCACTCAGTAATTACTGAAACCGCTATTTATAGACCTGGGTGAAAACTTATATACATAATTCCAAAATGTCACACTCGTACCTCTGTATCAGTAGTTACTCATTGTCTTCCGATATGACAGCTTTTTTCTTTTGCTGATGACCATGCTTCCTGTCTTCTTACGATTATTAGTTTGTCCTTTATTCTGGCTTTCTGAGGTATTGAAGTTTTCTTTCGTAATGAGTCATCAACCCAGCGTAATCTGCGTATATTACAAAGTTCAACACAAGTGTTTTCAGTTTTATGTTATTTTAACTTTAATTTTCCAAGGTGGTCTTGAACTTTTGTCAATGGCTTCAGTTCTAAAATCTACTGGAGATGTAGAAAAAGAAAGCGAATATTAGGAAATGAAGCGCCTCCGAAATTAGAATTAATTTGTAAGAGTTTAATATTTTCCTCTCATTTTAAAAAATGCTGCCTGCCTCCCATAATGAACATTGCGCACGTATACAAAACCATGAACTGATAATTCAGCTTCAGCTTTATATCAATCCGAATTATTTTAATATGGATATTTCATGTTTGAGCAGTGCAATATATCTTGCACAAAACTAATTTTAGAAATGTCTTTGATATTTATTCAGCTCTTTATTGTTTGTTCAATAAATCAACTCTGGAATATCATTTCAAAGCTTTACAAAAAATTCGAGTATATACGATAATTTTAAAATGTTGTGTCTAATTCCGTTCCTAATTTATTGGGTCTCTTTCATTGTGTAATACAATTTTTGTCCTTGGGTAGAAATCATTATTTCCTTTTTGCCCAAGCATAGAAAGTATAAAAAATAGTTGATACTTCCTTCAACTTTTGTTTTTGTGACAAGGATAATGACATTTCTGAAATTTATGTACTCCCATTGAGAAAACTGGCCAGTTTGAACATATTCTCGTTCACATAAAGCAGGAACAAAACGATATATGATTCAAAAGTCTAATTTATTCTATTCTAGCATTACGCATGAGAGGTCACAAAAAATTATTGAGTAGTTTTTACGCTTATACTGTAAATTACTTTCCCGAATCAACCCCCAGATAAAGATTTTCCCATCATGTTTTCGTTATACGATTCTTGGTCGCGATGTGCAGTATATCCTAGTGGAAGCGCTCGCCTTTCTCCTCTGTGTATGCCCCTACGGTCTCCTGAATTTATCACGATGAACTTTGAAGATACGGACTTTGATGGAATGTCCTGCAGCCGATTTTGCCGTAGTTCTTCTCCAACAAGCTCCATAGTTTTTGCCCTTGTTATTAACACAGGAATCCTCGAACCATACCATCTGTGACGAATACATCTGTCATCGACGATATGTCTGCAATTGCGCAACTAGAAGTAAACTGACAAAATTCAAGAAATTCTAGAAAATTCTCTTGCAGCAACTGAGCAGTGAATCTATGTGAAATGTATTGGAAAATAGGTTAGTTTCAAAAGATAGAAGCCCAGATCTCAAAAGAAAAGTCTGACAGGGATAACAGTCATTTCATTTGCTTTTTAGACAGAAGCAATTAAGAAATAATTACTGATCTACGACAAAAAGACCCTAATTTGTTGGGCCTCTTTCTTTAAGATTCTCCTTGATTTTTGATATAATCACTGCGTTCGGTTAACAGACCCTGTTCATATGCCCTGTCAAGATCTTCAAAAATGGGTGGTGTTCATACCAATTTCTTTCATGCCGGGTTTTATATTCAGTGGGTGCCAATACCGTGCAACCTGATACAAGATGGTCAATTGTTTCTGTATATTTATCACTGAATCTGCATTTTCGGCTAACACAATATTTTAGTATGTGTTGTTTCTTAATTTTTAGTTAGCAAGCATTGATCCTGTGTAGCAAGGATAAATCATTCCGTTTCAGCTTTTAACCCTGCACTACGTTGCCACTGATGGGTACGGGGTTTGTCTACATCAGTTTGTTTGGTACGGGTAGTAAAGCGGTTTATTTTGCCATCGTTTCTGTATCTGGTCAGTTACATTTGTTTTTGCTTTCTTTTTTTAAGTATTTTGCAGCTTCAGTCGGGGTACTGTTTTACATGTATGTTCACACTCATTTCAAATTCAATATTGTTATTATTATTATTATTATTATTATTATTATTATTTCCTTTGATTTCTGGTGCATTCTCATTTTTTCCAGGTCCCAACCAGAAGTCTAAAGCCTGTATCTGATCGATTGCATTTGTCTTTGTTTTTTTTAAGGTTTTTGCATCTGTGTAATATGCTGCACTTGCATTTTTCACCCACTTGAAACTCCATTTTGAACTTATTGCCTTCTTTTATTATTAAATAATGTTTCTCATATCTTTCATGTTCTTTTACATAGATCATCATAGTTTCCAGGTTTATTTGAAGGCCGTTTGTTATGCAGTAAGACCGTTCTAGTTTAACTAATGCTCTGCCTCCTTCGGATCCGGGCACATGCAGAGTATCAACATTAGCCTTGGGATGATGCATGCGGTGGCAAATGAGAATCTTTCTTGTTTTGGCGTCAGGTATGATCCAGTTAAGGACGGTGAAACTGTATTCAACCACGGAGACATACAAGGTGTTTTTTTTAGTTTTTTTTTAAATTAAAATCCTTATTCAATACCAGATGCGCACGTCTGTTGTATTCTTTTCTTACATTCTCCTTCATTTGGGTATGCTATATTTCATCGCCTTCGCTAATTCCTAGGTACCCATAGGGTTTTTCTTGTTCCAATTCCCAAATCTTTGTGTCAAAATCTAAATCTATTGAGTGTGTTTATGTAATTCTCCCTTTCTTGAATGTTAAATCTTTTGCACCTTTTTTTAATCTGAAATTCGTACCTATGTCGTCATTGAAATATCTTACTCTATTGTGGAGACCATTAAACTCATTGTCGTCTTTGGCAAAGAGTTTGAGATCATCAATGTAGTGTAGGTGATTCAATAAATTCTTGCTTACTTTGTACTCATAGCTATTATTGTTTAGTCCACGCGTAATGAGGATTAAGAATAGGCAAAACAGAAAAGCCGACAGGGAGTCTCCTTAAAAGAATCTTCTTCGGATATTCCGGCAGTTGGATATGGCAGTGCCTCTGGTGTGATTTTGATATATGGTTTTCCGCATTCATATATTGTGTCATTTAGTATCACCAAGAAAACTTTGTACGCTTCCAAAGTCTTAAGCTTCCAAGAGTATGGCACATTATCAAAGCATTTACGGTCATCTATCCATGCTGTGCTGACATTTCTACTGTTTTTCCTGCAATTTTTCAGGGTCATTTTGTTTATCAATAGTTGATCTTTGCAACCATATGAACCCCTCCTGCATCCCATCTATTCCAGGGGAAGAATGTTGTTTTCTTCGAGATAAGAGTAATTACATTTCGTCAGGACAGATGTAATCAATTTATACGTAGTGGACAGGCATGTTATTGGCCTATAATTTTTCGGATCACTATTTGACACTTTTTTGTCAGGAGATGCGTAATACCTTCAGTGATCCATTCTGGGATTACATTCGGATTATTAATAAGCATTGATAAAGTTTGTGTAAGGTTCTTATGGATTGATGACAGAGCCAAATATTGGGTACCCTATCATTTTGGGATTTCACTAGAGCTTGCCTATTTATAGTCTTGGTTATAATTTCCCATTCTTGTAGAGGTTTATCCATCATTCGTTCTTGTTGGATCCATTCTGCATTGGGGTTGTATTCTTTAGGGCAGCTCCACATATTCACCCGAAATTTCTGAGCTTTTTTAATAAATGGCTACTTTTTGATACCTATAACTCCTTTTCAAGTTTCCCTGTAAAACTTCTTAAGATCCATTTGGAATATCCTATTTTGGCGAGAAAACCTACATCGTCTTGTTCTGAGTGTCTTAAATTGCATTTTTTTTCATCATCATCTTTATTATTATTATTATTATTATTATTATTATTATTATTATTATTATTATTATTGTTTTTATTTCCTTTAATTTCTGATCTGTACACAATTTCTTTCCGCCCAGAGACCTAAGGTTAGAGATTGCATCATGATACATTCCACTGACAAAAAAAATATTTTACATCGACAAAGCCCTTCGTAAAGCGTGGGTTGTACTTATGAGAACAATTTTTTATATTTCTTTGAGGCATGGGCTTCCAAGAATCTCTTCAATTAGTCTACTGGAATCTTTTCCAATCAATCCTAGATGTTCAATTTTTTCTGGATATTTATCACAGAATCTGCATTTTGGGCCAACACAATATTTTAGTCTATGTGCTTGATAATTTCTAGTTAACAACCATTGGTTTTGTGCAACAAGGATAAAACCTTCAGATTCAGCTTTCAACGCTGCACTACGTAGCCACTGATGGGTACGGGTTTTGTCTACGTTAGCTTGGTTGATACGGGCAGACTATTGGCCATGAAGCGGTTTATCTCGCCATTGTTTTGTATCTGGTCGATTGCATTTATCTTTGCTCTCTTTTTAAGTATTTTGCAGCTTCAGCTGATGTATTGTGCTTTACTATTTATTATTATTATTATTATTATTATTATTATTATTATTATTATTATTATTATTATATTAGATTTCTGTTGTATACTCATTACTCTTTGGGTGCCAACAAGTGACCTAAGGTCAGCAATGGCATCATGAACTTTTCTGCTGAACATTTGTGTAAAAATACATAGGCAAAATACAAGAAAACATACATTATACATTGATAAAGCTCTTCGTAAGGTGTGAGCTATACTTGCCAAAAATTTCTTTTGTATTTCTTTAAGACATGGGCTACCAGGAATTCATTCAATCCATTCAATGAGTCTATTGGAATCTTTTCTAATAAAATCCAGGAATCCAACCATAACTGAAATTATTGATACCCTTATTTGCTGTATTTCCTTAGATTTCCACTTTAAGATCCTTGTATTGTTATAGTTTTTTGAAGGTCATCAAAAGATACATTACAATCTAAAGGAACTACCACGCCAATAAGAAAGCACATTCTGTTTTTGTGGTCTTTGATTGCTATATCTCGGCAATTAGATTTTATTCTTCTATGTGTATTGTAAAGTCCTATAAAATTGTTACTAGTCCTATGTCTATAACCGGGTCATGGTTATGTTCATACCAATCTCTTTCAGTTTCCTTTCCGTGAAAGCAGATGTTCGCCTGCCCTATAATGCCGAGATCTATATGAAGTGGATGCTAATAACGTGTAGTCTGATACAAGATGGTCAGCTGTTTTGTTTGTTTTTCTTATATTAATCATAGAATCTGCATTTCTGGTTAACACAATGATGTTTTCTTGGTAATTTCTAATTGGCAATGGCTGGTCTTGTGCAGCACAAAAGTAAAACCTTTTTCTATCAGCAATAAATCTGGCACTACATTACCACTGATTACTATGACAGCTTATTTAGCATGAGCAGAGTATTGACCATGATGAGATTTCGATTGACATTATTCCTGCATTTTGTGCATTGCATTAGCTTTTGCTTTCTTTTTTTGGTTCATTGCCGCTGCAGTAGCTGTATTATAAATTATTTGTTCTTCCACTTGAAATTCCATTTTGAATCTGTTGACTTCCTTTAATACGAAATAAAGTTTATTTTTATCATGTTCTGTGACCCAGATCATCATCCGTTCTTCTGTAGTTCCCAGGTATCATTAAATACCGATTTTTGTAGTTTTGCAAGACAGTTGAATTAATCTTTTGTCTCCTTCGGATCTGGAGATATTTGTTAAAAGCAATTCACCACAATCAAGGAGGGAGTGCCACTAGAACGCAAGGAGTTACAGAGGATTGAGAACAAGAGTAAAGAGACAGGTTTGGGGAAAGGATACAGAGAAGGACGGGGAACAAGCTCAGAGTGGCAGATGTCGATTGACATTACATTTCAATATTTGAAGATTATAGTCGCCGGGGAAGAGAAGTTATGGGAAGGGAGTTCTACAGACGGGAAGTGTGGAAAAAGCTGTTTGAGTAGAAGGGACGGTTACACTTAACCCTTTTGACACTGAAAAGGTGGGACCGAGATGCCAGCCTAGTAGCTCGCTTAACTCGCTTATATAAAAACAATCAACATGTTGTTATTATTAATTTAGTATTATTAATAAATACTTATCTGTCTCTCTTTCTCCTAACTGTTTACTGACTACTTGTCTCTCTCCTTATATCTACTTCGATTTCTTTTCTTAATGTCTTTCTTTATATTGATAAATTCTGTTCCTCCTAAGACGACTCCGTCTATCCAAATATTTCTTCCGTTTTTTATTCTATAACGAATTGAAGGTTTTTATTTTCAGCATTCTTCTCGTGCATCTATTTCCCTTTCCCGACTACTCATCCCCCTCTTTGCCTTCTTTGTCATGGTCTCCGCCTTTTCTTTCTACTCTCCCTTCGTCGCGTCGACTTCAACAATCCTTTCTTTGCCGCCTTACATTTATCTTTTAAAGTCCTCCTCCTCCTATACTGCTCCTGCAACTCTTTACTTCCTCCTCCACCTCCCCCTTTTTTACAACGTCTTTCTCCCCCCGTTCCACCTCTTATATCACTTCTTCGTGTTTTCTCATCTCCTTTACATTTTTATCTAGCCTATTCTTTTATTTTTGGGGGGTGATCGAATTGGAATACGAGGTGCCGTAAGCTTGGACATGCGAATGGTGCAATGGATAACGATTCAAAAGCCTAAATTGGAGTGCCAAGTTCCAATTCCATTTAGGTTCCTTATATACACTTAGACGCAGTTGAGAAAAATATGGATCCTCTTCTTCTCCCCCTGATGTGGGTTAATTAGTATTAGGTTGGTGCAAAAATAATGTCGTTTTTCTTTTGAAGTTGAACGTCAAAAACGACATTATTTTTTACACCTACCTAATACAATTTATCTCAAAAGATATTATTACGATCAAAATATATTTCCTGGCATTAAATAATCTGCAAAATTTGATAAGCCGTTGCAAAATCATATTCTTTTCCCTTTGTGTTTTCGCCATCTTTTCGCTACTATTCGTCATACACTTTCAATTCTATTCTATCCTATTTTCCTCTGATACAGTATTTTCACCCTCATCTGCATTTTCTTTCTTTTTTATTTTTGCTGGCTTCCTTATTTTTCCTTTGTCCCTCTCCTTATATATATCTACATTGCCTTCTTTTTTCATTTTCTTTCGATCTGTTTTTCTGCTTCTAATACACCCCACTTTCTTCTATCCAATGTTGTATTTACTTTTCGTTATTTTTCCCTAAATCTTACATCTTTTTCGTATTTCACCGTTTTTATCCAACCTTCCTGTCTCCGCCATCAGATTTCCTAACACGTAATATCTTTAAAAGATTTAACATTGAAGTGGGAATACATTAATTTTAAAACATTAAAAAGCTTTCTGTTTTTTATCAAGAGATTTACTTTGTCAGTTGATTTCATAATTTTATTTGTTCCGTTTTGCAAAATATAGCCAACAGTGTATACGAATTCTGTCGTATCTCCGAACATAATTTTATTTCGAGAATGTGTTTTTCGACTCGAGATGATAATACGTTCTGTTAATTAGAAAAGGAATCTGATACACGAGAAAGAATGAATAGGAAGAAAACAGAGAGACTAACATAAATGGGATTGAATATCTGTGCTGGAAGCCAGCCACACATTTCTTCGTTGATTCTAAAGCACGCAAATTGTAACCTTAACGACCCTGTATTGCCAGTACACGCAGCAATCATAACGAATATAGAACTTAGACGAACATATGACGATAGACGTAATGATCTTGAATTCAAATATTAGGTTGGTGCAAAAATAATGTCGTTTTCACACATAGTAACATATGTGAGAAAACGTCATTATTTTTGCGCCAACCTAATATAAACAAGGATTGGCCAATATTGAAGTGGGTGTTGGAAAGTTCTAGAACTCTTACCCAATATTTCGTTGATCAAGAATCAGATAAAGAATCTCTCTCCGAATGTGGATATTATATTCTTCTTTGGATGTAAGTAGCCCTTATATTTCCTCCTGAGTGGCTGTTGTTTTATATCCAGTGGTCATTCTGTTTTTGTTTTGTTTTTCTAATGTTTTCAAATTTTAGACGCAGCTTCCTTTACCAACGTGTCAACTGCATCTTTCAGGAGCTGATCTGCAGTTTGTGACTAGGTCTTGTCCGACATGTATCTGTTAATGCAAAAGGAATTGTGGTCATCTTGCATTTAAAAAAAAAACACCTTAAAATGAAATAATTTGTATTTTTTAAGAAGCAGATAAAATGTCAGTAACTACAATGTATTTACCTTTATTGTGACAAAAATAAGTAATTAACTATAAAAATATTATACAACAGAATCATATTTTGTCTTCTTCAATAAAACCACCACCTGCCTTAATTACTGTTTAACAAATTGTTAACATTCTCTTCAACAGTATTTGAAAAAAAGTACATGGCAGACCTTCCCAAGCATTCTTCAAGCCCTGAAAAAGGCTCGCTCTGACGCTTTGGTTATTCTCTTCGAATTCTCCTATCCAATTTATCCCAAACTAATTCAGTGCGAGATAGTTCAGTAGGCTCAGGTGGCCAAGTCATAATTTCCAAAATTTTGTTCCTTTTTTTTCACTCAAGGAAATTTGGTATAATTTAGAAGAATGTTTTAGATCATTGCCTAGTTGAAAGATTTTTTTTTTGAATTATGCATAAACTAGATGACATTTTCTTTTTTCATGATTCCTTTTTTAGTAATCTAAACACGTCTACTGTGAAATTAATAGTGGCAATAAAAAAAAACGTTTCTCATACAAAATATTCATAATTTAGGAAAATGTATTGTGGCCAAACAAATCCAAATTTTAACTTTTGATACTAAGATGAGTCTGGGAAAATACTGGAAAATACAAACAAATACACTCTAGTTGCTGAAATGTTATCTTTTAATTAAAAAATATAAAAATATTTCATTTCAGGGTGCATTTCTTAAGAAACGCAGGGTGACTCCAAAGATTTTGACTGTAGTCTACCATGTATGGCGTAGTCAAGTTTTAGAAGTAAGATGAGTTTATTAGAAATGTATATCTGTTATATAATACATCCTTCCTATTTGTATGTATTGGTATTCATGCTCTGGAAAAATCATTATTTAATATAGTCATTTTATGTCTAATTCACTTGAAACAGTAAAACCTCAACAATTTTCATGCAATAATTCTTTCTTCTTTGAGCAATGTCCCTTCAGGACGTGGCTGATCATTACTGCCGTCTTTTGTAACAACCTGTATCGGTTTTTTATTTGCTATCTCTCCTATTCTATATGCTGTCAAAAAATTGTATAATATCGCTGATTTCTTCGGCCTCTCTTGCATACAATATTCCCTGTTAGTGTCAAATTTCCCAAGCCCTCTTTCCTTATTTTGTGCCCAAGAAATTTCAACTGTCGATTTTTGATGCTATATATAAGTGACCTTTTTGTCATAATTTTCTGTTATGGGGTCCACCCTTTTCTGATATAAATGGACTCGTCCTGCTGCCATAAAATAGGCGACAGTTAGTCGGAGTCTGAAGGTAGAGGAAGAGTGTAGAGGAACAGCGTGGAAAGTTCATAGACACTGTGATTGAGTTGACGTTAGAAGTCAGTTACAAGTACGCCCGACTCTAAGGAAGTTTACTTCGAGACTGTATATAGCGATCTTTGATTAATACTAACCGACGTTCCTGGATTTTACTAACAGCATTACCTTTTGTCTTTTGTGTAAATACATTTAATTTCTTAGCTTAAATACTTGCGTTTGTCATTTATTGGAGACCGATTTTTCACGCGGAATCCACAACAACTTGGCGAACGAGGATTCAAAACTCACACGGAAAGAAAAACTTTTCGTACGTCTAACAACAAACAACTTGGCGAACACACGCGGGAAAACTGATCAACAGAAGAAAAATCATTCCCTCGTCGTTCAACAACAAATTAGCGACAAACAATTTCGAGGAGTAAAAATACATAAAATTGAGTTATCATGGAAGATTTTAAAAATATGTTGGTAGAACTGATAAGACACCAAAATGAGCAACAATTACAAATGCAGAAATACCAAAATGATCAACAGTTACAGCTACAAGAAAAATGGCAAAAGCAAATATTACAAACGCAAAAGGAAAATCAAGATAGACAAACAGAGCCCCAGGAACTAATATTGAAAGTAGCGGGCAGCAGGCAATTAGATATTGAAAAAGAAGCAAAATTTTCGCAAGACGCAGTGTGGAATACCATAGAGATTTTCAAATATTCTCTAGATGACAAAAATTTTTGAGATTACTTCAGAAGACATGAAGACATCTTTAACATAGACTGTCAAAATTGGACAGAAGCAAAAAAGCTACGTCTATTGCTTAGAAAATTAGGAACTGAAGAATATACAAAGTTCGTGGATTATATCTTGCCAAAAAAGACGAACGAATTAAAATTTGACGAAGCAGTGACATGTCTTAAAGAACTCTTCAGCCCCAAAACATCACTCTTCCATAGGAGGTGGAAATGCCTTAACCTGGTAAAGGGCGATAATGAGGATTATTCCATGTTTGCTGCAATCGTAAATAAACATTGTGACGACTTCAAACTAGAGGAATTAACACCGGACAATTTTAAATGTCTCATCTTTGTTCAAGGGCTAGTTTCTACAACAGATAGCGAAATGCGTAGAAGAATGCCTGCAAAATTACAAAATGAACCGGGTCTAACATTACAGCAATTATCAAAAGATTGCCAGAGATGTTTAAGCATAAAGAAAGACGCAAAGGACATTGAAGAATCAGCTTTTTCTCATATACGTAAGTTAAATAAAAGTCTACGTTCTTCACCCTCCCCGGAAAGAAAACTAAAATTTAAACAATGAAAAAAAATTCTCACCCTCCCCAGAAAGAAAAAAAAATATTATGATAAGAGAAAAAGTACAATATACAGGACAAATTATGACGAATATCGAAACAAATATAAGCTCCCTCCATCAGCATGTTATCGATGTGGAGGATCACATTGGAACAAGGATTGCCGCTTCAGATATAAAAACTGTCATGAATGAAAAAAAAGGCCACAAGGTATCCCAATGTAGACATAGAAAAGATACTAATAGAATAAGAGCTACAAGGATGAATAAGGATGACAACACCAATGTAAAGAAATATGTAGAACTGGAAATTTAAACAAAAAGATTAAATTACAACTGGATTCGGGTCCCGATCTCACGATAATCAACTTACAGACATGGAAAAAACTCAACAGACCTACCATGTTACACACTCAAAAAATTGCCAAGTCGGTTACAGGCAAACGAATAAAATTTGAGGGAGAAATAATAGTGAATATTAAATTTCACGGCAAAACAAAAAAACTTAAGATATACGTCATGAAAGATACTGAAAATTTAGTAGGTATCGACTGGATGCAGAAATTCAACGTTTCGGACCTACCTATCAATTCGTTTTGCAAAACGTTGAATCATCAGATACCATAAAATTGAAGGAAGAATTATACAAGCAATTTCCTGAGGTATTTTCAAGTGGGTTGGGACGATGCAACAAATTTAAGGCCAAAATAGAATTAAAAGAAAACGTCCAACCAATTTTCAGAAAGAAGCGAAATGTACCGTTTGCTACCATAGAAAAAATAGACAAAGAATTGGAGAGACTTGAACAAACTGGAATTTTATCTAAAACAGAGTTTAGTGAGTGGTTTACGTAAAAAAGAAGTCAGGAGAAATTCGCAGATTTTTCGACGGGACTCAACAAGGCAGTAAAAGACCACCATTACCCACTACTGAGCCCAGAAGAAATATTTACAAAGCTCAACGGCTGTAAGATATTTTTAAAAATAGATGTTAGTGAGGCTTATTTACAAATCCAAGTACAAGAAGAGAGTATGAAAATTCCTTGCATTAATACGCACAAGGGATTGTATAAATTCAACAGATTACCATTCGGAGTAAAAGTTGCTCCTGCAATTTTTCAACAAACAATGGACACAATATTAACTCCGCCCAAAAATGGATTTAAGGAGGGGGGTGTTATGGGATCCACCCTTTTCTGATATAAATGGACTCGAGGCTGTATATAGCGATCTTTGATTAATACTAACCGGCGTTCCTGGATTTTACTAACAGCATTACCTTTTGTATTTTGTGTAAATACATTTAATTTCTGAGCTTAAATACTTGCGTTTGTCATTTATTGGAGACCGATTTTTTACGCGGAATCCACAACATTTTCTCACAAATTCCGTGATAACACACGTGTTCAGTTCATCATATTCTCAACATCCTTCTGTAGAACCACATTTCTGTTGCCTCCATCTCTGATGGGATTGTCCTGGATTCACTGCCATAAAGGAATACTGATATTGCATAAGAGTTCAGTACTCTTTGTTTCCAATAAAATTTTCCTGTTTCTTAATACTTTGCTTAACTTTTGGAAGGAAACTTACTCTAATCTATTTCCCTTTCAGATTTTGGTATCACATTTTCCATCTTCTTTTTCAAAACTTTTGCACTTGTTTATTGCTGTAACCTAGAAAATGTTACTGAATGTGGAATAACCAAAACGGAGGTTGGAAATGAAATGTTAAACTTTATGATATCAACAAAATACAATACTCGCCCGCGGCGGGAAATAGGTAAACCACTGCTAATTGTTGACTAGCTAAACAGCATATTACCCATTACTTACAATAGTGTATAACGTATTTATGAGGATTGAGACATATCCATTAGTGTTTATAGGTATGGTATATAACATATATACCCATTTTTAACTCGCATTTTGGGTTGCTTCTTTCTTCTCGCTTTCTTATACTATCTTCTGTAGGTGTTCCTGTAGTTTAATTTCAACATTGTGTCATCTCCCTGCTTAATGCTGTTAAGATTGCGGCTGCCAATAATAACTCCTGGTAGGACTTCTAATTCTCTCAGCGATAATTTGTAAACATTGTCAAAGCCATAAATGACATTAAGATTGATGGTGGAGAAGTTTCCCGCTAACTTCTCCAAGGTGATTTTATCGTGACACCACCTCTAGTTACTTTTTGTTTTACTCATCAAGAGTTTTTCCCTCACCCTTCATACTTTTTTTGTTTTCAATAATACTGGGTTGTTAATCTCCTGTCTAACTCTTAATAAATTGGGGTGGGAGAGTTGTGTAGTCTTCAACCGCTTGACAAGTTTGTTACATTTCGAAATGTAAGCCGAAAGCTTAAATCGGATTTAAACATTTATCAATATGGCGATTTCCTTTCCTCTTTTAATGATAATGTTATTAAGCTCATCAGACAATATGAAAGGAACTTAAAATAAATAGACACAACTTGTCTAGATTATTTAATAAAACATGCATCAATGAAAAATTGCTGCCTAAATATACACAATTATATATATATATATATATATATATATATATATATATATATATATATATATATATATATAATCAATTGTTTGTTGTCAAACGCTATATTATTAAAACTATATTTTTTAATATTTTATAAATACTTCCCTTTTTTATTAGCATAATCTGTAACTAAACTCTTCTGCCAATGATGATATATACTTGCTTTAGATAAATCCATATTTTCCCCGACAAAAAAAAATAAAATAAAATATAAGAAAATAAAATATAAGAAAATAAAATATATAAACCAAAAAGAAAGGGTCCATATTAAAATCCTTATATTTTTCTTTCTCTCTGTATCCCTCTCTCTATCTCTTACTACCCTCAAATAAAGAAGAGGAAGAAGAAGAAAAACTGAATCTTGCTAAAAAATGGCAGAAATTTTCCTGAACCAGAATCTGGTCGCATGTGTCTAAAAATTACACCTAATCTTGTAAATATTTGAAATATAGGGACTCTTGAAATTTATAAAGCTGAGCCTCGTATGGCACGATTACAAACGGCTATGGATGAAATAGAAAAGGAAGTATTCAGCTATTTTGATTCAGTTTTATAGAGCAAAGTGTTATCATTGTATATTTTATTTACATTCGTACAAATGTCTTCCTTCTTCAGATGTCTGTTGATCCGACTAACATGTCGAATTTTCAAACCATTTATTTAATCTACAATGATAGATTATCTTCGTTTCGCTTTCCATTCCTAAGGATATCTCTTGTTCTTACACAGTACTGATACGTGATTATTGGCCCTGTTTCCTCTTAGCTTATTTCTATTACCCATTTGAACTCACAATGACTCTATCATGAAATTCACTAAGCAACGGTTTAATTCACTAAGCTATTGTATTGAGATTTAACCGGATTGACTAATCCTGGGTATAACGATAAACTACATCCGGCAGCAAAGCATCTAAACGTGAGTTTGGAGGTTTATGGGATCGTGGAACTACTTCTTAATTGATATTCTCAGATCCACCCTTACCCGTGGTTATAGCAACTTAGGATACCAGCCATGGGCAAATAGTAAGCACCAAAACAAAATAAAAATCTCTGAATGCATAAAAATACCAGAAACGCATTTTATAAAAAAAAATACCTGCAATACATTTATATATTAAAAATTACCTACAATACCTATTCATAGGAGAATTACCAACAATAGCAATTTTCTTTTTTAAGCCTATCACCCCAAGCAATGCGGGAGTAACGCTAGCATACAAGGGTTGAGAGCAAGATTAAAGAGGGTGTTTGAGGGCGGGAATCAGGATTAAGGCATCAGAAGATGTCGATTGACATTACATTTGAATATTTGAAGATTATAACTATCAGGGAAGCAAGTAGGATGAAGGGAGTCCCTTTGTCGGGAAGTGCGAGCTAAGAAGCCTTTGCTGTAGAAGAGACGGCTACATTTAACCATTATAGTAGAATTACCAACAGTAGACTTCATCTGTAGTTGAAGGGATACAATTTCGTTCAAAATATATAGAAAATTGGCATTGAAAAACCGATAGTGATTGATATGTCGCTAAACAAAATCAAGCACCCAACCAACATGAAAGAATATTTTCATGGCATTAATCTATATAATAACCTCAAATTTCTTAAATCAAATTATATTACAAAATATAACTTCAACAAAACTACAACATAAAATACACATATCACCGCTTCTAGTAATTATGTCTACACAAGCAAGTATATACACAAAAACTGAGTATCACCTACCAAGTATTAACTTGCGAAAGCAGAATAACATATACGATATTTTTATTACTTCAAAGCTCCCACGAAAATTAAATTTTGGCATTAAATTATTGAGTTAAACGAGTTGATAGCCATTAAACAAATAGAATCAGATCATTACTTTCATAAAAACGTTGAAAAACGTCTTCTTAAGAAAAAAAAAAGAGGATGGCCAAATTGCCATACCCAACCTAAGTTTACTAAATCTGAGAAATTAATTAGCTATTTTTACCGTCATTGTCATAAATTTTACTTAAATAATACTTAAACATAAATTTAAAAAAAAAATTGCGACCTAGAAATATACATACTTATACATGATGTGAAAATAATTCTACATACTGTAAGTGATTCTAATACATTTACTTGTTCTAAAAAGAAATATAGTATATTAAAGGTTAAAAGTTAAAATATTTTTCAAATCGTAGTTAAATAAAACGTATTCTAACCTAAACACCCCACAAAAATCTTTAAGTATACAAACAGAAAAAAATGCCGTAAGAATTTTTGCCGTTAACAATAAGTTTAAAAAAAAATCCAGACGACATGCATTTAACGGATGTCAGAATTCATTGAAAAATACATCCCTACCCCTACCAAAACTTAACTACTAACTGATACTTCAAAATACTGAGATAATGAACACGCAAACACCCCTTGTCTGGGTGAATACATTTCTCTGTGTCCGTGAAAACGGAAATTATGATTTTTTGCTGTGTCTTTAAAATCCAGTAATGTAAGTTACTCCAAAATTAGCTTGAGGATGAAATGGAACTAATGTCTTTAATTTAATTACAAAATTAAATTCGAAGCTTTTAGCGTCCATTTTTGAAACATGGTTAGAACTGTGTAGCGAAAAAAACCATATTTTAAATCAATTAATATATATGTGTGTGTGTGTGTGTATTAATTGTTTAAAAGCGTTGAAAAATGGTTTCTTTAAAAAGAAAAAAGAAAAGATGATGTCTATTTAGCTGTGTTAGATTCACTGTAGTCTTATCCGAGACGTTACCGTGTTGAGAATTAATTTCTATTTCTGATTCCACTAAATCTCGAGTCGGGATGAGAATTCAGAGTGCCGAGTTCGAATTCCGCTTGAGTTCGTTGCATTCACTTACGCACAAATGCCTTTGCGAAAGATCTGTACCCATCTCTCATCGCTCCAACTCGGGGTTATATAGTAGGACTTCTTTCTGTGAAAGATAATTGCTATTCTCAAAGAAAAAAATAATAATGCAATAGTCTCCCGCAAAAAAATAATTATTTTTACAGTCAAAAAATATATTTCAGCCTTAGTAAATCACAATGTATTTATACACATATATTTTTATTAGTTCAAAATTTCCATGAAAATTAAATTTTGGCATCAAATCACCCATAAGCATTTCATATGTCGTTAAACAAACAATTCAATCAAACAATAACCTGGACAGCAGAGAGCTGTAGAAGGTCAAAACGTTGTGATAGCAACAAATATTAGGACATTTGCCTGAATATATTAATAATAGAAAATGGCCTGTATTGAAAACCAATATTTATTCTTTCCTTCGTATATGAACGCAATATTTGGAATTGGTGGGAACTGCTCAACCCTTTAGGTCAAAGAAGTGTCCACATAACGGTAATGTAGATATCTATAAAATAATAAAAAAGATAATCACTATTTTTAAGGATACGATGTACACTTGAAGGAGGACGAAATATTTTCTCAATAAGCACAAATGTTTGTAATAAAGAACAGACCTAAGTTTCTGATGTCGCTAATCGCGCTGTTTCAAGACAGGGTTACAAATATTTCAACACCGATGAAAAGAAAGAGTAATCATTGTTGAGGTAAACATGGCCATTGAAAAGCAATTTATTTTCCAGTTTAATCTCTTATCTGAAAAATAACTGCCGAAAATTTCTGATCGACTAAAAAGAAAGTACAATTCGATAATACAGAAGACACTGTAGTTTAATATAAAGAATTACTTTTATTGCGATAATATCAAATCTGAGATCCAATTTACAAAGTGACATTGAAAATGATAAATTACTTGAATATCAGCAAAAGTAGGATATCTCTCTCTCTCTCTCTCTCTCTCTCTCTCTCTCTCTATATATATATATATATATATATATATATATATATATATATATATATCTGTTTCTTTGTGTGGTTGGAAATGTTTGGAAAAATCTGAAAACAGAAAAATCATTATAAATTTTGTTTATTTGGTTTTAGGTTTTTGCAAAAAAAAATATAAACACAGATTGATTAATAGCGCATTTCAATATGATAAGATGATGTTTTCAAGAAAAGTTTTGTTAGCAAAGAGAGCAAAACCCGTAGACTTGTACCAGAATAAAGGAAGTTTATTTTATATGAAACCTGGTGATTTTTAGAATGTAGTTATCGGCAATGTCATTTCCAAAACCATTAATAGTAAAGTTGCTGACTAATAGCACATTGCATAAAAAAAATATAATCTAAACATGTTCGAGAAAAATAATTAAGCCAACGCCTTTCTGGAATTCTTGATGCCGGATTATCCGATTTTTTTTTTTTTTTTTCTGAACGAAAAGCAATAAGAGTTGAATAATTTAACCGGCAATCGAACAAATTTCAAATTTTGCTTGGAGTAAAATAGGTAACGAGTCATCAGTTATCAGGATATCGATCGGCCAATTGAACTCGACAATATATAGCATGCATTTTTTACGGTATATATAAGCAAGTAAAGGCATCACCGAATTACTGGTCACCTTGGTTTGCAAATAATTGCTTAGGAGAAACGTTGTTGAAGGGGGAACTCAGAGCTAAGCAACGTCGAGCCTAGTCAGTACCTAGATGAGCAACTGGTTGGGAATAACTGGCGCTGTAAGAATCAATATGCGGTTGGTGTAAAGGATAATGCCTGCGGATTGTTAATTGGAGAGCCGAGTTCCAATTCCAGTTGGGTTCGTTATATTCACTTACGCTCAAATGCCTTTGGGAAAGGTATGAATCCAACGTTACTCCCTCAGTCTAATGTGTTAATTAGTAATGTTGGGACCATTAAAATTATCATTATCTAAAACAATTCTTAAAATCAAAAATATTTTCTGTACCTAATATCGGCAATCGTTTTGGAGTATTTTTTAAAAATTTAATTACGCTACAAAGGGTTGATTAGCTGTAGAAAAACAAATGAATCAATTAACCAGACTTGGTCGTTCAGAAGTCTTTAATGATGAAACTCTAAAGTCAGAGGAAAACATTCCAGGCAAAGGTACTCGTAAATTAGCAAATATATTCAGTAGAGCACAATTTCCCGCAGCCAACCATTAGAATAGACAGGAAAAGTCAGTAAATAAGGGGTTTTTGGCTTCACAAGGTCTTAAGGAAAAATAAAGCAAAAGGATTTTTTAATCAGTGCAATGTCTCCTTAAAAACACAAAAATATATATAAATAACCAGTTTCTTAAATATATTTTAACAGGTGATAAAATGTGGCTTATATGTGACAATGTTTCAGTCGAAAAAGGCGGTGGACTGACAAGCATTAATCTACAAAATCAACCCAAAAACTGAACTCCATGTTGCGCGTGTAGTTGGACTGGTTAGGTATTAATCACTTAAAACTCAATTAAAAAACACATGAATATTTATAAGTCCAGTAGTTGCAATATGTCCATAAACGTTTGATCGAAAAGCGCTTTGTGCTTGTCAATCTGGAAAAAAGAACATTTTTCTCGGCCGTTATAACGCAATGAATGAATAACGGAGAAAAAAAATGGAACTCGGTTAGTTTGTTACACCGAACACACCAGATTAACCTGACCTTGTACAAACTGATTATTACAGTTTTTCGAGCGCTGCAAAATGATTTGAAGGTGAAAAAATATCAGATTTTACTATAAACCTGCAGAATTTTACTCAAAATGAAACGAAGTGCTGCCTGATAGGTGAAATAAGTCATTACAAACAATGGTGGGGATATAATTAAACAAAAGACAATTATATTAATTTTTTCAAGAATAAAGAAAAACTGAAATTATTTTATGATTCAGTTTAATAGTTACTTAACTTAATCTAATACACCACACGACCAGAGTAGTAGCACACACACAAAATATATATATATATATATATATATATATATATATATATATATATATATATAGATAGATAGAGAGAGAGAGAGATAGATAGATAGATAGATAATATTATTGGTAAATATACACAAACATATGCAAAATATATATACATACATGTATGCACATACATATATATTTTTTGAATAAAAAAATTCCAAGAGGATAGAATCTAGGTAGAACTCAATGTCCAGCACAGAGTAAAGATATAATAATAAAAAGGCTTATTAGTGTTTAAGCCTTTATATATATATATATATATATATATATATATATATATATATATATATACATATATATATATAACAATCGGATGTCTACCATATTGATGAGCTGTGATACAGCGAAACAGTCGGTCTGTGGGATGACTATTTATGCTCTCCTTCGCCAAATGAGAATTATGGAGAAAAGGGATATTTTAACGACTGCTGCTGCATTAATGCATCGCTCTTCGTAAGAACTGAGCGCTCTAGCGGACGTCATGGCATTTTATATACTCCGAATATAATTGGCGTTTAAAAAAATTCCCTTTATC
>OZ010589.1:93208750-93340161 GCA_963932145.1 Acanthosepion lycidas | reverse complement strand
CTGTGTGTCTGTGTGTGTGATGGACTCTCCTGTCAATTTTGACGTATGAGGATCCGAAACATCATATATTTTTATATTTGTGTCGCATATGACACTTCAGTACAGCTAGTGACCTGCATACAAGTCCACACATTGTGCAACATCGAGGATCTCGGGAGATAGCCACAGGGATATTTGCTGATGCTTTTCGACTCATTTCGCCTTCGGAAAGGTGGTTTGTTCCTCTTGGATGCACCTGGACAGACAGCTAAAACATTCATCACGAAGCTCTTCCTGGATAATTAGTAGCGTTCACGCGAACAGGTCAAAGGTCATGTTCGCTGTTCACCCCTTATTGTCAGACACAGAGGGTGTAAGTGAGTAAACACTAAAGGCGAGGTATAAGTAGACGTTTACACGAATTAAGGGGCTGGGGGGAATTATTAGTGTTTACACCCACAGGTCAAAGGTTGTTTTTGCAGTCACCCTCTTTAATCAGACAATGCGCAAAATGTATTAAGGAATATGGTGATGAAATTTGAAAATTGGGGCAATATAATCGTTGGGCGGTAATAAGGGGGAAAGTGAGTAAGCACTAAGATCTTGATTAAAGCAGTTGTTGACACCAAATAAGACGCTGAAAGACGGGATTTAATAGTGTTCACGCCTACATGTCAAAGGTCATGCTGGCAGTTCACACAGTGTTATCACACCACGGGCGTTTAATTAAATAGCAGAAGGTTAATCAGTTTAATCAAATAAATCGTAAATTTAAAGCAAATTAACTTGATACAAAATAACTACACTGTCCGTGTAATGTTCCGGTCGGGCTACCTGTTGATTCCACCAAGCAGGATCTCAGATGTACGTAGTCTATTCAGAATATATCCAGTTATTTAATACTAACTTAAAAGATGCACTCCGTATGGACATTTAAGCTAGCTCCTGTGTAGAGATAATTATGAAACGAAAGGGATCTCTGGTCCAACTTTATAAATAGGAATAATAACTATGAAGAAATAACTTTGAATTCTTCAATTCACTCCATGGGACTTGTATACCACACTGAGAATTAAAGATTCGAGCTATAAGTCCAATCCCGGCCAAAAGACCGAGTTGGGCCGAAACTCCAGAAATTGAGATCTTCAATTCCCAAACACCGTGGAGCTTCAATTCTGTTGAGTTCTTCAAATCAAAAACTCTGCGAAACTTCAAAATCTCACGTCACGAAACTTCTCATATTATTAATAATAATGGCGTTTTCTCACATAGTAAAATATATGAAAAAACGACATTATTTTTGCACCGACCTAATAACTCTGATTCCTTGGCGTTTTCAAGAAATAAAACTGATTTCCTCAATTCAAAGAGATTTTAATGTGAATTTAAAAACAAAACGTTTTAAATTCAGAAATAAATATCGGACAAAAATATCAATGTTGGATGTTCAAGGACCAGGTGAAAGCACTTTTTTAATCCCGGGATTCTGATTCCAAAAATGTCTCTGTAGAGCAAGTGTTCTCTGAATTAAAGAAGACACTGACGGACAGAGAGTATTTTCCGTTTATTTAATTAGATTAAAGTATAAAATAGCTTGCCTGGGTTAATGTCGAGTTACTCCTCATTAGATTACTCTCCTTGGAACATTAAACACTTATTCCAGGTTCTCTTCCATTTTTCAAAATAATTTGCAAAAGTCATTTTTCACGATCGTCCCCAGCTGCCTTGCTGCGTCCATTTTAGCTACGACAACAGTCGTAAAGAACTAAATCTAGACACTAAGTGGGTGTGCCACGATGTGATGTTTTGGTCCTAACTCCCACCCAAGAATACTCAACATGTATTTTCTCTTTTCAACCCGTCCGGTCGATCTGAAAACGGCCGTCAGTAACTAGACAAGCACACTCAATAGCGTTTTGCTGCCGTAGGGAGAGTGTCAACAACTGATTTTTTATTTATATTTTTGTTCGCCTAATACCAAGCAGTACGGCTATTCAGATAATGAGGTTGTTCTTTCGGATATAAGGCGGATAACGCTAGACTTAAAGAGGCTGAAAATTAAAGTGATCGAGGAAACATCCTTCCTGATTGCTTACTAATTTGTAATTTCTAAAGAAGGAATTAATTGTTTACTCATTAATTCGACAGATTTCATCATTTAAAAGTTATTTTTAGCGGATACTCATATTTGAGTAGACCTTCCGTTTATTTATTTATTATGAAAACGGTATATTTATTTATTTGCTTTTATCTGCATGAATATTTGAGAAATATGAATTTCCATTAAAAATAAAGTTTAACTGATAAAATCTGTCGGATTAATAAAAAAAAATCAATACTTCTTAAGAAACTACTTTGTTGAGGTTTGTAAAAAAATCTGAGTAGACATGAAATTTCGAGAATCTATAACGAGATGGGTTTCGCTTAAAGACACTATTCAACTTCGCCTGATCGGCATTTGTCTTTCGTGGCTGACTCAGCATGAACATATCGACCGCTTCCAGGAGAGACGCAGGTTCGAAACCTAATGGAAGGTGCGTATTTTATTTAATAAGATTTCTTGGATATTCAGGCCAGTAGTCGAAAATAAATAAATATACAGTTTAAGAAATAATATAATGCGTGTCCGGAAAGAATAATGTTTACTAATACAAATCCTTCTCAATCTGAAATGAAGTTGGTCAAAACACTTGTTGATTAGTCTAGAACAATACACCGATTAATTATAGTCGTAGATCTTCCTAAACTATTATCGATTTAAATATTGATTATCAATCAAACGGGATATCGATAAAATTTTGTCTTTTTTTTTCTTACGGCTTGACTGTAAAGAGATAAGCATAAGTAAACATAATATAACGCCGTGAGAATTAAAATCTGTGACCACTATGAATCTTATTCTTCAGCAAAAACCATGCTATACAAACACAGACACACAGACACACAAACACATACACAGACACACACACACACACACACATATATATATATATATATATATATATATATATATATATATATATATGTAGTGGTGGAATTCAGCGGGTTCGCGCGGACTTTTTCTTGGAATTTTATGAGCTTAGCGAACCCGTTGCTAGCTGAAAGCCGAAAAAACTGCTAATGTTAGATTTTTTAGAAATTATAGTCACAGGTGACTGAATAAATGTTAATACAAATTTCATGATCTGCCGAACTTACTAGAGCCAGGCACTTGGAATATTCAAGAAATTGTTCTTCCCTGGAAAGCTCCGGAGGAAAAGCTGGATAACTTCGGTAAAATTCATCACAATTTTGCCATAAATGATTTTCGTGACTATGTGGAAAATGTTCTGAAACACTTGCTTCATCAAAGTGTACAAAAAGCGAACCCTATTATCAATACGACTGCTATCAGTTCTTCCGAGGCAGAAAGAGGTTTTTCAAGGGATGGATATTAAAGAGGAAAATGTCACAAACCTGGTGACAATTAATCCTATTGGTCACCCCATACATTTATGACGTGTTACTCCCTTTCATTAAAACATGGCTTAGAAAAAAAATCACTATAAAGATGACAAAAGAGTGAGGAAAAAGCTGAAGACTATGATGACAATCAAGTTTCTGTTTGGACATTTCTAAAATGAAAGATCATGAATAAAAGATTTTAAAGTATTTCTTTTAATTATTTTTCCTTTCAAAACGGTATCGTGCAGTCATCACCCTTGTGGCAACAAGACAAAATTTTGCCTCTTAAAACCAACATAACAGCTGTCCTGTGCGGGGACCAAATGTCAACGCAATTTTCAAAGGACCTTCTAGCAGTCAGTGACGGATGAAGCTGGGGATATCTCAGTTTCACAAATAAAACTCCGTTGTAAATACTGTTCACGGCCATTTTATTTTTATTAGGTTGGTGTAAAAATGATGTCGTTTTCTCACTTATGTTACTATGTAAGAAAACGACATTATTTTTGTACCAACCTAATAGATCTGGCTAACAGTTACGGAAACTTCAGTTCATTGTGCGAGAGAGGAATATTGGCTCCTGAAAACCAGTTTTGCGAGAATCAATGAACAACTGCCGAAATGCCTACTGTGAAGCCTAGAAAGTCACTTGACACCGTTGCAGATCCACAAGAGGTAATTCACTATCCAGTAGAGATTATAAACTCTTTGAACCCCCGCTGGACTACTGCCCCATTCATTGCCCCAGTAATGTTTCTGAAGAATTTAGAACCTCCTAGAGTCTACAATGGAATCCACCTTGTGGTTAAGATTTTGATCCTACATATTATTGAGGTCATTGTTGTATGGGAGAGGATGTATTCATACCCAAGATACCTCTCATTCTATCAGGTGCGGAAAATTTCCCATTAATACTTTGTCAATCATCAAGACTCAAAGACAAACGCTCTCCACAGAAGGTCTATATTTATGGGAGACAGGCATCTCCCATGAACGGCTATATGTTGGTCCTTCTTGATTGCGAAGTAAAACAAATTTGTTCGCTTTCACTTCAAACGGAAAAAAACTAAAAACGTTGTCTAAAGAGAAGTGTTGTAGGCTTTTCACATGTTCACACCCGTAGTCACACATTCTGTAACACTTCAGTCCTTCTGGTTTGCCCCTGTGTCCCCAAATGATTTATCGTTTTGTTTAACTCCTACTGTGTCTATTTCCTTTTTGACGGGCTTAAATTCCGCGTCTGTTTCACTAGAAGCCATTTCCATGTTATTGGTATACTACCGTCTTTGCTGTACATAAACGAAAAAAAAAAGCCCGTCTAAACTGTAACACTCTCTGAGAACGCCGTCAAGCCCTTTTTAGAGCTGCCAATATTTAATCTTTACACACTCAGGGTTTCTCCTTAAACTGACACTTCTTTCAAGCATCGCTATGATAAAGACCCCGAGCAACGCCGGGTATCTCTGCTAGTACGATATATATATATATATATATATATATATATATATATATATATATATATATATATATATATATATGCCGGGTGTAACAGCAAAATTGTCCATTTGTTAGATTTATCTTTGAACCGTTGTTTCTTAGAAATGATTAAAGATATCTTACTGGAATTCTCCGAGGTTTTTATAACACTATCGAATTCTACTTTGAGCAATAAAAATGCATAGTTACTCTCCAAGCTTAACAGACGAATGGTGATAAAATCGATAATAAAGGAAAATGACATGTTCATCATAAATTAATCAGAGTTAAGAATCGGAAGTTCATGAAGGACTGAAATAAAGTTCAAATACATACACACACACACACACACACACACACACATATATATATATATATATATATATATATATATATATATATATATATATCTCAGGAGCATTTTTCAACTTATTCAAGATGCTCTTCGCGCTTTCTAACCTTCTAACTTTCTGTCCTGGTGTAACAATTTGCCTCAGAGGTTTCACGTACGATTTCATTTTCAAATCTTTTTTTCACTTCTCTTTGGACTGCTATAGCTGAAACTCCTCTCTCACGCACCAAACGTCTTATGGATTGAGTTGGATCTTTTCTAATCGATCTCTTTATCTCTTGGTTAAAATGATGATCCCCCTACCTGTTGTGACCTTCTGATCCAGTTTTCCTCTTTTTTAAACTTATTCATCGTTCTCTGGATCGTTCTTGAATGAACTTTGAAGATGGAAGACAGAGTATGTATGTTGTTAACATTACAGAAAGATCTTTTTTCCTCTCACCGTTGCTCAAGTGGGTTTGACACAAAACGATTTTAACCTGTTCTCTTTCTAGCCGAATAACTCAAAAGGTTTTTCAGTGATACTTACGACAAATGTTGTCAAGATGGCTAAACCTCTTATCTGAAAACCTGGGAAAAATCTCAATGAGCTTTTTTTAGATATTAAACATTTTGTGCGATGGACGATTATGGCGTTACACCCGGTATATATATATATATATATATATATATATATATATATATATATATATATATATATATATATATATGTTTGTGTGTGTCTGTGTCTGTGTATGTGTGTGTGAGCGTGAGCTCGTGTGTGTGTCATGTCAGTCATGTTCTTCCATTTTTGAAAACCTTGTGCCACACTAAGCTTAGCCACAATCTGATAGTTAAAAAACCTAAAACTAATTAAAAGACACTAGTGAGAAGAAAGAACAATAAAATAACAGGTTCAGGAGAACAGAAGATGGCGATTCGCGTTGTATTTAAAATTCTGAAGTTCGTAGGTGCCAGGAAAGCAAGAAACCAGAAGAGAATTTTACAGGTAAGAAGTGCGAAAGAAGAAACTATTAGGATATAACTTACGGTTACTAGCTATTTGTACAGAAAAAAGATTATACCTAGTTGCCGTTCTAGTCAATATATCAAGGAGAGCTCTTTAGAAGAATTGCCATGAAAATAATTATAGAGGAGACAGAAGTATGCCACCTCATGGGGATAGGAAAATGACTGAGGTCAAGATACCAGGTCGGGATACATTATATGACCTTCTTTGGATTTTGCCGAAAACATCGAGATATATTGCTGGAGAACAAGACCAGATATGACGGCAATATTCAATGCACGGACGAATGTAGGTCAGTTTCTCTACCTGACAAACGAACCAATCATTATAAAATGAATCTCACTGAACATTTCAAATATACAACGTATTTTTTTACGAAAGACTTTCCAGGGAAGAAAGGTAAATTTAATGTGTTCGGACTACAAATAAAGATTTATTTCCTGTGGTCTTCGCCTGGCGAGAAAGTCCATGTTATCTGACTAATGCGCTTGTAACTGTTGATTATTCTCTATTCCTAAGTTAGAACACCTCATAGTTACAATTGAAATTAGAATAATTATTTCATATCAGACGTGAGAATGAAGTGCTTATCAAATATTAAATTTTTCGCAAAAGCAAAACTTCATGAAGCCTATTTTCATTTAATACGCTCGAGCACGGACTCTTCCACGGACTCGCATACCACTGTCTTCCTCCGTATTCCAACTGTAAGGAGAAAGTTTATCTTTAAAGTAGCCATTTCCCACAAAGATGCTTCTTTGTGGAACAGGCGCATGCATCGATGCTTCCCTAAATATGACAATCTTGATGTAATGGAATAACCTCTCACCCCCATGAGTGATTACACTATAGGTAGTAACTAACCTATAAGTATCTGTAAGTCAACGGAATACAGAGATTAGTTGGGATCTGTTTCAGCTGTGCTGTCAAACTCTCTGCCTTCGGGCAGAGAGGAACGGGGACGAGGCTTTGCCAAAGGGCAGAGTCTCGTCCGGGGAAGTAGACAGACCCGAACCCGTTTATGCGGGTTCTACGGGCTCGGGTTGCCCCACATTAAATTTGGTCTTGTGCTACATCCTACCCCGTGGGGAGGTTGGTAAATATTACTAGCTGGGATCTGTTCTAGCTATGCTGGTCAAACTCTTTGCCTCCGGACAGAGAGGGTCCCTAGACGAGGCTATGCCGAAGGGCAGAGTCTCGTATCGGGAAACAGCTACCAGACCCCGTTTTATACAGGGTCTATGGTGAATTTGTGGCTGAGCCTACCGGTTCGGTAACCCCACATTAAATTCGGCCTTGTGCCACATGCTACCCCGTGGGGAGTTTGATAAATATTACCAGCTGGGATCTAATGAGTACGACTCAGGCTTACGCGAGAAAAACCGACGCTCCAATAGTAGCACTCACTACTGTATTGACTTGTGCGACCTTGTGCATAAATGTTACCTTTAGTCATATTGTACTGGTTTTTACAATAAAACTTTACTTATTTTATTCATCTTGTTTTTCAAGTATATATTCCTACTAGCAGCAAGACCCGGCGTTGCCCGTGCTTGATTCAAAAATCGTACGCCATCACTTGACTTAAAATATTTTTGCTCTTCCTTGTCTTTAAAGGAGTGCCCTTTGCCGTGCTGATGTTGCTACATGCCTTACTTCTTGCTTATCTCACACTGCGAATTTTTTCTAAGCTCTATACCAAACATTAAATCTATTACGAAAAAGAACTAAACAAAATGAACACAAAACGATCAGCTTCAAAAAAGGACTCGTAACTGGAAAAACCGAATGATAAAAGAATGTTAACAACAAATACTTTTTCACACCCAATTCAGTTCTGCGGAATCAGAATCAATGTTGAGTTTAAGCAAGCGAATGAGCCAATTGGAGTAAAGTGTCATGCAGATTTTAATTTTTCGCACTTGAGACGAATGCTGCTATCGATTTTTTTGCATGCTAGCATGCTAGTTAACATTCGTGTCAGTCAGCTGTTGGCTGTCACGCTGGCCAATAGAATCTTCTTGCCTATTCGTGGCAGCCAGCTATTGGCTCTCGCTCTGGCCAGTAGAAAATGGCCGCAAACTACATGAAAACTGCCGTAGAAGCATGAAAAAATCGATTATTTCCACTACCGATGGGAGTTAGGAAATGCAAAGTCGGTTCTGGTCTTCCCGCTAACTAGGAGCATGTGCATGTAAATTCTGGTGCAAATCCGTCGAAAATTGCGGCGGTGCATTCGTCTCACACACACACAAACACACACACACACACAAACACACACACACACACAAACACACACACACACATATCCTGCCTTTTATAGATAGATATTAGCACGGAATATAATACATCTTAAATTCTTACTTCCAATCACGGTAACTTTCACTCATATCAAACCTTATTGATCATAACAATTTTAAATTTAACCCTCTGCCTTATGTGACGCTCTAGGTTTCGGTGGACTTTTATATGAAAGATGTTCATGGAACGCGGTGTTATTACTAAACTGATGATCGTGCGACATATTTATGGAGATATAGTTCCGCTTGGCATAGGTTAAACATAGTAAAAATGAATTTAAAAACAGGAGCGAGAGAAGCGAAAGGGAAAAATATAATGCAAAGAAGGAAGAATAGCAAAGAGATAAGTTAAAAAGAAAACAAAAAGAATAGAAAAGAAACGCTATAAAAGGCGAACGAAAAACAAGAAGGAGAAAACCGAATAAAAAAAAAAAAGAAGAAAAAGACAAGAGGACAAGTAAGAATGCGAAAGAAAAGAAAAAATAAAAGTGAATAAAAAATAGATATTCGCGTGGGTGAGACATTTGACTTTCGAGTGACGCCATTTGCAAAGCGATAAAATCGATTCACATCACTGGTTCTGTCTATGCGCCTCTTTTATTTCTTTTACGCAGTGAATTCATGCGAAATGTCCGCCATAATGTTGGGCAATATTTTTAGTCACTGCGTTGGCTCGGTGTACGCACGATGGTGTTAAGAGTTCAATTCCACTGGGGTGAAAAGTTAAGAAAAGATGTTTCTTCTTCGAGACAAAAGTCAGTAGAACAGCATGGCGGAAACGTTTTTCGCGATTCGTGTAAGACCTGTCACCTTCTATTTGAAACTTCTGTCGCTCAATTTTTTCTCCCTTGGTGATAAACATGATGTCGTTCGGAATGAATTGTCACAATTTTTGAGAGTTCCAGAGACAAAACACTCAATTCGAAGTAACACATTTTATATATTTATTTATTTTTTTTTTTTGACAAATACATAATCATCAACTTTTAATACCATAGAACCTTCAAAGGAAGTATGCGATCATGGCTCTCCACATATTCTTTTTCTTTATTATATGTGAATTACTATGCGTACGTGGGAAAGACAGTAGAGTGCTTTTCTTTTGCTTTAAACACCGTCCGGAATTCAGAGTTTTCCTTCTTTTAGACTGGTTGCCAATCAAGCCTAGAGATGCCTATCTACAACCAGGGGACTGGAGAGATAAGAATTGTACGAAAGTGAATGCAATAAAGATATCTGTGTGAATGTGAATGCAAAAAACAGGACAAAGCTCCGCTTTCTGTTCCGATAACCGTTAAGCTATACGCAAGTACATCCTAATAAGTGGCAAAAGATTACTATAAAACGGTTTTATGTACCGTATACAATGGCCTACAAGGAGACTGTCCGTATAAGACGACCAATTATTTGCAAGTTAAAATATAGATTTCGGGCTATTTTCGACGTACAAGACGACCCCCCGCCCTGCCAAATCGCATTTTACAATGTATTGTATTGAATTAAATAAATTCCGTGAGCATATACATTCTTTTCACTCAAATTCTAAGGGAAAAAATGGTGGGGAGAAATTGTCGATTAACTACGACAATCTACAATACTTCATGCCTAGGTACTTTGTTTTCGGTAGGGTGCTGCGGTAGCCTGAATGACTTTTTCCCGCTAACCATCCATTCGTCCACTGTTCTTGAATGCTATCTTTAAACGGCTTGTCGAGACACACATCCAGTTGTGTTTTTTGTTCAACATTATTGGAAAAAGGCGGCAAGGCAACCGTCAAAATCGCCCATTCTAACAACTTACCAAAAAAACAGAGGATTTAATGTTCACATTTTATACCTGGAGTATAAAATGGCCCCCAGCATTTTTATCGGGGTGGTTATGGTTAAAAGGTCGCCTTCTATCCGAAGTCAGGGACATAACTGAAAGATGATAAACGCCATACGGCATACCGAATCGTGCAACTCCGACTTTCAAGACTCGCATATCATATTCTGTCCTTCTTTTCCTTTTTGGCGCACTTATACACTAGCTAATTAGGCAGTCATTTACGTATCACTACAATATTATTATTTTTTTTACTAATTCAATATTATTAATGTGTCACTAATTTCAATCTATTTCGTTATTTTTGCTTTTTATTATTTTATTAGCAGTTTTAATACATTTTATTATTCTTGCTTTTTAGATGCAAAGCTACCTATGTAAGAAAAAGATAAACTATTAAGGACACTAAGTGATGTTGTAGAGGCCTGTCACCATTATGTAAGCGCGTGTACTACATATATTTATCGTTTGACTAGGAAAGGCGGGATTAAGGACAATGCGTGGACGCAATGCAATTAATATTTAAAAAAATAGCACATAGTATAAAATACAAAACAGAATTTAATTATTCAAAACATAACAATTGAATTTATTAGTGTTTGATGTACATGCATATAAACTGAAGGTTTGATAGATTTATGTCTCTTAGATTTGTAAATATTTGTAGCTGAGCTCATAAAGAAGAAGTAATTATTAAACTGTATTTTAGAATAATAAAGTTCCTTTAAGAAATGTGAGTTGTAAACCTTTGTAAGAGTTCAGAAGAGATTTTAGAGTTCGTACTTGCGTGAAATGGTAATGTTCTTTAACGTCTGACTAAATGGTCAAGAGGAGAGTTCTTTTTGGCAGCAAGGATTGAGATGCAAGAGAGACTGAAGAGGTAAGAGTTCGTACTTGCGTGAATGTTGGTAATGGTCTTTAACGTCTGAGCGTAAGGTTAAGGCGGGAGTTCTTGAAGATTACATAGATGACGGAAGAGAGAAACAGGAAGGAGAAAGATGAATGAAGAGAAACAACGAAGAGAACACGAGGGCGCTTATTCATGTTTTGTTTATATATGGCTGTGTATCACGTGGGAGGCTCAGAACATATTGAGCGGGAAAAGAGATTTGTCGCGTGCAGGCGGTTTGATTGGTCGGAACTGACCAATCAGCGAGCTAGTTTTGAGTAGATCAACCAATGAATGCTTGTCGCATGATTTCTATGTACTGTGTGCATGTAATGGTGGTGATAGTTATTACAATGTAATTTATTGCCTAATAAGCAGAAGGCAGTAAAAGCAAGAAAATATTGTTACCTTAGCTATTTTAAAGATTTTCTAAGCGTAGCTTACATGTAGCACAAAGCCGAATCTATGAGGCATCCAGTGAGGATCGAACTCACTTTTCAGTAGTAACTGATCTAGCATGACAAGCTTGCTAACCATTGCACCACGCCGAGCTGCCTAAAAAAATAATTTAGAACGTTAAAATTTGAAAACTGAACGATATATATTTTTACAGAAGCCTTGTAATAATGGCCTGCGAGATTGACATGCTAGTCAATGCCGCAAGGAGGAACATCTCTTCGATTTTTTATGTTTCAGATTTAGTGAACGGAAGTATTATGTTCCAGCAGAAACTTGTAATGAGATTTTCTGGGGACAAAAAATAAACAATTTTTCTGCGCTATATAACATATTTTTGTTAGCCTAATCCGTTATTCGATGAACTTTAACTGGGATCGACCAATGATTTTCGGACTAAAATTTCACAACTCGGCAAGTAAATAAGAATATACGCATGGCCCGCTGATCGGAAAAAATTCCGCTGAGGTCGTTCTTTTGAGTTTTTACGATTTTGATTGTGAATATTAAGTTATATAAACCAGTCGGGCAACCTGCGGATAGGTTGGAAACTACTGACACGAAAATGATCAAATAAATCAAAATTACATTAATATTGCATCGATTTTTTTCTGCAATTTACACAGAGAAAAAAAGTATAAACGCTTCACTAATATTATGCAATATACCAGAATGATAAAATGAGGCTACCAATGTTACTAAAATGAGGCTACCAATGTTACTAAAATGAGGCTACCAATGTTACTATAAATGTTACTAAAATAGTTGAAGATGGAAATTCTTCATTGGATAAAATGGCAAATCTGATGAAAATTAAATATAATTTTGTTAAAAATCAAAAATAAAGATGATTCATTTCATTTTTACGGCTTATCAACCCTTTAGTGGTTATTTAAAACCAAAACATATTTTGGATTATAAGAATATTTTTTTTTAAGCAAATGAATACTACATTAACAACATTTTGGTGAATGACGACGATTTTTACAGATACAAGTCCTACTATTTAGCCCATAACTTATGAGGGAGGACACAGATTCATACCTTTCCCAAGAGTATTTACGCGAGGGGTGAGTGAGTGTAATCAAAGCGAGTGAAACTAGAACATGGCTCTCGAATTTCTCATTCCGTGTCGCACAACTACTAGAAGAAGAAGAAGAAGCAACAACAACAGCAACAAAACAAGACATCGATTTAATAAATGAATAGGAAGATCTCTGGAAAGTTACTCAGCAAAAGCACCCACAAAAGAAACAAGAAGGAAGAGGACATTTTAACTAAATTTTCACACAGTACAAGACTTAAAAGTTAGAGTGTTACTGACTGTGGTTGCTATATGCCCGTAAAGAGGAAAAAGTAAGTAAGCAGATTATGCGAATACGTAGGATAGTTAACGTTTGACCCTAGCCTTGAAGAGGTTAAGATTTTACAGGTCTGGGGAGCATCCTCTCAGGAGGTTGTTCCATAATGTAGTAACTCTACGGAAGAAGCAGTGAATATAACTTACTTTCTCACCAAGGAAATACAAAAGGAATGAGGACGGTTGGCATAGATTAGATGGTTTTAGAGTAGATGACGGAAGAGAGAAACAGGAAGTAGTCGCCCTCGCCAAAAGGGCCACATGAAATTGTAGCTGAGTAAATGAAACAAGTAAGAGAGAAAGGAGAGAACAAAGAGTGAGAAGGAGAAAATGAACTGAATGTTTGGGAGAAGATGAAGGTGTAGAAAAACGGAAAGGAACAAGATAAAGCTGAAGAGGGAGGAAGGGGAGGAGAAATATATAAAATGGGCTAGAAAAAGAAAAAGAGAAAAGAATAGAAAGAATAGGAGGACAGAACGATAATAAATCGTAAATTATAAATATTTGCATTGATTGATTCGTTTTTTTACGGTCTATCAACCCTTTGCAGAATTTTTTTTCAGATTGCAAGAATATCTTCTTTTTTCGGGTGGGTGTTATTGTCTTTCAGGAATGACTAGTTGAAGAATACGTTGAAAAAAAGCTGAAGAGAATAACTCATTTAACACGAAAGTGAAAATGTGAATAAACACACACACATATGCACACACAGATAAAATAATGACGTTTTTTGACGTATTTTTAACGTCAGAAAACGACATTATTACGTCATTATTTTTGCACCAACCTAATATATATATATGTATGTATATATATATATATATTAGGTTGGTGCAAAAATAATGACGTAATAATGTCGTTTTCTGACGTTAAAAAATACGTCAAAAACGTCATTATTTTTGCACCAACCTAATATATATATATATATATATATATATATATATATATATATATATATATATATATATATATATATATATATTATATATATAGTCAAATATAACAGAAAATGTATGTCTATTATGTCTAATCATGAGCCGTTCTATGTTCGTATGTTTGTTTTAATTTCGGGAAAAAATAAAGACAAAAATTGTCCAATATTTGCATACTTTTCTTATTAAGTTGGTCCTAAATGTAAGTTTTCGGCTCACGTGAGCCAACTTCAGAGTATTTAGAATGTTGGATAGCTTTTATTTTCACCCGAAATTAAAGCAAAACTACGGACATTAGAACTGCTCATGATCAGGCATAACAGATCTTCATGGCATGTAATATTTAACAATATATGTTTAAATAACGATCTTCCGTCCCAATACACTAAATTCAAATTATATGAATATATATATATATATATATATATATATATATATATATATATATATATATATATATATATATATATACACTTACGTCTATATATATACACATTCATATATATATATATATATATATATATATATATATATATACATATATATATATATATATATATATATATATATATATATATATATATATATATATATCAGTGAAAAGAATTAACTATATCTTCAAGTACGTGTAAAAGGGACATGACTTTTGAATTAAGAGACAACCCTTCGGCAGATCGTGAGCAGAATCAAGCTTGCGATGGAATTACTAATTACCTTGCTTGCCGATATGTTTCTCCTCCGGACGCTACGTGGATAATACCAGAGTTCAAGCTACATGACACTTCTCACAGTCTACAGACTTGCTGTACATTTTGAAAACCAGCAAAGAGTTTACTTTCACAGACGTAACGCTCAACAAGTTGATCAGGCACACAGTGATCGTAACGCTATCCCCATTGCATGGTTTTAACTATATGAGCATGATGATGATGATGATGCAAATTATCACTTGTACCCTGATATTACACTACGTTATGTGTTTAATAAGCTCACTAGAACATGGGTACCAATGCAAAGGAATACCAATATCAATAGTAGAATGTATGCATTTTATCTTGCGAATTTTTCTGCGGCATGTTTTAGGCGCCGTTAGCTTTCAGGATTTGCGCATTGTAGAATGAAAATGTTGCCAACATTTAAGGCAGCATGTTTGAGATATCCTCTTCTCTCAAAGGATGACACACTGAAACACGCATTGGTAGAAGCTCCTGCCTTATAGTTGGGTGTTATGCTTGCTTACCTGTGCATGTATATAAATCCTACAAATACACTTCACCTGTGAACCACTCGCAAAGAATCCATGATTGAAGATTTCTTGCACTAAGGTTTTAATGTAGACCACGCAGAAAACATGACACTGCACTCAATTGGTACAATTCTCATAATGGCATTAATTGTTTAGCAATTGGATAGTATGAACTTATTGAAGAACCTCAGCTTGACCATCATAAAGACCTCGATCACCCAGCCATTGCAACACCTGATAACAGAGACTGATTACTAATACTGTGTTTGAATCTGTACATAAGAAGAGGAAAGGTGAGATGTCCAACCATTCCTCTTTCTATGTAGATGTAACAAGAGGTTATGTTAAAACTTATACGTTTAATACCATAATTTCTTAAATGCGAAGGAACATCTGCAACGTGCGCAGTGGTGCTTGGACGAGCATTGCTTCTTCACTAATGTCAAGTGGAAAGACTATCGATAATTTCTCCAAATTGCCTTCCCCACTCAGTGAGGCCATAGATTGTAATGTAATGTAATCTCCACTTTAGACTATGCAAATTATTTACAAAACCTAGATTTGATCGTCTTGGATGAGGATTCTATGATCGCTTCATTTTCTATTAATGATATTGATAAAGCCTTGCGGGATATCACTGACATTGCTGCTGGTTTTGGTAGCAAAGTTGTGCTCTTGCGGCGGGAATTTAGGCAGGTCCTACCCATATTGCCAAGATCAAAAATTCAGCATGGCCCTTGCATCTTAGAAATGGAACATCATCAACTTCACAAGATCCTAAACTTCCTGTTGATAACAAAGAAGTGCCTCAAATTTCATGCGCTGACGGCTCTCTGGTGGATGATATATTCAACAACACATGTGAGGAAAAGATAAGGAGTAGAGTAATTGTTTCACCAAAGAAATTAGACTGTCCCCTGATCAATGAAGAAGTTTTGAGACAACTTCCAGGTGACTGCTGCACCTATTATAGTAAAGATAATGTTTTGATAGATGATCCTACTGAGGCTGAGCGCTACCCACTTGAATTTCTAAACTCTTTGACACCATCAGGAATGCCTCCTCATAAATTGAGTTAAAAACTCGGCTCAATAGTAATGTTTCTTCGTAATATTTCTATCCAGAATGGACACTGCAATTGTACAAGACTGGAAGTGGTGGCTATGCATATGTATATTGAGGCTTCCTTGGTTAGTGGCTAACTAATTGACACTCTTGTTCTCATCCCCAGAATAAAGCTAGCCCCAAGCGACTCGAACTTGCCATTCCCCTTGGAGAGAAACGAGTTTCCTGTACTTTTGTCATATGCAATATCTATTATCAAGTTACATGGGCAGACATTTGAGAAGGTGAAATTGTTCTTATCTCAGCCAATGTTTAGTCACGGGCAGTTGTATATTGTATACTCTAGAGCTCGCAGACTCTCAGATGTAAGGATTAAGGTGATCAAAACAGAGAGACAAGGAAGGGGACAAGGACGAACTGTTACTAAGAACATTGTCTAGCGGGAGCTACTCACTTGAAGGACTGGAGTGTCTTCAGAAATCCTGGAGACCCTTGAATACATTACGTCTGTGTCCTTGGTCTATATATATATATATATATATATGTGTGTGTGTGTGTGTGTGTGTGTGTGTGTGTGTGTGTGTTTAGGCAGCAATCCTTCTTTCATGCACATTTCCTTAAAAATGACAGACAACGTGTTTTTATTTAGTTGTTTATACGATTTCTCATGCGATTTAATATTATTTTTCTTTTCGGATTATAAATTATATAAAAACTGTCCGAATGTTCTTTTTATCCGAGCGCTTTCGGCTATACATTTAGCCATTTTGAAGGATTATATTTTATCTGTTAAAATTAGTAATATTTTGTTGTATGCATGTTTTATAAAATGTTTTCATTTTTTTGTTTCAAAACACGGTCAAGATATTATGTCCACGTTCCAAGTTAATATTATTAAGTGTTGGTTTCTTTGTTTTTATTAATAAGGCTTCCATTATTTTTAGCTTTTTTTGCATGTGGATGATATTATTATATTAGTGTTGTCGACAAGTATGTTCCAAATATTGGCCGGTAGGTCTCCATGAATATTTAAATGAGATCTAATTGAGCTATGGTCAGAAAGGTGTGCAGTTAGTCTGCCTGTTAAACATGTTGTAGTGTGGCCTATATAATTATTTACGAAAGTTAATTGTTGAGGAATTTGGGCATTTAAAAATATTTGCCCTATTTAATTTTGTTCTATGGGGTGAATTATTATTTTTAACTATAAGGTTAGAGGTTTTAAATTTTTATAATAAATAATTAATCTATTTTTTTTTTGCTATTGTCAACTGGTGTTATGCATATTTTTATAATGTTCTCAATTCATCCTGTTTATAATTTTTGTTCATCTGATTTTAATAAAAAATATTAATATTATTGTTTATGTTTTTATTCTCGCCATTGCTATTAGCTACATTATATATATATTAGAGGTAATAGATCCGTTGGTATATAATCCAGGTGGATCCTAGTAATATCAATTATTAAAACTGATTCACAAAGAGAGCTCAATCTATTTATTATAACATAGCAAATCTAAAAATATTTATAAATGTAACCTTCACGCTACCATAAAATTCTCACTGACAAAATAACAGACACATATAAACTAGATAGATATAACAGTAGAATATTCAGGATTGACACCGAAACTATCAAGATAGCTAATAACCTAAATATTGCAAATAAAATCGGAATGATTCATACGAAAGTCACTTACTTTTTATTTAAGGACCACAAGCCTAACTTCACTAATAGTACAGTCTAGACTAATAAATACAACAAAAATTAAATAGGTCTATTCTAAAAATATAATAAAAAATAAACGACAAAACTACTAGTCACAAACTGTGCTAATCTTTTGAAGGATTCGTCAGATAGTAACAAATGGTTCGTCAATATGAGTAATAAGTTAAGAGTGATTTCTAAGTTAATAGTTTTAAATTTACGAAAGACTATATTAAGATATCGGATGATGAAACTAATATCATCTTAACTCCTAAGAAACCACTCTAAACACTTAATAATTTCACCTGGACTAAGTGCCTTAGTGGCGATTTTGATGTCCCTATGGGATCATATGATTCAGCCCAGGTTGCTGATTTAGTATGTTTCTATATTTTAGATATACTTAGTAGAATTGTACATCCAGAACTAGTTGGCTTAGAGATGATGGAGTCATCTTCATACTTAATAGTAATGGTCCGCTAACGGTGAAGTTATAAAAGGAAATTATGAGAGCCTTTTAATTATTAGGGTTTAAGATTGAGATTTCTTCTTATAAGTTAATTACCTAGACGTCACTCTTAACTTTAATGAAAGAACCTTACCATTAAGAGAATGAAACTCCCAACTGTAATAAGGTTAGTTCTAACCACCCCAATGCCATTTTGAGTCAAATAAACCCACTACCGTTAGCACCAGAACTAGTAAATAATAGTCCAACGAAAAAACTTTAATAAAAATAAAGAATTGTATGAAAATGCTCTCCACAAAAGTGGTTTCAAAATATAGCCATATAATTAGAGAAGTTATTATTAATAACAGATTTCTTTTAATACAATTTAGATCAATGTAAAAAATTTGTTTTGTGGAAGAATTAATTAGTTTTGTTAGTTGTTTTATTATTGCTATTTATAGCGAATTTATGCTAGTAGATTTTTATATGGAGAGATAGTGAATTTAGTATTACTAGTATTTATCAATATATCTATAAAAGGAATTTTATTACTATTATTAATTTCATGCGTAAATTTAAGGACAGAATTATTTTGGAATTGTTTTAGAAGTTGATATATTCTATCCATATTCTTGACTAAGATAAGGATATCATCGACATATTTCAGGTAGATGGAGGGTTTTTTAAATTTATTAAATATACATTTTAGAAATGGGGCATAGAGAAATTACTAAAAGTTGTGCCCAGAACTGCACACATAGAAACACAATCGCGTTGTACATATATATTATTTTTTGTGATCGTAGAATAGGACTTGTAGCCTACAATATATATATATATATATATATATATATATATATATATATTGTGGGGAGCTCTTCCACGTGGTATAATGTTTCTGTGTGACTAGATTAGTTTGCACTAAGGAGTGATACTCACTGAGTGCTCCATACTTACCTTGTGCCACCTCTACGCTACTCTTCGAAAATCACTTTGTGTCTTAATGGATGGTTTAAAATTTGCTATATTATTCAAGAACAGTATTCAATATCTGAAACAAATTAATCGTTGAAACAGACAGTGAAATATACACGTAGAAATCAATATTTACAATTTATGCTTACACACACACATACTATATATATATATATATATATATATATATATATATATATATATATATATATGTATATATATATATATATCGGATTTAATAACACTATTGGATTCTACTTTGAGCAATAAGAATGTATAATTACATTTCAAGCTTAACAGAAGTATCGTGATTAAATCGATCATAAAAGAACATGACATGCATGTTCAGCATTAATTAATCATAGCTAAGAATCGGAAGCACATGCCGGATTGAAATAAAATTTCAAACATACACACACACACAAACACATACGCATATATATATATATATATATATATATATATATATATATAATAATAATAATAATAATGGACTTTCCCGTCGATTTTGACCTATGAGGATCTGACAGCTTATTGATCCAGTTATGAAAGTTTTACAAAGGAGGCCACATATGGAGCAAGAGTGAGGATTGTGAGATGAGATCACTGTTAGATTGGCTGACCTTTTAGATCTTGTTCTCGCTTCTTGAACATGATTCAGACAAGCAGATTGAAAAAACGTTTAGTCCACTAAAACATGTTGATCTTCATTCTACCCGCTCCAAAGCTAAGCGCTCAAGGGTGTTATATACACACACACACACACACACACACACACACACACATATATATATATATATATATATATATATATATATATATATATATATATATATAATTCCAGTATCATTTTCAAACTCATTCAAGACGCTCTTCGCCCTCTCTTACCTTCTAACTTTCTACTCTGGAGTAACAACGTAACTCACGCGTTTCACGTATGATTTATGTTTAAAATCTTTCTTCACTGCTCTTTAAACTGTCATAGTTGAAACCCAACATAAACGTCTTATGGATTGAGTTTGATCTTTTCTAATTCATCTCTTTAGCTCTAAGTTGAAGTGATAATCCCTCTTCCTGTTGTGGCCTCCGGATCCAGTTTTCCTCTGTATTGTTATCTCTTTTTAAAACTTATTCACCGTTCTCCTGATGGTTCTAGAATGAACTTTGAAGATGGAAGCCAGTTTATAAATGTTGGTACGATTACTGAAAGCCAGAATTATCTTTTTCCTCTCACTATTGCTAAGTTAGAAAGACAGTGAATCTGACAAAAAACAATTTTAAACTGCCCTCTTTTTAAATGAATAACTCAAAGGTTTTTTTGTTTTTTTTTAGTGATTCTTGCGATTAATGGTTTCAACATGGCTAAGCGTCTTATCTGAAAACCGGGAAAAAAAACAAACTCAATTTGGTGGAATTTAGACATTAATAATTTTTTGGTATGTATTATTACACGATTTGGACAATGTTGCTGTTACATTCAATATATATGTATTATATATATTTATGTATGTATGTATGTATGTATGTGTACGAAAAAATAATTTGCAATCCACACCTTATTTAACAGCTACATACCTACGAATATTCAATGTCTTTTTAGGAGACATAGGGAAATGGTTGACTGTTACCATCTCCACGTTACTAGATTTTGTCTTCATGGACGTCATAAAAATGCTAATGAGACGTCGTTACCTTATTATTTAGCCATAGATTGGGGAAAAAATTGATGAAATGACGCCTGTCGTAAGGGCATTATTGCGAGTAGCCCTAAACAGCTTTAGCCGGAACTTGAACTCAGCCTAACGATTTTATTTTTTCACCTCGTTCGTGATTACATTACCAGCTTCCTGCATGCAATACAAAAAGTTTAAATAAGACATGTTCCTAAAAATGAGGAGCACTGTATGTTTCTAACTCAGTTCAGTGTCAATGCGAATAATTTCAAATTAGATTTGAGCCAACATTATTTCTATCGTAATTAAACATTACTGGAGACTTAAAAGAGATGTCAATCGATGTGTGAAATTACAATTTTGTTTATAACGGAAATCTATTTTCCTAAAATATTCTTTTAACAAAAAGATTTAATAAATTTCATACGAAAGTAGCACCAGCTGCTTGGTCAGTGACTATTGAATGTTTATATTATCATTATAATTACGATCAGTAAGTTCGTATCCTCTTGATACATAAAATAATTTACTCTGTTCTACTAAACTTATTACTTGTCAGTTTACTAAATTCAACAATTTACATATAATAACATAATCGGACCTTCTACAGCAAACATCAGAGCTGGAAATTCAGCTACTAACCTTGACAGGCTATTTGAATTGGCAAGAGAGTACAAATTAATAGATTGACAATAAAGAAGTTCTTTTTTCCATTTCATTGAAGACGTTAAACACATGAATGTATTAGGTTGTTGCAAAAATAATGACGTAATAATGTCGTTTTTTGACGTTAAAAAATACGTCAAAAAACGACATTATTACGTCATTATTTTTGCAACAACCAGATATAATAAATTTCTCTCTCTCTCTCTCTCTCTCTCTCTCTCTTATTCTTTCTGAAGATAATAGCATCTTTGATATGTCTTTTCTATTTTTACTGTAAATCAAAACAGATTGCTCCATTAGTTATGAGGTATTGTTAGGGATGACTACCAAAGGAAGAAGTAAAATTATATGATGCTATTATTCCTCCAAACATAAAGCATTAGCTGAATGTAGCAAACAACTCTCATATATAATATGTCTATGACGAAAAATTCTTGAAAATGTTGCTATCGAAACTTACCAAAATACAAATCTGCCGCCTGATTCTTTTCAAATATTTCCTTTTCTAAATGTAATACTCTTACCCAAGTCAATATTTTTTAAGTGAAATGAAAAGGGTTAAATTAAAAACCTTCTTTTATTTAAAATATATAATATAAATAATAATTAAATGGTAATAAAAATCAAGTGAATCAATATAAAGATTTACTCACATTCGTTTATTAGACATTAAATTACATCACGTAGCAACATCCATAGTTTAATTTGACTTCCCGTTAGCTTGAAGTATATTTATCTGTGCCCTTAATTTTAAAATTCTGAAAAGAAAATAACGATAATTTTACGTCTGTCTAAATACTTCTTGTTGCAAAATAAAATCCTTACATTTGCATTTAGAGGACGAAACGCGTCGATTAAAATAAATTTTATTTTTGTCTTTATTCATACTATGTCTCTTTCTTTGCCTCCTTCTTTGTCTTCTTCTTCTTTGTCTTTTTCTTCTTTTTCTTTTTTTTCTTCTTCTTCCTTGTTTTCTTTGTTTTCTTCTTCTTCTTTGTCTATTTCTTCATTATCTTTTTCTTCAACTTCTTCTTTGTCTTCTTCGTCGTCTTTTACTTTCTCTTCTTTTTCTTCTTTGTCTTTTTCTCCTTCTTTGTTTTTTTTTTCTTCTTTGTCTTGTACTTCTTTGTCTTCTTTTACTTTGTCTTCTTCTTCTTCTTTTTCTCCTTTGTCTTCTTCGTCATCTTTTCTTTTTCTGCTTCATCGTCTTTTTCTTCTTTGTCTTCTATTTGTCTTCTTCTTCTTTGTCTTCTATTTGTCTTCTTCTTCTTCTTCTCCTCCTCCTCTGTCTTCTTCGTCGTTTTTTTTTCTTCTTTGTCTTATTTTTCTTCTTTGACTTTTTCTCCTTTTTTGTATTTTTCTTCCTTTCTTCTTCTTCTTCTTCTTCTTCTTCTTCTTCTTCTTCTTCTATGTACGTATCCACAAGGCCCTGTCTAAGGAACCATTCGTGTTTCACTGTTCCTTTAAATACCCACTTGTACAATTATGTGGTTTACTAAAAATTTAATCTAGTTCTAATGTCTTCAGTGTCTCCTGTGAGTTTTTAATTCTCTACGGCCTCTTTTTCATTATATGTCTCAGAAATTTCAGCTGTCACTTTCTGAGTGTCAGTATAATACTTTTGGAGTTCCTACATTCTTTGAGACTTCCTTGTTTCTTACATGTTATTTCCAAAGTAGAACAAAGCTTTAATCAGGAAAAAATCGCGGAGATACTGAGTATGAAAGAATACATGGAAAAATATTATTAAGGAGCAAATACAGAAATTAAAAGAACTGATGTCTCAAGCAATGCAAAGGCTAAGAAAAAAGGCCTAAAACCAAAAATAATATATTGTCATACTTAAAGATATGTTTGGTGGTACAAAATTTTATCACTGTCATAAACAAACAAAAAATAGCTAAATCGAGGTTAATAAACTGAATTATCTATCAGGTCATCCCATAAGTTCTGTCCGAATTTTACATTTTGGTTAAAATGAACAAAATTTACAGAGTATTTTATAATGTCTAATGGAGCTGAACATTATTTTTATGTTTAGATGCATTTAAACTGATCAAATTTTATTTCAGAGAACAATAAAATTAAATTTTGTTTGATTAAAACCCTGCTAACATGGAAGTACCCAAGAATCATTTGAGGCACATAATGCTTTATGAGTTCAAGAAAGGAAACTCAGCAGCCGAAGCGGCTAGAAACATTCACTCAGTTTATGGAGAGGAATGTGTGAATGAAAGAACTTGCAGAAGATGGTTTGCATAATTCAGAGGTGGAAATTTCACCCTTGAAGATGAAGGTCGAACCGGACGTCCATTTGAGTTTGATGAAAAGCTTCTTGAAGCAGCCCTTGAAGAAAATATTGCTTTATCAGTTGAGGAATTGGCAGTGGTTCTCAGTTCAAACCATACAACTATTCATCGTCATCTTCAACAACTTGGAAAAGTTCCGTAACTTGAAAAATGGGTGCCTCATGGATTGTCTGAAAACAACCTCAAATCCCGAGTTGACATCTGCTCTTCTCTCCATTCTCGCCAACTTGTTTCACCTTTTTTGGATAGACTTGTGACTGACGACGAAAAATGGATCTTTTATTGAAATGTTAAGCGTCGTAGACAGTGGCTTGGTAAAAGAGAAGGACCCCAGCCACAGCCGAGAAGGTAACTTGATGGGCAAAACGTTCTTCTTTCAATTTGGTGGGATCGCCAAGGAATAATCCACTTTGAATTCTTACCACCTGATGCAACAATTACTACTCAAATATACTGTCAGCAATTAGAGCGTTTGAACTAAGCTTTGAGGAAAAAAAGACCTCCTCTAGTGAATCGAAAAGGGGTGATGTTTCATCAGGACAATGTGCGACCCCACACAGCAAGAATCACGTCACAAAAGATCGAAGAACTTGGTTGGGAGAAAATTCCTCATCCACCTTATTCTCCCGATCTTGCTCCTTCATTCTAACATTTGTTTCGTAGCTTACAGAATCATTTGGAAAAAACAGCTTTTTTAACACAGGAAGAGGTTAAAACTAACATTTGTGAGTTCTTCGAGTCAAAGCCAAAAGAATTTTACAGTAACAGAATTAGCAACCTTGTTATTAGATGGAAGGAAGTCATAGATAATCAGGGAAAATACATTGTTGATTGAATCTGTAATTAAATGTAACATTTGGTCACTTGATTTCTTTGTTCAAAATTCTGACAACTTATGGGATGACTTGATAAAAAATGAACAAAGTATATTGGAGAGAAAAAATGTTTAAATGGAAATTAGTTGGATGCCTAATACAAAGTCCTTCTGTTTACACAGAGAAGGCTTCAACGATAGAATATAGATGGCCTGCAACACTTTTAGGGAGAAGTAAAATTATATGATGTTATTATTCCTCCAAACATAAAACATTAGCTGAATGTAGCAAACAACTTTCATATATAATATGTCTATCACGGAAAATTCTTGAAAATGTTGCTACCGAAACTTACCAAAATATAAATCTGCCCCCCTGATTCTTTTCAAATATACCCTGTCCTAAAAGTAATACTCTTACCCAATTCAATATTCATATTAAAAACCTTCTAGTACAAAGTCCTTCTGTTTACATAGAGAAGACTTTAATGATAGAATATAGATGAACCCCAAAAAGCCTTCTCTATGTAAACAGAAGACGTTGTATTAGACCTCCAACTAATTATTATTTAAATATTTTTCTCTCCTCAATACACTTTGTCCATTGTTCTTTTTTATATAATTTACTCGATTTGGCTCAGTTAAGCGAGGTACAAAACCGGTTTGTTGGTCCGTTTTACATTTTTACCTTTTATTATTATCATGGGTGGTAATAATAAAACTAATTTTTGTTTGTTTATGGCAGTGACTTACTATACTGTATGCAGCTATATATAAGAAATGAGCAAAACCGTATTTAAAAAATACCCTGCTACTGTCGACTACTGGGGAAAGTTGTAAAATGGCCTCGTAGCACTCAATGTAGCTGATTAAAAATATGTACCATGAGACTATCAGATCTTACGGTTACCTGACTATGGAATTATTAGACCATGGGTTTTCCGGACAATGAAGTGGATTTACAAGGTCGGCCAGTAATCTACAATTTGAGCAGAATATATTAAATAGTTTTTATGTATTATGTATGAATAGAAACCGATAAATATTTGGCTTAACATAAATCTATTGACAAACACAATCTAAAGTAAGGCGCCAGAGTTCTGGGAAACATCAAACAACAGCGTTCAATTTTTAATGATATATATCAAATAAAACAAGTAAGATAATCATTTGATATGACGGCTTTCAAACATTTGAAACAAGTCGAGGTAAACTTCTTTCAGAAAGGAACATCAATCTTATCCCGCTCTTGATGTCATATAAAATAATATATACGCCATTAAAAATTGAACACCGTTTATTGATATGTGTCCAAATTTTTATCTATTCTACTATTTTCCAATCCATTTAGGTTTAGGCAAGCCTTTTATTCATAGTTATTCGTCTCTATAATTAATGCGAATGTCAGTGTGTCACACTTTTCTAGCTTTACTCCGAAAGGTCATAGACCGATATATCATACCATTTTGGAATCAGGCTGACTCCGTGAGCAAATTAAAACCACTCCGACGGATCCGCCATCTTTGCGTCTGATGATAAAAAACAATTAAATGGATACAACTCTCTCGCTTTCAATAGTTCATGTTCAAATGAAAAAATTAATGTTCTCAAATTACATTCAAAATATAATTGTCCGTGTTTTCAACTTTACTCTTAGAGGTGTAGCCCAACAAAGCATACCATTTTGGAATCAAGTCAACACCATGATTAATTTGAAAACATTATGGGCCGGATCCGGACACGCAATTCTGAAAAATTGAATTCCCAAGTTTTCATTACTGTGAATGTTTTCGGCATTTTTTAACGTGATTTTTTGCGACGAATCTTTTGTACGATAATAATTTTTATAACTTGGAAGTACATTTGGGAATAATCGAAATTAATTGCGAAATACAACGAAAGACAGCCATAAAATAAAAAAATATTTTTTGTTCGGAAAGTAAGGACCTACGTACATCAAATTGTTTTGAAATTCAGTGGCGACAGAAGAATTATCTTCGATCTTTTAAACGGTAAGCTTAAATATTAATGCAGTATTTAAATACAGCGAGCTATTTTGAGTTTTTCTGTAGTTTATTGCTGCCTATCGCATCTAGTCCTCCCGGGCTATTGTGATGAAGGCCCAATCAAGTGCCATCCGCAGGATTTAGCTTAAATGCCGCCAGATATAATATTTCCTAATTATTTATACTAGTTAGGCTATTAGCAATAATAGAAATTAATATTTAATTTAAAAAATATATAAGGCCAGTATTTTTGCGTGCAACTGTATATATCTGTGACATTTTAGAAAAGATAAGCTACTTTGCCTGCGAAATGTGTTTGTACGAGCAGTGTTGTTGCCAGCGGTTCGGTATCAGAGGCCAGATAGCATTTAAAAACCGTTTCCCGCACGATCCCGAAGTTATACAACGTCGAGCTTGGTCATTATCTATACGGGTGACCGCTTGGGGATACAATGTTCTTTAAGCTTGCATGTGCGGAAGATGTGAAGGATAGTGGCTCGGAATTCTTAATCATAGAGTCGATTTCCAATTCTATCTATGTTTGTTATATATTCACTTACGCGCAAATTTCCTTGGAAAAGTTATGAATCCACCTCTTACCCTCTAGCTATAGGTTAATTAGTAAGACTTGTATCACTAAATCCTTATTCTCTAAATACAAAAATTCTTAGATTCCTGTTTTTAAATAACCTGCAAAGGGCTGATAAACCGTAGTAAACGAATCAATGAAATACTGATTAGCTACAGAGGCATGCCATTTAGATTTATTTACATTGTCTGGTATATAAATGTCTAGAAAGTAAATTGATCCCAAAGTGAAGGACCAGTTTATATATTGTTTGTAATATATAATTGATCCCCCAATTTATATTCACATTATAATCTTTTGTTTATCAAATTCTTATGATATGAATCCAGCTCTTCCCTCCAGCTATGGGTTAATTAGTAAGACTTGTATCACTAAATCATTATTATCCATCCACAAAAATCTTGCTATCAAAAAAGAATATTTTATGGCTTTAATTAATTTAAAATGTTGATAAGCCGTAAAAAACGAATGAATCAATAAAAATAAAAGCATAGCTTATTTTCTCCTCGGAATACGGATCTGCGAGTAGTTTTGTTGCAAGCGATTCAGTATGGAAATTTGGATAGCCGAGTTCGAATTCCAGTCGGTTTCGTTTTATTCACTAACGTGCAAAGATCTTTTGGTAAGGTATGAGTCCATCTTTTCCGTCCAGCTGTGGGTTGAATAATTCTAATTGTATTTAGAAAAATCATTGGAATTGGTTCACTTGCAGAAAAAGAAAAAAAAAATATTTGGTTTTAAATAACAGTACCATGGGAGAAGAACATGGAGGAGGCGCACGAGCGAAAGAAAAACAGTTACGAATCATTGCGATCTGACTGCATGGAAAAGGAATGGACATGTCATGTGCTGCCTAGTGAGGTCAGGTGTCGTGTATTCCTCGGACAGTCAATCGTTTCCTTCCTTTTGAAGGTGGGCATCACTGGCCGGAACCTAAAGCGTGCTTCACGGCGTCTCCAGACCACAGCACAACAGACATCGAGTTGGATCTGGTCCAGATCCCAAATAAATAAAGTTAAATAAAACCATGCTTGCAACAAAATATTAGGTTTGCACCAACCTAATACTACTTCCCATGTTTACCTTCCTTTCTACGTCATTAATAACTCTCGATACAAGCGCATTTTAACACAACGTTGAAAATTTTGTTGCAGTTGTAAAAAGAAATTGCAAGACTGTCACGTATACAAAAACAATACCCTGTCCGGTAGCAAAAACTTCCGGTGGCACCAGAAGTGGCAGTACCGCCTTAGCCAACGAAACAATGTTACCTCCCCTGTTGACGGCTGACGATGGAAGGGTATCGCACGAGATTTCACACATTGTATGTAGATAATTAACTCAAAAAGAGTCGTATAAAACAATAAATTCTTTGGAATTTTATGTCCAGTATTTTGTGACACTATTTAGGTCGCTAGAAGGAAAGAAGAAAAAAAAAAGGCGAGAATTAAATTTAGGTGATAAGGACACTAAGTGCTAAGGGGTTTTATTCTCGTTAGCGAGGAAAGTAGGGTCGCGGATGTGTCGGATTTAAATTAATTTATGACAACGATAATGAAAATTTCAGGTTAGCCGAGACCCCTACGAAACAGAAACTGGGAAATAGAAATTAATTAAGCACGCAGTGACCGAAAAAACAAAATGTCCGCGCGACCTCCCGCTGAGTTCTGAAGAAATAAAAATTAATTAGGTCAAGCTTGACCGAAACCAAAATGTCCGTGGAACCACCTCCATGTTATTTGGGAAAAACACCTGTTTATTGTCAGGGCTGGCTATGATAGCGAAATTATTTTATCAGAACAGTTAATTAGCAACAGAATGCAAATACGTCCAATTGACCATACACTTGTTTGGCGAAGGCCCCGGGTGATAAAGTCCAAGTGACATATTAAGATAAGAGACTAAGGTTTATTGTCGGGCAGAAGAAAGGGAAGAAATGAAAAAGAAAAAAAAAAAAGAAAGATAATTTTTTTTTTCTTTGAGCAAGATTTTTAAACCGAGGCTAGTCTAGCCACACGTCACGCCATTGAGCGCCCATTGGCTGAATGGTGTCATGAGCATTAGGCGGAGGTAATCATGTGAAGAAGGAGTGCCCCTGAAGGGATAGGTGTGAGATGCCACTGTGAGAGAGAGGGGAAACCCGTTTGCACCCTCTCAGGGTATGGTGAGATACCAATATGAGAACAGAAGGTGGGAAGAAGAAAGACTTCCAAAAATGGAAAATAATAAATTTTCCTGACCGAAAACAAAGAAGTGGATTGTGGATTTAGAATTATCAAGGGACCTCAAACCCCGACAAGCCCACCCCGGTTTTGGTCGGCGTCCAAATAAGCAGAGTCAATAGTGAGGGGATTCTCTAATGTTACCTTGAATAAAATGCCAGTACTAATGAAGCCGATAGAAAAGATCGATATGGATCAATTGAGGGACAAGTTAAGTGCGTTGGGAAATGGACGCATGGCTTGGAAAGATGAAGAGCAGATCGCGATAAGTTGCTCGGCAATGATGGGTACATTCATAATTATAGCCATAGGGGGTATGGCAATATGGAAGATTAGAATTAACTAGCGGTAATCAAATGAGCATGCAGCAACTCGAGAGGGAGATGCCGAGCAGTGTTCCTTACTCATACAGAATCGGCGAAGAAATTGCAGGAAGACCGGCAGAGGAGGCTGGCGAGAAACCGACACGTGCGGCGGAAAAACCTCCTACAGCAGAAAGAAAAACATTGACCAAGAAGAACAAACCATAATAACCACACACATGCACCCACAGGCACACGCACACTTTAAATTGCATGAGAAACAGAAGAAGATGAAAAAGAACATTACATTTGCATGGAGAACAGAAGATGAAAAGAACATTATATTTGCATGTAGAACAGAAGAAGATGAAAAGAATATTACATTTGCATGTAGAACAGAAGAAGATGAAAAAGAACATTACATTTGCATGTAAAACCGTAAAAAAAGAATAAAAGAATAGAATTGCATGGGACAGATGCATAATGCATGCTAAATAGTGTATTTGGGTTTAGGTGTCATTTACGAGTAAATGACAAATAGGTTAGGGGAGAATTGTGACCCTATTTAGGTCGCTAGAAGGAAAGAAGAAAAAAAAAAGTGAGAATTAAATTTGGTGATAAGGAGCCATCACGAAAGGTACACTAAGCGATGTTATCTTCTTTCTAACAGAAGAAAAGTGCTAAGGTTTTTTATTCTTTTTGGAGGGGAAAGTAGGGTCGCGGATATGTCGTATTTAAATTAATTTATGACAACGATAATGAAAATTTCAGGTTAGCCGAGACCCCTACGAAACAGAAACTGGGAAAAAGAAAATAATTAAACACGCAGTGACCGAAAAAACAAAATGCCCGCGCGACCTCCCGCACAGTTCTAAAGAGAAAAAATTAATTAGGTCAAGCTTGACCGAAACCAAAATGTCCGTGGAACCACCTCCATGTCATTTGGGAAAAACACCTGTTTATTGTCTATGATAGCGAAATTATTTCATCGGAACAGTTAATTAGCAACAGAATGCAAATACGTCCAATTGACCACCCACTTGTTTGGCGAAGGCCCCGGGTGATAAGGTCCAAGTGACATTTGATTAAGATAAAAGTCTAAGGTTTGTTGTCGGGCAGAAGAAAGGGAAGAAAGGAAAAAGAAAAAAAAGGAAGATAATTTTTTTTTCTTTGAGCAAGATTTTTAAACCAAGGCTAGTCTAGCCACACCCACGCCGCTGAGCGCCCATTGGCTGAATGGTGGCATGAGCGTTAGGTGGAGGTAATCATGTGAAGGAGGGGAGGCCGGTTTCGCCCCCTGAAGAGATAGATGTGAGATGCCATCATGAGAGAGAGGAGAAACCCGTTTGCACCCTCTCAGGGTATGGTGAGATACCAATATGAGAATAGAAGAAGGTGGGAATAATAAATTTTCCTGGCCGAAAACAAAGAAGTGGATTGTAGATTTAGAATTATCAAGGAACCTCAAACCCCGACAAGCTCACCCCGGTTTTGGTCGGCGTCCATATAAGCAGAGTCGCAGCGAGTGAAAAGCAGTTAAGTACCAGTTCGAGTTCCAGTTGAGAGGCAGATGAGTGAAGTTCGCAGTTGGAGTTGCACCCGCCTCCCAGATAGCTGACTTGAAAGATTCCAGGCATCACGACCTCAACTTCTAGCCAAGAACAATTTATCTTTGAAGAACGACTTCGACTCATACCACCAAAACAAGTTTTACAAATATTGCCTGAAGATACACCAAGAACCAGTTTCTTAAAGAACAAACAACTTAAGATGTTAAGACTCGCCTAACAAACACAAAGTGTCACGAATCCATAGAGCGGGTTTGGGAGAAAGACGCAGTCCTGTATTCAGCAACCAGATATAAAATATTGTTATCCTTTTTTAACACATTTGAACTTTTCGAGTTATTATTTTCTTTTCTTTTACATATACTTGTGCGATGTTGCCCTTGCTCGAACTCGGCTTGCATTACGGCCCGGCGACTGATTGATTTCGTCTGCCTAAGATCAAATCGCAACGTGGGTAGGTTAGACTGGAAATCAAAACAGTTACTTCGGTTACCAGATGTTGGTGGCGAGCTGGGAACGGCAAGGCTGATATCGAATCTAACCAGATTCCCATCCGAATCACCAAAAGGTTAGAAATTTCAAATTTGGTGCCGCGACCAATACCAAGTCAGTTGTTCGTCACAGGACAGGATAGCACGACGGACGCAGCCAGGCAGACGTCACATCTGGCGCAGCGACACCGGGCGGAACGTCACAATTTGAAGTGTATGTCATGAAATCTTTGAAATGGAAAAATGCGACACCGAAATCTGAAGACGCTTTGGATTAGTGAAAGATGCCTTAGAAAAGTTAAGCAAAGTATTAAGAAACATGAACATTTCCTTAGAAACAAAGAAAAGAGTACTGAACTGTTATGCTATATTGGTCATACTATACGACCTTGAATGCTGGAGAATCTCATCACAGATAAAAAAAGACTTGAGTCCACAGAAACATGGTTCTAAAGAAAGGATGCCGAAGATGCCATGGACCAGGCATGTGAGCAACAACGAAGTTTTAGAGAATATATAAACAAAATCAACACTTATACATAACATCGGAAAGAGAGAATTGAAATTTCTAGGCCACATAATGAGGAAAAATAAAAATTCTTACAATCTAAAAATATTTTCTGGCTTTAAATAACCTGTATAGGGTTGATAAGCAGAAGAAAACGGAACAACCTATATTTTTCTATCTATTGACGCACTTATAATCCGGCATGTATATGAACACACACACACACACATATATATATATATATATATATATATATATATATATATATATATAGGCACGGCGGTCCGCGTTGAGGAATCGGAGAGCCGTGTTCGAACTCGGTGTCGCATTTTCCATTCTGTTAAAAAACTTCATTGATATTTGAATTTTATACTTGATTGTTACATGACCCTTTTGTAATTCGCTTTAATGAAGTATTCTTCTATATACCAAAGCCAAACAGTTTTCTCTAAATATTGATTGGACTGTTTATTTGTTTAACGGCATATCAACACCTATTGGGTCATGTAATTTTCTTGGGGGCTTTGATAATTTTCTTTTTAATATTAAAATTTATTGCTGGTATATTTACTATAAACATGTATTTTAAACTTTCATATTGTTTTGATCAAATTTTGGCGGTGTCACTATTTTTTGGCAAACTTTAATTTTACGAAATATGAAGATTTTAATCTGTTGACTATGAAAGAAGTTCATATTATTCTTGTTATCATTATTCCATTAGACGTGTCCCTTCAGGATGTGGGAGATCGTGGTTCTACACTAATTCCTTATCAATTTATAGGCTTTGTTAAATTTACAAATGTTATTTAGGTAGGTCATGCGCCGCTTTTATCCTTTCCTTTTTCCTCATTCGAGTTCGACAAAGGGGGCATGTAACAATCAAGTATAAAATTCAAATATCAGTGAAGTTTTTTAACAGAATGGAAAATGCGACACCGAGATCTGAAGTTGCTATGGATTAGCGAAAGATACCTTACAAAAGTTAAGTAAAGTATTAGGAAACATGAATATTTCGTTACAAGCAAAGAAAAGTATACTGAACTGTTGTACCATATCAGTCATCCTATACGACAGTGAATGCTGGATAATCTCATCACAGATAAAAAAAAATTGAGGCCAAAGAAAGATGGTTTTACAGAGAGGATGCTGAAAATACCATGGACCGAACGTATGATAAACAACGATGTTTTAGAGAATATATAAATAAAATGGACACTTATACTTAACATCGGAAAGAGAGAGTTGAAATTTCTAGGGCACATAATGAGGAAAGAGGGCTTAGAAAATTTGACACTGACAGGTAAAGAGGAAAAGATAAAAGCAACGCATGAGCTATCTAAATGACATTTGTAAATGATAGTCAAAAAATGCAATGGAACAGATAGCGAAATGACTAAATTTAATAAAGACTATAAATTAACAATAAGATTATGAGTAGAATAAATCAGGATCTTACTTAATATTTAGATGTACAACTGCTTCTGAAAATGTCATAATATGTCTAGTTATATTTTTCATTGCTCCAATAAAGCAATAACTTTTTAAAAAGAAAACCATAGGAAATGATGTTTAAGCATTTATCTATCAATTTTCTCTTTTAGGGTAAAGAGCTGTATGGGGGTAACATAAAGGACTAAGTATATATTATATGACTTTCCCACAGAAGAACGAAATATTACTAGTCTCTTTTTATTCCATTGCTATTATCATGGCCAATATTCGGTCAAGATACCTTTTTTTTAGTTCCAAAAGTCCAGACCTTCACATCCAGGACGCTTTATGCTACGTACCTCCAAGGTGACACACTTGCACCTTTCCTTTTCATTATTGTATCATGCGAATATCAGTGGATACAATCAAAGAAAATGGACTGATGTATCAGCCTAGAAGAAGCTCACGTCATCCTGCACTTTACATCACCGATGCTGATTTTGCCGATGACATTGCACTGTTGTCTGACAACCTCATTAGTGCCCAAGCACTCCTTTCTTCTCTTGAATCAGCAGCTAACTGTGCAGGTCTACACCTAAATTAAACCAAAACTGAGTGTATGCCAATTAACATCCGCAACAATCACGAGATCAAAACACTCTCAGATAACATCCTCAAATGTGCTGAAGACTACAAGTATCTAGGATCACACATCAAGAACTCTGAGAAAGACTTCAACATAAGAAAAGGCATAGCATGGACTGCTTGTAACAAAATGGATAAGATCTGGAAATCCAATCTTGCTCGTCAATTCAAAATCCAACTTTTCCGCGTACTTATTGAGCCAATCTTACTCTATGGCTCTGAAACTTGGACTCTCTCAGCAAAACAACAGCGCCGTTTAGATGGATGTTATACACGTCTTTTAAGAAGAGTGCTTAATCTCTCATGGCGAAACCACCCAACTCTAGAAATGATATATGGTGACTTGCCGAGATTATCAACTTTAGTTTGTAAGTGACGTGTCCAGTTCGCCGGGCATTGTGCACATGCCACAGATGAACTTGTGTCATCATTTGTACTCTGGAAGCACCCATCATCTGACAATCGATCACGCAAGTTAACCTTTCGAGATAGGATAAAACGAGACACATTGATCCCTAAGGAAGATCTTTTAGGTGCTATGACAGATAGGGAATACTGGAGAGGTGTAGTGAGTTCAATCTCGGCTGAGGCCGCAAGATGATGATGATGATGCTACGTACCACAGGGTCGATTTATTTTCATTCCCTTCGTATTAAATTGGCAAAAAGGAAGTCCAGACTATGTTTATTCTCCAGAACAGTCACTTTGTGAAACGGTTACTTTCTCGATCACTACGATATTAATCTCTTCAGGCCTATTGTTAACTCTTATCTATCCTATATATCCTCATGCAATTATTACTCCCACGGTTTTACGCCATTCAAAAACCTCAAAGCCACATCACGTTGAACCGGTGGTTTTGTAAGATCACCGAAGTTAAGCAACGTCGAGCCTGGTCAGTAACTAGATAGGTCACAGCTTAGGAATACCAAGCTGTGGGCTTGGGTGTGAGGGTGGTGTAATAGATAATGGCTTGGAATTGTTAATCGGAGATCCGAGTTCCAATTCCCGTTGAATCTGTTATATTCACATACGGGCAAATACCCTTGGGTAAGGTATGAATCTACCACTTCTCCCGCAAGCTAAGGATCAGTTAGTAAGACTTGTATCCCTAAACCGTATTATCTCCAAAATAAAAATTCTTACAATCTAAAAATATTTTCTGGCTTTAAATAACCTGTATAGGGTTGATAAGCAGAAGAAAACGGAACAACCTATATTTATCTATCTATCGACGCACTTATAGTCCGGCATGTATATGAACATGCAGAACACACACACACACACACACACACACACACACACACACACACACACACATATATATATATATATATATATATATATATATATATATAGGCACGCGTTGAGGAATCGGAGAGCCCTGTTCGAATTCTAGTCGAATCCATTACATTCACTTACGTGTTAATACCCTTGGGAAAGGTATTAATCCTCCTCTTCTCCCTACAGCTATGGGTTAAATAGCAGGGCAGACTGGGTTCCAAATCTTCGATGGCAACTGGTCTAGAAGAAGAACAACTCTGAATTCAAAACCTGCGGGTCGTTTGGGGACCTTGTGGTACGTAGTGCACCAGGTCTCTGTATTCGGCCCTTCAAAAAGTGTGGTTGGTTCTGCACAGAGCCTTCACTGTTATAATCAAATCATATGTGCTGGTATCTGGCTGTCGGTTCCTTAGAAATGAGCTGCATGAGCCTCATGCGTCGAATACGACGGGAGAATCTACCATATATATATATATATATATATATATATATATATATATATATATATATATATATATATATGTGCATATATATATATATATATATATATATATATATATATATACTCACACGCACACATATATATATATATACACACACACACACATATATATATATATATATATATATATATATATATATATATATATATATATACACATATATATATATATATATATATATATATATATATATATATATATATATATATATATATATATTGCACATTAAGTCCTGGTGTTAATAAAATATTGTTCGATGTAAACTAACAGAGCTATAAATTATATACTAAATCGTAAATATACATTTTTTTTATAACTAGTAGCAGAACGCAGCGCCTGAAGATTGCGTTTTGCATTAAACTCGGATGTGTGCTACCGTTGAGGAGAAAATATTAATAAGATAAGAGCAAAAATCATTACAATCTAAAAATATTTTTTTTTAGTTTTAAATAACCTGCAAATGGCTCATAAGCCGTAGAAAACGAATCCCTAGACAAAAAATTCAATAACCTCATTAAGTAAACATCTACCTTGAGAGGCTCTTGGGTCTTGTACTGGGTGAACAACAGTGTAAACAGGTTACAAGACCTTATGTTATAGGTGTATTATTTTTAAGTATTTTTGCTGCCAATCCATTTCCTCTGCATTGAAAGCAATTTCCGATTGTATTTTTTTTCTATTCGCTTTCATTATTGTGAATGTCTAGTTCTGAAATGGTTTAAAGATGAACTTTCTTTTTTTTTTTCTTTTCTTTCAGTTTCATCGAATTCAATGCATATATGCGTTGGTTATATTTACATCTGTTATGCCTTTTCATCCTTAATACTGATCACATGTTCCTCTCTTCCCCATCAAAAAAGAATAAAAAGACAAAAACGTTCACTGGATAAATTGTTACGTGTGCCAACGCGCTTAGTACTACTGTTTTTCTTGTTGATTAATTTTGGTTTTGGGGTTTATGTTTTATGCATTAATAAAAAAAAAAAAAATCTAGAATCAGGGAGGAAGAGGCTCGGAATGAGGAAATTAGACTACAGGAATAATTATATTGATGGAAATTGCAAACAGAATAAAGATGTTGATAGTAAGATTGATGAGAGCATGAAAAAAAGAAGACGAAGAATAAAAGAAAACAGAAACATAGACATAAAGGAGACGTGGATAAAAATACAGAAGAAATGAACAATAAAATATTATTGGACGCCTAGCGAAGCGCAATAGTTGCCAAGTTCGTCTCAGACATCTATACAGCTGTTCGTTGGGATCGATCCACACTGAGTGGCTTTTATTGTGGCTCAGTGAAAAATGTATAGATTAAATAATTTTGTGTCATTCGTGTCTGATATGTTGAAGAAGAAGAAGAAAAAAGCGGAGGAGGAGAAAGCAGATGAGGAGGAGGAGGAGGAGGAGTGGTCAGAAGGAGAAAAAAGGAAAGAAGAAGGTGGAGGAGGGAAGAAGAAGAAGAAGAAGAAGAAGAAGAAGAAGAAGAAGAAGAAGAAGAATGCAGAGGAGGAGAGTGAGAAGACGGACGAGGAAAAGAAAAAGAAGAAAAAGGAGGAGGAGAAAAAAAAACTGCACCTAGAGAAAGAATAACAAAAAGAGAATAAGTGAAAAGATCAAACTTTAAAAAGTGAAGCAAAAAGTAAAGCTTCGAAAGAAAACGAGAAAATAGCAAATAAAGACAACGGTAGGCTAGAAATGAGTCAGAAAAAGCAATATTAATCCTTATTACTGTTACTATTAATAATAATAATAATAATAATAATAATAATAATAATAATAATTCTCATTGGTTAGCAATTATAAAAAGGGAGAAATTTACCAAATAACGCGAAATACACGAGATGTATATTTTCAACTGCAGTAACCATTAAGATAAAAATAGTCATAATAAAATAAAAAATAAAATGGCGCATATACCTGGAAAAGAGAATAATAACATAATAAAAATGTTGATGTTCAACACTACTTCGAACAAAAGGTTAGGAAGGAAACCACCATTAATACTAGAAAGATCGATAACAGCTACTGGACTGGAGAAACTTATTTTCTTGAAGAACTCTTTTAAGAGAAGGGTTTAATATATTTCAAAGGACAGTAATCGAAATCTATTGGTCAATGAAGGCTAAAGCTTTCCATGATAGAAAAAAAAACTAATCCCAGCATTGAATATAGTAAACCTCGTATATATGTGACTCGTATATATAGGGATTGTTGATGTTCCCATGTGCCACATATTATTATTATTATTATTATTATTATTATTATTATTATTATTATTATACTGCTCTCTGAAATAATAATAATAATAATAATAGGCCCCGTGTAATTACTTCGTGAGGGACTGTAGTGAAACAAAGCAATCAATGATAATAGTAAAGAAAAAAATAGGAAAACAGCGTATAATGTACCAAACGATTTTTTAATGGCTGGTAGAACAGGGATTAGGAGAGATAACGAAGGCAAAAATTACTAAGCGCTACAAGGGAATGGAAGTACTGGAGAAGTATGATCGCCCTCACTCTGAAGGGACACGGTTCATACAAGAGGAAGAGATAGAAAGATAAAGAAATATCGAAAAACAAGAAGTATTTTCGGACAACGTGAAACGAAGACGGAAACAGATGAAAGCTGATAAAAAAGAAAATTGTGTTCAATAAACAGTACAGTTTGTTTTCACATTCTCTAAATGCCCTATGAGCACCCGTCGAAAAACATTGTCTTCTTCATCCACATGCCATGTCGGTTCAGAACATTGGCGATCATGGCTCTCCGCAATTTTTCGTCCATTGTAGCTCTCCATAAATAATCTCTTTTCGACTTCATACGAAAACGCCAATCTAACAATTCATTCTCCCAAGCTCACCTGCAACGTTATGAGTTGTTTTCCTCTCTTCCTCTTGCCTTCGATCTGCCCTGTGAGTATCAATTTTTCCAAGCCCTCTTTCCTCATTATGTGCCCTAGAAATTCCATGTGCCTCATCCTGATGTTAAATATCAGTGTCTTTTTTGCATCCATTGTCTCTATAACTTCGTCGATGCTCACATGTTCTGTCCATGGTATTATCAGTATCTTTCTGTAGAATGTCATTTTTTGTTGCTTCAAGTCCCTTCATCATTTGTGAGTAAACTGTCTAGCATTCACTGCCATACAGTAGGTAGGTCAGATATCCCGTAGCATTGTACTTCTCTTTTCCTCGTTTTAAGCGAAGATTTCCTATTTCTTAATGCTCTGCATAGCTTTTGGAATGCATCTTTGGCTATCCCAATATGCCTTCATACTTCCTGTCCTCTGTTAAGATATTTAAAATTCATCGTTGTTCACATTTCTTTTGCTACAAGGTTCTTCATCTGTGAGGAGACTGTCCAGCATTCATTGCCATATAAGGAGACTGGTTTGAATGCAATAGAGTTGACATAGTGGGACGTTTTATCGTCATAGGACTCTTTGTAGACTAGCTGATCTCATTGAGCATCAGTAAGCACAAATAGAAAAAAATCTGTGTAAAATTTTATACCATAATAATGATATGTCACGTCATGATTTGCGTAATCCATTAGGCTTCTAAGTGCACCAGAGGCTCTATAACAATAGCAGCATTCGACTATCTAGTTAAAGCTAGATTTGTAGAACCCAAATCTCCTCTGGCTGGTTTTGAGTTCAGAGTTTTCCTACTCTTAGACCGCAAAAGAAATATATTGATACCTTTCCCATCCGTAGTGTCGTCATGCCTAGAGTTCTAAAACCCATAAGGGGAGTAGAGATACCACATACGTTGCTTGACAGAATGCAAACCATTTTAAGATGGTTTTGAATTGAGTTTTCCTTATTGTACACTGGCTGTCACCCCAAGGCAAGAGAGTGTAGAGAAAAAGTGTGGGGAAAAGCGAAGAAAGAAAATAATCTTCAAACACAGCAATACAAATTTAAATGATTTTATTATTGAGTATAAAAATAAGTTGTTTTTTTTTTCTTTTTAAGTTTGAAAGAAATAAGTTACAAAGTTCCTCGTAAATAAAGTTCAGCGAAAAATGTTTTCGGTTTCTTTTTACAACACAAAAATATTTTTTTATAGGGTGAAACCTTTGCGAAAATCCACGAATTACGTTGTTTTATTTATGTATATGATGCACTTTAGCCGCTAGTCAGCTGATATTATGGCTAAGTATCAGTACCACTACCACTTTGAGAATTACACTTTGATTATATCTCGCTTGTGTATTTCCGTAATATGACAGCACAAACAAGTGAATGAAAATACTTTAAAAACAAGAAATAGTAGGTTGGTGCAAAAATAATGACATAATAATGTCGTTTTTTTGACGTATTTTTAACGTCAAAAAACGACATTATTACGTCATTATTTAAATATAAGTATACTGTATTGTTTACAATCCCCGGTCAAATTACACTGAAGACTGAAGAACATTACTTTACGTTACGCTATTTATAAGAAAAAAATCAGATCACAGAAAGTTAAAAGTTAGAAAAGTTTTATTGGTTTAAAATAAATTTCCCAATATTTACTAACTATTTTTAGGATGGAAAAGAGTGGTAACCGTTTTCTCGCTGTGAGCTTTCAATTTTTGTTGAAAACGATAGGAATGTTTTTCTGCTTTTTGAAAGCTTGAATAGCGTCACTGATTGATAAATGCTAATATGAGAATTTGAATTTGAAGTTTGTGTGAGACTCTTTTATCACAAAATTGAGGTTAACATCACCATGACCCTACATTAGCAGAGAATTGAGATTTTAGTGACATTACATAAATCCATTGAAATTTTTTATGCAATTCTTAACGGGTTTATACAAATGGCTTCAATAGTATTTAACCCTTAGCTGGGACGAGAAGTGAGAGATTAATACCTTTATCAACATTATTTTGTTTACGTCACGATTCCGTTTACCCATTAGCCTGATAGAACATAACCATCTTCAAGTTGAGTTTTCCTTCTCCTGGACCTCAAGGCAAGAGATAACTGCCTGCAATGCTGTTTAACCCATGGCTGGGAGATATAGAAATCGATTAATACCTTTCCCAATAGTATTTGTGCGAAATGAATGTTAGAGAACCGATTGGAAATTGAACGCGGCACACCGACTTCAAGAAGAAGAATATTTTTCCTACACTCAAATGACAAAAAATAATATATTATTTTATAATACGGACCTAAAATGTAGGTTTCTAACCAATGCAAAGAAACTATTGATCATCTTATCTCAGGACACTTAATAGAGACCCAAGATGACCACAAAAACCGATATGACAGGGTAGTTCATTATCTGCATTGGAAGAACTGTCACAGCTACAGGATAAAAACAGCTGCACAGTGGTATAAAAATCATCCTGAATCTGTAGTCGAGCGAGTAGATGTTAGCATAATTTGGGACTTTTCTATCAACACAAATCGAACAAGACAAGACAAACAGCTGGATATTATTATCAAAGACAGAAAAGAAAAAAGGCTGCATGACTGATTATCATGAGCGTACCCAATAGGAGAAATATTTCCTCGGAGGTTTTTTGAAAAACTAGGTAAAAACAAAGACTTGTAGATGGAAATCGAAAAAAGAAATGTTGCACTTAAAATGTAAAATTTTGGGTCTGATGAGGAACTCAAGAATAAATCTACAAAATCCCTTTTGCACCATCTCGTCATGTTATCAAAAGAATAGTTCCAACAAAAACAGTCGATATCTTGCATAGAGATTTGTCCTTTTTTTTTTTATAGTTATTAGGTTGGTGCAAAAATAATGTCGGTTTTTGACGTTAAAGAATACGTCAAAAACCGACATTATTTTTGCATCAACCCAATAATTGTTTAAATAGGTGGAAACAACATGAAATCACATTCTTCGTTTACTCTAGACCAGGAGTGGGCAAAATTTTGAGAGTGCGTGCCAAAACCGGCCAAAACCGACCAAAACTCTGAAACGAAATTTTTCTACGTGCCAACAAAAAGTTTTGAAACCGCAAAACTAGCAGTAACTATGTGCAACTGGGCCTTTCTGAAATAAAGTTCATAAAAGTATCAGAGCCTCTTTTTTGTCTTCTTCAGTTCACGAGAAATTCATTCTCTTTTTTTCCTTTTCAGTTTTATTGCTTAAGCTCTTATGAACACTTTCAAACCCTTATGAGGAAAAGTCCTACAAACGATTTTTTCGGAACAGAAAATTCATAAATGCCTTATTTTCTTTATTCATGTTACCACATATTTTAGTCCAGTATTCTTTAAATTCTTAATTTGAATGGCATCGTTTCTTGGCTAAACATCATGACATTCTGCAAAGTAAGGGTAAAGGGAAGAAAATAAAAATATATGAGATAAAGATATACAAGTTTGGTTTGGTTTGATTTTTTACGGTATATCAACCTCTATGGGTTATTTAATGCTGACAAGATTTTTATTGCTAGCAATATTTTTCTTTCAAAATGTATAATATTTTTCCAAAACTGTCCTGCTGGTAATAATTTTTCTTCAAAAATTTATTGGTGGTAATAACATTTTACAAAATGTATGTCTGGTATTAAAACCTATTTTGACACTATCATAGTGTTTTGACCCCAGGTTGGGGATCAACTATTTTGCCCAAAGCTGAGACCCTAACAGGTGCTACCACTCCTGGTCAGGTTGGACCTGTGAACACCAGCAATTAAGAGGTGGTCCCATGCTCCTCAAAACCTCCTTATAAAAGACCTTGCTGCTGGAAGTAGTTTATCGTCTTACCCAGGAGGCAAGATATACCTGAAAGAGGGAAAGAATAAAAGAGAATCTAATGTTTTGCGTGTCATAAATAAGTCATCGGTGTGCCATGTTTGGTACGCATGCCAAGGGTTGCCGACCCCTGCTCTAGACCATGATTAGGATTTTAAAATATAGTCCAAAAGGGAAGTTTCAAAAATAATAAAAATACAAACGATGAACCACATATCATGGGATATATTTCAAACAGCTGGACTAAAGAGAAACGGAGAAAAAGATAATGCGAATTGAAAGAAATCAGAACAGATATTATTTGAAATTATGCAAATTACTTGCTTTCTATTCATAAATCGTATCAACAGAAAACAAATGTTCTCTGTCTATATTTCTGAGAGGAGGTATTATGTACACTATTTACATTATTCGGACAATTGTCCTCTTTTTTGTCGCCATATTTATTAGAAAGTTTCGGCCTTCTTCAGGTGGCTGGAATGTCGAAATGAACCCTTTATTTCGCTCACTGTAGACTGTTCTAGTTCCACGTGCCATTCTTAATGGATACTTCCCCTCTACAAGTTCTCCACTGCCTTAACCGGGTATTGAACTCACACACTTTGGGTCCTGTCACTGGATATAACCAACGCCTTTATCCACTGTGCCATGTATCCTTGAGATGTTCTCACAGAAAAAAATAAAAATAAATAAATAAAAAGTAAGATCAATTCTCAAAGACGTTGGAATTAAGTCAGATTACTATGATTTAGTAAGGGTACCCGGTCCTATACTAGTAAACAAAGAAAAGATGTCTAGCGAAATCGCAGGTGTATTTTTGAGAGCGAATCACAAAGTGGAAAGGAAAAAAAAAAGAGCAAAAGCCTGCAGGATAGCGGGACTTCACCTATAAATGAGAACACTGTGAAAAGTCGAGAGAAATTTTGCACCCATCATATTAGAATTGAACCAAATGCAGCAGAGATCATGATTGGATGAAATAAAATTTAGCGTAACAATGAAAACTGTCCAGAATGAAGGTGTCATGTGACCTGCAAGAATAAAAGGGAATGTAAGGAAACTTAATGTAACTCAGTCTCCAGCGGAAACCACTATGAATCTGGTACGGGCGTGTAAATGCTCGCAGCAGAATAAGAAAGTAAAAAGATGATGATGATGATCAAGAGGAGGAAGAAGAAGAGAAAGAGAAAATAGAAATTACAAGAATGTGGCATTATATTAGGTTGGTGCAAAAATAATGACGTAATAATGTCGTTTTTTGACGTATTTTTAACGTCAAAAAACGACATTATCACGTCATTATTTTTGCACCAAACTAATAGTAGTAGTAGTAACGCTATAAAGGCATAAATTATACTGATGTACATATTAAGAAAATTCAATGTTACGAAAATCGCAAAAAATCCATCTTCATCTGGAATACGAAAGATTGAAAGACTGTGTAAAGGAGGAATACACAAATATATAATAATAAAAAAAAATATATGTTACAATATAGTGCGCTCCAAAATATCCCGAATTAAAATCTTCTTTTACCTATGACCTCATATGAGGGATTTTGCTAAGGGTTTGTATAATGAAAATAGTAACAATTTTATGGGACTTTACAAAACACACAGACAGATTATCAAAATTAATTGCCTAGAAATCATGATCAAAGAGCACAAAAACAGAATGTGCTTTCTTATTGACATGGCAATCCCTGCAGATGTAATCTATCTTTGAAGATCTTCAGAACACAAGGATCTTGAAATGGAAATCTCAAAAATGTGGCACATGAGGACATCAATAATTGCAGTTGCAAGTGAAGCCCTCTGATAGACTCATCCTGATAGCCCATGCTTTAATGAAATACAAAAGCCTGGACACATACGTACAGCTCACGCATTACGAAGAGCTTTATATATGTAAAATGTGTGGGATCTTCGATTATTTTTTTTACAAAAAAATGATCAATGGAAAATGACATGTAGCCGTTTTTTACCTTAGGTCTCTAGCTGGGACTCAGAAGGAAATGTGTATATAACCGAAATCCAAGGAAATGAATAAGATAACTAGAAAGACGCGTGAAAATTTCACGTTTTTCCTATTTTAATTTTCTGATGAATCTTACTTAATTCTTCAGTTAATGATTGAATAAGCCCATGGCGTGTTCTATGACAATGAAATATCCGTAGAAATTTCCCCTATCACGCCGTTAAACATTTGAACTTAAACCAATCTTTTGCTTGTCTACGCAATCAAAACGGAGTAGTCCATTATTTCTGAGGTATTGGCAGGAGACGTTAAACAATTCTATCTTTACATTTTTCTTTCATAAACCCCGTCTTACGAACATTTCTCTTAATAATAATTTTAAAATAATTAAGCAAACGGTGTTATTATATTTATGGTAACTGAATTTTTGGCGATTGCTTTACTCGGTTTCCTTTGGTCGATACTTTACGTTTGAAAAATGGCGCTTTTATATTTGGGTTAAGATCAAAGTGTAGTATCTGTTTTTATCAGCTTTATCTGATTCTCTCTTTCTTTCTCCCTCTCCACTTTTGTCTTTCTTTCTTCCATTTTCTCACTGAAACTACTTATTGTCTCCTCCCCTACACACACCTTTCCATGTGATCAAAACGGAAAAGTTTATTATTTATAAAGGTCGGATGAACTAGCGAAAGGATGGACACGCACAATTATAATAATAATAATGATAATAAAGGGCCTGAAGATCGAGATTAACATGATGTGGGGAATGAAGACTGAGACTGAACCAATAGTAATCGGAGCTCTTGGCCTCGTGAGAAAAGGAATGGACAGTTTTATTAAGTGCCCCAGATAGCATCACCATACAAGTTGCCCAGAAATCCGCCCTACTAGGAACATCCCATATCAACTACTATCAATTAAATGACAATTCCCCTTTAGGATCTAGGGACCATAGTTTGGACACGGCTCTACATGATACAATGCAGGATACATAACATACACAATTAATAATAATGATAATAATAATAATAGACGAATAGCAAAGACGAATGCAACCGACCAGATACAGAAGCGATGGCAAGATAAACCGCTTCATGGCCAATACTCTGCCCGTACCAAACAAGCTGACGTAGACAAAACCCGTACCCATCAGTGGCCACGTAGTGCAGGGTTGAAAGTGTAAACTGAGGGTTTATCCTTGCTTCGCAGGACCAATGCTTGCTAACTAGGAACTATCAAGCACGTATACTAAAATATTGTCAGCCCAAAATGCAGATTCTATGATAAATATCCAGAAACGATTCATCATCTTGTATCAGGTTGCACGATGTTGACATCCAATGAATATAAACCCCGACATGACTGAGTGGGCCAATATCTTCACTGGAAAATCTGCAACTTCTACGGGAAGGAAACTGAAAGAAACTGGTATGAACACCACCCAGATCCGGTTACGGAGATAGGACCTGTTACAATTCTATAGGACTACACAATACACACTGACAGAACAATCAAAGCCAACCGCCCAGATATTGTTATTAAAGACCACAAACAAAAACGGTGCCTCCTTATTGATATGGCAGTCCCTGCTGACTGCAATGTATCTTTGAAGATATTCAAAAAGCTGTCAAAATACAAGGACCTTGAAATAGAGGTCTCGAAAATGTGTCATATGGGAACATCAACAATCCCTGTTGTAGTTGGAGGACTGGTTGGAAAAGATTGCAGTAGACTTATTGAAGGGATTCCTGGAAGTCCATGCCTCAAGGAGATACAAAACATTGTTCTGACAAGTACAGCCCACACATTACGAAGGGCTTTATCTATGTAATTTCTTTTCTTTTTTTTTCTTCAGTGGAAAGTGTCATGCTGCTATTTCTAACCTTAGGTCCCTGGGCGGGACCCGGAAAGAAATGTGTAAACGCCAGAAATCAAAGAAAATAATAATAATAACAATAATAATAATAATAATTGTAATAATCGTAAATATCTGGATTTGACAGACTGGACCAAAAGGGTGTTTGAAACGACATTAGAGAGATGATGGCTAGCGTGGCATTTAACCATCGTAGCCGAGAAAATTTAATCTTCACGCTGGGTGTCCTATATTATGATACTGCTTAGCTGGCAAAGTTCGGATATCATCCCCACTGATGAGGAAACGCTATCTTCACTGGGTTTCACTCGACACGACGACTTGCTACCGAATAACTGACATTTTCGAAAACAGAAACTAAGATCTATACCTTTTCAACTTCAAAATCATAATAATCAACTTCAAAATGGACTTATTTTCAAGTAAAAAAATTAATCAACTCAAAAATGGATTGATCAACTTCAAATTGGATCAATCAACTTTAAAATGGAACAATCAACTTCAAAATGGATTAATCAACTTCAAATTGAGAAAATGCCAAAAACCTAAAAACAATCAACTTCAAAATAAGAATAAACAACTTCAAATTGGAATAAACAACTTCAAATTGGAATAAACAGCTTCAAATTAAGATATTTTTTGGTAAATTGAAAATTATTTTTTCAATTAATTTACCCCATTAGTAAAGAAATTGACTGTTTGTCTTCATTATATAAATGAAGAAAAAACCAAAATACAAGAGGCCAAGAAATCATTGGATAAGCCTACAGTAAAAGTAGGAGAAAGTCACGTATGGGCAAAAATGATGATTGATGATGATGCTGGAGAAACCTCTACAAAAGAAGCTGAAGAAGACTTAGCAACAGCTCCAAAGAGGACTTACCTCAAGAAAATTGTGGCTGGCGAAAAAAGGCCCAGATTTTAGCTGCACATGCCGCAGCAGGAAATTGGAAAGACCTGGCAAGAACAATTGGTGCGCCTCTGCCAACAGCGTACCGTTGGTTAGACCAGGTTGCTGATAAGAGTGACTCTAGGGGAGGAGCAAGAAAATATAAAATTACGCAAGAGCATAAGAATGTTATGTCCGAATTAATTGAAAACTCTCCTAGGCCCACTCTTCAAGACATTGTAAATAAGTTGGTCGAAAAGTATGAGGTTCGTGTGACGAAAGAATACATAAAAAAAGCACTCGGACTCCATGGCCTTTACTTTAAAAGCGGTTCATTATGAACCAGAAGCTGCCAATAAAAATGTCAATAAGACGAAACGTAAGGATTACGCAGTAGCTTTATTAGAATTTCAGTCCCAAAGTGTTCCAATTCTTTATATGGAGGAAACCAATTTCAATCTCCATGTTTCAAGAAGAGAAGGTAGCTCTAAAAAAGGCACGAGATGCACTACAGTCACGACCAGATCCAGGGGAAATAACATCCATATTATTGGATGTATTAGTAATAATGGATTAATTCATCATAAAATTAAAAGAGGTTATTTCCGAAAAGAGGATGCGAAAGAATGGACCAGGGAGTGCCTTAGAAAGGCAAATGTAATTTATGAAAGGGGAGTTGTCTTAGTTATTGATAACGCCCTTTGCCATACTTTAATTGAAGAAGTTGTGGAGGAAGATGAATTTAGGCAACACCAAATTTTCAGACTTGCCCCCTATAGTTCGATGTTAAATCCCATTGAAAATGTTTGGTCAGTCATTAAAGCTGACGTAAAAAGAAGTATGGCAAACTCAATTGTTGAGATTTTAAAAGGTGATGGCCAAGGATCTTTAACTACTAAAAAATTCCGCCTCAGCAAGTTAGAAGCGATGATCTCCGAGGCAATTAATAATATTTCCCCTGAGACTTGCACTAACTTCGTATCTGGAATACAGAGATTAATTCCCTCTGCATTTAACTTAGATGATATAATCTTTTAAATAAATTTCTTAGGAACGTTTATATTTTTTTATATCCCTTTTAAGTAAAAATAAAAGAATAAATATTAAATTTATTAGTATTATATTAATTCTCAATTTGAAGTTGATTAATCCAATTTGAAGTTGATTATTTCTCATTTTGAAGTTGATTAATCCAATTTGAAGTTGATTGATCCATTTTGAAGTTGATTGATCCATTTTGAAGTTGATTGATCCAATTTGGAGTTGATTAATTTTTTTTACCTGAAAATAAGTCCATTTTGAAGTTGATTATTATGATTTTGAAGTTAAAAAGGTATAGAATTGGAATGAAAGATGTAATTGCCCATACGCTAGATATATCGTAAAAATCCAATTCAGAAATACAAAAGACTTCAAATGACTTTGGTTATTGATCAGGTATAATGCAATCAGTATTTCGCCCGTGTGTCGAATATTTACGACCATATCTATTTTGGTGTTACCATTTTATATTTAGAAACTTAAAGAAATCGATAGAAGAATCTGCAACATTATCGGTCCTGACTGGGCATCTGGGCTCCAGTCACTTTCTCACCGGCGAGACTTAGTTTCTCATTGTCTTTTGTATAAATATTTTCACGTAGTACTGAAAAGCTTTCCACGCTTGTATCACGGCTGTATGAATTTAAGTGCAGTACTAGATTGGCAAATAGATCTCATAACTTCACTATTGAAATCTTTAGTTTTTACCGTAAGTTCTAAGCTAATAGTTTCTTCTTTCGCACTTCTTTAGGAACTCCCCTTCGTTTTTCTGCTTTCCTCTCAACTATGATCTACAAAAAATTCAATTCAGTTTCAATCGCACTTGTCTGTCTCTTTGAAGACCGCTCTTTTATTGTCGTCTCTGTGTTTTTTTCACTCTCAGTAACCACTTGCATGCTAGTGACTATCACTGTTTTGTTTTTAAATAGGCTGCACAAAGGATAGATTTTTAATCAAAACTGCAATGTTTTACAAAAGCAAAACATTAATCTAATTGCAGCATGTGTTTAGACAGCCTTGTCACTTTGATATTTTCATATCCATATAATGCACCGTTTCCAAAGACTTCAGAAATGTCGATACTGTCAACTGTATACATCCGCCATTGCAGATCAATGATTAAAAATGGTCCCAAGCCAATGAACCCTTCAGGTTTGGGAGAGGAACAAGCCTTCTTAAAAATTCGCGAATGGAGACTTTAGAATCCCAATATAAAATCTGTACCAAATAAGAAAAAGGACAAAACTGAGGACTTCCAAAAGTAGCAACAACTACAATAGATAGCAGATATAATTCGAAAAGACAATAATGACACAATGAATATGGTGATGTCTATATTAATTCAAGAGAGTAAGTCTCCGTCAATACTGGAAAGAGCGATAACAACGGATGTGAGCAACCCACTCTCATTAAAACTGGTATGAATAAAATGATTTTATAAATTTCAACCGACAATAATCCCAGATATTCGCTGAACGAAAGCCAAATACGTCCTTATCGGGAAACGGCCAAACCTCACTATTACTGTTCTTATTATTGAATGTGCAAGGTTGGCTACATACTCCACACATGGTGATTTTCTGAGAATACTGAAAGTAAAATAGAAGTGTCACGGGATTAGTCCAAAGAATTAGTGAATCTGAGTACAGTCATTAATAAAAACTGAAGACCTCTCAGCTGTAAAACGGTTATTTTCGGGTTTTTTTTTTTTCATTGACTTGGAACATATGATATTGAATGATGCTATAACATTTTATTTCATCAGCCATTATTCATACATAACATGTCTTAAAAAAAGTGTTGCTATCGCAAAAAATAGCAGCCAATTTGATAAGATTTGTCTAGTGAATTAGCCTTGAAATATTAGAAAAACATTTAATTTCACTTCCAAGAAGGACCCAAATTGTGATTCTTTTTGATATATGATTGTTTTTAATTGCATCAGCCGTTATTCACACATGACATATGTTCAAAAAAGTTTTGCCATCGCAATTATTAGCTTCCATTATGATAATATTGGTGTAGGGAATTAAGCTTCAAATAGGGGAAAAACATTTACTTTCACTTTCAAGGAGGACCCAAATTGTGATTCTACGTGTTGAAGGTTATTATGAACATGAAATTAGCGTAAAAGTCAGTCTGTAAAAATAGCTAGACAATTTTGCTTGAAATGAATAGAAAATATCGTCATGTACAAATTAGTGAACAAAATTGTGTTAATCTCTCATAAATTACTTGATACTCTGTAGCTGTTAACTTTAAAATTGAAATCTAGTATTAAACTTTTGTTAATGACTTCAGTTCCATAGGCAAGCACTAAAACCTACTGGAGATGTAGAAAAAGAAAGCGAATATTAGGAAATTAAACGCCTCCGAAATAAGAATTAATTTCTAAAAGTTTAATATTTTCCTTCCATTGAAGCGAGTTTCTAATTAAAAAAATGCTGTCTGCCTCCCATAATGAACATGCAATTGCGGACGTATGCAAAAGCAGAAATTTCTAATTCAGTTTTAGTTTTATATTAATCTGAAAATATTTTAATATGAATATTTTATATTAGAGTGATGCAATATATCTTGCACAAAGTTAATTTTGGAAATGTCTTTGATATTTATTCAGCTCTTTATTGCTTGTTCAATAAATCAACTCTGGTACGTCATTTCAAAGCTTCGCAAACAATTCTCAATCTATGAAAATGAATTCCGCAACGTCGAAATAGGAAACATTCCTTTTGGTTTAACTCATGAAAAATAAATAAAAAGTGATGTCAAAACGTGATAAATAATAGAGCAAAATGCATGGTTGTTAGCAAAAGAGTCACAACTCATTTTGCGCGTTACTAATCGGGCGTGGCAAAAGTCATCAGTTGCGAAAACAGGACTATTTGGATTATTTCATACTTGAAATTAAGTGACGAGTAAAGGAATAGCGAAAGATGTCATTTAGAACCTAAGTAAGGTATAAAGAGTTTGGAAATATAAACAGCGACAACAATTTCGAAGATAACATAAATGACGTCGTGATGTTATCTACCTTTCACAATCAGAGTAGTGATACAGGTGAAAATATTCTTAATAAAGCAAATTCTTTTAAGCAAATTCAGTTTTTGGTGTTTTAAAAATTGTTATACGTTACTTATTTTGAACCATATATAACATTCATTTTTGGTTTATGCAGTTTTGAATAGGTAGTCCGTTTTTTTTTTAAAATCATTTCATCCCAGGCAAAGAGATAACGCCACTAAGACTAAAGGGGTTACTAAGAGATAAAAAAAAACTGAGAAAACGCTACTGAGGAGAAAGGGACAATAAAAAATGATTGAAAAAGACAGATGAAAATTGACGCCGAAACTAAGTTTTTGAAGATCCCAGCTGACGAGCAAATAAGAAGCCAGAAGAGACCCTCACAGGCGAGAAATGCAAGATATGGTTATATCGAGCAAATTCAGCAGTAAAAATATGAGACGTGGATTAGTTCCATTGACTTGACCCAACGAGTTGTAAGTTCAATACCAGGCGACAGAAGTGGTGAACCGAAAACTTGAAGAGTTGAGTTAGAGGTAAATACCCGAGACATCCGGAAGAGGTCTGGCACGTGGATCTAGAACAATCTGCTCAGGTGGACTAAATAAAAGGTTCAGTTCTAAATTCCAATCACCTGAAGAAGGCTAGGGGGTACGATGGCTGAATCCTTGTGAACATGGCAATGAAGATGAGGATAAAAGTCCGAATAATGTAAATAATGCAAGTTTCTTTTGGTATTTTCCAATTTTTAATGAGAAATATCAGTCAAGACTGCGTGATAATTATATATATATATATATATATATATATGTGTGTGTGTGTGTGTGTGCGTGTGTAGCTTAGTTTTTTTTATCATTCTCATATCTATAAACATGAAAATATGCACCTGCATATCTGCATAGAAGCACAATTTATAAATTGTGTAATTTTCATGTGCTTTTTCATTTTCTTTTGGTATACGTCTATGTCTCTGAGATGAGGTACTATGATTACTTGCACTGTGTACATTATTTGAAATGTTATCCTCGTCTTCTTTGCCATATTCACAACCTTTCGGCCGTTATACGCTCCGGCCTTCTTCAGGTGATTGGAATTTCGAATCGAACTCTTTATTTAATCCACCGGGATAGATTGTTCTAGTTCTAGGTGTCATTCCTCTTCCAGGTGTCTCAGTTATTTTCCTTCAACTCAATCTACAAGATTTGGTGCCAATCACGGGAAGAAGGCCGGAGCGTATAACGGAAGAAAATTTGTTAATATGGCAATGAAGATAAGGGTAAAAGTCAGAATAATGTAAATGATGCAAAAAATGAGACTATACTTTCGTGCCAAACATAAATTTATGAGTTCGAGGTACCATGCAGGTACTATGCCATGCAAAAAATTATAAAAAAAGTGCAATAATATTCAATACAGGGACGAAAGGTAGTCTTATATATGTGCTTGATAGATTTTAGTTGAAGGAAGATGTCTGGCATGACACATTGAAACAGTTTTCCGTTGGAGTTAATTCAATGAATTTGGTTATTGATTAGATATAATACACTCAGTATTTCGCCCGTGTGCCAAGTATATTTTATAGTCATATTTTTTGCATTATTTACATTATTCGGATCTTCATTTCTATATTCACAAAGTTCCGTCCGTTATACGCGCCAGCCTTCTTCAAGTGATTGAAACCAAATCTTGGAGATTTGAGTTGAAGGAAAAAAACTCAGACATCTGGAAGACGCATGACACATCGAACTAGAACAATCTATCCCGGTGGATGTAATAAAGGGTTCGATTTGAAATCACCTGAAGAAGGCCGGAGCGTATGTCAGGCCTTTGAGAGGCACCATAGTTATTATGGGCTACCTGCCTTTCGCCTTTAGTCTTCTAACCACTGCTATTTTCCGCCATCAACTATAAGACATGAACAAAACAGAAATGCTAATTTTTCATGTATGCAAATATTTTATAAGCTGCCAGGAAAATAATGGATCACAACTGCTCCTAGGTTTCGTTATGCCTGTCAGTTCATGTCCTGGGTAAGACGATAAACTACATCCGGCGTCCTGGGTAAGACGATAAACTACGTCCGCTAGCAAGGCCTCTGATAAGGAAGTTTTGAGGAGCGTGGAACGACCTCTTAATTGCTGGTGTTCACAGATCCAGCCTGACCCGGGGTAGCAGCACCTGTTAGGGGTACTATGAGCAAACAGTTAAAATCAAACTGGGGTCAAAACACTATGACAATGTAAAAATAGGTTTTAATACCAGTAATACATTTTTAAAGAAAATAAATATTACCAGCAATACATTTTTGAAGAAAAAATATTAACAGCAATACATTTTTGGAAAAAACTATTACCAGTAATACAATTGTGGAAAAATATTATCAGCAATACATTTTTGGAAAAAATATTACTTGCAATAAAAAAGTTGTAGACATTAAATAACCCATTGAGATTGATATAGCATAAAACGCAATAAGTGAAATCAGACCTAAACGTATATTAAACGATCTGAGATGAAGTTAGATGTAAAATGCTCACCTGATACTCCAGTTCTTGGCATCTTTCTCTCGTGTGTTTTCTGTGAATGTCAAATTCTCTCAACCCTCTTTTCTCATTACGTGCAAATTAATTGAAACAAAACGAATAATTCCGTTATTATTTACTTTATTTCGTATTTTCCCAATGAAACATGACCCAATGCACATGTTAGTACTTCGTATGTCCATTCCACGAAGTCCTTCTTTGCAGATTGACCACAGATTCTCAATTAGATTTAAATCAGGAGAGTTTCCGAGCCAGTCGATAAGACTTTGATTTGCTCACTGGTAAGGCTTCCGAGTGTTTTTGTGCAGCATTACAATTTTTGTACGCTTCCTTCTAGTAACAACCATCGCTGACATTGACTGTAGGACAACTAATCGACAGTCGACAAAATAGTGTTTGGGCGAGATAAAAATCTGATGTAATCACCGATGACGCAATATTTTTCAAGGCCAAAAAAATTTCAACATACATCCCAAAAATAGATTCATATTACTGCACACCACTGTAAATGATCTAATCCGAGGAAAAAATAGAAATCTATTACAACCTGACACTCCACTGGGTCTACAATTGATCGTATGGTGAAAGAAAGAAAACTGAAGAGATTGTTTAAATCAATTTGCACAAGGATGTAAGTATTGGTGTTATTTGCAGTTATGCTAGCAAAGGGAGATAACTTAAATTTAAAAGAAACATGTCTGATTCACTTACCTTTGCTATAGGCAATGACGAATCACTTAAGTTTTGGATGCGCCGGTAGTTTAACGGTTACCGGCTCGAAAAAAGAAATCGCCGTGTCGTGTTCGAATCCCGGCCGAGTTGGCAACATTCAATTTCGGACAAATAACCGTGGGAAACATGAGAACCCATCTTTTCTCCGCCGAGATATGGATTAAATGGTAATGATGAGAATAGCCGTTTTCCTATACAGAAACATTCAGCATTCATTGACATGACAGCATTACTCTCTGTTCATTTATCTGGTAAAAGTTTTTTCATGAATATACATTTCTCAATTCCGATGACAGCTCATCTTCGATATGGTTTGGGGTGGTGTTTCCTTCCTAACATTTTGTTTCTGGCAATGTAACATATGGCCTTCATATGGTATTGTTGAAAACAGCCGGTTCGATATACGGAAACATTCGGCTATCCATTAAGCGTACAATCAACCTTAACGTCGGTTGAAATATTTAAAACCTTTCTGGGGTTTTTCAAATCCACCAACTTTTAATGCGATTTATAATACTTATATCACAGTAGACTAGGATCTCTAACAGTAGTTGGCAACCCATCAAGGAGAAAGTAAACGCTATATTCAAAGAAAACTTCTTTCCTGTCCCATGCTTTCCAACCAACTTTAATCTGCAAAAATTTAAATGCAATGTCAATCGCTATCTACTGTCCTCCTGTTTATTCTTTTCTTTTCCCGCCCATTATTCATGTTTCTGTTTCTAATTATGTTACCTTCTATGTTACCCACCTGTGTTTTAGCGGCTTTACTGCCTTGCATGGAGTTACCAGTCAGTTAAAAAAGGACATGCTTGTGTAAATGATTGGCTTAGCAGCGTTTAGGTTTGATAGTAAAAAGACAAAACTTACTAAGAACTACAAAGTATAGTAAATTGTGGAGAGCCATGATCGCAAACGTCCCAAATGGACATAGCAAATGTAAGAAAATTTACATATATGACAAACGCCAATAAAGACTATACCGATATTTCATAAATTATACAAAGGCTGCTTAGAGTCAGTTATGTGCCATGCGTGATACACGCTTAGGCGGTCATGTATCTTTCGATACATGACTGACGAGGCAGATTTTTTTTGCAGTAGGCTGCCATTTCTTTCTTCGGGAGACCAGTTGCCATTCAAAACTTTAGAACACGGTCTGTTCTGCGATTTACCCATAGCTGGGGGGAGAAGAAGAGGATTGATACCTTTCCTAAGAGTATTAGTACGTAAGTGAATGTTATGGATCCGACTGGAATTCGAACTCGACTTTCCGGTTCCTCAATCCGAACCGCTATCCATTACTACCTCCTGTGCATGGTGTGATACTAATTAAAAAAACAAAAAAACAAAAACAGAGTATAGCTTTGGCTAGGCGTATACCACAGACCCCTCGTGGTGATGATAGAATTCTTAATTACCTGATGTGGATGGTTGTTGACTCAAGTCGAATAAAAAAAAGTTTCTGCTTACGATTATTATTTCTTTGAAAGAATCAGTTCACTTCATAAGCTGATTTTCTTTTGTTGCACCAATTCAAAGCTGCCCGTTGATATTTATCTAGCTTAGTTTAGCCCGACACAAGGTCGAATTGAAAATAGAAAACTGTCAGAAGCCTGTCTTTCAAATTAGGAGATTCACGAGCACGGAGATAGCAAAATTGAAATATCAGTATTTCTTTGATTCTACCATTATAAAGACGTCTGCAGTTACTTCGGCAAAGGAACTAATTAAGACTTTCCTTTAGGCGCCGTGACCTTTTAGCACCAATAAAATCATAACTTTCGACAACTCTTTTTTGGTTCTGAGTCTTTAGCAGAAAGTTATTTTCCTTACTCTGCCTGCCATTCGAGCAAACTATTGTATTACACACTAATTTCTCTTGCTTCCATAGACTTCAATGGCACTTGTGAATATCGAAGTTTCCATGTAGTCCTTGCTCATTAAACCTCCCATTTATTTCATCATTCTATTGGTTTCCTGTGTTCCGATTTTCTTTTTGAGAAGGATGGATGTGTTGGTGGTGTAATGGATAGCCGCTTGGAATGAGAACTCGGAGAGCCAAGTTCGAATTCCAGTCGAATGTGTTACATTCATTTACCCTTGGAAAATTATGAATATATCGTTTCTCTTCCATCAGCTATGTATTAAACAGTATGACTTTTATCTGGAAAAATCATTGTATTCTTTTCCCTATTCCCAAAACAAAAATTGTTAATTCATTATTCGCTTGCAGAAACCATATTCCTCCAGTCTGAAATACCTTTCAGTTTTAAATGTGTTGATAAACCGTAAAATAAAGAAATCAATCTCTTGTTTAAAGTTTCTTCTTTATCTGTGAATAGATTGTCGAGCATTCACTGTTATGTGGGAAACAGCATTTTACATAGAATTTTGGCTTTCTTTGCTTTATTTCTAACGATATTTTCTTTCGATTTGCTTAGTTTCTGAAAGGCGATCTTTTTGACCCCCTTGCATGATCGTATTTGTGTGTAACGTATTAGAGTAATACATATCAGATGCATCAAGGATGGTCTTCAGTGATGCACTGTCTTCATCGCCGATTTCGGGTTTTGCATCATATCGGCTCAAACAGCAACACCGACCTGATTCCAAAAGGGTCATGCCGTCTTCTTGATAGCGTCGTGCTACGCACTTCGACATTGCGCAAAAAAAAAAAAAAAAAGAAGAAGAAGAATCAGATATGGCTAGAGTGTTTTATTTGACATACGTCAGTCAACATCAGCCAATGAAATAAAGTCTTTCCCCCCTTCCCTGCTATATAGACTTGTCTTTTGCTTCATCCAGTTTTGATTGGCTCTATTTCCCCGAAATTCATAACGAGGTAAGCTAGACTTGTTCTTGCAAAGTTCAATCCGATGTTTTACGTTTTAAATACTAATTCCATAACTAAACCTTACCACTTACATTACTTTTCATAAAAAAAAACATATATTCATTATTCTTACTATTATATAAAAAGATTTAAGTCTAACCCTATACACTTAATCAAACGAAATTAGAAATATGTATTAGGTTGGTGCAAAAATAATGACGTAATAATGTCGTTTTTTGGCATATTTGTTAACGTCAAAAAACGACATTATTACGCCATTATTTTTGCACCAACCTAATATTTCATTGTTTGTCACTAAACTACCCAGATAATTAAACTTCTGTACCTATTAAAGTTTTGACGTTCCTATTACATAGATTACTCCTTGGACTGACTCTGGCTAATCCTAAATGTTTAATAATCGCTCGGCGTTAAACAGTCGATCGGTTAGTTTAGTTTGGTAGTTCTTTTTTATGACATGTCAAACATAGTTGTATTATTTGACGTCGAACTTTTTATGTCGCTTAATATTTCTTCCTCATTAGCGAGGAGTAAAGACAAAATTAGAAGTACGGGAAGATCGGGTTACAGTAATATTTCAGTAGGAGATGAATTTTATTTTGTACGCTAAAGACACAGATTCTCATTCAGAATTCTTTTGATAACACCAAATGAAATTTGTCTGCTCATAGACGATAAATAAGTGTCAAGCAGAATAGAACGCCAAGTTTGCAAATTAGCATTTGAATTTCTGCCATTTGATTCGAGTTCTAAGACAGATCTCTGGCACCGGTGACAAATACAGAGCGCGTTCAGCCAATATGTGAGGCCACCGAATTGTTTGCTTGTAATGATGTTACTTAATTCTATAAAGCACTGCACTGCTTTTATAAGTCATTTTCGAGCCGATGTTGACAACCGAGAATGAAAAGAGTAAGGTATTTAACAACTGGCTTTAGTAGGCCGATACATTTTCAGTGCAGAATTAAAGAAAGCAATTTTCTACAGTGCGAAAGAGACATCTGTCTTTATTTCTGAGATGAGGAACTATGTACATTATTTACATTATTGAAATTTCTCCACCGGCTAACGGTTATTGAACTCACACTGTTTGGGTCCTGTCACTGGATCTATTAATTTGGTGCAAAAATAATGACGTAATAATGTCGTTTTTTGACGTTAAAAATACGTCAGAAAACGACAATATTACGTTCATTATTTTTGCACCAACCTAATAACTGACGCCTTTATCCACTTTGCCATGTGTACTTGAGGACATGTGTATGAATTTCTGGGTATTATAAACCTAATGTCTACAGCAGCCATTTTCAGAGGGAAATTAACAGGAGATAACTGATAACTGACATCTATTAAACATGGCACATGGAACAAGAATAGTCTACCCCAGTGAGCGAAATAAAGGGTTCAGTTCGACATTCCAACCATCCGAAGAAGGTTGGAGAGGCCTAAACGTTGTAATAAATATGGCGACAAAGATGAGGAGAATAGTCCGAATAATGTAAATAATGTGCAAAAGAAACAATTGAAATATCCATAGTAAGGAAAGAAGGCCTGGAAAATTTAACACTCACAGTACAGGCTGAAGCCATGAGACGCAGAGGAAAACAGCGGGTAACATACGTAACGAGCTTGTGTATGACAGAACAAAGCCTGTGAAGGATAGGTAGGAGGCAAACATTGGTTCGAAGTGCAAGGTTTGAGCTGTGGAGTCATATTGCCCATATATGTAAATGAAAGGAATACGCTAGATCTAATTATATCAAGACGAGAAAAGGTGAAATACACTAAAGCAGGAAACTACACAATTGTAAAGAAAAGACGAATCGGAGACCCATGCCATGAGCTTTCGGACCGTGGCGCAAGCAAGCGTGCTGCTGCGCGATTGGCAGACAATCGTCGGCGTCTTGGTCGAGGTGCACGGAGCGCCTCCGGTGACGGCAAACACCGGCCGGGTTCGGCGGCGGCTGCCCCTTCTCGCTCGCACGGCTAGACCGGACCGCCGCTCGCGGCAGGTAGGCCTGCCGGCAGGTAGGCAACCACCTCACCCGCTCGGGAGGCAGGCAGCCAGCTCGATTTCTGCGCTCCCGGCCTGGCTTAAGCCGTGAACGCGATTCGTGCAACAGAAAGCTGGCTCAAGAGAAAGATTAAATCAGTATTGACAGGACAGGAGTAGTATTGTACTGGGAACTATGCAAATGACTGAAGGGACACGGCACACAAAAGAAAAAAATAATAATACCGTGTTCACTTTCATACAAATTCCCTTGAGAAAGCTAATTAACTAAAAAAAAAAAACGTTATGGATGAAATAGCAGGAACGCCTGGGTAGCCACTAGTGCAAGAGGAGGACCACTCTGACTTAAAAAGCCGTGGCTATGGTGATGGAACTGGAAACCACACCATCGTATTTCTTAAAATGGTATTATAATTCACAGATAATAAAAATTAAGGAAGCATTGGAAAGACATGGACGTTTGTATTCCGCAGAAATGGAATTTAAACAAACTATGTTCTAATAGACTAAATTCAGTTCTTACTGTCGGACATTCTTCAAAACGTACATGTCATCGTGGGTTAATTCTTTAGTAGAAACATGTGGTATCCTTATTCATTATCTGGTTCTTGTAGCTCTAAAAATGTCGCATTTTCTGGTTCAAAATTTAAATGCAGTGTCAATCTTCTGCCTTCTTAATTGCCCTTTTCTTATTGTTCCTGTTTCTTAATAATGTTTATCTTTTTCTTTTATTCTTTCGCATTCTATAACCCCAACCTTTGTCTTAGTGGCCTGGTTGCCTTGCTTGAGGTGAAATGATAAAAAAATGAGCCACATATTTCGATATATCGAGTTTTTTTGGAAGAATGGAGAAATTGGATTAATTCATTAAATAAATATATCATTTATGGAGAAGGTATTGTGCAAAACTGAACGAATCAAAAATGGTTTGTGAGGTTTCGTACTAGAGGCTTCTTGTTAAATCCAACTCTGTTTTTAAGTTTGGTTTGTTTTGATTTACGGCATATCAACTTCAATGGGTCATTTAATGCCGACAAGACTTTTATTGCTGGTAATACTTTTTTTCAAAAATGAATTGATGGTAATATTTCTTTCTTTTTTTTTTCAAAAATATATTGCTCATAATAATTTTTCTTCAAAAATGTATTGCTGGTAATAATTTTTTACAAAGTATTTCTGGTATTAAAACCTATTTCTACACTTTCCTGGTGTTTTGATCCCATTTTGGGGGTTAACTATTTACCCATATCTGGGACCCCTAACAGGTGCTACCACCCCGGGAAAGGGTGGACCTGTGAACACCATCAATGAAAAGGTGGTTTCACGCTCCTCAAAACCTCCTTTTCAGAGGGCTTGCTGTCGGACTTAGTTGATCGTCTTACCCAGGACACGGATGACGTTTAATGTCATACCCAGGGCGGTCTACATTTAAGTAGACAGGCTGAACTTTATACTCATACAATGAAAGCATTATTTAAGAAAAAAGAACTTTACATAATACGAGTTATAGTTAGTCTAATAAGAATTATTTGCAGGATGAAATTATGAGGTTGCCGTAAAAGAAGCAGAAAATAATGGAACAGAAGCGTAGACTGTTGCTCAATATTTTAATTCCGAACCAAACTGTTTTTATATCTTACTTAAACGAATCAAGCATTTTCGCCTACGGTAATAAGCTACGAAATTATTGACGTCGTCCAACACAGGACTAATGAAGAAATAAACAGTTATTGTTTAAATAATTTTGTAAACTATGTTGGGTTATTAGTGTTTGAAACATTTTTTTCTGGATTCAAATATCATTCTCTTACGTATAATTATTTTAGAATGCCTGGGCTCCCATGTTATAAAAAAGTCTTAAGAAACAGAAACATTTCGAAGAAAGAAAACAGTACTAAACTGTGGTGTAATATCGGTCCTCTTATGTGGCTTACGTTGGATTATCTTTTCATAGATGAGGAAGAGGCTTCAAGCAACAGAAATTCTACAGGTGGATGATGAGAAAACTATGGACTATACATGTGATCAACGAGGAAGTTTTGAAGAAAATAGAAACAAAAAGGAGACTTATACTTAGCAACAGAGAGAGAAGTTTGAAATTTTTAGGGCACGCAATGCGATAATAGTACTTAGAAAACACGACATTCGTAGAACATACCTCACTATGTCTTGTGAATGTCGATGAAAAAATAAAAAAAACAGTGCCTGGCCTATTTAGCTGGCTTGTTTAAATAAGTGGCGGTACAGGAAATTGTGGAGAGCCAAGATCGCCTACGTCTTGAAGGAACACGACAAAGAAGACAAAAAACAAGGAGGAGAAGGAGGAGGAAGAGGAGGAGAAGGAGGAGGAAGTGCTTGTGCAAAGATTTAGGAGAGATAGTAAAAAGATAAAATTTACGAAGGGCAGGAAATTGTGGAGAGGCGTTATCGTCCACGTCCTAAATGAACACTGCACAGAAGAAGTAGAAGAAGAAAGTGGTTCTGTCAGTGGTTGGCAGAACAGGGTTTAGGAGCGATAGCAAAATGGCAAAATTTACTAAGCGTTGCAATCGTCCATGTACAGAAGAATCACAGCACATAGAAGAAGAAGAAGAAGAAGAAGAAGAAGAAGGTTTGGCAGAACAGGTTTTAGAAGCAATAGCAAAAAGACAAAATTTACAAAAAGTTACAAAAGACAGGACAATGTGGAGAGGCATGATCGGCCACGTCCTGATGGAACACGATACATGAAAGAAGAAGGACATACTTGCATAAATGATTGGCTTATCAGGAAACTGTGGAGAGCCATGATCATTTACGTTTTGAAGGAACACAGCCCAGAGAAGATGGACTCACATTTGTAAATGTTTGGCAGAACAGGGTTTAGGAGTGATAGTAAAAAGACAAAATTGACTATGAGCTACAAAGTTTAGGAAATTGTGGAGAGCCATGATCGCAAACTTCACGAATGGACATAAGAAATGAAAGAATTTTTTTACATATAATTACAAACGCGAACAAAGACTATACCGATATTTAAAAAAATATGCAAAGGCTCCTTAAAGTCAGTTATGTGCCATGCGGGATACACGCTTGGGCGATCATGTATCTTTCGATACATGACTGACCATGCAGATTTTTTCCCCAAGGTAGGTTGCCATTTCTTTCTTCAGTAGACCAGTGGCCATCCAAGGCTATGCAACCTGGTTTGTCCTGCTATTTACCAATGGCTAGAGGGAGGAAAAATAAGGAAAAATAAGCAGATAAATGTATGTATTTGAATGGAATTCGAACTCGGCTCTACGATTCCTCAATCTGAGCTGCTATCCACCGTACCTCCGACGATACGACACGAAGAGCGACTAGAAATTTAAGTAAACTTGGAGATATGGTTGAGCATTCAATGTGGTCTACCGAGAGATCAATGATATAGATGCGGAAAAATAACCAGTTTCGTAAATACACAAAAGAATGTGTGAAACAAAGATTCCTACCAGGTTCATTAACCTGTACAGTGATACGAAACCAAGAAAATTCGAAGACTTAAAAGGATTTATTAGCAGCAAACATAATCTCCATAACACAGATACACTGATGACAGTGTTGATAGCAGAAAAATGGAAAAAAAAAAAATTAAATAAAGAGAGAAAATGAAAGGACAGAAATTAACTATAAAAATAGAATGTGTGGTTGTCAAAATCTATTTTGTTGCATATAAGAGGCATCTTTTCCTATAAAATATCTCCAAAAACCAAAACTCGCCCTATAAATCGAATGTCGATGATGTAAAGATATCGGCGTCAGCTGATACCATGTTAAATGAAAATATTTGACAGATGTTAAATTTATTTCAGACAGTTATTTTTCTGATGAGTATCAACTAACTGAAGATGGAACTCGCAAAAAAACCCATCGTCAAACGATCCTGTCAAAGAGGGTCATTGAGTAAAGACAGAACTTGGGCTGTTTATAAATTACATTTGTAGACAAAGGTGATAAGACACAGAACCCTGTACTCGCTTTATTAAGCTGTGTAAATTTCAGCCATTAAGATAAGTTCTCTACTAATGCGGATTCATGATAAATTAAGTTAAGCTAAACCCACTGATGTATTTTTTTTCACTATTTACATTGTTCGGACTATCGTCCTCATCTTTGTTGCCATATTTATCACAACCTTTCGGCTGTTGTACACTCCGACTTTCTTCAGTTGGTTGGAATGTCGAACTGATCCCTTTATTTCGCTCGGTGGGATAGACTGTTCGTTCTACGTGCCAAGACAGTTCTCACTAGCGCCGAAAAGAGACAGAGGCAGAGAACGAAATGTTGAGACCGTCTCACTAAGACGCAAAAGGGAAGATTTTTCAGCTTCCCATCACCTCAGTGTATCTCTGCCTCGCTTGTCTACAGCTAAAGGTTACAAATGAATAAAATTTGCTTACTGCAACAATAGGCTCATGGTTTTATTTCGCGGGTGACATTCTGACTAATGAGTTCTTTTTAAGTCCCACTCGTTTAATCTGTATCCTGAGAACGAACCAGAGGTCTTGTCTAAGTCTCAACGCTAGAATGACGGGAGCTATAATTTTGAGTAATTTCACCAGGCATCAACAACTAAAATGGATAGCACCTGTAACTCGGATGACATATTGAAGATGTTGACGTCCCATACTACTTTAAACAAAGGTGAGCAGTTTAATGGGCGTGTCTTCCATTTGCGTCGCGGTGAGTCGGTCTCTCGTCATTCACTCTGCCTTTCTCTGCATCTATACATTTTTTGAGATAGTGATCAATGTCTTATAGAGAACAACGTTATTTGTCTTCTCACCTTTGCAACACAGGAATCTACAGAATAACGTGAAACGAAATATATTGAACTAAAATGCCTGTCTGGTTATAAAGTGTGAAATAAGTAACTAAGAATAAAACGTATTGAAAGGTCACTGATCTCAGAATTCTCTATGGTCAATCTTAGATAAAGAATATCACCTGTTATCGAATATTACCTGTTATCGAATATTACAATCCGTCATAGGGACTACTAGAGAAAAGAAAATGAACAACTCAGAGTGGGCTAAATGTCAAATCTAGCAGTGAATTCAGTAAAAAAAAAAAAAACACATATTCACTGGCTGCCATCTATTAGATTGGTGCAAAAATAATGTCGTTTTTTGACGTTAGAAATACGTCAAAGAACGACATTGTTTTTGCACCAACCTAATAATAAACATCTCTATTACACCGTCCCCATATTTAAACACCAGTTTTCCCAAACAAATGAACAAAGCTCTTAGCAGGATTCAAGCTGTGATTTCTAGAATTTTCTTTGGGAATTTCCTGGAGAAATGGTATACCAGAGAATTTATTGTTCTGTTCTTGACTTCATTTCTTCATCAGACTCGAACCACAGCGGGGGAAGCTTTAGCTTTTTAAGTGACACATTTCGTTTTTTTATGTACCTCTCCAAGTATTTTTATTTGCATAGATCTTCAAAAGTTTACCAGAGATTTTTCTATCACTTGGTACGCTCAAATCAATTAGTGCAATTTCTTTGGATTTTCTTAAAGTGCGTACCATTTATTATTTTTAATTGTGACTCGTGCTCCAAGAACGATTGGAAGAATACTTGTGTTTAAATGCCATATTCTTGCAATTTCTATTTTCAGGATTTTATAAACTCTGCAGACATAAGGATATTTAGAAATATTATCCAATCCTTTTGTTCTTATCATCCACCAGGAACAGCATTTATGATTTTTGAAGTCATTTATGGCATCATCTATTTGCTTTTATATCGAGATTTAATAGATTTAGTAAAGACCCAGGGTTCCTTTAGCCATAGGACTGTGCCCCCCCCCACGAGCCACGAGCCACGAGCCACGAGCCACGACTACAACGATTAATTACTAAATTATAAATATCAAATCCTCCTAATAATTTCTATCACTTGTATATCATTGCTTGAACCGGCTTCTAATGTTCTGGATATAGCGGCTTGGAGATAGTAGTCGTGGCTCGTGGAGAGCACAGTCGGCACAATCGGTAAAGGAACTTGGATGAGTTCCACCACGGAATATGTGAGTGAGCGGCACTATATCAAGTCTAATTCGCTACCTCTTCGCCACCGAGGCTCGTTGGTACAGTTGGTATGACGTTTGCCTGATAACGTAACTGTCAGAGTTTCGATTTTCGGTAGTGGATATGCACTGCTGATGAGTCCCAAATATAGGACGAAACGGCCGTCCAGTGCTTTCTGCATTCTATTGAGGTTTCTTCTAGACTCGATGAATTACTTAATTTTAATTATCAAATCCTCCTAATCATAAAATATATATATATATATATATATATGTGTGCCTGTGTACATATGTAGGTAACTTTGAGGATCCAGTATAGTCGAGCATTATTTATCTTTTATGATCATATGCTGAGTTACTACTGTTTCCATTGCTATCGATCGCATTATAGACATTTTCTTTTTCAAAGTAATTTCAGTTTTCAGCATTTCCATCGTTGCTGTATGGGCATTACATGACAAGTCTCGTTTAGTCCGTGTGTGCATATGATGTTAGATCTTGGAACACCTTTGAATATTTGAGGGTGGGCTGGAATATAAAGTTCCCATTTACACAAAATGCAGTTGCCGATTATCTTATAAAAACACGCGACACTTTTAGTTGTAGTTGGACATTGTTCACCTAGTATTTAGAAATGATATTATATTTACATACATACATGCACACACACACACACATATATATGTATATATATATATATATATATATATATATATATATATATATATATAGATAGATAGATAGATAGATAGATATTAAGCGTTTCACCCCAAGCAAGGCGGGAGGCCACTAGCACGGAAGGGCTTACAGAGAGTTGGAGCGAGACCAAATAGTAGTGATAGAGGAAAGGATGACGAGAAGGATAGGGGATAGATCAAGGCAACTGGAGACGTCGATTGACATTACATTTGAAAAGTTGAAGATTATAGCTATCAGGGAAACAAGAAAGAGGGGGGTTCCACAGGCGAGAAGTGCGAGACACGAAGCTATTGGAGTAGAAGAGACGGCTATATTTAAACAGTTTCGACAGTGAAAGGGTGAGAGCGAGATACCAGCCTAGTTCAACGCTTAAATTCATTGTTTGGGAATCAGCGAAAAGCAGCACATCGGAGCAGTTACCGTGAAATTATTTGTAAAAAAGACAGAGGGGGGCAACGTATGTGAGAGAGCGACTGCAGGTGAGATGCCAGATCAGAGCCAATGACATTGTATATCCCTCTCTGGATTTTATCAATAACGTTGAGACAAACAGAAGGGGCTCCAGACCATATATGGCAGCAATCGTTCATGCGAGAGTGAATGGTTGATTTGTAGATTTGAAGGGAGCCAGTTTTCCATGTGGTGGACGAAGCTATTGACCCAATGTATTTGTTCCGTCTCAGGTCAGCAGCCAATGTGAGACCGAGCAGCCGCCAAGAGGTGCTCTCGAGAAGTTGAGCCTCAGACATTCTAATGGAGGGCATGGATGGATCTCTGTGGTGAGTAATAGGGAGCAGTTTTGTTTTGAGGTATTAAAGTTAACCAGCCAATTCCTGCCCCAGTTCACAACCGATTGGATGTCCTTTTCAAGACAAAAGGACAGGTTAGTTTTGTCGTCGAACCTATGACGTCAGGAAGAGTAGGGCCTAGGATGGAGCCTTGAGGAACACCTGTGTTCGTGGGATAGGAGCTGAAGCTGAATCCTTTATTTTATTTATATACATACACACATATATATATATATATATATATATGTGTGTGTGTGCGTATGTGTGCGTGTTATTAAAGAGAGTAGACATTTTTGTTGATTACTCTTATTTTATCGACTTTTCCAAATTACTAATAAGATTTCTCTTCAGTTCATAGTATAGAAATCTAATTAACGAATAGAACGGAATTCTTTCTTTAATAAGTTTTCTCAAAAATCCATGCTGGGAGACGAAAATAAATAAATACAGTGTTTAATGAATAAACGGGGCGTCTCACTAAAATATGAGTATCCACTAAAAATAACGATTAGAGTGAGTGTCCCCGCTCCCTAATATTTTTTTGTTTTCTTAGATTCTTTCAGATTTAGTCACCGTCGTGCGGTTACTTGTTCTCATTGTCTTACATGGAGTGAAATAATAAAAGAAAATCTCCAGGCATATTATAGAGAGTTAGATTTTCATTTTTTGGTTGATAACTGAATCTTTTTCAAGAGTAGGAAAGTAATCATTTGAAGACGGTTCTCTTTTTTTTCTTATTTTTTTAAGCAATTCACCCCAAGCAAGGTGGGAGTGGCATTAGCACGCAAAGGGTTACAGAGGATTGAGAACAAGAATAAAGTGGCGTGTTTGAGGAAAGGATACAAAGAAGGACGGGGAACAAGGTCAGAATGTCTGATGTCGATGGACATTACACTTGAATATTTGAAGATTATAGTCAAGAAGTGCGGGAGAAGAAGCTTTTTGAGTAGGAGAGACGGTTACATTAAACCTCTTTGACAGTGAAAGGGTGGGACCGAGATGCCAGCCTGGTAGCTCGCTTAAATTCATGCAGCCCGAGAAACAGCGAAAGTAGCTTGTCGGAACAGTCGCCGTGAAAATACTTGTAGAAGAGACAGAGGGAGGCCACAGCACATCTGTGAGATAGCGATTGTAGACTAGATGCCAGATAAGGGCTTATTATCTTGCATATTCGTCTCTGGATTTTGTTAAAGACCTCAAGACGTACAACGGGAGCAGCAGTCTATATATGACAGCAATATTCCATGCAAGGACGGATGGTTGATTTATAGATTTAAATGATGGACTCAGACGAGAAAAACTTTCTGGCACGACACAGAGAAAAACATTTTCTTGCGGTAGATGAAGCTATTTCATTATGGATTGCACATTATTCAGTTTTATTTTTGCCTTTAGCTGTAATGGGTATTCTATTTTGATTTGTTACATATTTTGAGATACGGTTTATTCTTTTGCTATTGTACCTTTATCCCGTGTTCAATGTTGCAATAATAATTGACTGTAAATTAAACCCGAGTTCTCAACCATCCTTGTAAACAAACGGACTCGTTGACACACTAACAGAATATGTTTTCTCTTCGGCGAAGACACCTTTGGGAAGTCGCGTAGGTGTAGCTGCGAGACAAGCTAATTATTCTTAGCTAAGAATAACCACATTTATAAATAACCTGTTTAAATCAGAGATATCATCGGTGACTATATTAATTTGGCACAAAGCCAGATAGCTTTTACAAACATTTAAAATAAAAATACGTCTTTATTTCTGAGATGAAGTATTATATACAATATTTACATTGTTCGGACTATCATCCTTATCTTTGTTGCCATATTTATGACAACGTTTCGGCCGTTGTACGCTCCAGCCTTCTTCAGCTGGTTGGAATGTCGTACTGAACCCTTTATTTCGCTTGCTGGGGTAGACTGTCCTGGACAAAGGCGTATGTTAGATCCAGTGACAGGACCCAAAGAGTGTGAGTTCAATAGCTGGTTAAGGCAGTGGAGAACTTGGAGAGGGGAATTAACAGGAGATAACTGATAACTGACAGCCATTAGACATTACACATGGAACGAACAGTCTATCCCACCGAGCGAAATAAAGGGATCAGTTCGACATTCCAACCAACTGAAGAAAGTCGGAGTGTACAACAGCCGAAAGGTTGTGATAAATATGAAAACAAAGATGAGGACGATAGTCCGAACAATGTAAATAGTGTAAAAAAATACATCAGTGGGTTTAGCTTAACTTAATTTGTCATGAATCCGCATTAGTAGAGAACTTATCTTAATGGCTGAAATTTACACAGCTTAATAAAGCGAATACTTGGACACCTTGTGATGGTCGAAATAACTATTTAGTAGCAAAGTTCAACCTGCCTCGCTCATTAACCATTACAAGTACATTGCATTCAGTGACTATTAAACACTCTTCTTTTACTTAGTCTTCTTTTTCTTAGTCTTCTTTTTCTTCTCATTCTGTGTGCCGTATCACTTCAGAAAATTGGTGATCATGGCCCTTCCCTACTTCCTTGTAATTGTTTATCATTCTAACGTGGTATTGTATTGTACCAGAATAGGCTTGGCGTTACATTCAAGAAAGCCGAGTTGACCAGAGGGTTAACTTGCGGTCAGTCTCAGCCACCGAATGCAGAAGTATATCACCTCACACCTCAACCCGGTATTAGAGGTGTGAAAACAAAAATCAAGGGCAGATGGATTTATAAACAACGGCATCAGACAGTGTTGGGTAGTTTCTCACACACAGCAATTGGAAAATATAGGAATATAAGGATATTGAAAAATATAGGTACCTCAGCCTCTACACGCACAAGGCTATGACTAACGGGCAAATTACTGGAGTAATTAAAAGATATAATATTAAGTTATTATGATTCAAGTCCTGTGTTCTGATTTAATAGCCATCTCACTAATCACTGCCCCAGTAGTAATGGATAATAATTTAGCTCGCAAAATATTGCCTCACCAGTAATACTGCATCACTGATCATTGACCAATGTTTAGACATGAAAGCTCTCTGACATTATGCTAGTAGTAATTGTTAGTCACTCTAGTTCGCTGATCTAGTAGCTACGGTTAGCAATGTCAGCGCACTGATAACTGAACCAGTAGTAATGGTTACAATTACTTGAGTTGTTGTCCATTACCCGAGTTGTAATTAATCCCGCTAAACATTGGCCTAGTAGATATTGCACACTTTGGCACAGTATTCATAATCCGTGGATGGACAGTTGCTTACTGAACATTTGCATCCGGGACAATTGTGTACCAGACAATTGCGTCCCTGGATAATTGCGTACTTCTGATAATTTTTTTAAGTTACCATTTTTTCTCTGTTTTTTTTTTACGGGTTTGTTTAATATAGAAATTTGCACACTAATAACTTAATTAGTCTAAACAAGTAGAAAGGTAGTTACCATAAATATAAAAAAAAGAGTGAAAAATTTATTTTTTAAAGCAAGAGAAAATTAAGCTAACAGTTTCATTTCACTCCAGCAGTGCGTACCTCAAAAATCTAATAGATTCTGGATTTTATAGATTATATTTTTATTTGGAACCCGTGGCTAAGTTCCAAAAATCAAACACTGGTGGAAATATATTTGTAAACGAGGAAAATTACAGCTACCTCTATCATAAGAAAAATGCCGATGATACAAAAACATATTGGCGATGTGTCTTGCAACACTGCTAATCTGTCATTGCATTTTAAACAAAAATAAACCATTATTTTTTTAAATTTTATTTCTTTTTTTAAAATTTATGATTGCTACCTATGCTTTTTTCAAAGTTTATGGTAATTGCGTTTAAAAGGTTCATAAAATTATCAAACGTACGCAGCTATACAGGGAAACATTTGTCTAGGGACGCAAATGTCCAGGGGCGCAATTGTCAGGGACGCAAATGTCCAGGGGCGCAATTGTCTCGTACACTATTGTCAGGGACGTAAATGTCCAGGGGCGCAATTGTCTGGTATGCAATTGTCAGCGACGTAAATTTCCAGGGGCGCAATTGTCTGGTACGCAATCATCTCAGAACCGACATAGTCAACAATGCAATTTTTGGATCCCTAACTCACTGGTTTGTATAAACAAGCTAGCTTCCTGACAATTGCTCCAGTTGTAATAGATAACTACGCTAGCTCGATAAACATTGCCCTATTAATAATGGTTAGAAATACAATTTTATTGACCATTGTTCATGTAGTAATAGTTAACTATGGTATTACACTAACCATTGACCTAGTGGTATCGTTTAATCCTGCTAACTAGCTTAATGTTACTTCAACAATAGTGCTTACCTAAGCTATCTCACTGACCTTTGACCCAGTAGTGATGGTTAACAATGAAGTAGTAGTTAACACTGCTAATGCAAATGCCATTACTTAAGTGGTAATGGTTAAGAATATTAGCTTGCTGACATTGGCCATAGTTGTAATGGTTAACGATACCAGTTCGTCGAGCATTGGCCCAGTAGTAAATAGTTCACTCTAATCATTACTAATGGCGCCAAATCTAGCGAACAAGCACCCTTAACTTTACTACTGGAGCATTATTACTGCTTGGACAATGGCAAGTGAGTTAGAAATCACTAACCATTGCTAAAGTTGTAATAATGCCCCTGTAATAAAGTAAGGGGTGCTAGCTCGCTAGATTTGGCGCCAAGAGTAATGATTGGGCATATTAGCTCGTTTAACATTTGCCCAGTTAGTAAAGTTAGGCGTGCTAGATCGTTAGACCTTACCTCATTAGCAAAGTTAGGCATACTAGCTCGGTACAATACGACGCGGAATTAAGGTTAGGTATTATAACTCATTAAAATTTGGCCCAGTTGTAAATGTATGCTAGCTTGCTTAACACTGTCCTAGTATAGAGGTTATGCATGCCAGCTCGCTAAACCTCGCCTCAGTATTAAAGTTAGTGATGCTATCTCGCTAGACTTTGCCCTAGTATTAAAATTAGACGTGCCAGCTTGCTTAACCTGGCCTCAGTAGCAAATTTAGGTATGCTAGCTCGCTAAACCTGGTCTCAGTAGTAAAGGTAGACATGTTTGCTAGCTAAACTTGTCCCCAGTAGTAAAAGTAAGGATGTTAGCGCGCTACACTTAGCCCCAGATGTAAAGATAGGTATGCTAGAGATCTAAACTTGGCCCGAGGAGTAAATATTGGCATGTTAGCGTTCTAAATTTTGCCCGAGTAGTAAAGAGAGGCATGCTAGCTTGCTAAATTGGCCCCAGCAATAAAGTTAAACATCCTACCTCGTTAAACTTAGCCTCAGCCATAACATTATGTACGCTTACTCGCAAACCTTCTTTGCATTAGTTTGAATTGACAGATATTTTATAGCATAAAATATGGCCAAGAATTGATATTTTAATAAGGATTTTTCTTAAGATACTTTATTTAAAATATGAATATTTTTCTCCATGAAATACTACGGTCATTCATACTTTTTTTGCTTTCTGCCAGCATATTCCAAACCTTGAAGCCGAACACATTATAAAAGTTGAACGAGTTACTTCATCTTCCCAAAGGATGAATATTTCGTTTGTTCCATTTCTTTAAATGGTATTATCGGCTTCTTTTTTTTATTATTATATTATTTACCTTTGTTTCATTGTTGACTTGATTTCCCAGGCGTCCAAAAGCGCTTTTCCTTTTTTCCGATGTAGTAATTGACGATTTTTCTAAGATCATAATGAATGACCTCTATTGAACATGTGCAAGAAGAGTTGGGAATTGTATTTGATAATAAGAGAAAAAACGTTAAGTAATATTAAGGAATGTTCTATTTTTAAGCAGACTATGGGAAAAAAAAGAAACAGGGTCGAAGAGGAGGATAGTTTGAAGAAGAAGAAGAAGATGAAGAAATTGAAAAAATAGGGACTAGTTGAAGAGGAGATATGGTGTAAAGAAGAAAACGATTTGTTACGAACGAAAAACTAATGTGAAGATGAAGAAAAGGATGAAGAGACTGTTAAAATTGAGAAGTAGGAAAAAGAAGAAACGAAAAAGAAAAAGAAGTTGAAAAATAGAGATGCATGAGGAAGAGTAGCAGAGCAAGAAGAAAAAGAAAATGTAAAGAAGAACGAGAAAAAGAGGAAGAAGAGGGAACGTGAAGAAGAAGAAGAAAATGTAAAGAAGAACGAGAAAAAGAGGAAGAAGAGGGAACGTGAAGAAGAAGAAGAAAATGTAAAGAAGAACGAGAAAAAGAGGAAGAAGAGGGAACGTGAAGAAGAAAAAGAAAATGTAAAGAAGAACGAGAAAAAGAGGAAGAAGAGGGAACGTGAAGAAGAAGAAGAAAATGTAAAGAAGAACGAGAAAAAGAGGAAGAAGAGGGAACGTGAAGAAGAAGAAGAAAATGTAAAGAAGAACGAGAAAAAGAGGAAGAAGAGGGAACGTGAAGAAGAAGAAGAAAATGTAAAGAAGAACGAGAAAAAGAGGAAGAAGAGGGAACGTGAAGAAGAAGAAGAAAATGTAAAGAAGAACGAGAAAAAGAGTAAGAAGAGAGAACGTCAAGAAGAAGAAGAAGACGAAAATGTAAATAAGAACGAGAAGTTGAAAAATAGAGATGCATGAGGAAGAGTAGCAGAGCAAGAAGAAAAAGAAAATGTAAAGAAGAACGAGAAAAAGAGGAAGAAGAGGGAACGTGAAGAAGAAGAAGAAAATGTAAAGAAGAACGAGAAAAAGAGGAAGAAGAGGGAACGTGAAGAAGAAGAAGAAAATGTAAAGAAGAACGAGAAAAAGAGGAAGAAGAGGGAACGTGAAGAAGAAGAAGAAAATGTAAAGAAGAACGAGAAAAAGAGGAAGAAGAGGGAACGTGAAGAAGAAGAAGAAAATGTAAAGAAGAACGAGAAAAAGAGGAAGAAGAGGGGACGTGAAGAAGAAAAAGAAAATGTAAAGAAGAACGAGAAAAAGAGGAAGAAGAGGGAACGTGAAGAAGAAGAAGAAAATGTAAAGAAGAACGAGAAAAAGAGGAAGAAGAGGGAACGTGAAGAAGAAGAAGAAAATGTAAAGAAGAACGAGAAAAAGAGGAAGAAGAGAGAACGTCAAGAAGAAGAAGAAGACGAAAATGTAAATAAGAACGAGAAGTTGAAAAATAGAGATGCATGAGGAAGAGTAGTAGAGCAAGAAGAAAAAGAAAATGTAAAGAAGAACGAGAAAAAGAGGAAGAAGAGGGGACGTGAAGAAGAAGAAGAAAATGTAAAGAAGAACGAGAAAAAGAGGAAGAAGAGGGAACGTGAAGAAGAAGAAGAAAATGTAAAGAAGAACGAGAAAAAGAGGAAGAAGAGGGAACGTGAAGAAGAAGAAGAAAATGTAAAGAAGAACGAGAAAAAGAGGAAGAAGAGGGGACGTGAAGAAGAAAAAGAAAATGTAAAGAAGAACGAGAAAAAGAGGAAGAAGAGGGGACGTGAAGAAGAAGAAGAAAATGTAAAGACGAACGAGAAAAAGAGGAAGAAGAGGGAACGTGAAGAAGAAGAAGAAAATGTAAAGAAGACGAGAAAAAGAGGAAGAAGAGGGAACGTGAAGAAGAAGAAGAAAATGTAAAGAAGAACGAGAAAAAGAGGAAGAAGAGGGAACGTGAAGAAAAAGAAAATGTAAAGAAGAACGAGAAAAAGAGGTAGAAGAGGGAACGTGAAGAAGAAGAAGAAAATGTAAAGAAGAACGAGAAAAAGAGGAAGAAGAGGGAACGTGAAGAAGAAAATAAAATGTAAAGAAGAACGAGAAAAAGAGGAAGAAGAGGGAACGTGAAGAAGAAAAAGAAAATGTAAAGAAGAACGAGAAAAAGAGGAAGAAGAGGGAACGTGAAGAAGAAGAAGAAAATGTAAAGAAGAACGAGAAAAAGAGGAAGAAGAGGGAACGTGAAGAAGAAGAAGAAAATGTAAAGAAGAACGAGAAAAAGAGGAAGAAGAGGGAACGTGAAGAAGAAGAAGAAAATGTAAAGAAGAACGAGAAAAAGAGGAAGAAGAGGGAACGTGAAGAAGAAGAAGAAAATGTAAAGAAGAACGAGAAAAAGAGGAAGAAGAGAGAACGTCAAGAAGAAGAAGAAGACGAAAATGTAAATAAGAACGAGAAAAAGAGGAAGAAGCGGGAACGTGAAGAAGAAGAAGAAGAAGTAGAAGACGAAAATGTAAAGAAGAACGAGAAAAAGAGGAAGAAGAGGGAACGTCAAGAAGAAGAAGAAGAAGAAGAAAATGTAAAGAAGAACGTGAAAAAGAGGAGGAAGAGGGAACGTGAAGGAGAGAAGACGAAAATGTAATGAAGAACGAGAACAAGAGGAAGAAGAGGGAACGTGAAGAAGAAGAAAATGTAATGAACGAGAAAAACAGGAGGAAGAGGGAACGTGAAGAAGAAGAAGAAGAAGAAGAAGAAGAAGAAGAAGAAGAAAATGTAAAGAAGAACGAGAAAAAGTGGAAGAAGAGGGAACAAAAAGAAGAAGAAGAAGAAGAAGAAGAAGAAGAAGAAGAAGAAAGTGAGGAAATAGAGTGGTGTGGAGATTATTAGACGAAGCAGATGAAGAGGAAATTAAAAAAATTAAGAGGCATGAATAGAAAGAGTAGGCGAAAAATAATAAGAAACAAACTGAAGAAAAAGTGATGAGAACAAATAAAAAATAGAGAGCTATGGGAAGTAGTAGTAGTAGAAGAAGAGGAAGAAGAAACAGAAAATATAGATGTCTGCAGTGTAGAAGAAGAAGAAGAAGAAGAAGAAGAAGAAGAAGAAGAAATGGAAAGCCTCGGTATAATCTAATAAATACGTTTAGTGTAATAAGGCTCTTAAAATAACTTGGAAGTTTCTACATATATTCAATTCAATGTGGCTCGATATTCAGAAAGTCACGTTTGTCGTTACATCAATGTTCATTATTTGATAGGTTGTATTATTTTGGGAATCACCTAGATGTACTGATTAAATAAATCTCCTCAGAATGCTCAACCGCCCTTAGTACTGTAAGCGACGGCAGGTGCAATGGCCAGGCTGAGCAAGTCACCTACTAAATATCTACTACGATGTTTTAGATTAATCCGAGAACAATTCACGCATGCTATTACAAAAAAATCAAACCCGAAAATAAATTAAAACGTTACAAAGAGAAACTTCTTTTATTTGTTGAAAACTTAAACATTTTTCAATTCTTTCGTTAAGTTTATTGAGATGACTGGATTTTATAAGTAGACAAAGATATCGTCAAAAAAGAAAATAGCATTAAACGTTCCAATTTATACTTTTTGTCTTTTTAAAAAGGTAGAGGGTTATGGAGTAAGTGGCACAGTTGTTGCAGATATGGGGGCAAGATAACAGTTGACCTTAAACTTGAACAGTTTAAGAGTCTTCTGGTCGGGGAGCATTATCTTTGGAGTGGGTTCTCCAAAGCAACAGTTCGGTGGAAAAAAAGCTGATCGAGTGGAAGTTAAATCTCATCAATGGAGAAAAAAAGTTAACCGTGAAGGTCAGAATGGGTGGGAAAATGAAACGTAACTCGTCTGAACAGTTTTCATGGGAAAGCAACATAACGGCGAGAGTATTGCAACGATTCGTCGGTGGGAAAGCGATTGTAAGGTGGAAAACGATGAATCGTCCACAAAGAAGGTATGGAGACTGGAAAGAAATGATGGTACTACTAATGGACCATGAAATAAATTGAATAAAAAGAAATTTAACGAAAAATTGTTCGCCGTTCATTCACACTGTAATGCAGGAATAAACAAGAAAAAGCCAAAGACAACATAAAACTCAACAGAAATGATAAGTGCTACAAAGAGCTTGAAGTTGTGGAGTGCCATGATCGGCCATCTCATCTTTTTCTTCTTCTTCCTCTTCTAATTATTATTATTATTATTATTATTATTATTATTATTATTATTATTATTCTATACTTCTTCTTTTCTCCTTCTTGACATATTATTATTACTATTGTTATTATTTTCTTTGATTTCTGGGTTTACACATTTCGTACATAACACTTCCCACTGACAAAAAAAATTCCATAGATAAAGCCCTTCGTAAAGTGTGGGCTGTACTTGTCAGAACAATTTTCTGCATCTCTTTGAGGCATAAACTTCTAGTAATCACTTCAATTAGTCTACTGCAATATTTTCCAACCAGTCCTAGGGCTCCAACTACAACAACGATTGATGATATTCCCATGTGCCACATTTTTGTGATTTCTATTTCAAGGTCCTTGCATTTTGACAGATTTTTGAATATCTTCAAATATACATTGCAGTCAGCAGGGACTGCCATATCAATAAGAAGGCACTTTTTTTTGTGGTCTTTAATAACAATATCTGGGCGGTTGGCTTTGATTGTTCTGTCAGTGTGTATTGTGTAATCCCATAGAATTGTAACAGGTCCTATCTCCGTAACCGGGTGTGGGTGTTGTTCATACCAGTTTCTTTCAGTTTCCTTCCCGTAGAAGTTGCAGATATTCCAGTGCAGATATTGGCCCACTCAGTGATGCCGAGTTTTATATTCAGTGAGTGCCAATATCGTGCAACCTGATACAAGATGATCAATCGTTTCTGGATATTTATCACAGAATCTGCATTTTGGGATAACACAATATTTTAGCATATGTGCTTGATAATTCCTAGTTAGCAAGCATTGGTCCTGTTCAGCAAGGATAAAACCTTCAGTTTCAGCTTTCAACCCTGCACTACGTAGCCACTTATGGGTACGGGTTTTGTCTACGTCGTCTTCTTTGGTACGGGCAGAGTATTGGCCATGTAGCGTTTTATCTTGCCATCCCTTCTGTATCTGATCTGTTGAATTCGCCTTTGCTGTCTTTTTTAAGTATTTTGCAGTTTCAGCCGGTGTATTGTGCTGTACTTGTATTTCTACGCCCATTTGAAACTCCACTTTGAATTTGTTGGCTTCTGTTATTACGGAGTAAAGACGCTTACTACTTCCATGTTCCTTGACGCATACAATCATCCAGTCTTCTGTAGTTTCCAAGTATCTTTGGAGGCCAATTTTTGTAGTTTTGTAGGACAGTTCTAGTTGAACTAATCCTCTGCCTACTTCGGATCCGGGCACATACAGACGATCAACATTAGCTTTGGGATGAAGCATGAGGTAGCAATTGAGAAGCTTTCTCGTTTTGGCGTCCACTCGCTTACTTTCAGCTATGGTCCAGTTAAGGACATTAAAGCTGTAATGCACCACTGGGACAGCCAATGTGTTTATGGCTGATATTCTGTTTTTTGAGTTTAGCTCGGTATTTAGTACCAGACGTACACGCCTGTAGTACTCTTTTCTTATTTTTTTCCTTCATTTGGGGGTGTTGTATGCCATCTCCCTCGTTAATTCCTAGGTACTTATAAGCTTCATCATGATCTAGTTCCCTAATATTTGTGATAAAATCTAAATCTATTAAGGGTGTTTCTGTAATTCTACCTTATTATTATTTCCTTTGATTTCTGGCGTTTACACATTTCTTTCCAGGTCCCCCTCAGGGACCTAAGGTTAGAAATGGCATCATGACACTTTCCACTGACAAAAAAAAAATCCATTGATAAAGCCCTTCCTAAAGTGTGGGCTGTACTTGTCAGAACAATTTTTTGTATCTCTTTGAGGCATAGACTTCCAGGAATCCCTTTAATTAGTCTACTGCAATCTTTTCCAACCAGTCCTAGGGCTCCAACTACAACAGGTATTGTTGATGTTGCCATATGACACATTTTTGAGATTTCTATTTCAAGGTCCTTGTATTTTGACAGCTTTTTGAATATCTTCAAAGATACATTGCAGTCAGCAGGGACTGCCATATCAATAAGAAGGCACTTTTTTGTTTGTGGTCTTTAATAACAATATCTGGGCGGTTGGCTTTGATTGTTCTGTCAGTGTGTATTGTGTAATCCCATAGAATTGTAACAGGTCTTATCTCCGTAACCGGGTCTGGGTGGTGTTCATACCAGTTTCCTTCAGTTTCCTTCCCGTAGAAGTTGCAGATTTTCCAGTGCAAATATTGGCGCACTCAGTGATGCCGAGTTTTATACTCAGTGGCTACCAATATCGTGCAACATGATAAAGCTGGTCAATCGTTTCTATATATTTATCACAGAATCTGCATTTTGGGCTGACAATATTTTAGTATATGTGCTTGATAATTCCTACTTAGCAAGCATTGGTCCTGTGCAGCAAGGATAAAACCTTCAGTTTCCGCTTTCAACCCTGCACTACGTAGCCACTGATGGGTACGGGTTTTGTCTACGTCAGCTTGTTTGATACGGGCAGAGTATTGGCCATGAAGCGGTTTATTTTGCCATCGCTTCTGCATCTGGTCGGTTGCATTCGTCTTTCTTATTATTATTTTTCTTTCTATTTCTTGTGCTGCTTATTATTATTATTATTATTATTATTATTATTGTTATTATTATTATTTTCAACTTATTATTTTTTCTTGTCTTTCTTCTTCTTCCTATTCTTCATCTACTTCTGCTTCCTCCTCATCTTTTTTATTATTTCTCTAGATCTTATTCCTTTATCTTCTTCTTATTATTGTTATTATTATTCAAATTCTACTTATTCTTATTCTACTTGTTCTTTCTTTAGTTCATTTTTCTTCTTTTTCTTCTTCTTCTAATACTTATTATTATTCTACTTCTTATTCTTTTTCTATTTATTTTCTTCTTCTTCCTCATCTTTTTCTTCTTCTTCATCTTTTTATTATTATTATTATTATTATTATTATTATTATGATACTTAATTTTTTTTCTTTTCTCATTGTTCTTTTTCTACATTTTCTACTGTTTCCACATATATTATTTTCTAAATATTAGGTTGGTGCAAAAATGATGTCGTTTTCTCACATAGTAACATATGTGAGAAAACAACATTATTTTTGCACCAACCTAATATTATATATTTTCTTTTTCTTCTTCTTCTTATTTTTACCTGTTCTTTTCCTAGTTCATCTTCTACTTCTTATTTTTCTCCCTATTCTAATTGTTTTATTATTATTATAATTATTATTATTAATATTATTATTCATATACTTCTTTTTATTATTATTATTATTATTATTATTATTATTATTATTATATTTATGATTCTACATCTTCTTCTTATTATTATTATTATTTTCCAGTCATTAACATTTTTGACTAATGTTTGCTGTCTTTTGACCTTCCTAAATGGAAGGGTCCGTGAACAAATTCAAAACTATTCGGGGTCTGATGCGAAACGTCAATCCTGAAATTCTGGATTCCCACGTTTTCATTACTGCGACTGTTTTCGGATTCCGCCATTTTCGTTTCCACTGCCAAAAACAATTAAAGGGACACAACTCTCTAAATTTCAGTTGCCCGTGTTCATATGGAAAAGTACTGTTTCAAAATAAAATTATCCATGTTTTCAACTTTACTCCTAGAAGCCGTAGCCCAAAATAACATACCATTTTGGAATTAAATTAGAATCATCCCTAGCCGAATCAGGGCCTGCAATACTGAAATTTTGGAATCCCAACTTTTCATTACTGCGATTTTTTTCGGCGATTTTTACGCGATTTTTTTCGACGAATTATTTGTACGATATTTTTTAACTTCGAAATAAATTTGAGAATAATCGAAATCAATTGCGAAATCCAGCGAAAGTCACCCATGAAATAAAAATAAATGTTTGTACGGAAAGTAAGGACCTACGTACATCAAACTGTCTTTAGATTAAGTGGCAGCAAAAGGTTTATAGTTGAACTTTTAAAAGGTAATCTTCCAATATATCGCTCACACCTTGAACTATATCTTTTGCCAAAGAATGTATCAGTTTAAAAAAAGATGTTGCAAAAAATAAACAAAAGGCAAAACTTAAAAAGTAAAATTGTAAAACATTGCGGTACTTAAAATTACTGACAAATATTTCATTTTATTTTTACCGTCTGTGAACGCAGAAAAAAAAAAAGTATTTTTTCTGAATTTTGCATTGCTAACAGAATTTGACCAGGCAATGAATGTTCTTTTTAAAAGTGTTTTTTTTTTTCTCAACTCTGCACAATGTAATTAAATAAGTACTGAAATAAATAAACATGTTTCAAAAGAGTTTTCAGTATTCAAACTAGTTCTCCTCAAGAGATCAACCAACTGTGAAAAGAATATTTCTTGTCTTACTAGTTTAGCGAGATGCTGATAGATTTTAACGGATGGTGTTTCGAAATGGGTGCAGTTCTACCTCTTTTTGGAAAATTATTAGGAGCCCTAATAAACTCCGGGTTGTTTAAGCGTCTGACATTGCAAGGCCTTTATTTAGACAAGCAATATGGCTTTCGTTTCTCTACGTAAACTGATGATGTACTAACGATTATTGTTTACAGAGTATATCAAACTTTACATAATACTGGAGAAGCCTGGGCAAAAAGCGTTCCACATGGTTTGGCATAACGGACTTCTTCATAAGTTGAAAGGCCTGACGAATTTTTGAAGTGATTCTGTCTTTCTTATAAAAATACAAAATCAGAGAGAGAGAGAATTTTCGGAAATATTTTTTTTTTCTGCATTTTGCATTGCTAACAGAATTTGACCAGGCAATAAATGTTCTTTTTAAAAGTGATTTGTTTTTTCTCAACTCTTCACGGTGTAATTAGATAATTACTGAAATAAATAAACATGATTCAAAAGAGTTTTCAGTATTCAAACTAGTTCTCCTCAAGAGATCAACCAACAGTGAAAATGGTATTGCTTGCCTTACTAGTGTAGCGAGATGCTACACTAGAGAGAGAGAGAGAGAGCGAGAGAGAGAGAGATATAGAGGGAGAGAGAGGGAGATCAATTGCTGATGCTTTAAGGATTATTGCTGAAAACTATAGATAAGAATGTTTAAATTCTGACTGTTGTTTTGTACACATCTCGAAAGCTTTCGACAGTGTTTCGCATACCGATCTTTTCACAAGTCTAAAGGTTATGTTATTACTGGACAAATTTTAGTACTGATTCAGTCTTCCTTATCAAATCGCAAAATGATTGTTATTCTGGACGGCCAGTCTGGATATTTTTGTAATAATGTGCGTATCCCTGAGTGCTCTATACTTATTCTTTACTTTTTGTTTACTTTTCATCAATGACCTTCCTAATGGCACAATCATTTACTCCTCACTCTGTAGTAAGTTTGACCATTTCAAAAAGGTCAAATTGGAAGCTGATATAAAAAAAATTGTTAATTGGGGCAAAGATTGATTTGTTTGTTTTAACGCCAATACAATGAAATTGCTCTCCATCAATCAGCTGACAGACTCGTCCATGCCTCCCATCAGCAGGGCTGATACTAAGCTTCAGGAGAGCGACTCCTTGCGTTTACTCAGGGTGCCATTCTCAGCTTCCATGAAGTGGGAAGATAATATTGAATGAACTACTAGGCCTGGGGCTAAGAAATTGTGTTCCCTATGTCGTGTTAAACAATTTTTCTTCCCCTGAATTTATTTTACATATGTATATAAGTCTACCATTCGTCCATATATTGAATACTGCTGCCACATATGATCCGGTGCTCTTGATAAAATCCAAAGAAAAACAAGCTATACTTTTGGTCCTGACCTGTCGTCTCGGCTTTTCGACACTTTTCCACTGTAGTAACTGTTAATTGATCACATGAACTCTTCGCTATGGCATCTAGATTTTGTGAATTTTACCCGAGTACTAGATTGGCGGCAAGATCTCATCAATTCACATTTGAAGGAACTAGATGTAACCGTGTGTTCTATGCTAACAGTTTATTTTCTTGCACTTCTAGCTTGTAAAGCTCTCTTTCGACTCCATCTTTTTCAACCAATTTTGAGTCTCAAAAATTTAAATGCAATGTCAATCGTTATCTATTGTTTTCTTGATTCTTCTTCTATTGTTCTCCTTCCTTAAGTTCTTCTTTCTTCTTATTCTTTCACACTCAATAACACCTTGTTCCTTAGTGGATTTTCTGTCTTCCATGGGGTAGATATGATTTAAAAAAGTTAACACTTGATGGGGTGGAGGTGGAAACGTTCGAGATGCAATATGTTCAATTCAATATCTGGAGGGGTTTTAAGCATCTATTTTGACGTGAAGAGCAACATAGCTCACAAAAGGAAAGAAACAGAAAATTATATTGACGTATATAGAAATAGATCGACAAAAAGGAAAAGAAAAATTATTATGGGGTTAGCAGTAGTATGTGTGTGTGTGTGTGGTTCGCTGGTTGGTTAAAAGATGGCTTGCCCGGTAAGAATCTACCCCGGGAGAAAATTGAATAAAATCGCGTACCTACAACATCCTACGAAGTGGTGGTGGTGTTGGGGGTGCATAGAGAAAGTATTTATATCCATTCCTTTTATAGTCATTAATAGAAAGCCATCTAGTGCCGTTAAGCGATGTCTATTGGAAAACATTCCCACAATCAGCCAAAAATATTACTTGTTCAAAACACGAAACCGAGTACAACTCAATGTTTGATTTCAAATTTGAAAATAATTAATTGATATAATTCTCCCTTATTCTTGTAAACGAGATGATTTTTTATACTTATTAATGTTGTATGCCAATATCATGGACAAACAATGAATTTATCGTTCGAAAAGCGATGAGGATAAAAACGGAAATGCTTGTGAAATGCCCTGAGCTCATTAAAAATGACACTTTCAATTCGTAGGTCAGTGGAAACAGGAAAATTGTGCCCATTACTGCTTACATTGTAAACCGCTACCATAATCTTGAGCCTTGAACATTGTTGTAAAAGAAAAAAGAATCATATACCGTACCTCCAGACCAAGGCAGTCTTCTGGATGTAGATGTCAGGGGTCGAGACAATTTATTATAGTAAACTTGATATCATGGTCCTCCTCCAAGATAATGCATAGCTTTCTGACCCACTGACTTCAAAATGTTGCCGACCCCTGTACTAGAGTAATGTCACTTTTAAATCCTGTGATGACTTTTAGGACATCCTGTATATTTTGTTAGTGATTTGAGGATTTTCTTAATAATATCGTTAATATGTAACACAAAAAGGAGTAAAACAGAAGAGAGAGCTTTGGGGAGACACCTCCAATTTCAAATTTTCAAAGCCCTATATCCTCTTATTTAAATATTCACGGGTTCCCCGTGAATATTTAAATGTCCTTTTTGTGATTTCAAGTATAAGTGTGCATCTCGATCTAATTTTATTTAGAAATTCCTCCTTGTTCACGAGGCAAATTACTTCAACTCAAACTTATTGTTACGTCAGTTGCAGAATTGCCCTTTTTCGGTTGTTCGCACAATGCTTCGCAAAGTTACTGCTCACAAAATGTTATGAAAAATCTCTGTACTATACAGTAAGTCCCTAAGTTACGACAGTCCCAACCTACAACGATTCGTGGTTATGATACAATATCCAGTAAGTTGGTGAATTCCTGATGAACAAAAAAAAATCTTCCCCATATTTAGTGCTTCTTCTGTTTACAGTAAGAGAAAGAAGATCTTACGCCCGTTATCTCATCTGCCGATAGACAAAGACAATACTAGCAATAAATATACAAGCATGTATCATTTCCTTACATTTCATATGTATTAGGGTACCTAGATGTGGGATAATAGTTAGCAAGCTTGTTTCACTTGATCAGTTATGACTGAAAGTTCGAGTAGTTCGGGAGGCACAGTGGACTATGGGAGATTAATGGATAGCGGCTTGGATTGAGGAATCGGAGAGCCGAGTTCGAATTCCAGTCGAATCCATTATATTCACTTACGTGAATTACCTTGGGAAAAGTGTGAAAGGACAGACAGCCTTGGATGGCAACTGGTCTAGGAGAAGGACAACTCTGAATTCGGAGGGTTGGGAACGTTGTGGCACGTAGTGCACCAGGTCTCTGTAATCGGCCCTTCAAAAAGTGTGGATGGTCCTGCACGAAACCTTCACCACTATAATCAAATCTTTTGTGCTATACATGCGTGTTTGAGGACCGCTTGTGAATTCCAAATTCCCATGAAACTCCAATATTGGAGCCGACTCAACCCACCCCGGGTGAATGCCGTTACAAGAAGAAGAAAGTTCGAGTAATGAGTTCGATCCTTCCTGAGTAACCAATACTTCCGAAATTGTGCCACATCTACGTTACGGTTAACGAATCATTTGAGCACTTAGACGTGGTGCAATGGTTACTAAAATTGTTTCACTAGATCAATTATGAAAGTTCGGTCCTCAATGAGTGCACCATACTTTCGGCTTCGTGCCACATCCAAATTACACTTAGAAAATAACCATTTAATTATATCTATTATATTTATGTCCTCTGTGTGTATTCTGTCCTAATTATGTTTACATATCTTATAGAAATGTGTTGTTATGTCCAAGATTATTACCTTATTATTACGTTAGCATATGTGACTGGTGTAAAGTGCTTATGCACAGAAAATCACGGGTGCGTTACGACGCATCATAGAAACGGAAGTCGATGAGCCTCTGTATTAGATTTGATAAGTTTTAGCTTCCTTGAAATATTTGGTAGCACTGTGTATGTCATATATTGGCAGGGGAATTTTAATATGTATGAAATCCTATGATAAGATTTATCGGGTTCCTTGTTTTCTTTTCTTTTCCGAAGAGGCTTCTTATCGAAGTATGATTGATCCAACTATTGATGTATTCGTATCAGTATCAACATGTTTACGCTGAATCGTTCCGCTTTTGGCGGATGATAGAAAAGCGAAGCCAGTCTTGTTCCCCTTTGACACAGGTAAGATTTTATGCGCATATCCACGTGACAAACATATATCGACGGCGTTATCTTCGTGTAACTCCTGAAATCATTTGAAACTCGTAAAAAAATATGATACAACGATTAGCAATTTACCAATATTTAATTGCTATTGACTCTTCTTTCTCTATATTTACTGGGTGCAATGGGTTGCCATTTTAAAATCTGAATTTCGCACATGCTCCTTGTTTGTTTTTTGCAATGTAGACTGCACAGGGTCTGTTGGGCAACGTCTGTTAGAAAAAGAACACCATGACGCAATTCACTCCTCCAGAAATTTGGAAACAGTATACTGTACTGCTTGGCATTCGCACCGGAAACTCCAATACCAACATTTCAGAGGTTTCTAGTGTCAAACTGAGAAAAATGTAGAGGATTCGGAAAGTATTGGCTGAATCTAAGAGAAACGGCAGCTCCGAAAACTCACTCTGATCGTCCTGATAAGGAAAGTACACGCGGATTTGTTGCTGAGGGTTTAGACTCATCGCAGTTGTGTGGGTCAAGAGCGTGGCTTCTGGAAGACAGCATGTCTCACAAATGAATTCTACACCATGCCACCCAAGCAGTAGAATCCAATCATGGCTGTCAGACAATTTCTGTGACTACATCACCCCTTACATCTGACCACCTAACTCCTCAAACACCCTTTGATTATTGTGTGAGAGACGCAGTTGTGCGATAGACCAACAAAACTCCTAACACCAAAGATAAACTTAACGTATGGATTATGGAAACATTCACCAATTTAAACAAGGAGACCGTCCAGAAGAGATGCGGGAGATTCCGAAGTCGTCTGGAGGCCGTGGTTGAAGCGATTTTATTGAATAAATTTACTCTTTAGTATTTCAAGATATTATGTGTAATTTCGGTAAATATGTTAATATGAGATGTTAGTGTTATTTTCATTTTTGCGTAATTTAAATTTAGACGACAATTTATCCATTGCAACCTGTATATTGTTTCCTCATCCTGTATGAGCAGGCAATACTTTAATCGCAAAAAGAAAGCACGAGAACATTGTTATGATAATAGAAGTAACATCAACAAATGTGTCAAAAAAACTTGGTTTTCCATATTTATTTTTTCCACTTTCAGAAAGTTTCAAAACGTCTGAATAACATTTTCAACAATATAAATCGTACACATATGATTTACCCTCAGATATTTCTTCGTGCGAATAGAAACATGTAGGTCTTAACGAGGACCAACCTTCTTCGAACTTCGTGAACTGGCGCTACACAATCACAAACTGTACCAAATAACATAAACCACATCACTTGAGAATTTTCACCATCATCACTCGAGCCAATGTGAACGATCCTGTATAGCTGTATATCATGTACTACACCAGATTTGAATTCAGTTTTGACTTTCTTTTAGACAGGTTGCCACCCAAGGGTATAAAACACAGTCTGTCCTGTTATTTACCCATAGGAGAGAGAAGATGAGGATTCATACCTTTCCTAATATCTATTAATTCGACTGGAATTCGAAATCGACTCTGATTCCTCAATCCGAGCTGCTATCCATGACTCCATCGTACCTTTCAAAAAACCGCAATGACTAAAATGGTAACCTGTTACTCGACGAGAAAATAATGACATAAGTCCATTCCACACTACCTCAAACAAAAGGTTAGGAAGGAAACCCCCATCCATACCAGAGAGGGCAAATGTACTTGAGAAACCCATTTATCTTGAAAATTTGTTTTGATAGAAAGATTTTAACACACGATAGCACTGACTGCTCGGTCAATGAAGACCGAATGTTTCCTTATAAGGAAACGGTTAATATTGCCATTAAAATTACTGTCAGTCACTTAAGTGCTACCCGTGATACACGCTTGGGCGATCATGTCTCTTTACATTTATGACTGACTAGGCAGAAGATTTTCCCCCAATTGATTGCTTTTTATTTATATGTTAGACTGGTGGCCAACCAAGGCTATATGACTATTCAAACCATAGCTGGGGAAGAGATGGATTCGTACCTTTCCCAAGAATGTTTGCGCGTAAGGGACTATAACGAACCCCGTTTCACTGCACTAAAATATAATATCAAAGATAGCTTAAATGCTATGTAATATCAATCATCTTATATGCCATTGAATGCGGGATAATTTTAAGATCTTGTGAAAATGGATGGCAGAAAAGGTGACTGTTCGCCCTTGATGTTTATAAATATTCAATTTATTAGAGCTACAAATTATAGGAAGTTGAGAAGAGCTATGATCGTCCACGTCTTGAAGAAATACAGCACAAAAGGGGAGTAATCAACATGGTGACTGAAAATTCTGGCTGAAAGGGCGAATCACATGATCACTGGTCCCGTATCCTATTAGGTTTGTAGGAGCATCACAGTTAGTGCAACCGCAGTAGCCGTGGTGTTTCCTGGGCATGGTAGAGCCCAAAGCACCCCATGATGGTTTAAATTTATTTTTCCTTCTCCTAGACTAGTCGCTAATCAAGTCTATAGAACCCAGTCTCTCATGTTATTTTTCCATGTGAAGTGGAGACGACATGGATTCATATCTTTCCTAAGGTATTAATTATATAAATGAATATAATGAACTTGACTTCAATTCGAACTCTGCTCTACTGTTTCTCAGTGCGACCCACTAACAATTATTAGACTGTGACTCAATACGCACGTCTATGTTGTACGAATTTATATTAGAAAAATCAGCAGGAGTAGATTATGTAATATTTATAGCATTTGGTGAACTTCGAGACAATACTGCTAATTCCTGCTTCAGCAGGCTCACAATTGGAAAACGTTTGGTAATTGAAGATGCTCCACGTAAAAGAAGGCCTTTAGCAATGATAATAAACTGAAGAATTCAATCCGTTTTAAATGCATCGGAGGCTTGCATTAATGTTCAGCATGATTGATGAAGCTATACGATTTTATCTTGTTTGGAAAGTTTTGTCTTTAACACGAATCGTACTGTAGATCAGCCTGATGTGTAATGGCTGACGTATAACACATGCTGGTATAAATTATGCTTTCTTCCTGTGGCGATTGCTATTACCAAGAAAAAGACAGAATTTTGATTATTGCTTTACAAAAGCTACTCAAACTTCCAAGTTCTGTCTGGCCCTATCAATCACGTTATATATGTATTGTATAATATATATGGTATTAATGGGATCAAAGAGTGATCAAAATCAAATATATAAAGTGTGTGGATATAGAAAACTTCACAAGAGTCGTTCAACTGACTGACATTCAATATAATGCGTTGATATATATATATATATATATATGAAATGGGAAAAGTCCGACAATTATTTTTAAGACATTTTTTTGTGTTTCTACGTTCTTTTTATAGATACAAATATTTAAGTAAATGCTCTGTTTATAATAAACAGTATTAAACAACATTTACCGGCCTGAATTTCCCAAAATTTTTCATAAGAAATATGCGTCCTCCGACAGGAATCGAACTTGTATCCTATACCGGGCGATCCTCTGTGGCCCAATCGGTAAAGACGCGTCAGGCTATATGATGGTTCCGTATAGGATACAGGTTCGATTTCTGTCGGAAGACGCATATTTTCTATGAAAATTTTTCGGACATTCAGGCCAGTAAATGTCGTTAATACTGTTTATTATAAACAAAGCATTTAGTTAAATATTTGTATCTATAAAAAGAACGTATAAACATAAAAAAAATGTCTTAAAAAGAATTGTCGGACTTTGTCCATTTCATATATATAAATATATATATATATATATATCAACGCATTATATTGAATGTCAGTCAGTTGAATGTCATATATATATATATAAAATAAATCCTTAAGAGCCAGAAACAATCTACCTAGATTTCAATTAAGCTGATCTTCAGGGTAAGCTGTCTAAAGAGGAAATGACATAAAACAGTATTTATTGATAAAACCACTAAAGACTAATTAGCATAAAATCACGTGACAGAAGAAGATATGAAAACACACAGAACCTCTATTCCAATAACGAGGATTTCCTATGCCAAAACCTATTTAAAATCTCAGATGTTTAATTTAATAAATTATTAGGTTCATCGGAGTGGGGATATTGTTAATTTTTCCTCCATACATAAGTAATATTTGTCCCCCGCTTTATATATATATATATATATATATATATATATATATAGATAGATAGATATATAGATAGATATATAAATATATATATATATATATATATATATATATATATATATATAGATAGATAGATAGATAGATAGATAGATAGATAGATTCATGTGATATGAGGATGAATCGAATACAAAATCCGACGTTCGTTACATTCTATTTACAACAGAGCTCAAAAATAGTAGAACAATATTCTTTATTTAAGGATATTACATCGAAAACATGTGAAAAAAGCTACACAAAGGCGTTAGTAAATATTTACTAACGACTGATGAGATGTCTTAGTACACATCGAAACATGATTTCACTTGCGTAGCGTTGTTCACCTGCTATGATGCAATATCCTAAAATAAATCATATATATATATATATATATATATATATATATATATATATATATGTGTGTGTGTGTGTGTGTGTGTGTGTGTGTGTGTGTGTGTGTATTTCGGGAGCATATTTTCATTAATACATGTTTCATTATATTGTTCAGTTATGTTTCAACTACTAATTTTCGATAAGATCCTTTTACGTTCGCCGTTAAGTATTTTGATGTCATTATTATTATCGTTCCATTTGTAAGAAATTTAACCTTCAGATAAGACAACAATTTGTCTCTGACAATAATAAATACGGTAATATTTATTTTATAATACTATAATAGCCTGATGATGGCATAGATATATTGAAAGTACTTGGTAATAAAACACGGCGATTTTCTCTCGTCCTTCAATAATGGCATCAAAATCTTATCCACAAGTATGAAAGGATGTTATCGAAAACAAGTTGGCAGAACAAGTCTAAACAATATAACGAATCATATATATATATATATATATATATATATATATATATATATATATATATATATATATATATATATATAGAAAATTTTCCTCATAGGTAGAACAACTCTGAGTTTTAAGCCCAACCAAATCTTGAGGTGCTCAGTTGTGCTACCGACAAGCAAAAATATATTTATTATTACTATATAATATAATTTAAAGCTCTGTTATTTTACATCGAGCACTATTTTATTAACACAACCACTCAATGTGTGATGTTATAGATATACATACATATATATATATATATATAGATATAGTCATTCACAGACATTGTTTCGCTCTATCACAGTTCATCAGTGTGAATAGACATGCGATTGCTTCAGGCTTGGATCGAAACCCGAACAATTTGACATCACTCTGGGACCCTCGCCCTCAGGGAATTTTTAGCATATAAGTATTACTAGCTACCGGAAGTCTCAATTCATTGTGAAGAGCTTAGCATTAATCAGCAGCAGTTATCAAATTCCATTTCTCCAACAGTGCTCAACCTACGAAAGGAACCAATATATATATATATATATATATATATATATATATATATATATATATATATATATATATATATATATATATATACTGGCGTCGGCTTTTTTGTCTTTGGGCTTTGGACTCGTATGCTGGACGATTATTTTCGGTTAACGTACATGTTCTTAGTTCTTTCTTTTTTTATACTTTTTTTCCCTTTGGTATTGGCTTGTTTATTTGCAAATCAATACAACGAAGGTTTTCCGAACGAGTACAGTTTCTTATACTTATAATATTTCTATTAATAGTATATATATATATATATTACGAAATGGACAAAGTCCGACAATTTATTTATTAAAGACATTTTTATGTTTAACGTTATAGATACAAGTATTTAAGTAAATGCTCTGTTTATAATAAACAGTATTAAATAACATTTACCGGCCTGAATGTCCGAGAAATTTTCATAGAAAATATTCGTTCTTTGACAGGATTCGAACCTGCATCCTATACGGAACCGTCATTTACGCTGACGTGCCTTACCGTTAGGCTACAAAGAAGCGTTCGGTAGACAAGGTCGAATTTACTGCTTATAAACTCAATCTTCCATGAATCTCGAATATTCATAACTACTCATGGCGTATTTGTCCATTTCGTAATATATGACTTCATTTGTTTACATTTGATACGCCATGAGCAGTTATGAATATATTGGGATATTATTAGGGAACCGATAATTTTGAAAATATCATTACCGTTATTCGAATCAAGACTGCCTGTTGATTGACAGTTTCATGCTTCCAAACAATCATCGTATCAAATAACACTACTTCTAATGAGTTGTGTATATAGGACACTGAGAGATTCAATGGAAGGAGAAAACCAGTCAGTCGTAGTTCTTAATTTAGAGTTAATGGCCATGATTTCGAGATCGTTTATTTTGATCATAAATTCATTTATTATTTGATTCTTTCTCACATTTCATTATATATATATATATATATATATATGTGTGTGTGTGTGTGTGTGTGTTTTATACAGTTTTCTTCTCTGCATTCTTCCTTGCTTCCAATTTTCTGTATTTGCTAGATTTCAAAAGATCGCAATTTAAACAATATATATATATATATATATATATATATATATATATATATATATATATAAAGGGTGTTTCATTAAGACGGATCAAAGCTAGCTGTAAATAGCTCAGTGTCATTCATTAAAATTTATTTATTTCTCTATTGGCTCATGTTATTTAAGTCATGACAATTATGTGTTAAAAATAATATCGCGCAAATGTCCACCAAATCTGAAAAAAACATGTAAACTTAATTCACATTAAAATTGGTCCAAGTTATTGGAACGCCGTTTATATATATATATATATATATATATATATATATATATATATATATATATATATACAATCATGTGTGCGTGCATGTGTGTGTATGTGTCTACATGCATATATTTTCACTTACAACTGAGTCTCCATTGCGTGATACGCATATAAATCCGTTCATGGTTGCTGTCATATCTAAACTGGAACCTCGCAAATATTCTGAACTGGCCTTTAAACGTTTAAACTTTAAACTGGCTCTAAACGTTTACAAGAAATAAGTTGTTGCGTCTTGATTTGTTTGAACTCCACTTCAGCTTCAGTCTTTAAGAACTCAGATGAACTTCTATCAGCGTCTTTCTGGCAAAATACTACACGCTCTACTCATCTCTGTATGGGTTAAGCATCTCACCTCACAACGTCTTCTTCCAGACAAGCAATATGGGTGTTCGCATTCATAGGTCAATTGCTGATGTATTAACTATTACTGCTGAAATATTTTTTAACAAGCTTTAGATAAGAATGGTGAAGTTCGAAATGTTTCGTTGGATATCTTGAAATATTTGACAGAGTTTAGCTTAATGGTCTTCAAGAGTTGTAAGGATATGGTATTCTGGTTTATTTTTTTAACTGATTTTTTATCTATTGGTGAATTTAAAGTTTTATTTTACGGCCAGTCTTTTAGATATTTTTGATTTTATGCAGGTGCCCCACAGCGCACTATACTTGGACCGGCATTGTTCCTAATTTTCATCAATGACCTTCCTGATGACATCAGTTCTCAACTCGGTATCCATGCTGATGACACAACTATTTGCTCCTATCAAAACAATAAGTCTGATCGGTTCGATAAGGTCAAATTAGCAAGTAATCTTTAAAATGACATAGATTTTGTTGTTAACTGAAGCAAGGGATGTCCTGTTAATCTTCTCCAAAACGAAACTGCTCTCTATTGATCGCATGCGAGAACAATTTCTGTCTTACATTAGCGTGACTAATGCTAACTTTCAGGAGAGTGGCCCTTTGCGCCTTTTCAGGGTAACGTTTGCCACAGACATGAAATGAAAAGATTATATTGAATCTTTTGCTCCAACTTCTGACAAGAACTTGGTTCTATGTGTTGTGCCAATTGCTTTCTCGACAGAATCTATCTTACACATTTATAAGATTACCATTCGCCCATGCTTTGAATATTACTGTAACATCTGGTATGTGTTTCTGTTATATATTTAGAGATTCTTCATAAAATACGAGGAAGAATCTGCAATGTTATTGGTCCTGACCTGACATCTCGACTTTAGTCATTTTTCCAAAGCTGTAACGTATCATCAGTGTGCCTGTTCTATAAATATTCCCAGGGCAATTGTTCTGATGAACTTTCCTTTTTCATACCGCTATTTTACGAATTTAAGCACAGCACGAGATTGATGCCAAGGACTCATTATTTTACATTTGAAATGGCCATCTCTGACCGTATGTTCTATGCTAACAGCTTCTTCGCTCGCTTTTGGAATTCGCTTTCGACTTCCTGCTATCCAATCAAGTTTGATCTTTAAAAATTTAAGTGCAATGACAAACGTTATATTCTGTCATCTTTAATGCGTGTTCTTTTATTGTCCTCTCTTAATAATGTTTTCCTTTACTTATTTGCTCTCACACGCATACGTTGAATAACTAATACATTGAGTGGATAGTTATGCAAAAGACCCCTTCTGTATTCATATAATTGTTTTATTTAAATTTCTTGAAGTTTTTGTTATGTATCGCATGTCGCCATTATTACAGGTGAACTAAATTCTTCATTCAAGATTTAGCTTATTATGAGATCATCGCAAACGTCCGTGTCCTATTAGATAATCGAAAACGAATTTTTACGTTGCCGCAAAATATATTTATTTGTCAAGTACACAGTTTACATTGTTTTAACAACTGTCTCCTATCGTTCATCAAGGTAGTTGATGGCATTTTCGGGGTTTTTTGTTGTTCTTTTTGTTGTTTTTTGTTTTTGTTTTTTTTTTTGTTTTTTGTAGTTGTTGTTGGAATAAGACCGTGAGGTAATTTTCATCTGACTGTACAGAATCATTTTTTTGTGATAGAAATTGTTATATCAAGACAGGAACAAATGAAAATCTGAAGTGGCCAAATCAGGAGAATACGCTGGGTGCTGGAAGGTTTCCCTGTCCAACGCTTTACACTTCTGCAATGTCGGTTTGGCCATATGCGGTTGTGGTAAAAAAAAAAAAATGACAGCGTTTGGATTTATCAAAATCGGCCGTATTCCATGAATAATCATACTGGTGTGTTGGTCGTAAGAGATCGTTAAAGCTAAAAGTGGTGAATCCCTTTGCAATCCAAACAAATGTACGGCAACACCATGATTGGGCGCAAAACTGTTTTGGCTACGGTTAATGTGCATTTCCAAGCTTGTTACCAGATCTTTAAATCGGATATTACCATAAAAATTCCATTTTTCATCGCCTATTAACATTCTGTCTAATAACAGATGCATTTCGTGGCGTAATAGTACAGAAATCGTCATAAAAACATGATCGATTTTGTTTTGTTTCGTCAAAGAATCCACCTGTCGAGTTTGGTAACAATAACAAGATACAAATGGTGAATCGCAGTTAAGATAATCTCTTTTCAATCTCTTAACAACCTTTTCCAACGAAAACAACGGTTTATTCTCGGCGATGGGCGTCGTCTTCGAACGTTGGAATTCAACCCGGAGTGTGGTAAATCGTTTAGCGCTGGAGCATGATGCAAATATACCTTCAGAATGTTTTGCGTCTCAGTTCCGATTTTTACTCTTTTGTGAAATTCATAGAGCATAAGATTTTGCAGATATTAACTTTTTATCATGTATCTTTAATTCATACATTCGTAGATAAAGCGTAACATTAAACAAAGTCTGACTTGCAACTGAACGATTAAATCGAGGATCGACCTCAAATAAGCATCAAAATAAACAGCATTGATCTAATATATATATATATATATATATATATATATATATATATATATATATATATATAACTGATATTTTCATATATTGCACAATATTAAAGATATTACAATAGTGTTAATATTAAGAGAGCATTGATAATATGATAAAATTACTTAACTGTAAATATCAATTTTAGATGTTGTTTCCCCAACTCAAGTAATCTGTTGTTTGAATAAATTTATTTCCAATTTTTTTGCTTTTTTCAATCCATTTTGTACACGAATTAAAAGAAACTCGAAAAAAATGACCCATTGATTAAGCTTCACTGCATTATTAATGTCTCTTGAATATAGTAATAGTTTGAGTTGGCCCCATAGATAAAATTCCAAAGGACTGAGGACGAGGGAACATGCAGGACATGGAACCTGTCCACCCCTATCTATCTATCTTTTCTGATATATATATATATATATATATATATATATATATATATATATATATATATATATATCAACCAGTAAACCGCGAACAATGTAAATAAAAAAATGTGCTGGAACCTCATTATGCATGAATCCCATGTGTCTTCGTCTTAGCACGGGTACATCCTCTAGCAGGTCGGGAATTGTGTTCGAAATAAAGTCCCTGTAAACACTTCCTGTAAGACGTACTGGGAGACCATATGGACCTACCAGACAGTAACCTAAGATTCCAGCTAATCGTAAACACGTGCTAGTGTCTAGCCTATATTATAGTATATCGGTTCCGATCCGGTATTTGATTTCATTTCATCACTTCCAAATGTTGCCTCATCTGTAAACAAGACTAAAGAAGCAACATGAGTTGCTCCTAAAAATACCCTCTATGCGGTACTATGAGATGAACAAAAAAGATAATCAACCCCCAAAAACACAAATTAAAAAACTGTTCCCGACAAAATAATAGTTAGAATAAGCTGCAACAATCAACCTCAAAACCGAACAAATAGCTTTAATGAAATTCTCAGGCCAAAACAAAACTATTAAATAAGTGATATAAACAAATTTTTACTACGTTAATAAAAACACCGATTAAAAAAAATAAATAAATAAAATAAGAAACAAAAAATAGAAATAAAAAAAAAGCAATATAATTTAATCCAAATAAATAAACAAAAGACTTCCGATAAAATTACCGCCATAATAGACTACCCACAATGCACCACTGACCCGTATATATATATAAATAGCCGAGAAAAATTACAGCACACGTGGCCTGACGATTGCATATAACATGAAACAGACTATCGCCTCTAAGTGTTGACTTTTATGTTCACTTTTATATATATATATATATATATATATATATATATATATATATATAACATTTCTGCTGCTCTCATAATAAATGTTGTTGAATGCTGGTTGGTTGATTTTGATATAGGGGGCGTCGAGAGTTTAAAATTTCTGAAGGGAATATAAAAAAAACTTCTAATGGCATACATTTCAAACAATTTCTACAAATTTCCGGTCAGCTCATTTATATTGACAGTTTTACACAATATCTCATAGCAACAAACGATAAATTAAAAATTTAAAAATAAAATCCGCTTTACCAAGTCTACTGTTGATGTGGCTTACGATCATAATTAAATATGTATACCAAGCTCTTGATAGTAACGACGAAGCTCTAGCTGTTGCTCTCGATATATAGAAGTCGTTTGACAGGGTTTGGCATGCTGGCCTTCTACGTAAGCTTCATGGTTACGGTACTACAGGAAGATTATTTGATCCAATCATTACTGTGTAACTGTAAATGAATGCTTTCCAGAAGGGATTATGTGCGTAATTCAGTTCGCCCATCGTTTGTGATGACTGAAATTGATTAAAGTGCTTGCTTTCTTCTCCCGTTCTCCGCTCTACCAATTGAGCTGTTGCGAGTGACTTCTTCCTTATTCTCTCTTTCTCGTCAGTAACGTACGTACGCCGTCACGCCAACAAAATTTCTGCCGTCTTCCTCACAGACTCGCTTTTTATGCCTGCGTCTAGGCAATCAAAATTTGCATACGAGATTTACTTCTCGTTTACCCGAGACTTCCTATTTTATAAATTCAAGCTGGTTAGAATTCTTAGTCTTTTTTTTTTCTTTGTACGTCTGCCCGCTAGATAGGAATTTCAGAATAATCCATTTCGCTTTTAATGTCGGTCGCGATCTTTCAACAGGACCTGACACACAAAGCAAATTCGCTTTGCGGGAGGTAAGTCTTCTCGTTCCTCATAGGTTCTCTTCCAGTTCCTTCCATACGAACGCTGGTGTTTATCAAATCTCTATCCTTGGTCCTACACTGTTTCTGATCGTCATCAATGATCTTCCTGACGTTATCAGTTCTCAAGTCAGGATCTACGCAGATGACACTTCTATTCAATCATGACTCAATATTAAACCCGGCATTACTCACAAAGTTAACCTGACCGTCGGTCTCGAAAACGGCCTCCAATTTCGATTTACTGGGGCAGAATATGGTTTGTGAATTTTAATGCTTCTAAAACGAAACTGCAGTCATTTACTCACTGTAGAGAAACTTCCCTACCTGTTATCAGTGTGGTGGATACTTAACTTAACGAGAGCGCCTTACTGCGCCTTCTTGGTCTCACGTTCCCCACTGACCTGAGGTGGGACAACCACATTGAATCAACTGCTGTATCTATCGCAAGAAACGTTGGTTCCTCGTGTCTTGTCAGAAGCTTTTTTCTCTCGTCTGAATCCATCATCTTTCACATATAGAAATCTACCATTTCGTCCTTGCATGAAATACTGTTGCAATATATGGTTTGGTGTCCTCCACTGTTTACTTCGAGGTGCTCGACAAAATCCAAAGACGGATATGCGATTTGATCGGTCCTGACTTGGCATCTCGACTCCAATCACTTTCTCACCGACGTAATGTCTTTTCTATGAATATTTTCATGGTATCTGTTCTAACGAGCTGTTTTTACTGGTACACCGACTGTCAGGATTTAAGCATGCTATAATTTTGGCATCTGGGTTCCACCCTTTTAGCGTTGAAACAGTTAAATATAACCGTCTCTTCTAATCCAACAGCGTCTCTCGCGCTTCCTGATGCTAGAAATTCCTTCCTCTTACTTACTTCCCTGTTAACTATAATCATCAAAAATTTGAATGTAATGTCAATCCACATCTTCAGATGCCTCAACACCCCCGATCTACATTTTATCCTCCGCCGTTTTCCTTTTTATCCTTTCCTCACGGCCACCCCCATACCAGGTTTTTATCCTTACTTACACTCTCGGTTGTAGCATTCCGGCGTTTCTTGGGGGCTGAATTGCTTTAAAAAGAAATTATAAAAAAGTGCGTTTACGAATGTTTTTTGTGTCTTTTTTGTAAATCACCATCACAACGAATTTCAGAATGTATCGTAGTTGCAATAAATTTGTCTTTGTAATTTATTTACGTCTGAAGATGAACTTGAAAGAGATCGAAAGTACTTGGGTAGAAAAATTAGAGCGCCTTCCTAAATATATTTTATCTTAACATAGAAAACTGCTTAGAGAACCCGAAGTATAAAATAAGTAAATATGTCTATACTATTCAATGATATATATATATATATATATATATATATATGAAGTAATATAGTTTTAATGTATGATATATTTATGCGATAAAGTGCTCAATATCAGAGATAGAGATAGAGCGTATGAAAATATAAAAGTGAACATTGAAGTCAACAGGGAGACGCGACATACTGTTTTATGCTAAAACACACACACACACACATATATATGTTGTAACCTAGGGAAGTTCATGACACAGAATAATCAAACAAAGGTTGGTAATGAACGATAATACTTAGGACAAGAAAAACACATATAAGATTCGCCAGCGGCACGTAGTAGAAATAGTCAACTGCTAGAAGTGAGTCAAATGAATTCCACAATGAATCTCCAAATGCAGACCAGCATACAGTATTTACTACTGTATTTATGTGAATGGGGATATACCAATTATCGCCCGTACTTATGCCACAAATATATTAGGTTGGTGCAAAAATTATGACGTAATAATGACGTTTTTTGACGTTAAAAAATACGTCAAAAAATGACATTATTACGTCATTATTTTTGAACGAACCTAATATACATATATATATATATATATATATATATATATATTGCAACGACCTGACGTTATAGTGATTTGTATTAAATCTTTTACTAATGAGAATGAGTCTGATCATTATTTTAATTTAAAAATGACATTTTGAATAAAAAGATTTTACTAAGACTATTGTCCATAGAAAGTGTTTTAATCGCTAGATCATCTAAAGTACATTCATATTCATTTCTGATCTCCTATTATGACAATATGAAATACTTAATAACAAAAGTAAGAAAAGCATAAAGAAAAAGAAAAAAGAATCCAAATCAGATCGGTAAGGCTATATAGTGAAACACATATTTCAAATTCCATCCTCCCCACTCCTTTGTGCGAACGTCTAGTCACGACTACGTAAATATCACCTGAGTCAGATGAAGTCTTAAAGTAAGCAACGCGTCACTTGAAAATATTTAGCACTTCGTAATCATTGTTCAGGTATATAAAATGTATACATCTTTTTTCCTTACACATACACATCTATTATTATAGATAGATAGATAGATAGATAGATATATAGATAGATAGATAATGAATAGACTAAGTTGATAGATAGATAGATAGATAGATAATGAATAGACTAAGTTGATAGATAGATAGATAATGAATAGACTAAGTTGATAGATAGATAGATAGATAGATAGATAGATAATGAATAGACTAAGTTGATAGATAGATAGATAGATAGATAATGAATAGACTAAGTTGATAGATAGATAGATAATGAATAGACTAAGTTGATAGATAGATAGGTAGATAGATAGATCAATCTATCGATAGATAGATTGATCAATCTATCGATAGATAATGAATAGACTGAGATAGATAGATAAGGAATAAAGAAATAGATAGATAGATAATCAATTGATATATATATATATATATAGATATAGATAGATAGATAGATAATGAATAGATAGATAGATAGATAATGAATAGATAGATAGATAATGAATAGATAGATAGATAGATAATGAATAGATAGATAAATAGATAATGAATAGACAGATAGATAATGAATAGATAGATAGATAGATAATGAATAGATAGATAATAGATAGAGAATAGATAGATAGATAGATAGAGAATAGATAGATAGATAGATAGAGAATAGATAGATAGATAGATTCTAGGCGGCTAATAAATGTTTTCGAATGTTTAAGTTAAACCCTCAGTAAAAACGGGAATATATATGAAAAAAAAACGTTCATTTTTACTTTTTTATTTTCCTCTGTCTTTTTCGTTTGCAAGAAAGGTTTCAGAATTCCTTAATTCTTAATATAATCGCCTCTTCGCAGAGTTCCGGTTGTATTTTAAAGAAACCACTTTGCCACAAATACAGGAAGCTCGAAATAATATTATTCCGGTCTTCTCTGTCTTGGAAAAGCAAAATGTTGGATATTAATATGGATTCATCTCATCTGCACAGCGCAATGCGCTCTTTTACCTCACGTGGTGAGTAAACGGGGGGAAAATGAATATCTTGGCAGCTTGTTTTATGAATAGCAACAGAAACGAGATCCGCTGTTGCTATTCAGCCATGAAAACAGAAGAGGAGATCACGCAAGGAAAATGTTTTGAATAAATTTTGATGACATGTTGTTTACGTCAGTTTGTCTTTGGATTGCTGCTCAGTGAACAAATGGCGGTAATTTTTCCACTTTTCCAGTTGGTCCTACTGAAAAAGCAAAACGATTAAACTGGCCTGTCTGTCCTTTTTATATTTCCCCTTTTTTTCTTTGTTTTATGTTCTCTTTCTTTCTCTCTTTTTCTTTCACTCTCTCATACAGACAATTAAATGGATTACATCGGACTATCTCTCCTTTTCTTATCTGACTTTTTATTATGTCTCTCTCTCTCTCTCATACAGACAAAGCAAACGGATTATACCAGCCTATCTCTCCATTTATTATCTCTCTTTTTATTCTCTCTCTTTTTTTCTGTATCTATTTCTCTCTCTCTCTTTCTCTCTCTCATACAGACAAGCAAACGTATTAAACAGGCCAACCTCTCCATTTCTTTTTATTCTTTCTCTCTCTCTCTCTCTCTCTCTCTCTCTCTCATACTTATAAAGCAAACGGATTGCACAGGCCTATCTCTTCATTCCGTCTCTCTCTCTCTCTCTCTCTCTCTCTCTCTCTCTATCTATCTATCTATCTATCTAATAACAACAAATCAAACGGATTACATCGGCCTATCTCTGCATTTCTTATCTCTCTTTTTATTCTCTCTTTTTTCTGTATCTCTCTCTCTCTCATAAAGACAAGCAAACGTATTAAACAAGCCTATCTCTCCATTTCTTTTCTCTCTTTTTAGTCTCTCTATTTCCCCTCTCTCTCTCTCATACCGATAAAGCAAACGGATTACACAGGCCAATCTCTTCATTTCTTAGCTCTCTTTTTATTTTCTTTCTCTCTCTTTTTCTTTTCTCTCTATCTATTTATCTCTCTCCCTCATACCAACAATGCAAACCGATTAAGCGTCGTATCTCTCTTTTTATCCTCTCGCTCTCTCTGTTTCTCTCTCTCATATCGAAAAGCGAAATAATTACAATGACCTATCTCTCTGTTTCTTATCTCTCTGTTTCTTACCTCTCTTTTTATTTTCTCTCTCTTTTCTCTCTCTCTCTCTCTCTCTCTCTCTCATACCTACAAAGGAAACGGATTATACCAGCCTATCTCTCCATTTCTTATCTTTCTTTTTATTCTCTCTCTCTCTTTATTTTTTCATTCTCTCATAGTGTCAAATCAAACCTATTACACCGGCATATCTCTCCGTTTTTTATTTCTCTCTCTCTCTTCCTCTCACTCTCTCTCTCTCTCTCTTCCTCTCACTCTTCATTTTTGCCTTTCTTTTGGCCTTCGTCGAATGAACTGCAGAGAATCGACCGAGAAACAAGTGCGATAAAAAGTGATCTGCTACAGTACGAGTTATGGGCAGGCAGCGTAGCGGCTATCGACGACACCAAAAATTGGCGAACCGAGTTCAAATGCCAGTCTAGCCTGGTGCGTTCGCTTTCACTCTGATGCCCCTGGGTGAATGTTTCAAGATTATAGTCATCGGGGATACAAGTAAGGGGAAAAGAGTTCCACAGATGGGAAGTGCAAGAGAAGAAGCTGTTTGAGTAGATGAAACCGTTACATTTAACCGTTTTGACAGTGAAAGGGTGGGACTGAGATGCCAGCCTGGTAGCTCGCTTAAATTCATGTAGTCTGGGAACCAGCAAAAGTAGCATTTGCCGGGAAAATACTTGTAGAAGAGACAGAGGGAGACCACAGCACGAAATGACAGATCAGGACCTATCATCTTGCATATTCGTCTCTGGATTTTGTCAAGGACCATATATGACAGCAATATTCCATGCAAGGACTAGAAAAAGCTTTCTGGAACGACACAGAGAACCAACTTTCCTTCAGGTAGATGAAGCTATTGATTCAATGTATTTATTCTACCTCATGCCAGTGGGCAACGAGGCGCCTTCAAGGAGCTGAGAAAGGCCATTCTGATGGGAGGCAGGTAGGGTTCCCTGGTGGGTAAAGGAGAGCAGCTTCGTTTTGAAGGCATTATAGTTTACAAACCATTTCCTGTCCCAGTCAACTATAGATTGGAGGTAGTTTTCGAGATCAGCAGCCAGGTTAGTTTTGTCAATGATATCAGATTTACTATTGAAGCAGGCGTAAGCAGTTGTGTCGTCCCCGTAGAAGCCAACTTAGGAACAGATGACAACGGGAAGGTCATTGATGAAGATCAGGAACAGTGTAGAGCCAAAGATAGAGCCTTTTAGAAGAGACAAAGGGAGGCCACGGCACGTCTGTGGGATAGCGATTGTAGACAAAATGCCAGATCAGGACCTATCATCTTGCATATTCGTCTCTGGATTTTGTCGAGGACCATATATGACTGCAATATTCCAAGGACGAGAAAAACCTTCTGGCATGACACAGAGAACCAACTGTCCTTGCGGTAGATGCAGCTACCTCTAGCTTTCGTGATAAGGAGCGGAAGGAGAACCCATTTAGGACGACCTTCATTTCACGGTTAGACAGGAATGATTGTAAAATAATCGTCCTGTAAAACCGTATCCCTGACGCTTACGAAGAAGACTAAGGAGCCTGTTATGTAGCGGTTTCAGAGTGAAGGCTTTTATTTGTACTAAGTCGGTCCTAAAATAGGTTCGACGTACAAAACGTTAGGAACTTGATATAATAGGTAATGACGCAGACAAATATAGTTGTGGTCGCTGATACTGACTGACTGCCCGCTGAGCGACACCTACTACTCCTATTTATTATAGGTGGGCGAGTCTATTAACTATAGAATAGGTGTGTTCCACTATAACAGTGCCAAACCCTATCAAACGCTTTAGAAATGTCTAGATCCACAGCTCGAGCTTCTCCATTATTGTTCAGTATTTGGTAAACATATCAATCTGCCATGTAAAGCGGAACTAAGAATACAGAAGCACCGTTTCCGAAAGTTAGACTTTTTGAAGATTTCTGCATTAAATATATCTATAAAAGGCAGGATGTGTGTGTGTGTGTGTGTGTGTGTGTGTGTGTGTGTGTGTGTAACGAATGTAAGACAGCAATTTTTGGCGGATTTGCACCAAAATTTACATGCACATGCTCCAAGTTAGCAACAAGGCCAAGACCGACATTGCATTTCCCAACTCCAATCGATAGTGGAAATAATCGATATTTTCCTGCTTCTACGTCAGTTTTCATGTAGTTTACCGACATTTTGTACTGGCCAGAGTGAGAGCCTATAGCTGGCTGCCACGAATAGGCAGGAAGATTCTATTGGCCAGCGTGAGAGCCAACAGCTGACTGACACGAATGTTAACTAGCATGCTAGCATGCAAAAAAATCGATAACTGCATTCGTCACGAGTGGGAAAACTTTAAATCTGCATGGCAGTTTACTCCAATTGGTTCATTCGCTTGCTTAAACTCAACGTTGATTCTGATTCCGCAGAACTGGGTTGGGCGTGAAAAAGTATTTGCTAACATTCTTTTTTCATTCGGTTTTTCAAGTTACGAGTCCTTTTTTTAAAGCTGATCGTTTTGTGTTCATTTTGTTTAGTTCTTTTTTCGTAACAGATTTAATGTTTATTATAGAGCTTAGAAAAAAATCGCAGCGTGAGATAGGCAAGAAGTATGGCATGTAGCAACATCAGCACGGCTAAAGGCACTCCTTTAAAGGGAATGAAGAGAAAAAATATTTTAAATCAAGTGATAGTGATTGCTGTATGAGTCGTACGATTTTTGAATCAAGCACGGGCAACGACGGGCCATGCTGCTAGTCTGGAAATATTTCGTCATACCCAAACCGGTTGAACGACATAATTCGGGGCCAGCAAACAGATAAAATGTAAAGATAACTTACCGCCATAGGTGAATAGATGTGCAGAATCTTGGAGTATTTACGTGCACCACAGATGCCGCATGATGTAACATTTGAGGAAATTAAGCATTTGTTGCTAGAACACTTCGAGCCCAAATACCTCGTCATCGGGGAAACTTGCCGGTTTTATCAAGCCTAGAGGAGGGTGCGTCTGTTTCAAATTTATTTTTTCGACTCAAACATTTATCGTCGACGTGTGAATCTGACGAGTCAGAGTTATACGAAATTTCAATAGAATAACTATTTCGACACTAAAAGAGTGGAAACGAGATTTCAACCTTGTAGCATGCTTAAATTATGGCCATAATTTGTTTTCGATGACACGAAAAGCGTAGCAAAATTTGTTTTATCAAAAAGCAAGCCTCATTTTTTAAAACAGTGCAAAAATAAACAAGCATTCATAGTGCATAAAAGAACAAAACACACCGGATATATAATTATATAGGGTTAATTTAATTTAGACCCCCACTGAACTTTGTAGGGATAAACTCGAGTTAAATGGGATTAGTTGTAAAATAGAAATCATCTCTGCTAAGCGAGGAGCAACTCATCAAAAAACTACCTAATGCAGTGTTTTCCGAAAAGGTTTCAATACAAAAACTGCGTACTTATTCTGTGTATATCATTGAGCGTATGGGAGTGACAAAGATGACTGCGAAACACCAGAGGAAAACCTATATAATTTAAGAGTCCTGGTTGTACACGTTTTGGGACCCGATCTTCTTGGGCGGGATTGGTTGGAAAGATTACTAATTAATCTTTCGGTTACATGTAACCAAACTGCGTGAACCGGCTTGGAGCAAGAATTTGCTGAGCTTTTTAAATCGGGCTTGGGCACTTTGAAAGACGCAACAGCGAAGCTGCATATCAAAACTAACAGTACCCCTTGTTTAATGAAAGTTCGACCTGTAATATAAACACCCTGAGAAAAGGTTGAGGCTGAACTGCAATGCTTAGTCGCAACACGGATTCTTGTCTTGTCTCCGAATCTTTTGGTAAAACAGCAGTAGAGGCAGGTGCTCTAAAATTAGGGGCAACTAATTTATAGGAAGAACATTTTAGTGCCACCCCACTCTTTAGTGACACCAATGCGGACGTTTAAAGCCGAAACTCGCATTTCTACGTCCACGGGGTTGAATCACATTCATATCCCCTGTATTCTGTTGTTAAGAAGGAAATTCCATTCAAATAACTTTTCCCCAAGAAACCGCTACTTCTTACCACGGACTTCCCCGACACTACAATGTTAACCTCTTCAAGTCTACGATCAGACGTTTTCTATCCTGCATGTCATCATAATCTTCATTTCTTACATCTTTCTCTTACGTTCATTCATTCAGTAACCCTTTACATTGAGTGGCTCTTGGGCCTTGTACTGACTGAGCACAAGTAAAAGAAAACTCAGAATCTATGCCGGAAGCAACGGAAATCACCTACACTTGATTTCCCAAGAAAGCATGCCAATTCAGAACTAATAAAAAAAATATATATAAGTTTGGAAAATTATAGGTTCCGCACGTACTCCTAATAGGCTTAGAGATATGAGCAATTTATGTTTAGAAGAAAATAATAGAATAATAAAATATAATAAACAAAACCAACCATTGAATCAAAGGAATGAATTAGTGTTAAAATGTCGACATAAAAACAAATTCAAATTTCCATAATATAGGTTTAACTCAATTAGCTACACTATTTCCATAATATTTACTCCCCTCGTATTCTTTAAATATATATATTATGAAATGAACAAAGTCCAACAATTATTTTAAGACATTTTTATGTTTATACATTCTTTTTATAGATACAAATATTTAAGTAAATGGTCTGTTTATAATAAACAGTATTAAACAACATTTACCGGCCTGAATGTCCGAGAAATTTTCATAGAAAATATTCATCCTACGACATGAATCGAGCCTGTATCCTATACGGAACCGTCATATAGCCTGACGTGCTCTTAACCGATTAAGACATTTGATATGAATCGACCATGCTAACCAAACTCTCCTCTGTGTTAAATATTTGTATCTATAAAAAGAATGTATAAACATAAAAATGTCTTAAAAGATATATATATATATATATATATATATATATATATATATATATATATATATATATATATATGTATATATATATATATATATATATATATATATATATAGAGAGAGAGAGAGGCAGAGAGAGAGAGAGAAAGGAAGAAAGTTTTAAACTGTTATCTGTGTGGAGCTAGTGAACATTGGCAAGTGGCAATGGTATATTCATCAAAATAATGCCTTACTATCTGAGTTTGTCTATATTTCTGAGATGAGGTATTATGTACATTATTTACATTATTCGGACTATTGTCCTCATCTTTGTCGCCATATTTATCACACGGTTTCGGCCGTTGTACGCTCCGGCCTTCTTCAGGTGGTTGTTTCAAGGACACATGGCACAGTGAATAAAGGCGTTGGTTAGATCCAGTGACAGGACCCAAAAAGTGCGAGTTCAATACCCGGTTAAGGCAGTGGAGAACTTTCAGAGGGAAATTAACAGGAGATAACTAACAACTGACATCCATCAAACATGGCACGTGGAACTAGAACAGTCTACCCCAGTGAGCGAAATAAAGGGTTCAGTTCGAAATTCCAACCACCTGAAGAAGGCCGGAGCGTACAACGGCCGAAACGTTGTGATAAATATGGCGACAAAGATAAGGACAATAGTCCGAGTCTTACTATCTGTTTTCAGATAGCATTACTTACCATCATGGTTTAGACTGGCGGTGCACACGGTGTGTTTGCTTTTGAAAGGTTTTTTGTTTTGTTTTTTTTAAAACTCAGGAAGCTTTTCGTACTCATTTCATCTTACTTCAGAATGATAGTGTTCTGGATAGAAAATCGATATTTTTGTAGGTAGGTTTTCAAGGCCACAGTTTCAGCGCTTAAAAGAAAGCCACCTGTAAAAAGACCTCAAAGCGCTCGATATTCCGTGTAATGGAAAACTTTAGAACCCAAATGAATAAAAGCTGTAACCCTTTGTTTAAATAACAGTGAATTTCTTTTTTTTTTTTTAATAGCTGGTAGCTTAGACTTTTCGTCAACCTTTAGAATGTGAGAGCTATTCTGCTGCATGAGTGTGTGTGTGATTTTGTTGGCATACCTATTTATTTTGACACATAACTACATGTCTTTGATAATAAACGTGTGCATATCCGAGAGCACGTACGCAGAAATTTGTAAACATGGCACCCAGTAGATGTAAATCCTGGGAGTAAACAATATATTTCCTACGAAATGTATCAACACTTAAGCAGTTCATACCTCCAAACTGTCCTCCATTTTGTCGGTGTAAATTGGCCTTTTGGGTCGACAATAATATATTTATCCGCGTGTAGTTGAATTGAAGAGGAATCGTGAAGGAGACACTGAAGTTAGCATTCGGCCATTGCGTATATTAGGTTTTCGAACACACTTTTGCTTGACACAAGATGAAGCGTCTATTTCGATGGGTTAATATACATGAACATTATACGTCATGAATTCTGTGATATACAGTGCAGAATTTATTAAAGCAGTACCTCAAAACATGTAGTCCTTCTCAAATTAGAAAACACAAGGGAGGTAATTCATGGTAATTGTTCTGTTCCTACTATGGAGCCTTGGCTTTACAAAATTAAGCGCAGTACTGTATTCTCAGATAAATTTCATCATTTGAAAATTTAAATTAAATTATTTATTTTACTATAATTTAAAAAATAATACATTTTATATAGTTAAAATATTAGTTTGATATTTACAAGAGATTGGTTGATTTTCTTTTTAGTTTATCGAACATTTGAAGGGTATTTAAATCTTATCATATTCTTTTTGGTGGGAGTGAATATTGCATTAATATTTTTTTAAGAATAAAAATGATTTTTTCCTGAGACGAGGCATACAATTTAACACATGGTTGGAGATTGATAGATAGATTTTTCCGGATATGTTGGGATACAAAGAGTTGACGATTGATAGATAGATAGATAGATAGATAGATAGATATTAACAAACACAAATAGAAAGAAAGAAAGAGACTTAGATAGATATTAACAGACAAAAATAGAAAGAAAGAGACGTAGATAGATAGATATTAACAGACAAAAATAGAAAGAAAGAAAGAGACTTGGATAGATAGATAGATAGATAGATAGATAGATAGATAGATAGATAGATAGATAGATAGATAGATAGATAGATAGATGGATGAATAGGCTGTAATAGAAGAATGAAATAACGAAAATAATATAAAATATCATTTAAGATTTTTCCAATAGATATCTTTATGATGGATTCAATATTATCTTGCAATTTCTAATTATAATTACAGAAATTTCGCGAACAATACAAAGACAAAACTAATTCGCCCAAAATTGAAAACTGTCATTTTAATGACAGCTTCATAAACATAAATTTTTTGGAAAATATATGCTCCCTTTTCTTTGTTTTTGTTTCAATTAATTTACTAAGCGATCCTATTTCGTAATATGAATCTGGCAGCTCAACATCGGGAATATCATTCTTAAGTTTATCAATGGTGATAAATTGCCACCGGCCAAGTTAAAACTTCCTCTTGCATAGGCTCCACAAATTTTCAATAAGGAAATGTTCACGTGTCCAAGTTGATCACTCCATCACTTCAAAAATCTGTGTCTTTGAAACCTATTTTATTCAGATATTCATTTGTTGTTTTCGCCGAATATCATTGGGTATTTTCGTTTCATATCAGTCATCTTTTTTTTTTTTCTGGAAGCGTTTGGTATCATCTTGTGTATATCTCCACGTAGCTTGTTTAAGAAAAAACATTGCATATTTGGCTAGTCACTCAACAGTATCTGAATCTTGCAACGTGCCTATTACTTCACTACATATAAGCTAAACGCAAAACAAGAAAACACATCAAGCTGAGACCTTCTTTTCAACAAGAAGTCGCTATGGATTAGTTCGAATCAATTGGAATCTAGGATGGAATCCATTGGTGTAAATAACGTTTGAAAAATGAGTATTCGTAATGTTTGTTGTCGTTTCCTTTGATTTTTCTTATGAGTTTATTTAAAAAGCATTCAAGGTAACGGATGGCATGATTGCCCACTTGATTTAGGAACCGATGACTTGTGTTTTATAATATTTCTGCACCGCCATTACGCCTAAAATATCATAGCAAAAAGGAACTATTTTCACAGCATCCCTATTGATAAGGAACACATCTGTATTGGAAATGCACAGTATCTACAACAATCTCGTTTACAGATGAGAATCTACACTATTTTATCGTTATTTTAGTGAATTGTTTGTCATTAAACATTTCTCTTTATTCATGAAATAACTTTCAAATATGCTAATGACTATATTCAAAAACTTAAAATGGCTGCCGTTTGTTGACATTTATGTAGAACAGACCAGACTTCGTTTTAATTGTACAGATAGATATTGCCATTATTTAATAAATAAACATTTACTTAGTAATAATTATATATATATATATATATATATATATATATATATATATATATATATATATATATATATAATTCATAAAAGGTTAATGGTCAGAGTCGAATCAGACCAGAAAACAGTAGTGTTAAAAAGTGCTCAACATAACGTGTGAAAAAAATAAAATAAAAGTAAAAATAACATGTGAAGCTTTCACCTTTAAAAATCAGGTCAGTTGAATCCGCTATCTTGGTTTAACGCTTTAAAAAAAAAACAAAAAAAAAACAACTAATGAACGCCATATTATTATTTTCAAAAATAAATAAACAAACGCAAATATATATAATAATATATGGTTCATTAGTTGTTGTTGTTTCTTAAATAAAACGTTAAGTGGTTATATGATAAAAATTGCTAAAATATATAATAATATAGCATTCATTAGTTTTTTTTTTAAAAAACAAAGTAAAGCGTTAAGAGGTCGTTTTATAAAAATCGCCTGTGTATACTGTAAGGTTGAAACCAACGTAGCGGATTCAACTGACCTCCTGATTTTTAAAGTTCGCCTCTAATTGTTGACTGCAATGTTCACTTTTATATTTTCACACGCTCTATCTCTGATATTGTGCACTTTATCCCATAAATATAGCACACCTTAAGACTATATTTCTTATATATATATATATATATATATATATATATATATATATATATATATATATATATATATATATATATATATATATATATATGTGCGTGTGTGTGTGTTTGCCTATTGTTATTAATGGCCCAGGAGTTATTTCCTCCTCATCAGTCAAGTCTCAGCTCTTTGCAATGATCTTAGCCATAAACTCCACACGAGTAGAATAAGCATATCGTCTACCACATTCTCTCTCCCACATACGGATCACAGGCATTATGATTTCACCATCTCGGCTCGGTAAGTTTCCAGACTGATTAAACACATTGATTTTATGAAAGCAAACTGTTGGCAGAAATTAGTGTTATTGTTCATAAGAACCTAAGACGAAAGCTCTCTCAAATCCTGGCAGATTTGTTATCCCCAGCCTGAATGAGAAGTCTTTCCCAAGTAATAGGAAATTATTTTGCCTAGTTTTGAGGAATGCCGCAGAGTAGTTATTTCGATCGCAATATTTGACCAATCAGCGTCCTTAGTGTGATCAGCAAACGCGTTGGGTCTTTTATGAACAAGGTGAATGATCACATCATCAAAAACAACCCTAGCCTGACAAAGTTCAACATCATTAAAATTCAATTCAGATTATTTATTTTAATATAATTTAAAAAAATAATACATTTTATATAGTTAAAAGAGATCGTTTGATATTTACTAAAGATTAATTGATTTTCTTTTTGGTTTATCAAACCTTTGGGAGTTGTTTAAATCATAGCATGTTTTGGATTTTAAGAACAATTCTTTTTGGCCGGAGTGAATAATGCATTAATATTTTTTAAGAATAAAAATGATTTTTTCCTGAGACGAGGGATACAATTTAACACATGGTGATTGGTGATAGATAGATAGATAGATAGCAAGGGCTCTGATCAGGAGGTTTTGAGGAACTTGGAACCACCTCTTAATTGCTGGTGTTCCCAGGTCCACCCTGATCCGGAGTGGTAGCACCTGTTAGAGCACAAGCTATGGACAAATAGTTAACCCCCAAAATGGGGTCAAACACTATGGAAGTGTAAAAATAGGTTTTAATACCAGAAATACTTTGTAAAACATTATTACCAGCAATATTTTTTTAAAGAAAATTAGCTATTACCAGCAATACATTTTTGAAAAAAATTATTTACCAGCAATACATTTTTGAAAAAAATTATTTACCAGCAATACATTTTTGAAAAAAAATATTTACCAGCGATACCTTTTTGAAGAAAAAAATATTACCAGAAATTGATTTTTGACAAAACAAAATATTACCAGTAATAAAAATTTTGTCGGCATTAAATAACCTATCGAGGTTGATATGCCATAAATCAAACCCAACTAGACCAAACCCATATCTTCATAAACATCAATCCCGCTCTAATATTTTTATAAAGCATCTCATACAGTAGCCCTCTAACTCGAGTGGGCCTTGTGTCTTGTACTGGGAGAATATTGCTAAAAATAGATAGATAGATAGATAGATAGATAGATAGATAGATAGCACTTCTGCGTGAACATGACAATCACTCCGTAATTTTCATTCCTATGCCCACACTATATCTATAAACGCTATATTTTCTTTATCTAGTTTTATTCCTCTATATAAATATAGTACATATTGAACAGGATTTATATATATATGAATATATAACTATTACAAAAAAATACATTACACAAGTACTAAAAATACAATAAAACAACAGATCTGCAGAATTTACTGTAAACTCACCATGCGATGAATTATTAAACACCATGTTTCAGCCGTAAATCCCGACAAATGGGTTAGGATTATAACCACAGAAAATAGAAAATTACCGATCTCGTCGTTACTAAGCAAAAAAAAAAAAATTATTAAATCTAAAGTAGCGATGACCAATATAGTGTATCAATTTAACTGCACACTGCAAGAATGTGTTTTTTTCCCATAAATCAAATAGCTATCTCGGTCACCCCAGTACATCCTTGAGTAGACATCTCATGTTTTACTCATCTGATCAAGGTATCATAAAAAGGCATTTAGTCACCCACAATCTAGAAGAACGTATAAGGAAAATTCTGTTTGATAACACGATCATCCTTCTTAAATCCCGTAACCGAAAACATCTCGCTGAGAGAGAATTATTTTATATAAAACATCTGTCACCCAGTATTAATCTCACTTTATTTAACAACGGAAATAATGTGCTAAAGGTGTTTCTTAAAATAGGAACATGCCAACTCTTATTCCAGCCACGATCCATTCACACCTCACGTAATAACACTACTATCATACAATATGCATCACAAAATACATCTTAAAAGACAATCATGAAAAGAAATTAACAATAAACTACTTGAAAATGTATAGCGAAGAAAACGGCGACAGCGTGTCGCGGGTATTATACGACGGAAAAAGTGGCGAAAAAGGAAATTACTTACCAAACAGAAGGGCACGTATTCCGCATAACATGCTGAAAATGGAATAATTGAATTAAAGAAAAAAAAAAAAGTCAGTCGCAGGAGTCGCTATAAAAGTATTTTGATATGTAAATTATGGAACATCCTATCCCAGCTGTCGACGAATGGAAAAAAATAGGTTCTGCCGATAAAAGCAGTTGGTGTTCTCGATTCGGGGCGAAAAATTCGGGCATTTTTGGCTTCGGCGTTTGTTAGAGAGCGAGTTATTTTTCTGACTGGTTACACGCATTGTGATTTGAAATAGTACCGGCGAATCGAGTTTTCAGCATTTCTTTCTGCCCACGATATTCGAGTCTGGACTTACAGTGATTCTTCTTTGTCTTGTGGAAGTAATCTGCGACAAATACTTCCTTTGCTTTCAGAACGCTTACAAAATGGTTAAAGAATTGACCGAAAACTTTTAGAACAATAGACATTGCAGACAATTTATAACTTTCTCTTACCAAACGGAAAAAAATTAAAAATACTAGAAAACTCAACAAAATAATTAATCAAATTTTTCTTTTTTCTCATATTCAATGAAACATGTTTGAAATATGTAAGTATCGTTCTCTCTCTCCCTCTCTCTCTCTCTCTCTATATATATATATATATATATATATATATATATAGAGAGAGAGAGAGAGAGAGATAGAAAGAAAGAAAGAAACCCCAGTTTGCAAATATATTGCGAATATAAAAAAAAGCACTCATTTCCTTTCCTAAATGGGTTTTACAGTATTCGTACAATTGCCTGTAGATCAATTTTTCATAAGAATTTAAAAAATATTTTATTTTTACAAATGAAAGACATTTTCATAGATACAAATGGTTATGCACTGCATTTATTAATGAATTTTAAAAATTTCTATGCAGACACTCGCTTAATCTATCAGAAATATCACTTCAAACTCCGTTCACTTTTCGACTAAGCATATATCATTTGGAATCAATTTTGCCGTCGACATTTTGTATCGATCTTCAACCAGCAAAATCTCACTAAATAAAAAAAAATAAGTAATGTTCTCTTGATATTTTTTAGAAATAGACTTTGATAAAAGGGCGCTTATGATGCCTTGTTGTGGCTGGCTTATACTAATCTGGCTTAAACTTTGAAAATCTAATACTAAACTGGATTAATATTCGAAAATATGCTACAACTAAACGATATGCCTACTACAGGAATTCATGTCCATTTAGAGAATTTCAATATAAGGCTCAAGAGATACTCAAGGTAGAGGGTTATTGAATGACGTGTGGTATGGATGTAAGGCATTGGAGTAGAAAGGGAATATAATGAGGCTAAAATATAATAGATAATACCCGACGCAGAACTGATACTACCCAGGCTTAAAATTGGAAAATCTGATGCGAACGTGACTTAACATTCGAAATCTGATACTAACTTGAATTAAAAATTCAATGTCTGATACTAACCTGGCTTAAACTTCTATAGTTTTATACAAACATATCTTAACATTCGAAAGTTTGATAATAACCTGATTTAACATTCGAAAATCCGATGCTAATCTGGCTTAACCTTCGAAAATTTGTCACTAACCTGGCTTGACATTCGAAAGTTTGTTACTAATCTGGTACCTACCTGACGACAATCAATAGAAAAAATACTACCACAACAAGCCCGACAATATATAGTTGAAATTTAACTATAGGGCACATAAAAAATATATTATGGTACATCCAACTGAAATACCTACTACAGGAAATCATGTTCATTTAAAGAATTTCAATACAAGGCTCAAGAGAGGGTTACTGAATGACTTATGGGGTATGGCCGGCAGGCATGGAAGTAGAAAGTGAAAATTATGAGGCTAAGAATTAATAGATAATGACTGACATGGAACTTAAGTGAATTCATATCATAGGCTTCGAGAAAACGTTAACATATTAGTCTGGTCCACAATGTAGTTTTGGTGTGAAAAAGCTAGCTGAGTGGCAATTTGTACTTACATTATGACTTACAATTGGAATACAAAGGGAATGCAATGATTCAGCTGTGATTAAGCTGTAAAGCTCCGAACATGCATAGCTAAAAAAAAATGATTCTCGCCAGAAGATTTCCCAAGGAAATAGCAATGGTTTAGACAAAGCCAACAGGAACTCTGAGAGATGAGTTGCAGAGGGGAAGCTAAGTCATTCCCTACAAGACAACGTGAACGATTTTGAAATCAGTCATGAAAGTGAGAATTGGCCATCTTCAGCCCAGATATGAAAACAATGCTCAATTCTTCATTCAATCTGATTGATGTAAATATAAAGTCTGGTAGGAAGTATCAGGTAACTCCTGGATCGGTACAAGGACCCGACCATTTTCCAGCGTCTTTAGGGATGGATCGTATATCTGATTTCTAGTTGATGTCCAGAGTTAACCTGAATTCCAAATGACTTTCATAGCAAGAAGATCCTGAAGCAACATAGCATTAGATAATCTTTTAATTAACATTTTCTTGCATGCATACCTTTACATACATCCATAAAACTGTTCGTTTTTTGTCTCTTATCCGTCAAATGTTGATAGTGCCAGTCAGGATTATTACATTGCCCTTTAGGAAAATGAATCTAACAAGAAAATGTTTGCAATTATTCATTAATTAAAAAAGATTAAATCTACTTAATTAATTTGATCTTGTCACTTGTTTAGAATAACAATTTTTTTTAATTGTAAATTCGATTAGCTTTATTTTGGAAACGATTATCTAGAGACGTCTTGCAAAATAAAATGAACAGGAGAAGAAGAGGAAGAATTTGATAAAGGAAAAAGAAAAAGGACCGAGATAAAGAATTGGAAAGAAAGAAAATGACGACGAGAAAGAAGAAAGGCGACAAAGTAGAAAAAGAAATAGAAGAGAAAAAAAGAACTTTGGAAGAATGAAAGGGAGACGCGGAGGCAGGAAAATTGAAGAATTATTGAAGAAATAAAAAAATAAAAATAAATTTAGTAGGACGGAAAGAAGATAATGCAGAAAGATGAGATGATCGCTAGAAAAAGAGGAAGCAAAACAAAAAAGAAAAAAAAGATGAAAGAGAAATAAATAAACGACGAGTAAATAGAAACTAGAGAAGAGGAAGGAGAAGAATTTGAAGAGATAAAAATATATCAAATAGAAGAGAATAAACAGGGAAATTGTGATAATAATACAGAGAATGTCTTAGCTAACAATGCCACACAAGGCCTATCATTCGGACCTATACGCTTTTCCAGTGCGTCTAATAGTTAATGACTGATGAAACAAAGAATAAAAGGGACTAAGATGCAGGACGACCTTATGTAATTTGATTTTAGTATAAAGAGAAGGAGGGATATCAACACGATACATATTACTAAAAGATATAGAGTATAGAAACTTCTCCTGATCCATGATAGTGCAAATCCTGAAGGAATGTTGTACAAGAAGAAGAAGAAGGAGGAGGAGGAGGAGGGGGCGGAAGAAGAAGAAAAATGAGGAGGAGGAGGAGGCGGAAGAAGAAGAAGAATATGAAGCAGGAGGAGGAGGCGGAAGAGAAGAAGAAGCAGGAGGAGGAGGCGGAAGAAGTAGAAGGAGGAGGAGGCGGAAGGAGAAGAAGGAGGAGGAGGCGGAACAAGAAGAAGGAGGAGGAGGCGGAAGAGAAGATGTAATAGAAGGAGGAGGAGGAGAATGTGGCGGTAGAGGAGGAGGAGGAGGAGGAAGAAGAAGAAGAAGAAGAAGAAGAAAGTAAAATATTAATGAGAAAGTATCGCCTTACTGTGAAACAATAATTAACAAAATATTGTCGTAGATCATGATTACACTTATCACCTAACCTTTGATGCCTTGACGTAGACTAGCATTAAGTAAACCAATTACACACATCATCGCTACTGGAATGAAGTGTTCTATGTTTGTGGTCTCATAAAAAATAAGTAAATAGTAAGATTTGTATTACCGACACTTGCCATCATATTGTGTTCGATGCACCAGAATGCTTCGCAGAAAGTAATAAAATTATTAATATCTATTACGACGTGAAAAGAAAATAAACAAAATGACAGTCATACTGACAGAGACATATATATGTCTTTGAATATAGATTGATAGAGAGATAGAGAAAGGCTGATATATATATATATATATATATATATATATATATATATATATATATATATATATATATATATATATATAGTTTTAAAGCGTGCTATGTTTATGGGATAAAGTGCTCAATATCAGAGATAGAGCGTATGCAAATATAAATATAAACGTGAACATTGAAGTCAACACCGCAAGTGTTGGATTTTTTGTCGAGAAAAATCCAACACTCGCGGCCTGACAATTGCATCTAGCATGGAATAGCCTGTCGCTATATATATATATATATATGTGTGTGTGTGTGTGTAAAATATATTATATATATATTATTATTCACATATTATATGCGCAGTACTTATTAGAAAGCGCTCAATATCAGAGATAGAGCTAACATGTTTGGTTGGATTGACATATTTGGTTATATATATATATATATATATATATATATATATGAAAAGAGAGAGAGAAATATGCCGACTGCTGATGCATTAACAGTTATTGTTGGGAGTCTATCAAACATTAGATAAGAAGTTGTGAAGCCCGGACTGCGGCATTGGACATTTCGGTCTTCTTCATGGGTTGAAAGGCCGGCGGAATTTTTTAAAATGTTTCAGTGTTTCCTATCAAATCGCAAATTGATAGATATTCAAAGCAGTCACAATTCTAAATCTTTTTTGTACTAATGCAGGTGTGCTCCGCCCAGGGCTCTATCATTTTCCCTACTTTGTTCTTAATTTGCATCAATGACATTCCTGAAGATCTATGTTGATGACAATATTAAGTCCTGTGTCGAAAGTAAGTGTGACCACTTCGATGGAGTCAAATTGGCAGCTGATCTCTAAAATGATCTACACTCTGCTGGTAACTGGCGTAGGTAAGGACTAGTTAATTTTATCGCCTGAAACATCTGTTTATTCATCCATCTGAAAGACGCTTTTTAGCCTCCCCCACTAGCACGGATGATGATAACCTTCAGGTGTGTGAATCGATGCTCTTTCTCGGACTAACATTTTCGGCTGACATGAATTGGAAATATAATATTGAATCTACCAAACGAGTCGGTTCACTGAAACTTTTTCATATTTATAAGTCTACCATTCGTCCATCGATCGAATATTGCTGCCATGTATGGTCCTGTGCTCCCGATATATATATATATATATATATATATATATATATATATATATATATATATGTTACTCGCTCGACTCTCCCGTCGATTTCGACGTATGAGGGTCAAACATATCAGTTCCCAGGAAACCACCAGATGAGATTTGATTATAGTGGTTTTGTGCAGGACTATGCACACTTTTTGAAGGGTCGAATACAGAGAGCTGGTGCACTATGTGCCACAGGGTCCCCAAACGGCCCTCCGCAGGTTTTGAATTCAGAGTTGTCCTAGAACTGTTGCCATCCAAGGCTATAGAACCCAGTCTGTCCTGCTATTTACCCATAGCTGGAGGGAGAAGAGGATTCACACCTTTCCCAAGGGTATTAGCACGCCAGTGAATGTAATTGGATTCGACTGGAATTCGAACTCGTCTCTCCGATTCCTTAATCCAAGCCACTATATATATATATATAGAGAGAGAGAGACACACACACATATATGTAATGGTTCACAGATCCAAATTTATATATACAGTAGCGTCCAAAACTAAGGGACAAAATTTTAAAACCTAATATTTTGACAACTGGTAGTCGTTATCATCCATAATAAAATACTAAAATTTGAATCATTTGCAAAGGATAGAAAAAGAATTATAACAATTACTTATTTATTTTCAAATTTGGAACGTCCAAAAGTAAGATACAAAATTGAGAAAAACAATGTAAACAGCAAAAAAACAATAAAAATACATGTACAATCAATATTTAGTAAATGAGCCCTTGCTCTCAATGACAGCTGCACATCTTCGACTACAAGAACGAATCAGTTCTTGACAATCCTAATTTTAGACCATTCTTCTTGAAGCTTCACCCACAAATCCTCCGTATTAGTGGGATTTCTTTCCATAACTTTCACTCCTAAGGTCTTCCAAAAATTTTCTATTGGATTTAAGTCAGGACTTTGCGGTGGCCAATCCATAATTTCCAAATCTTGCTCGCTAAGGTAACTCATTACCACCTTTGCCTTGTGACATGGGGCATTATCTTGCATAAAGGTAGCCCTATCGAAACCTGAATTCTGTATGATTGGCACAACATGATCCTGAACAATGTTTTTATAGATCTGCGCATTTACACGAGTTTGTAACCGGACAAGAGGCATTGTACCTTGGCTAGAAAACATTCCTAATACCATGACGCTTCCGCCCCCAAACTTGACAGTTTTCTTAGTACACTTTGCACTTAATCTTTCACCAATACGTCTCTTTACATTTTTTTTCCATCATTTCCAAATAAATTAAACTTGCTTTCATCACTGAAAAATACTTTTGCCCAATTTTCATATGTCCAAATTACATACCTGTTTGCAAACTCTAATTTCTTCTTATTCTTCGAACTAACAAGTGGTTTCTTCCCTGGGGTTCGATTAAACAGCCCTATTTCTTGCAGTCGTCTACAAACAGTCTCTACATGAGGTACTATTCATAACCCTTTTAATTTCTGTGCAAGACTTAAAACGGTCCTTTAATGACATACGCTGCATTATTCAATCTTCTCTTGCCGAAGTTTTGCGGGGTCTGCCGGTATTAAAAGCACTAACTATTTTGCCAGTATCATTGTAGGATTTAACAACCCTGCCTACAACACTCTTGGAACGTTTCACTTTCTCTGAAATCTCTCTAATGGTGTGCTTTTTCTTGTGTAGCTTCACAATAGCTTGTCTCACAGAGTAATCAAGTTTTTGGCGTTTCGCCATGGTGCCGGCTGATGCAACGTTTACAAATGACTAAGTAAGACTTATTCTTTAGAGGAAATCAAAAAATTTGAATAGAGGATACTGTTTACATTGTTTTTCTCAATTTTGTCCCTTACTTTTGAACGATCCTATTTTGAAAATAAATAAATAATTGTTATAATTCTTTTTCTATCCTTTGCAAATGATTCAAATTTTAGTATGTTATTATGGATGATAACGACTACCAGTTGCAAAATTTCAGCTTTTCACAGTTGTTATTTCTAACAAATATTAGGTTTTAAAATTTTGTCCCTTAGTTTTGGATGCTAATGTATATATATATATATATATATATATATATATATATATATATATATATATATATATATATATATATATGTCTCTCCCTCTCTCTCTATATGTGATTGCCTGTATGTCTATATATATATATATATATACATATATATATATATATATATATATATATATATATATATATATATATATATATATATAATGGGTGAGAGATCCAAATTTATATATATATATATATATATATATATATATATATATATATATATATAATGGGTGAGAGATCCAAATTTATATATATATATATATATATATATATATATAATGGGTGAGAGATCCAAATTTATATATATATATATATATATATATATATATATATATATATATATAACTGGATGAAATAATTAAATAGACATGACTAGAAGAAGTCATTTAGACTAACTCCTCTATCGATTGATTAAGTGACTGAACGATTGACTGATTGATTGAAAGACATGAAGAAACATAAAAATCGATAATTTAGCACAGGTGTGACAAAGTTAATAAATAAATTCATGCTTTCATTTGCATATACGTGCCTAGATTTTGAATGCTTTTTTTTTTTTCGCATATTTGACTGTCAAACAGCCACAACGAGAAAGTAAATTTTTCTCTGTTTTTTTTTTTTCTTTCATTTGTAGATTAGAAAAAGGTTTATTAATATAAACTCCAGTGCATATCGTGAATGGAGAATGATGAATAGACTTAAAGCAAATGGAACGTGCTTCCACTAACGAATCCGGAGAATAAGAAGAAAAGCGAACTCATGCTTCAGCGGAATAGGAACTAAAGAAAGACAACTTCAATCAATCAATCTATCTATCTATCTATCTATCTATCTATCTATCCAAGTCTCTTTCTTTCTTTCCATTTTTGTCTGTTAATATCTATCTATCTATCTATCTATTCTATTATATTCTGTTAATATCTATCTATCTATCTATCTATTCTATTAATATCTATCTATGTATCTATCTAAGTCTCTTTCGTTCTATTTATTTCTGTCTGTTAATATCTATCTATCTATCTATCTATCTAAGTCTCTTTCGTTCTATTTATTTCTGTCTGTTAATATCTATCTATCTATCTATCTATCTAAGTCTCTTTCGTTCTATTTATTTCTGTCCGTTAATATCTATCTATCTATCTATCTAAGTCTCTTTCGTTCTATTTATTTCTGTCTGTTAATATCTATCTATCTATCTATCTATCTATCTATCTATCTATCTATCTAAGTCTCTTTCGTTCTATCTATTCCTGTCTGTTAATATCTATCGCTCTATCTATCTATCTAAGTCTCTTTCGTTCTATCTATTCCTGTCTGTTAATATCTATCTATCTATCTATCTATCTATCTATCTATCCAAGTCTCTTTCGTTCTGTTTATTTCTGCCTGTTAATATCTATCTATCTATCTATCTATCTATCTATCCAAGTCTCTTTCGTTCTGTTTATTTCTGCCTGTTAATATCTATCTATCTATCTATCTATCTATCTAATCTATTATTTTCTATTCTGTTACATTCTATTAATATCTATCTATCTCTAGCTATCTATATCTCTTTCTTTCTGTCTATTTTTCTTTGTTAATATCTATCTATTTCAGTTTGTTGACATCTATCTATCTGATAATATTACAACAAAAACAACAACAACAATTATAATAATAATAATGATATTGACCAATACCTTCATTGGAAAATATGCAACTTTTATTGGCGGAAAACTTAAATTGGTATGAACATCACGCATACACTGCTACAGACATATGACCAATTTTATGGGACTTTACATTACACCACGTCAGAACAACGAAAGCTAATTGCCCTGATGTCGTGATCAGAGACAATCCTTCCTATTGACATGGTGGTCTCTGCAGACTCTAATATATGTTTGAAGATCTACAAAAAAACTATCAGATTAAAAGGACCTTGAAATCGAAATTTCCAAAATGTAACACATAAGGACACCAACAATTCCAGTTGTAGTTAAAGCTCTTGGTTTGGTTTCAAAAAGTTCCGATAGACACATTGAAGGGATCCCCGGTCGGCCAAGCCTTAAAGAAATAAACAAAAATGTTACTCACATTTACAGTTCCCTCATTACAAAGGGCTTTATCTACGTAAAATGTGTGTGTGATCTTATTTTTATATATATTTTTATCAAAAACCGCTCAATGGAAAATATCATGATGCCATTTCTGACCTTAGGTCTCTGGTTGGGGCCCGGAAAGAAATTAGTATACCAGAAAAAAATGAAACTAGAAAAGAAGCGTTAACTTTTGCATCTAAAGAGCAAGCACACTGAAGTAACGCTGCTGAAAGTAACATTGACCATTCAGCTGACAAAATTGACGATGATAATTTCAGGATGTGTGGTGTTAATGGAGAATCAGTGGGTGAAGTTGTCCGTTGATCCGCAAATTTGGCACAGATAGAATACTAAGAAAGACACAATAATGTTGGAAGAAGGATATATTAGAGTCTATGCAACAAGTACAGTTTGAAGATGGCAGAAAGATGGTTTAGGAAACTACAGAAAAGGTTCCGATCGACTCATTGAAGAGATCCCTAAAAGTCAATGCCTTAAAAAATACAAATAATTGTTCTCACAAGTACAGATTATGAAGAGGCTTTATTTCTGTAAAATGTGTTTGATTTATTTATTCATATATTATTTTCTTACGAAAAATGTTCAGTGAGAAATCTCATGATTCCATTTATGGCCTTAGGTCTTTTGTTCGAACTCAAAAGGAATAGAATGCACAACAGTAATTAAAGGAAATAATAATAATAATAGTTATTATTATTATTATTATTATTATTATTATTATTATAACGCTGTCAAAATACAAGGACCTTGATTTTAGAAATCTCAAAAATGTGGCACATGGGAACATCAACAATCCCTGTTGTAGTTGGAGCCCTAGGATTAGTTGGAAAAGATTCCAGTAGATTAATTGAAGGGATTTCTGGAAGTACATGCCTCAAAGAGATAGAAAAAAATTGTTCTGATAAGTGCAGCCCTCAATGTAATATATATATATATATATATATATATATATATATATATATATATATATGAAAATAAGTGGATACAACGTCTAAAAACACAATATCCAGCCGGGCTAAACCATAAATTTAACAATATAGATAGTACTAATATATAACTGAACAAATCAAAACCTACCCACATTTCTCACCCACACAAGGCAGATATGCTTACGGAGGTGTGGAGGCATCACACTTATACACACACCCACACGAATATACACACTTATACACATCATACTCACTCACTCCCTAATGAGTGAAATGATAACACACACCCACAGCAATACACACGCTTACACATATCATACTCAATCACTCCCTAAGAATCAAATAACACACAACAAACACTTAACAGAGACACATTCCCTCTCCAGGACCAATAAAACTGGCAAACTGACCACGGGAATTCAGAGAAGCATACATCTATCCAGCTCTTATCTCAAATAACAACTTCAAAGAGACTGTTTGACCAACACAAGGAATGTTAAAAAGATAAAAAAATAAAAAAAAAAAATTAAAACTACAGACAAAAGTTCATTTTCTCCAGCAAGACATTCATTTCTGTAGTTTACTGCTACCAGCAAGCAGAAATATTTCTCCTCCTGATGATGGCCATTTTGGCCGAAACTAGTCGAGGAATCCAAATGAAATAATAATAAAAAAAAAACGAAAGAATATTAATCTACAACCCAGTGTGTCTGAAGATTTTAATTTTTTAATATTTTTTTATTGTTCCCAAATATATATATATATATATATATATATATATATATATATATATATATATATATATATATATACATATTTCAGTAGAAAGTGACATGACACCATTTCTAAACTTAGGTCTCCCGGCGGGACCGGGAAAGAAATGTGTAAACGCCAGATATCAAAGGAAATAATAATAATAATAATAATAACGTTGATTACAAAATTTAAAAAAAAAAATATTCCCAGAAAATTACAATTTTGACTGTATCATCTGTCATCGATTTATAAAAGTCTTGAGCAAACTTAATCATGCTATTTAATAAGCCCAATGAAATTTCAGAATGGATCACTGAAGGTATTACCTATCTCCTAAAAATGGGTGAAACAGATGACACAAAAAATTACAGACCAGTAACATGTCTGTACACAACATATAAATTGATTACATCTGTCCTGATGAACTGATGAAAAAGACACTATTTTGCCGGATGTTGAAGATTTTTAATATGGTTGCAATGATCAACTACTGAGAAACAAAATAAATATTGGAGAGTGGCACGATCAAGGGTAGACATAACCACATTATACTTAAATCCCGCCAAAGGCTCTGCTACTTCCAGTCACCTGAATATCTAAAATGGAATCTTTCAAAGAGTCTCCCAGATTACCCCTTCTATTCTGTCAGCCCTTAATTCCCTTTTCGAATAATCTAAACGTTAATCAATATGGATACAAAGTAAACAAGAGCAAGAAAGTATTTAATTACATATTTTACATGAATGATCACAAACTCTGTGTTTGAGCGTATCCTTTAGGATACGCTCCAACACACGGTCAAAGCTTTCATTGACATCGCTATGGATTTTTCTGATCAGTTGAATGTGCAAAACAACATTCAAGAGAACGAGAGAGAATTAGAGAAACATACTCAATAGATGTGGGTTTTGTCACAGAGATTAGGGAACTGGTACGAAGAAGCCGAACATACCTAGGAATCAGAGAAGGAGATTGAATAGAGCATATCTAAATGAAGGCAGAAAGTAAGAAAAGAATTCCGACATGTGTGTGCAACTGGTGTTATATAAAGAGTTTAATTCACAAAACAGAATATCAGTCATAAAAAACTTCTGCTGTCTTTGTGATGCAAAGCATTTTTAAAATACTTAATTGGACCGTAAACTGACATCACGTAAATTAATGTCAAAATGAGAAAGCTTCGCACTTCGTATGCCTGATTCCAAGGCTAATTTTAATCGTTTGTACATATCCAATTCTGAAGAAGACGATTACTTCAAACAGAACCGTCTTACAAAACAACAATAGGTCTTCAAAGATATCTGGAAACCACAAAACACTCGATGGCGGTTTGGGCAAAAAGATCATGATAGAAATAAGAAAAATTATTCAGTAATAAAGGAATCCAACAAATTCAAAACGGAATTTGAAGCGCTTGAAGAATTACAAGTAAGTCATAATAGAACTATTGCAAAGAGCCTAACAAATAAAGTAAAATCAAATACAATGTACCAAAGGCAGAAACGATGACAAAATAAAACTCTTCATGGTCAGTACTCTACCCATACCAAACAAGATGATGTAGACAAACCACGTACTCATCAGTCGTTATGTAGTGCAGGGTTAAAAGCTGAAACCAGAGATCTTATTCTTGCTGGACAGGATCAATGTTTGCTAACTAAAAATTATTAACAGACGCACTGAAAAATTGTGTTAGCCAACATGCAGATTCTGTGATAAATACCCAGAAACAAGTGATCAAGTCTCACGATATTGGCACCCACTGAATATAAAACTCGGCATGACAGAATAGGCCAACATCTGCTTTAGAAAATATGCAAGTTTTACGGCTAGGAAACTGCAAGAAAGTGGTATGAACATCACCGAAACTTCTTAACCCGTAACAATTTTCATGAGACATTACAATAAACACAAACGGATGAATCAAAGATAATCGGCCAGACATCATGATCAGAAACAACAAAAACAGAATGTGATTTCTTATTCCTATTGCAGTCTCTGCAGACTGCAATATACCCTTTGAAAATATTCAAAAACACTATCAAAATACAGGGAATTTTGAAGTGGGATTCTCAAAAAAGTGGCACATGAGGACATCAATAGTTCTAGGTGTAGTTGGTGTCCTTGGGAGTTCTGCCAAAAATGCTGAAACGATCATTGGGCTCAGATTTACTGTGGATCAATTTGGGATTAAAGCAGTTTCTATAACTTCTCTTCTTAGTAAATTTTTTTCTCTTTTAATTAGAGTAGTATTTTTTATGTCAAAGTTGTGTTGTTTTTAAATGTCTTTTTTGTGTTCATATAATCTTTATGTAAACTTCTTGAGTTTGAAAAATTAAGGCTCAATTTTTACTGACGCATGTACTAAACTCAGAGATAAGAGAGATATTTACATAAATATTTGTGTTTATATAAATAACATATAACAATAAATGTATTTAAAAATATATGCGTGTGTGTGTGTTATGCTAGTTTGATTGAATCATTTTTCCAATAATAATTAAAAAACGCATGCATTTGTTATGCAATAACTGCATTATCACGCCGATTAACTTGCCATTTTTAAGAATAATAGGAAATACAACGCACCTTATAATTTTGACCAGAAAAAGATAACTGAAATTCAGGGAATATATTAAAAAGAGAGAGAAGTTGGGGGAAAGCGCGTGGAAACTAATTAACGTTTTTGAATGAACGGGTGATAGAATACGGAGGAAGATAGATGATGATGGGTCAAAGGTTATTTAAAGCAATAAGGAGAGAGATTTAATCGTTCACATCTTTGAAGGGACATAGCATATAGAAGACGACATTTAATTACCGAACCAATATTTTTCCACCCAAGGAAAAAAGATGTGACATGATCTTCGGAATTAATCCGTATTTCTACCTGATCAGGTACACGATTCAAGAATGCAATGTATGTTTTTTCGTCGGAGTCTTTTACTGTACACAGTAGGGTGCGCGTCTGAATTTACTATGTTTAGAGTAGTTTTTTAGACGGCGTTGTCTAAGACGGAAATGAATTATCAGTAAACGTTTAAAAAAAAGAAGCGAAGGTTTTTTTTTACGGTTTCTGTGGACTTTGCAGTCTGTGTCTATATTTTTGCGAATTCTTTAAACTAGCCGTAAACCTGACAAAAGACGCATTCTGCAAATTGTAAGAGGATTAATTTACAGCAGATTATAAACAATTCGTGATACCCCTAAGCCGGTAGAACTGATTCTTCTATGCCCTCTCCTAATTCAAGTTGTCGATGGTCATGGGACTCCACAATTTCCTTTCATTTGTAGATCTTTTGTTTTTTCGCTATCTCTTCTAATACATGTACTTCCAGCCACTTACAGAAACACGTTACGTAGGTCCCCCGCTCGTTTTCTTCTGATCCTCTTGCCTTCAATATGCCATGTAAGTATCAAATTTTCTAAACCCTCTCTTCTCATTATGTTTTCTTATAAATTTCAACTGTCATTTATTAAGTAGTGAATTTTTTGTTTCTGTTTTCTCTAAATCTTTATCATTGATCACCGCATTCTCATTCCCAGCATGCTTCTGTAGAATGACATCTCTTTTCCTTCACGTCTCTTCTTCATCTGTGCGGAGATTGTTCAGCATTCACTGCGATATTACATAATAGTGAAGTACTCCTTTGTTTCTAACGAAATATTCCTGTTTCTAATTACTTTGCTTGGAAGGTGTTTTTTCGCTATCTCAGAGTGCCTTCAAATTTTGGTGTTGCTCTTTCCGCTTGCTGTCAAAAACATTTCCCCGGTATTTAAATTGTTTCACTTGCTTGATATTGCTATCTCCAAATTTTAATTTGCATGTTGGACTGTTTTTTTTGCTGACAACCCTGCGGATCATAAGTGAACACCCAATAAGAATAATGGATATTTTTTGATAGATGGATCTTTGATCAGCCAGATAATATTCATTTGGCATTCTCAAGAATAGAACGGCAGGAAACACAAACCAAATAATCAGAAATAAGGCAAAAAATTCCAAAAGCCTCGATAAGGCGAAATGTTAGCCTGAATCTCATAATTTAAAAGCCTTATCATTATTATAATTATTTTCTGAAAAGATTCTCTTTCATCCTCTAGAATTCCATGTTTAAACCTTCAAATAATAGGTGTAATATACTTTATAAATTGTAACACTGAAAGAACCTTGAAGTGATAGGTATTAAATCAAAGGACACGATTGACATTGATCTCATGGTGAAGCGATCTGATACAGATACTCGACAAAAATATCATTTGAAACTGATACCGAAATGAAACGTCTTATACAGATACTCGATGAAAATATCATTTGAAACTCATCCTAAAATGAAACTGTCTGATACAGGTAATCAATGAAAATAATTGAAACTGATCCCAAAATGAAGCTGTCTGATCCAGGTATTCAATAAAAATATCATTTGAAAATGATCCCAAAATGAAGCGTTCTGATCCAGGTACTCAATGAAAATATCATTAGAAACTGATCCCAAAATAAAGAGGGCTGATAGAGGTACTCAATGAAAATATCATTAGAAACTGATCCCAAAATAAAGAGGTCTGATAGAGGTACTCAATGAAAATATCATTAGAAACTGATCCCAAAATAAAGAGGTCTGATAGAGGTACTCAATGAAAATATCATTAGAAACTGATCCCAAAATGAAACGATTTGATACAGGTACTAAATGAAAATATCATTTAAAACTGATCTCAAGTTGAAACGGTCTAATGCAGTTATTCGATGAAAACATTTGAAACTGATCTCACGGTGGATCGGTCTCATAGAGTTATCCAATTTAAATATAATTTAAAAAAGAACTCATATTGGAGGGATCTGATACATGTATCTGACGAACATATAGTTTCAAACTGGAGAGTTCAGATGAACGTACCCAATGAAAATATAATTTCAAACTCAACCTATGTGGACTGGTCTGATACGGGTACTCGATGAAAACTGCAATTCAAATAGATCTCACGATGGAGTGATCTGATAGTTACGAAACGAAAATATAATTTCAAATAGTTCCCATGGTGATGTGGTCTGAAACAGTTACTCGAAGAAAATATTCCAAACTTATCTTATGGTGGAGTGGTCTTATACAGTTAGTTACTCGACGAAAATATCATTTCCAAAACTTCCCACAGTGGAGTGGCTTGATACCAATGAAAATCTCATTTGAAAATTATCTGATGGTGATGTATTCTGATACAGGCACTCAGTGATAATATTATTAATCTTAAGGTGAAGCGGTCTAATGCAATTATTCGCAGAAAATATCATTTGAAAATGATCTCACCGAGAAACGGTATTTTGCAAATAATTGGGGAAAATATTATTTAAAATAAATCTCATGGTAAAGCGGTCTAATACAAGTACTCAATGAAAATATCATTTGAAACTGATCTCGGGGATGAGATGTTTGATACAGGCGCACGATAAAAATATAAGTTGAAAATGAATTCACGGTAATGAGATCTGATATCTGTGTTCTAGGAAAATATATTTTGACCCACGGTAGAGAGATCTGATATTTATTCTCTAGGGAAATATAATTTCAAAGTGATCTCAAATAGAACGGTTTGATACAGCTACTCGAAGAAAATAGCATTTCAAACTGATCTCACAGTGGAATGATCTGATACAGATACTTAATGATAATGTCATTTAAGACTGACCCACGGTAGAGAGATCTGATATTTATTCTCTAGGGAAATATAATTTCAAAGTGATCTCAAATAGAACGGTTTGATACAGCTACTCGAAGAAAATAGCATTTCAAACTGATCTCACAGTGGAATGATCTGATACAGATACTTAATGATAATGTCATTTAAGACTGACCCACGGTAGAGAGATCTGATATTTATTCTCTAGGGAAATATAATTTCAAAGTGATCTCAAATAGAACGGTTTGATACAGCTACCCGAAGAAAATAACATTTCAAACTGATCTCACAGTGTAATGATCTGATACAGATACTTAATGATAATGTCATTTAAGACTGACCCACGGTAGAGAGATCTGATATTTATTCTCTAGGAAAATATAATTTCAAAGCGATCTCAAATAGAACGGTTTGATAC
>OZ010589.1:93201250-93203750 GCA_963932145.1 Acanthosepion lycidas | reverse complement strand
TGATGTCTGACAGAGCGTGGAATCACCTCTTAATCCCTGCTGCTCCAAGAGCCACTCTGACTGGGGGAGGGTGATAGCAATTGCTAGGATTAAAGATACGGGCAAATACAATGATTTTTTTAAAAAGTAAAATGACTTGCAATACACTTTATTTTAGACTTACCGACAAAAACTTTTATCTGTATAGCAGTTGTGTTCAAAATATATTTAGCTTTAGTCATAAAATTGCATACAGACTATTTACATTTAAGCATTAAATAACCCATAGAGGTGTTGATATGTCACTAACCAAAATCAACCAACATCACCACTAAATTAATGTCAAGTATTTTATTATTAATAATTCATTCCCTTTGATTTCTGGTCTATACTCATTCTTATCCATTCTCGACCAGAGACCAAATGTCAAGGATGGCGTCATGACATTTTCCCCTGTGCAATTGAAAATGCAAACATATTTTCCACAGATAAAGCCCTTCATAAAATGTGAGTTGTATTCGTGAGAACAATTTTTTGTATTTCTTTAAGGCATGGCCTTTCAGGAATCTTATGTGCCACATTTTTTGAGATTAGGATTTCAGGGTCCTTTTATTCTGATAGCTTTTTGAAGATCTTTAAAGATACATTGAAGTCTGCAGGGACTGCCATATCAATAAGGAGGCAATGTCTTTGTTTGCGGTCTCTAATAACGATGTTTAGGCGATTAGCTTTGATTGCCCTGACTGTGTGTATTGTGTAGTTCTATAAAATTGTTACTGACTCCGTAACCGGGTCTGGGTGGTGTTCATACCAATTTCCTTCAGTTTCTTTTCCGTAGAAATTGAAGATTTTCCAGTGCAGATAAAGACCCACTCTGTCACGACGTATTTTATTATTGTTATTGTTATTATTATTATTAGTAGCAGTAGTAGTACTTCATGATATTGCAGTTATGGTGTATTAAAAGTACAACATTACTCAGTCGGTAGCAAAAAATGAAGTAATAACTACATTTATTTTAGCACCAACGGCATTATAGATCGATATAATTAGATGCAGTGTGTCTCATTGTTGCTTGCAGACATTACCTCACTTAGATTTAATAATATTCATCGTTATCAAACTAACAAGCTAATTATTGTCACTGTAAAGGCATTTGGTGATTAAGCATCGTATTTTGTAGAATCTTCTAAAAGATCACTTTGAGTAAATAACGAAAATTGCGCATTCAATATGAGGGAAAGTGCATTGTCAGCAATCAGAATTAAATGAAAATATTACTTTAAAAAAAACGCCATGACACAACACTCTCCTATGCATACTTGCCTTCCATACAGATGTCTGTTTATCATTCGAGGTTTTTTCTCAACTAAATAACACATGATACACTTAATCTGGTCTCTCTTTCACTTATTCTCTCTGTCCACACACACACATTATATATATATATATATATATATATATATATATATATATATATATATATATATATATATATATATAATTGTGTATTTGGGTAGCAATCGCCCTTTATTCAAATTTATTTAAAGAACACTGACAAGGTACTGTGATTAAGTTTGTTTGTTTTTTTTTTTCTATTTCTCGTGCATTCGCAAAAGTGTTTTCTTTCCTGGACATAAACTGTGTAAAAACTGATCAAATGTTCTGTATATCCCAGCGTGTATTACAGTGGGGTTCAGCCTGTAAAAGTCCCCTGGCCAACTCGGGTTACAGGGTTGCATAGTAAGACGTAGAGTATATGCGGATATGTGCGCAAGATAACGGTTGACACTAGACTTGATCAGGTTAAGATTGTAATGATCAGAGAAGCAGCTTCTTGTGAGTCGGTTCCACAACGCAGCAATTCGTCAAAGACAGTTACCTACTACCTTTGATCATCACCTGATGAGATGTCTGAATTGTGCATCGAAACAAATAATTATTTTTGTTGTGTTCGAATGCAATAACTTATAATAAATAATTATTGCTTCACTTTTGTATTGAGCTCTCTTTTAAATTAATGTTATGAATGTTTGAATTTATATTTGTTTCGTTCTCTTTACATATATATATATATATATATATATATATATATATATATATATATATATATATATACACCCACGTTCGTAGGGCCACTTAAAGTTTTGTAGTTTTACCAATCAAGTTCATTCAACAAGAACTATGACGGTTGTTTTAAAGAGTATTTAAAAAAAAAAGCAAGCGTAATAGTTCGTACCTTATGATATGGTAAAACCACGAAACTTTGTTGCACAACGAACGTAGATATATGCTTACTTATTAATATATATTTCTATGCACTGTCTAACGACATTCAGCAGTTTTGCTTACACCTTAAATTCAATATTAATTCAGTTACCTGTGTATGCATGCTAACGCACGTATATACAGTTGCTAATATCTAATTATTTGGTTTATATATATATATATATATATATATATATATATATATATATTACAATGAATCATTTATACAAAAAGTAGATTAGTAAAGTTAATG
>OZ010589.1:93153750-93196250 GCA_963932145.1 Acanthosepion lycidas | reverse complement strand
AATCGAAATACATTCTATTAAAAAGGATATGTTGATTTGCATATCTAAGCAGCCTTGAATAAAAAAGATGTCACCTGGAAATCTGATCTTATTTTCAGTTTTGGGCCATGCGTGATACGCGCTGATCTTTTGATGCATAATTGATGATGCAGGTTTTCTCCCGCTGTAGGTTGTCATTTCTCTCTGCGGTAGACCAATTATCACCCAAGTCTATAGAACCCGGGCTGTCTTGCTATTTACCCATATCGGTGAGGGGAGGGGAGAAGAAGAGAATTCATATCTTTCCCAAGGGTATTAGCACGTAAGTGAATGTAATGGATTTGACTGGAATTCGAACTCGGCTCCCCGATTCCTCAGTCCGAGATGCTATACATTTATCCACCATGCCCAGGTAACCTTAGAAAAGACCGTCTTTCGCGTCACTCTAGTGTCGGTATATATAATATATGGTGCCTCTGCCTGGGTATTAAACTAAAATCCTTAGGTTTAAGCATGATGGGACCTACACTCGGATGCCAAGAGTTATATTTAACGTCTCTTGAATCTAAATCACAGCTCTAAGGAGCCATCCCTGATATTTCTACGATCTTAAGTGAACGTAGAATGCAATTTACAGGACCCTGTTGGTGAACAAAATAAGAATTTCCGAATGATTTACTGTTCTGGAGACCTAGCCATGGCCGTTAGACCGGTTGGTCGCCTAGCAATCACTTACATTGACCAACTATTCTATGAAATAGGATGCCACTTTAATGACCGGGATCGTTTGTGTGCTAGACTCATGAACGTCTAAGCTAAGCTTACTCAACCGAATATTATTATAAACATTATGTTAATTAGGTAAACGTGTCTGATTAGATGTTAGTCTACCGAAACACGTGTTACTAATAAAATTAACATGTATAATAATAAGAAATAATGTCTTGTTAAATAACAATAATTAATTGCTTGAAATAATTTATTTAAATTGTGCATAAGAAAATGAATTAACAAAGACGGATACGTATATTTCAAAAAGTGTGAATAGGGGACATGATGACTTCTCGGAGTCTAATGGATGAAGTGCGCTTAAAGGTGTTTTTCTTGTTGATAAAAGGAATACAGGTGTTGGGGATTAGAAATGTATTTAGTTAAATCAGAAGGAATTTTTAGGTGGCGTGTTCGTTAACTTTCATTCACAACAAATAATAAACGAATATTTAGAACAAGTCATGCAAAGCAGAGTCAAAAACAAAGGCAAGTAGAATGCAAAACAATACGGTAATTTATATACAATTTAAATATATACAAATGAGTTATGAATTGGTGATTTGTTGTATATTGATGTAATAAGCCATGTAGTTTGTTGATGAGGATGTTTGAATGCTTAAATCAGTGTTTTGATGATTTGTTGTAAGAATTAAACAGTTTGCTGTTCAACCTACAAAAGTGTTTGATTTTACAGTTCAAATGTTAGTGTGTGTGTGTGTATATGAGTATTATGTAAAATATTTTTAAGTCGTACGAAGTTGCGTACCTTGAACTGTTAATTGTTAAAAGTTTTGTTTGTTACTGTTACTAATATGTAGTGAATATATATTTCACTTTCTTCAAGTAAAGTAACTGAATTTTGAGAAGTTTGTTTAAAAGAGAGAGATTGAGTATACCAAAGAGTTGTTGAGTCAGAGGTTAATTCGAGCGGGAAAGTAAAAGTTTATACTGACGTGAAATTGGTTGGCATTTCTGTGAGTGTAGAAATCTGACAATATTCAGTCACCCCCCACGAGGGTGTCATGTGGCACAAGGCCTTTTTAACGTGGGCATTCCGAGCCCGTGGGCTCGGCCAAAAAATAGCCCATTGAACCCGCATAAACGGGTTCAGGGCCGGTCTACCTCCCCGAAGGAGACTCCGCCCTTCAGCGTAGCCTCCTTCGGGTTCCTCCCCGTCCGAAGGCAGAGAGTTCAACCGATCATCAGGTCCACCGAGTGTGGAATTCTGACGATATTCAGTCACCCCCCACGAGGGTATCATGTGGCACAAGGCCTTTTTAACGTGGGTATTCCGAGCCCGTGGGCTCGGCCAAAAAATAGCCCATTTAACCCGTATAAACGGGTTCAGGGCCGGTCTACCTCCCCGAAGGAGACTCCGCCCTTTGGCATAGCCTCCTTCGGGTTCCTCCCCGTCTGAAGGCAGAGAGTTCAACCGATCATCAGGTCCACCGAGTGTGGAATTCTGACTGGTGAATTGGTTCGAATTTCTTTCTTTTATAGGTCCAGGAAAGGAAAAATAGGCTCAAACACATATGAGCGCCAAAGGAATTTTTCACGTGCATACTTAGTTTATTTTAAGGCTGTTACCCAATGAGAAGTTGAGTTTATCAGAATTAGTGTTTTGATTGGATAACAGGTGTGTGGGTGTAAGAATGGATTGTTCTGCAAAGGGGTGAAAAGGTAACGTGGATTATTCCACACAGGTATGATATGAAGATATTTCGATTTTTTAATTCATTACACACCAAGCAAAACGGAAATGCCACGAGAACGCAAGGGACTAGAAGACGTGAAATTGAAAGAGAATGAAAAGACTGACAAAGTAGGGGATTGAGGAAAGAACAAATAGGAAAAGAGAGAAGATGGCGATTGACGTTGAAAATTAAAATTTTGAAGGTTGTAGTTATAAGGGAATCAAGTAAATTGAAGAAAGTTCCACAGGCGGGAAGTGCGAGAATAAACTGGTAAATTAGAGGTACCGGTTTCGTCTATCTATTAGTTTGGTGCAAAAATAATGTCGTTTTCTCACATAGTAACATATGTGAGAAAACGACATTATTTTTGCACCAATCTAATATTTAAATAGTAAAAGAGTGGGACTTAGACGCCAAATTAGTAGCACTCTTAAGTTCATGAAGTCGCGACATCAGGAAAAAAAAAACTTTTCAGAGCAGTTGCCATGAAAATATTTCTAGAAATGACAGAAAGAATCCTCATCATGTCGGTGAGAAAGTAACTGAATTCGAGATGCTTGTTCAGGATCGTTTACATTACAGATCCTTGTTTTGATTTTGTCAAGAATCTCGAGATGTACAGCAGGAACACCAGACCAGATATGGCATAAGTATTCAGTGCACAGACGAATGGTAGTTTAATAAATCTTCAAGATGGATTCTGACAAGAAAAGTTTTCTGGCACGACACAGTAAACCAACTTTCCTTGCAGTAGACGTAGCAATTGATTCAGTATAGTCGCTCCACTTCATGCTTTTCCCTAGTTAATCACTGATTGGAAGTCCTTTTTGAGAGCAGTTGCCAGGTTTACGTTGTGGGATCTGTTGGACTGAATACTAACCCAGAAGTAAATAATTGTGCATAAATACCTATTTGGGAACCAATTCCATCATGGAGATTAGAAACAGTGTAGGTCTAATGATAGTGGCTTAGGGGATCCCCGCATTAGCATAAAATTAAAAAATATAAAATTAAATAGACAAATGGAAGCCAAGTCACGTGGGTGAGAAAGTATTTAAAGACTAGATGCCCGGTCAGGATCGATTATATAAAAGATCCCTCTTTGATTTTGTCAAGCATTTCAAGATGCACAGCAGAAGCACCAGACCAGATATGCCAACAGTATTCAATGCACGAACGAATGCCAGACTTATAAATGCGCACTTCATGTCGGTGGAAAAAACGTGAGGCCTAGAAGACGTAGTGTTTTCCTCTCCTGGAGTCTATCATCAGCTATGCTGACTGCAGACAGAAACGTTTCCCTGCGGTGATGGAATGAAAGCAGCTTTGAATTTTTCGATACGTATCAGCAGTAGTGATTTCCTTTATGCAAAAACGTTTGTTTCAGAATAGTTTTGTAAAAGTTATGTGTCAGCATATATAGTCTATTTCAAGTTATGTAGGGTTATTGCATGGTCTTCAACGCTAGCTTGCTAAAATCTAACCCCCGCGTTTTACTGGAAATGTTTTACTAAAAATGAAGCAACGTAGGAAATTATAAAAGCCTGTAGGTTGTCTTGCATAGGTTTATGAGTTCGTTTATCTGTAATAAAGCGGCTGACTATTTTTCATTTATTTATAAGTTTATAAAATGATGGCTGACATTTAAATTAATGTACAGATGGTAGTAAAGAAAATCAAGAATTAATTTCTAAGCATCAATTGTTAAAAAAAGACAGAATGTATGTTTGTCCGCAAAAGAAACATCCCAGTATAGGATTTACAAATTGGAAATACCAGAATTGCAAAAACTGACATTTCCAAGAAGTGTGACACCGAAATCCGAAACCGCATTGGAAAAGATGTATTTCAAAAGGCAATCAAAGAATTAATTAACAGGAACATTTCATTAGAAACAAATTAAAAAGTAGTGCACAGTTATGTAATAATGGTTCCCCCTATATGGTAGTTAATACTGGACAATGTCATTAAAGAAGGAGAAGAGACATGATGCAACAGAAACGTGGTTCTACAGAAAGATACTGAGAATGGCATGGGCGGAACACGTGAGTAACGACGAAATCTTAGGGAAGTAGAAACAAAATGGGCACTTAATCGTAGGATTAAAAAGAGACAATAAAAGATTTTAGGGAGCATAATGAGAAAAGAGAGCTTAGAAAAGTTGCCACCCACAGGACTTATTGAAAGCAAGATGAACATAGGATAGCGACGTATAACCTCCCTTATTACGCTATAAATGACTGCTAGAATAGAGATACGGTGATATAGAAAAAAAATTACTAAGGGCGACAAAGAACAGGAAATGGCGGTGAACCAGAATCGCCAATGTCCTGAAGGGACACGGCACATAGAAGAAGAAGAATGAGTCTGTATGTAATGTTTGTATACCTTTGTTTTCGTTACTGCCTTCTTTTCTTAAGAATTTCCTCCTATAAACATTTTTTTTTTATCTCTGATACTTCGAAATGACAACCGAACATGTGATTTAAAAATACTGTTATTTCTGCCTATTGTTATGTTTGATATTTCTATTCAGACGAAATTAGGTTCGTTCGATGTCAAAGTTAGCAAAAGCACTAAACCGGAAGTAAACAAAAGAAAATGGCTGCCGGAATCGCGTAACAAAGCCAACATTATTACGAATGTATAAATATATGTAATATTTTGTAGAACGAAAAATCTATGACAATCAGTTCTCAACTAACAAGAAATAAGATGATGGTATTTCAACATTTGTATTAAAGTAAAAAAAGAAAATGTAATGGACAATGTAAAAGCAATGTAAATCGTAAAAATGTAAATTAAAGTTTTACAATTATTCAATAGAAAAATAAATATTTCACGGTGTCTCCTCTGAAATTTTAATAAAAATTGAATTATTTCAGTTTCTAACATGGAAAAGTTCAGTGAATCACAAGTACTCAAGCGAACAGTAACCTAAATAATAATGCTTATATATTTAATCACTATTCATATATAAATATAGGTATTTAGTAAAATAAGCTGTTGGCGTTTCAGTTATCGCCAGGAATGTGTAAGCGGTGTGTCTGCTTTAAAATCCAGTCAAAACTGTTGGGTTCCTTTTGTACAAATACCCTCTGGAAAGGGTTTATATTTCTTTATATGAAACAGAATAGTCTTCTTCGGCGTCTCCTCTCTATAGGTCAAAAATAAAACCAACGTTTTGTGCTATCTGTTTTCCTTCTTATAAGCCTTTATTGAACTGAAGCTTTGCTTAATCTTACAGTTAAAGTGAGTAATTTACTAGATGCCTATCAATCCTTCCTCATAGAAGAGTTCTAGTAGTTACTATTCCTCGTAGGATGGTCATTAGATATACATGAGGATCGATATTATGACAGCAGTTGTTTACTGCATTATCTCTCTTAATCATTGTTTTCTAAAGAAATTTATGAAACGAGTACCCCAGAAAAGGATGTAGAACACAGAACTGGAGTTGCACACAAGTCATTGGTAAATCTAATCAAGGCCATCTTTAACATAAATGATCTGGACATAACGAAAAATCAATATCTGTCTATATTTCTGAGATGAGGTATTATGTACACTATTTATATTAATTGGACTATCGTCCTCATGTTTGTTGCCATATTTATCACAACGTTTCGGCATCCTTCATGATCTGTCTATATTTCTGAGATGAGGCATTATGTACATTATTTACATTATTCGGACTATCGTTCTCATCTCGGTTGCCATATTTATCACAACGTTTCGGCATCCTTCAGTATCTGTCTATATTTCTGAGATGAGGCATTATGTACATTATTTACATTATTCGGACTATCGTCCTCATCTCGGTTGCCATATTTATCACAACGTTTCGGTTGCACAGTGGATAAAGCGTTAGTTAGATCCAATGACAGGACCCAAAGAGTGTGAGTTCAATACCTGGTTAAGGCAGTGAAGAATTTGAGGAATTAACAGGAAATAACTGATATCCATTAGACATGGCACGTGGAACTAGAACAGTCTACACCAGCAAGCGAAATAAAGGGTTCATTTCAACATTCCAACCACCCGAAGAAGGCCGGAGCCCACAACGGCTGAAACGTTGTGATAAATATGACAACAGAGATGAGGACAATAGTCTGAATAATGTAAATAGTGTACATAATGAAAAATATCGTCTATAATGCTATATGGCTGTGAAGCCTAGACACTGTATCGTCGCAACATTAAAAGAAAACAGAACGCTATCAACAACAAAAGCTTCTTTTAATCTTGAATATCAAGTAGGAATACTACACGACTAACAAGAGTATTGCAAAGAGCCAATAGTCAAAGCATCGAATCGCTGATCATGAAACAACAACTTCGATGGTCAGGACATGCAGCAAGAATGGCAGAGTCAAATTTTCCATAAGTCTTATTCAGCGAAGTTACTTCAGGAAAAATACCCAGGGTTTTCAGTCTTTGAAGATACAAGGACAAACTTTAAAAAATACTGCATTCCACGACTTGAGCCTAAATGGTTTGAAACACAAACCCAAACCGTACCAAGCGGCGGTGTTCCATCACCATATTAACCAAAAACTTCGATGACACCAGCCGAAAAGAAGGAATAAATCAAATGACAAAAGAGACAAGCTCAACACAATCAACAGAAATCCACCAGCATTAACATGCAGTCAATATCATCGACTCTTCCATGCAAGAATTGGTCTAATTAGTCGTCAAAGTCAACGCCATAAAGAAAGGGATCATCAAGGAAGAAATTCTATTCTTGGATGCAAGCGATACAGTCATCGACTAAGGAAGAGAGATACATAATAATTGTCTACTTCAGCATTAGGAGGCACGGTGGATAGCGTCTTGGATTGAGGAATCGGAGAGCCGAGTTCGAATTCTAGTCGAATCCATTACATTCACTTACGAGCTAATACCCTTGGGAAAGGTCTGAATCCTCTTCTTCTCCCTCCAGCTATGGGTAAATAGCAGGGCAGACTGGGTTCTATAGCCTTGGATGGCAACTGGTCTAGGAGAAGGAAAACACTGAATGCGGAGGGTCGTTTGGGAACCTTGTGGCACGTAGTGCACCAGGTCTCTGTAATCGGCCCTTCAAAAAGTGGGGATTGAGCTGCGCGAAACCTTCACCACTATAATCAAATCTCATGTGCTATACATGCAGGTTCGAGGACCGCTTGTGAACTCCAAATTCTCATGGGTGAATGCCATTATAAGTACAAGAGAAAGAAGAACTTCAATCATTACTCGGCATTTACCAAATCAACAGTTTTGAAGCAAACAATGAAAGCAATACCACTTTCATCAGGTTCATATCGATACGGGTAACCTGCAGGGAATTCCGAACGAAACCCTTTATTTAATCTACAGGGATAGGCTGTTTCTTGTGCCACTTGCCAGACATGGGAATATCTCGCCTAGTTCTTATTTTTGTACTGCTCAGTTATTGCTCGACTGAGTCGAAGTATATGTTCCTCTGCCAACTCACAATTACTACATCCCCAAAGCACAAACCAAAGATTTAATCCACTATGCTATTTTCCTGTGGGGCAATTCATTGTGAAGAACAAGGCCTTAAACCTGACCTGACTTCATGCTTTTGCTGCTTTCTCTTTTATGGCAGCTGCTGCTTCTCTCAAAAATTTACTTTGTCTTTATTAGGGACTCTCTATATTTCTATCGGAGTTTTAGAGGAATTTGAATAACTTACGTCTCTTTACTTAAGTCTTTCAACATGGCCACTGATGTGTGTTCATTTCTTCTCCTTCTCCTTCTTTCTGTAGGCGTCATTTCTGGATTATTCTAATATCCTTCCCAAATAAATCAATCTCCGTTGGTAGTTCTAAAAACATGCTGTAAATCTTCAAACGCTTTTGCGTACAAGCAGACGAGAAAGGCTATGCTGCATATTTCGAGGATTAATTCAATTATCGTGTTTTGTTTTTTGTTTTGTTTTTTCATTTATTATTATTTGCGATAATAAAGCGAAAGGCGTTTGGATGAAAAATCAAATTTAGAAACGATCATTAATGTTCTGGAAAAAGAACAGTAATCGAATTATAATGATTTTATTTTGATTAAAAAAACAATACCAAACGAACGTCAAGTGAAAATATTACAAATGTAATGTCACAGGCCGCAACAAAGTGTACAGAATTCTGATTGGTTATCGAATCAGTAAATGTGAAGACAAAGAAAAATATATTCCTTGTTCGTGATTTATATCGAAGTACGTTAGAAAAAAAAAAGATGTTTCTTTAATTATCCCCAATTAAAGAGAAAGATTTGACATAATGTAAACGCCGGCAGAATTTCGTTAATAACAGGAAGAATTCGCCATTGAACTTGCATTTTAAATCCAGCGACAATAGATTAAGATACAAATAGACAAACTCAAAATTGCTTCGACATCTCTCAGCCAGGAAAGAGGGCTTTAATAAGATTTAAATAAATATTTGAAATTCATATTTGCAACTCTTGACATGACTGTTTCTCTTAACGGTAACTCTCTATCATATAATTCTACTCTATGCTTAATGGGAATTTGAACTGCGGTAATTTCAGTCAAATCCCTGTAATTATTGGGTTTAATTAATATATGCAATTAGTTAATAGTTTATTATAATACCGCCATAGACGCTGTACGCAATTCATATAAGAAATGAAAACATCTTGGTGCAACAGGGTGTTGACTAGCTGTTAGTCTGGTCTAGTGAATAGGGGAGAACATAACTTCAAATTTGCACCCAATTTGTATTAGGTTGGTTTTAACGTAATAATGTCGTTTTTTGACATATTTTTTAACGTCAAAAAACGACATTATTACGTCATTATTTTTGCACCAACCTAATCCAGGTGTCTGTGGCAGTATTTCACACATCGCAGGAGGAATGTAAGGTCAACATTTCAGAGACGGGCTCGGGGGGTACTTCACTCTCACCGAGAGTAACTGGCGAAATACTGAAGTGTGTCTAACGTTACGTAATGAAGATACAAGTCTCTTGCCATCAATTTGCCGCCACGCCCAGTTTATCACAATATTTTATTGATATGGCATGCTTAATCGAACAGAAGTAGATTTCCTCACTTATATTTAAGACAAGACAAGACCACGATTTTCTTTCAGTGCACCGTGTTGCTAAGAGCTCACCATTACTTAATTACACGAACCCAGGACTTCCTAGGCAGGAACCGCCATTCTCCGTCTTCGGTGCCAAATCACCTGCATTCCGTTCGAACTCCTTTGGTACGGAGTTATTTTCCCTCAGATACCTTCTTCCTTAAAATGAGCATTTTGCGGAACGGAATCCCGAGCGGACGCTCCTCGACGCTACAATCATAACTTCTTCAATAATCAAGTTATGTACCCTTTATATCGTCTTAATATGGACCACTTCTTTCTCTCTTTACGCACATTGCAAGAATCTCATCATAACACCTGGGAAATGTATTAGGCGAATAATAGCAAAATAAAATATTTATCTAATGTCGATTTTAGTAATCGCTTAAAGTACCTCACTTTGAACAGCGATTACACTTTACGTAACTTTGTATGATCTTATTTGAGCAATATAAATTTCCTAAGCTGTAACTCCGAAAATCCAAATGCGTATTCTATTAGCAAAATACGTCTTCCAAAAACTAAGCAATGCATTATGATACAAACAGAATTTCGTTAAAAAAACGTATGTAATATGATTCTTCTTCTTTGGCTGTGAATCCTGGACGATGAAGAAAGGACTTGAAGCGACAATGATGTGGTTATATAGAAGAATACTCCGAACATCATGGACAGAGAAACGTGACGGTTTTAAGACAATTTAAAACAAAAAAGACAGATAGAATTAGATTGAAACATTTGTAATTCCTGAGACACATAATCACGAAGGGCAACTTAGAGAATTTCAGACTCACAGGACATAATCCAGTCAAAAACGACACAGGTGGACATTGCTACAAAAGATAGGAAAGCGTGAAGGTTCATTATTCCCCACGTCTTGAAGGAACACGACACAGAAAAAAATGATGCCAGCCATCTTGCTACTGGTTTTCCGACTCGGTTCACTCAAATATTATTGCCAAGAGAATTATACTATATGATTTCCTCCACCCTCAGTTTTAGAAGGGAGCTTATACTTAAAAAATTAACAGTAAATTGATCGGAGTAATAGCTATTTTCCAAGCGTAGCTTAGGTGTGGCACAAGGCCTAAAATATGGGACACCCACTACTCAGTCGTTGTTCTAGCGAGACAAGCTTGCTAACCATTATACCGCTTCTAGGTGCCCTAAAATTGGTTTTCTAAGTGTAGCTTAGATGTGGCACACGGCCGAGAGTGCGGAACACCCAGTGAGAATCGAACTCACTATTCAGTCATAACTGCTTTAGCGAGACAAGCTTGCTAACCATTACACCACGCTGGAGTAATAATTCCTACATCCTTTCCGGAAGAAACTTACACACATATTAGAAACATACAAAAATAATCTCAACATTAACCGACTTATTTCTTTTATGTGCTTCATGACGTAGGCGATCATGGCCCTCCACCTCCTCCTGTAGTTCTTTATAAGTTATGTCTTTTTTATATATATTTCTCCGAGACCTTGTTCCGCCACCCACTTGCTCAGCCCACTAAATATGTCACGTATTGCTTTCCCGTCACTCTTCCCCTTCTACCCGCTTTGTGAGTATCAGATTTTCCAAGCCCTTTCTTCCTCATTACGTGTCCTAGGAATTTCAGCTGCCTCTTCCTGATGTTAAGCATAAGTTCCCTCTTTGTTTTCATTCTCTCCAAGACCTAATCGTTACTCACATGTTCGGCCCATTTAATCCTCAGCATCCTTCTGTAGAACCACAATTAATTTGCTTCGAGTCTCTTCTTCAACTTTGAGGAGATTGTCCATCATTCGCTGCCATACAGGAGGTCAGATATCACGTAGCAGTTCAGGACTCTTTTCTTTGTTTCCAACGGAAATTTCCTGTCTCTTAATACTCTGCTTATGTTTTGGAATGCCACTTTGGCTATCTCAGTGCGTCTTGGGATCTTGGGTCGTACTTCCTGTCCTCTGTTAAAACACTTCCCAGATATTTAAAATTTTGTAACTACTTGACTATTAATTTACCCGACCTGTAATCTTGGGCTTATCTTTTAGTTGATGCCATGTATTCTGTCTTCTTATAGTTTATGCTTAGTCCCTTCTTCTTGCTCTTCTTCGCTAACTTCTGTAGGTTGTTTTGTAGTTTTCTTTCTGTGTCTGCTATCAGCACTATAACATATGTATATCTTATGTTGTTAAGATCTCACCCGCCAATCTGGTAGGATTTCCAGTTCTCTCAGAATTGCCGACTTGTAAAGGAGAAAATAACTTTGGTGAGAAGACAAATCTCTTCCATACGCCTCTTTGTATTTTTGTATATCTGCTGAACCTAATTTTTATTTGGCTTGCTGCCAGTAGGGATTTTTATTATTCTGATGTCATTCCTCGACTATGTAAAGGTTGCTGAACAGTTCTGACAGATATTTGTATGGTACTTTGTCGAACGCCTTTTTGAAGCCTAAAGTAGACGTACTTCTGCATTTGTTCCGCTCTATCCGGTAATATACTGAGCATGAACAATCACGTTCCTTTTTCTGGTGTCTTTAACGAACCCGCATTTCCCTTGTCCTATCTCTGGCTTGATTCTGCTAATATCGCTTGCCGTTTATGTAATACCTCTCTTAAAATAACTCGGTAGAACTGGTTCTTTATGTTCACTAAATTATCGCTTCTTCCAGTAGTGATGTTCACATCCATTCTAACATTTCGGTAAATACAGTGTGAGAAATAGGAATTTGAAATTAAAATTTAATAGAAAGTCGGTATTATAAAATGATAATCGAGACAATATGATTAATAATCATAATTTCTGAGCTATTATGATGTGGCTGATCAATAACTAAATATTAATTAGGCGGTTTACAGTATTTACATTGTTCGGAATGGTGTCCTTATCTTTATTCTAATAGACATTTAAAAAATAGTGTCGCTTTTTTAAGCGATCTGAATTCTAGTTCTGACTCTTTAACGATAATCTATAGCCAGAATCAGATTTTTTGTTCCTCTGTGACTGTATGGCCTGAAGTAGTCTGATTACAAGTCAGCAAGCTCCAACCACCTCATTTCGAATATCTACAGGGAATCTCCCCCTTTTATCGAACAAGTTCCTCACGAAAAGGAATATAGGAAATCTTCGGCTTCTCCATGAAAACGTTCGCCTCAAACTAGTGTAGCCTATCAGCACGCAATTATTTGCTGAAAAATGTTACTGCCAACGGAGGACATTTGGAGCAATGGTAATGGGAATAAGCAGTTCCTTATAAGCAAACATTTGGCATTCAATGACCCAGCAGCCAGTACTGCTTTCGGTTGAAATTTATAAAAACCTTTCTCATAAAACAAATTTTCACGAAAATAGGTTTCCAGTAGTTATTACTGCTCTTTCAACTAGTTTGTATTATCAACACCTTGAATATGTCATTATTTGAGTTACATGTGCTATTCATTTTAGGTGTTGCTGCTGTTGGCAGTCCTCAAGTGATGCAGTTTTTGTGAATCGGCATCGTCAGTCCACGATAGTCAAAGAAGGATGACATTTGCCAAGACACCTACTTTCACTTGGTAACCATTAATCTTGGAAAGCAGTGGTATACTGCTGAGAGTTTAGATTAGGGTTGTCCAACCTTTTTTTCCTAATGCGCCAAAAGTAGAAATTTAGGTATATGTACTGGGCCACAGATTTACTTTCTTAAAAAGTTTGAAAAGAAGTTGTGAATATCATATTTTAATAACAAAAATATGTAATTAAAAAATACCGTATTATTGACAGTAAAATGAAGAATTTATACATACCATAAATGAAATTAATTCAATGTGATTTTTGGTATTGTTTTCCTTTTATACAGGGTGTCGTTAGAGTTCGTGTGGACTTAAACTTTATTTGTATTTGCGATAGAAAAAATTTGTAAAAAGGATTAGAAAGAAGTAAATGTATACTTTTAAGGTTTTATTGAAATTTTATTTAAGTTTCCACATGTCCTCCATCATTAGCAATACAAAGGGTAATACGATTTTGCAGTTCACGGAAAACATTTGCCAACTGATTTACAGTAATGCCTGAAATCACATTAGTTATTTTAACTATACTTAAAATTAAGTTTATCAAACTTTGTAACATTTTTTACAGATTATTTGTATTCGCGAATACAAATAAAGTTATACATTTTTAAAATGCACACGAACTTTATGGACACTCTGTATTATCGTCAGTTTCATCTTTTATGGCGTTACTTTTTATTCTAAGACTGTGAGATAAATGAGAATAACGCAAACCATTTCTTTTGAACTGTTTTGATGCTTTTATGGACACGTGGCCGAGTGGTTAAAAACGTTCGCATTCTAACCATGAGACATGGGTTCGAATCTCACCATCGTCGATTTGTCAGGAAGGAAACTTCCTGGTGTTATCGGACTGGAGGGGTCGATCCCAGCGTGCAGCATCTTTGGAAAGTGCCTGAAATCAATACCATAGGTCGACCCAAACCTTGTGAGTGAAATTGGTTACACGAAACCCTTGAGTGCCCTCGATAGTTGCGCTAGCACGAAGTCACAAGTCATCATGGCCGAGAGCTGTGCTGGCCTTGTTCAAATTGTTGATCGCGCTAGAAAACACGCTCTTTCCCAGAAACTGTAACTAAGGTCTGCTAATATAGTTGCAGTATAAACTGTAGCTGGGCTCTGTGGGTGTTGAATAAACACAAATGCGCCTGAGCAAGTGTATTTAATAAGGATTGTTAAGCCGCCCTAGTAGACAGGTATCTTGAATACGAGTGGCCAGCTATAGATACATACATGCACGAATAGAATTGTTCATAGCAGTATGCATAATAGTTTTCTAGATAAGCTAAATGATGGATTAAATAATATCACCAATCTACAATTTGCTCAGTATGAGTAGGGCTACACCCCTGAAGGCATGGTCAATCAAGTAGGGCTTCCTCTAACAGGAATGATTTTGATTTAGATTTCGTATCTTGAATACATCAAAATGAAGTAACCGAGGCCGGCTTACCTCCTTATATACTTCTAACCATGTTAAGCGCTGTTATTACGAAATAGTATAGTAGACAGGCAGCAAAATGCAGGCACACATACATACGGTAGAAAAGATAGCGAGTAACGCGGATTGTATGGTTGTCAGCAACAGAAGAATCGGAAGATGCGAACAAACATTTGGGAAATCCAAAGGCGTAAGGCGTAAGGGAATAGCGAAAGATGCCTTAGAAAGTTAAACAAAGTATTAAGAAACGCGAAACAAAGTGTGCTGAAGAGACACGCAATAACAGTCATCAGATATGACAGTAAATGCTCAGCAAGTTCTTCGCAAATGAAGAGGGAATTTGGACAACAGAAATGTGGTCCTACAGAAGGCTGCTGAGAATAGAATCGACGCTACATATGAGCAACATGGAGGTTTTAAGGGAAAATGGAAACCAAAAAAGAAGTCGTGTACTTAGAATCAAGAAGAGATGGAATTTCTGCAACGCATTATCAGGAAAGAGGGCTTGGAGAAAATGACATTCACAGGGCATATTGAAAGCAAAAGGGTAGAAGAAACGGTGAGTAACATATCTAACGAGTTTCTGCAAATCGATAAGAGAAAAGGGATAGAAATGAGATAAGCATTGCTTAGACATATATGTGATAGGAATGTGTAGGGAGATGTGATCACCCACGCCCTGAAGCCAGAATACAAACAACAAGCAGAGGCTGTCATTTTGTAATTTTCATGTACATATACTATATTTATCACTTAAAATACAGATACAATCTCGTCCCGGGTATGACGATAAACTACATCCAGCAGCAATGTCTCTGATTGGTATGTTTGAGGAGCTGTTGTTCATGCTGACCCGGAGTGGTTGCACCTGTTATGGTCCCAAATATGGGCAAATAATGAATCCAACTAAACTGAAATCAAAATATTATGAAAGTATAAAATACGTTTTTTTAGTAAGAATACCAGCAATACATTTTCATATGAAACCATTATTGGAAAAGGAAGAGAAAAATTACTAGCAATACATTTTTGAAAAGAAAATACGAAAGCACCCAAAAACATTAAATTGCGGCATTAAATGACCCATAAAATGTTCATATGCAATTAAAAAAACAAACCAATGCGATACAGAGACATTATAATAGACGTAGTTAGTCTACATGTTAAAGATGGGGTGTTATAATTATTGACATTGTTCGGACTGTTGTCCTAATCTTTACTGTCACATTGACGATGTTTCGGCTTTTATACTCTCCGGCCTTCTTCAGTTGATACTTGTTGAAATTTCGAATCGAGCACTTTATTTATTCCACAGGGGTAACTTGTTCTAATTTCATTTACCATACATTTAAATATCTCAGTTTCAGTTAATTTGCCTTGTTAACGCTCCAAATGTTTGTTTTCTCAGCCGAGGCCAGGAATTGAACTCACAACTCTTGGAGGTCAAGTCATTTTTTTAGATCAATCAACCAACGCTTTCATCCACTGGGTCATATGTGCGAGACGTCGGGAATGTGAGAGTAAAGACGAGGACAACATTATGGAATAATGTCATTAGTGTAAATAGACATAGTGTCTTTTCTTTTTGTCCTCATCTATAATGCGCTTCCCTATGGCTCAGCAATTACTTTTTTCTTTCTGTTATAAATGGTTTTATGTTCTAGGAGCGGCAGACGATATATATATATATATATATATATATATATATATATATATATATATATATATATATATATATATATATATATATATATATTGAAATAACATTACCAGAGCCTACTTTCATTATATATGTCGACACTTTAACATCCGCCTTTTATCTCTCAGCTGGCAGAATCAGTTAAGCACGTGCGTCATCTGAAAATTGGACGGAGTATTGAATATCGAACACAAACGAAAATTTCCGTTCACCCGTTTACAAAGAAAATAAGACAAGATACGGAATTGTTTGCGATTCATAGCGAGTTTATTTCACCTGTTGTTTTTAATTATTTTGTGTTTTGATTGTATTTGGATGATTCTTCTCACAAACTAAAGAAATTGCATCTTCTATGGGTGTGCGCTTGAGCTAAGGTTAAAACCAGCATATCTTAATGCCAATTTTGCGGAAAACTACCTAATAACTTGATAGATTGCCATGACAATAGCATCTTTGTTATATTACCCTTAACTTGACGTGTGTTACAGTAAGGCACATTGGTACATGGATACATTTCTGGCTTAATGAAGAACAAAACGTTTATTTGAAACAAAACAACCCATATTTACTTTCCATATATTTGCTTTTCTTCTAAAAGACCCTGTGTCGATATATTCCTTTTATGGCTTATCAACGTCTTCTAGGTTATTTAACACTGAAACATAATTTGGATTTTAATAAGAAATTATAATAATAATAATGATATATATATATATATATATATATATATATATATATATATATATATATATATATATATATTACCACTCGTATTTGAGGATACCCGTCTGCTAGGGCGGCTAGCCAATCCCAGCTGCAGACGCACGCTCAGACACATTTGTGTTTGCTAAACACCCACAGACGCCACCTGCGGTTTATACTGCAACTATGCTGAGCAGATATAGTTACAGTTTCTGGGAGGAAGGGTGTTATCTAGGATGATCAACAATTTGAACAAGACCAGCACACTCAAGCCCTCGGCCACGATTAATTTTGTTTTTGTGCTAGCACAACTATCGACGACCCTAAAGAGTTCCGTTTACTCAATCTCACTCAAAAGGCTTGGGTCATCATGTCCCATGGTTTTCAGGCACTTTCCCTATATATATATATATATATATATATATATATATATATATATATGGTATAAAATGACTTTGCCGACGCGTTTCGTCTTCCGACTTTTTCAAGGCAAAAATGAAATCGAAATGATTTTGTTGTTATAGTTACACTAAAAAAAAACAAATTTAAAAAGATAGACGCTTCTGTCTAAGCCTTTTTTTTCTGGATAATGTAAATTACCTTTATAATAATATTATATCTTCCGACATTTTCAAGGCAAACATTTCGATTTCATTTGTCATTTTATACCAATCTGTCTTATCCACAAAACTGATCTGGGAATTTAACTATATACATATATATATATGTATATATAAGTTTTATTAGTTCATGATTGGAAGGGTTAATTCCGAGGAGGATATAAAGCCAGGGAGAACTCAATCAGGACTACAGACCATTATAATGATAATAATATGAAGGAGACTTTAATAAACAATTTCGTTAATAATTTTTATTTAATGAACACCGAGATTTTCATCTCATCAGAACTAAAACCTGATCAACGTTAGTTCTGGTGCAATGAACATTTCGGTGTTTATGAAATAAAAATTATAAACGAAATGGATATTAAATTCTCCGTCTTCTTATTATCAATATATATATATATATATATATATTTAAAGAAAAACAAAATTACCCAATATGAGGTCATTTGGGATTTTGTTTTGTATTTTATATGCTTCATGATAAATTTTAATATTTAATATTACTATGATCCATTTAGATTAAATACCAACGTATTTATTGCCTCTAATATATATATATATATATATATATATATATATATATATATATATATATATATATATATATATATATATATATATATGTATATGTACGCAACTGGTTTTTAATTTCGGCGCTTTCACGTTTGATGTAACCAATTTCAGGTTACTCAAGTGAAGTCAGTTAAACGCCTAAAACTTTTAATCAAACTTCAGTGTATAGAGAAAGACACAATTCAATATTGGCTGCTTCTGTTTTATTACATTATATATATAAATATATATATATAAATTAAAACACTAATATTCCATGGCTATAATTTATTACATTGGAATCGTAATCACGATCCAATTCATAAGACCTTCAAAAAGGAAACAGAAAAGATACTTTCTGTCTTCTTTTTAAATTTGTACGTATGATGAATTGGATCGTGAGTACGATTCCAATGTAATAAATTTTAACCATGGAATATTAATGTTTGAGCCTTTTATATTATATTCTTATATATATATATATAATGCATGTAAAGCTCTATATCAGAGACAGAGAGAAAAAAAAGCTCTATATCAGAGACAGAGCAAAAATATAAAATAAAAGGTTCCAACACTAACATTTCATGGTTATAATTTATTTCACTGGGTTCTTAATAACGCCCCAACTACACAGACCTATAAATTTAAAAAGCTCTGTGAAATGAATTAACAAATAACCATGAATTCTTAGTATTCGAGCCATTTATTTTGTATACATATATATATATATATATACATAGTTGATAAAGGCGTTGGCTAGATCCAGTAGCATCACCCAAAGTTCTCCACTGCCTTAACAGGGTATTGAACTCACACTCTTTGGGTCCTGTCACTGGATCTAACCAACGCCTTTATCCACTGTGCCATGTGTCTTTGAGTGTATGAATGTCTGGGTATTACACACCTAATGTTTTCAACAACGATTTTTACCAGTGCACATATTGCAATTTTTGCTGTTATCCTTTTTACCAGAGCTCATATAGCATCTTTGTTGTTATCATTGCTTTTCTCTGGCACTCTTTGTTACTGGTTCCCATACTGTATTTATTTCTATGCTTGGTCGGCTCGGGAGATTTTTGTGGCCTAGCATATGTGCTGATTACTTATGTTTACGAATTTTTCAATGGTTTTCCTTGTCCAATATGAGTACTAGTAAAAATGGTTGCTGAAGACATTACTTTTATAATACCCAGAAATTCATACCCAGATGTCATCAAGGACACATGGCACAGTGGATAAAGGCTGGTTAGATCCAGTGAGAAGACCCAAAGAGTGTGAGTTCAATACTCGGTTAAGAGGGAAATTAACAGGAGATATAACTGATAACTGACGTCCATTAAATATGGCACGTGGAACTAGAACAGTCTACACCAGGGATCGAAATGAAGGGTTCAGTTCAGTTCGACATTACAACCACCGACACTTTGTAATAAATATGGCGACAAAGATGAGGACAATAGTCCGAACAATGTCAATAATATACATAATGCCTTATCTCAGAAATATAGACAGATACAGTGTGTTATTAGTACGAAAGAAAATTCCAGTAAATAATTGGAAAAATTCTTTAAAGTCTATAACCTAAAATTTACAGCTGCAACTAACGGAAACGTGATCAACTTTTTAGATTTGAATATAGGTTAATATGAAACATATATAAAACATATGTGCACTGTACAGGTTATCAATTAACTATTGCAATAAAAAAGTATTTGACGAAGCAAAAGTCATATATTTAAAAGCCCTGGAATACAAAGCAAATATAGAAAAGAATGTAGAAAGTAAAAATAAGAAAGATTCCTCATTCAAACCACTAGATATGGTATGCCTGTCATCTGCACAGCTTCATGATTCTAATATCCTGGGTAAGACGATAAATTACATCCGCGTCCTGGATAAGACGATAAACTACGTCCAACAGCAAGGCCTCTGATCAGGAGGTTTTAAGGAGCGTAGAAAAAACTCTTAATTGTTGGTGTTCCCGGGTCCACCCGGGGTTGTAGCACCTGTTAGGGTCCCAGCTATGGGCAACTAGTTAACACCTAAAATTGTGTAAAATAGGTTTTAATGCTAGAAATACTTTATAATAAAAAAAATTATTACCAGCAATAATTCTTAAAGGAAAAATTATTATCAGGAATACTTTTAAAAATACCAGCAATACAAACAGCTATACATTCTTCGGGAAATATATGACCAGCTATTGTTTTCTTCAAGGACAAATATTCCCAGAAATAGACTTTTTAAGAAAAACATTGCCAGCAATAAAAATTTTGTCCGCATTAAATAACCCATTGAGGTATTGATATGCCGTAAAGCAAAACAAACGAACCAATCATGATTTTAATGTCAGTTTAATGAGACATACTGGCAGTTTATTGGATATACATATAACAGAAAATCACCCAACAACATTATTTTCAAAGTTACTTTAATATTATCATATTGTATTGATGAGTAAACCCTTAAATCTAAGATACCGCGTAATTTAAAAAAAAAACATTACGATAACTCATACATACGATCATATTTTTTTAAATTCTTTAAAACAATGCTTATCATCTATTTTTGGTGGGGCAACATATACGGTAGCAATAGGTCTTAACTTGGAATGTTCAGCTAAAAATCTTAGGGTCGACTTGCAGGCCAGGTCGACTTGTATGTCGCAATTTACGGCAAGAGAAAAAATATAGAAAATACAACTGCTGAAATAAAAAATAAATTCCCGTTCAGCGAGTTCGCATTTAAAACAAATGCCCAATTTTTATTTATTAAACAGTGTGTATTAGGTCTATTTGTCTGCACACTCGAAAAATCTAAGTAAGCAAAATGTATACCCCGGTAGGAGAATAGGGAAAACCATCCTTCACTCTGACGTGCAATTGAGTTCGGCCGCGAAGAACGTCACAGTAAGTAAAGCTCCATTTTCACTTTTTAAGGAGCGCACATTCTCTTCGTAGCTGTGCGATAAGGCACACCGGATCAAACGTATGTTTCACCTACGAAGATGGAGGCAGATTGGATTCCCGCCGGAGAATAGGTTTCTCGAATAAGTGGACCTATAGACATAACACACACTGTATAATGAATGGAAATATGACGCCTGCTACGGATAAAGTTTGAAGCAATATAAAATGTTGGATTAAAAAATATACATCCATTTTTTTTTTTTTTTTTAGAAAGAGCTAGTATAAATTGTGAGACCTATCGCAAATAATATTTTGGATCGACGGAAACAAATTCAAACAAATATTCGACAGTCATTAACTGAGCCTGAATAACGAAGAATCTAAAAAAAAATAACTCTCTCATTTTCATGTAAAGGAACTCTCTCTTTAAAACAATTGGCACCTAGTAGAAAACTCACCTTACTGAGTAGCGGCAATGGTATCTTAAAGGATTTTTTTTTATTTATTCCAGATACGTTCTTTTGGCGCGGCTCGGAATATACGCTACTATTACCTTGGTATGTCAAACAGACGTAAAAACATGGAAAGAACACCACTTAAACAACAAACCTTTTCGAATAGGCTAAATAAACTAGTGAATCAGAGGTACGAATTAATGTCAACATAAAAACAAATTCAAATTTCCATAATACAGTTTGGTTTCAATGACCGACCCAAAATCACACCCCGACTCCCATCCCCTCTAACTCTTCAAATGTCGACATAAAAAATTAAAAAATTAAAAAAAAAATAGTTTTAATTTCCATAGTGGAATTTTGCCTTACTCCTCTCCCCTTCTAAAACCGTTCATACTATTTTGATTCTAATTTATAAAACTAATTCTCCTTTCGTTACTCCCTTACTTCTCTTTATAAATTCTTTTAAATGTATATTTGGGTTCATTCTTAATTTCTTCTTTAATTTTAAATTTAAGTTAAAAACTTGTATATCCTTCTAAAACCCCATTTGTCGTCATAAGGTTAATATTCTGGGCTTTCCTTAATAAAACTTCTCCCCTTTAAGATAAGGTACCTACCAGCCTCCTTAACCACTTCCTCGTTCCTAGCGTCCAATTGAAACAGTGGAAAGGGTAAACTCTGTAGTAGGCATTTTCGGCAAGTTAAGGTTTACACTTTAGCCTCCAATATCAATTCCTTACAGTTAAGATCTAACACCTTCTAATGCCTCTAACCTTACAGACGTGAACACACCGGGATTGAAAAGACAGACGACAACTATCGGCGTCTTCCGAAATAGAATATTCCCCATATGAGGTAAACGGATTTGTTTGATTAGTAATTATATTGCTTTGTATCAAATAAAATAGATCGAGCTGTTTTTTGTGAATTGGTTCTAATATGTTTATATTAATAGAATCCAATTGGATTATATGCCAACAGACTTTTTGCTTTTTATATATATATATATATATATATATATATATATATATATATATATATATATATACATATATATATATATATATATATATATATATATATATATATATATATACTGTGTATAAACTTTATATCTTAGAAATGATTAAAGATATCTTAACGGAATTCTGCTAGGTTTTATAACATCATTGGGCACTACTTTAAATAATAGGAATGTAAAATTACTCTCCAAGGTAACAAAATAATTGCAATGAAAACGATCATGAGCGAAAATGTCATGTTCATCATTAATTATATATACCAAAGGATCGGAAGATCATGATGGATTGAAATAAAGTTTATATATATATTATTCCAGGTTTATTTTCTAACTTATTCAAGATTATTTTCACTCTCTCTAACGTTCTAACTTTCTGTCATGGAGTAGCATGATGCTTCACACGCTTCACGTATGATTTAATTTTTAAGTCATTTTCACTGCGCTTTGGAATGTCATAGAGGAAACTCCTCCCTCACGTGCCAAACATCATATGGATTGAGTTGGATCTTTTCTAATTGATCTCTTTAATCGACCTTCCTTCTTCCTGATGTGATCACCTGATCCAGCATTTCTTTCTACACCTCCCTCATTTTGAAATTATTCACTGTTCACTTGATGCTACTTCAATGGAGTTTAGCCGAATAACCGAAAGGATATTCAGTGCTTCTTACAACAAATGGTGCCAAGATGGTGAAACGTCTTATCTGAAAATCTGGAAAAAAACTAAATAAGATTAGCAGATTTTGAAATATAAAATATTTTGGTGGATGGACAATTATGCTGTTACAGGATTTTGACAATTTTGCTGATACACCGATATATATATATATATCCATATATTTGCTTACACACACACACACACACACACACACACACACACATATATATATATATATATATATATATATTGAACAATAAAAAAATTAAAAAATTAAAATCTTTAGACACACTGGGTTGTAGATTAATATTCTTTCGTTTTTTTTTATTATTATTCCATTTAGATTCCTCGACTAGTTTTGACCAAAATGGCCATCATCGGGAGGAGAAATATTTCTGCTTGCTGCTAGCACTAAACTACAGAAATGAATGTCTTGATGGAGAAAATGAACTTTTGTCTGTAGTTTTCATTTGTTTTTTTTTTATTTTTTTATCTTTTTAACATGAATCTTTTAACATTCCTTGTGTTGGTCAAACAGTCTCTTTTAAGTTGTTATTTGAGATAAGAGCTGGATAGATACATGCTGCTATGAATTCTCTGGTCAGTTTGACAGTTTTATTGGGCCTGGTGAGGGGATGTGTCTCTGTTTAGTGTTTGTGTGTGTGTTATTTGGTTCTTAGGGAGTGAGTGAGTATAATGTGTGTAAGCGTGTGTATTGCTGTGGGTGTGTGTTATCATTTGGCTCATTAGGGAGTGATGTGTGTAAGTGTGTATATTCGTGTCGGTGAGTGTATAAGTGTGAGGCCTTCACACCTCCGTAAGCATGTCTGTCTTGTGTGGGTGAGAAATGTGGGTAGGTTTTGATTTGTTGAGTTATATATTGTTAAATTTATAGTTTAGCCCGGCTGGATAGTGTCTTTAGACGTTGTATCCACTTATTTTCATGGGATTCTAAAATCTTTCTAATGTTATCTGCTCTGAACTTTTCTATTCTCTCAATTATAGTGAATTTGGCATGGGTTTTGAAATCATGTTTTTCCAGGCGGAAATGTTTTTCTACCGGTAATAATTTTTCATGGCGAGTCGACTTAATTCGTTTACGATAATTTTTAATTCTGTAGTGAAATGGCCATCCAGATTTTCCTACATATTGTTTCTGGCATAGTGTGCATTCTAGGAGGTAAATTATGTTATGACTTCTACAGTTAGAATCGTGGTAGACTTTGAAAGTAGATTTAGTGATTGAGCTAGTGAATGAATTCGTGTTTTTAATATGGTTGCAACATAAACTTCTTTTGTTGTTACATGGTTGGGAAAATCCTGTTGTTTTTGTTCTTAGTTTATTACGGATTACCTTGTCCCCTGAAATGTGGTTACTATCTATGATTTCTTTTAGGTTCTTAGGTCTACGATATGCAAGAAGGCCGGGTTACATATATACACTCATGCTGACAGAAACACATGAAAATGTAAAAAGAATCTTAGACACACAGGGATTATTAAAACATTAAAAGATAAGATACCGATAACTAATTCATCATTTCTCTCGGACCAATCTTAATTGTTTTATGACCCTTTGCACAGAACTCTTTACTTCAAGAAAGACATTCGGATTATTAACAGAAAAAAGTGAATGTCTCATATTGAGAATATTTCACATCGAGAAACATAAAGGAGAAAAAAATTAATTATTTTTAATAATATGTAGAAATATCCACCCTTTACTTGATGACGGACGCGAGACCAGAAACACGTGTAGTAAAATTATGGAAAATAAAGCATAATATTTTTTTAAAAAATCCACATTACAACCAACAACGTTTGCTGTATCTTTTTAATATATATATATATATATATATATATATATATGTATGTGTGTGTGTATGTGTATGTGTGTGTGTGTCTGTGTGTATTGTTATCAGATGTCTTTCAAATCAATAAACTTATGGTCTGTGTGTATGACTTTCAAAGAGAAACCTTTGTCTTGCGATCACGTATCTGACTAACCGTGAACACATGAACAATTTAAATATATCATCTATGAAGAATTTAAACATGTATATTCCGTAAAGCTAAATAAAAAAAAAGAACACAAATGTTTCGTCCTTACAAAATCGAATGGCAGTAATCAAGAAGTGATCGAAAATACAGCATGGAAAAAGTCTGATCGTATCATTTTTCTGGCGTCTCCTAACAATAAAATCCTCATTAACACATCTTGGTTAAAAAAAAAAAAGACAAAAATAGTATACAACATATACAGTCGATTGGCCAGGTCAGTAACAAAATGGCCGCTCTTCATTAACTGAATGACCTCAAAGAAAGCTAAGAAATGTACATATTTATTATGATCGTATGAAATTATATATAAATATATTCTCAGTAATTTCTATATTTACAGAGGAAAAATGCTCGGAGATTGAGTTTATAGATATAAAATGTGTGGATATAAAAATAAAATGCTGCATTGTGATTGAGGATCACACTGCGACGTGAAACTGATTATTGCCATACCATGTTTATTGCTATGTCCACACTGTCTAAATTATAATTATATATGATGTATGGTGGTGTGATTCATGGTGACTGGGAACGAAAAGCTGGAGAGTTAAATTCGAATTCGATTTGAGTTCGTTACATTCACTTACGAGCAAATAAAGTGAGAAAAGACAAAAATACAACGCTCCTCCCACAGCTATGGGTTAAATAGCAGGGCACAGTGTATTCTATAGCCTTGGTTGGCAAGCTTTTTAAGGATGGTATCGCGATAAAACACCCATTCCCCGCGTAGTTTGGATCACTCTTGGTTTGCATCGTTTGTTTAAGTTGTGTGAATTACGCATTCTGCCGTAGGAGAAAAACGTGTTTCGAATTATATATAATATAAAAAGATAGGCTTTGTTGTATCCGCGGCTTGCAAATTCAGATGCAATATCGTTTAGTTGGTCAATTGATTTCGTTTAGTGGCATATCAACACCTCTATAGGTTATATAATACTGAAATCTAAATCTTTTGAACACAATATCATTGCTTCAATTAAATATATTTCGATCGCAATTTATGTCTTCAACTACAGACAAAATTTATTGTTGGTCATTTTGCTATAAAATGTATTGTCGGCAATTCTAACATAAAATTTATTGCAGGTCAATTTACGATAAAATGTATTGTCGCTAATTTTACTATAAATAACTATTGTTTTTCTTATCTAAGTATGTATTGCTGGTATTTTTACTATCAAATATATTTTGATACTTTCATAATGATTTGTTTTTGTTTGGGGGTTCACTATTTTCCCATAGCTAGAACTATAACAGGTGCTACCACCCCAGCTTAGGGTAGACCTGGAAATAACAGAAATTAAGATTAGAGGCGTTGCTGCCGGATGTAGTTTATCATCATACCCAGGACTAACTTTTATCACTTTGGCAATTTTATTCTTATAAGATTATATATAAAATATATGGGTGTGTGTGCGTGCATAAGTGTGTGTATGCTTGTGTGTGTGTGCATGCTTGTATATGAGTGTGTGTGTCTGTACGTGAGCCTCTATGCATATGTATATGTGAACGTTCTGTTAATATATAGCTATATTTACAAGTACAAAATTATAAGAAAATTGCATAAAGACACGGATATATTTTTTAGGAAATGGATAAAAAATTCGACATTTTTAATTAATTTGTTTGAACATTATTCTTAATGGATAGTCAAATTTGAGTAGATTCTCTGATTTTTTTTAATTAAACATTATATTTATTCATTTAGATCTATTATCTTGATATATTTCCAACAAGATTTCTCGGCCGGTAGATGTAAATAAATAACTATACTATTTGATAATAAAAACAGAGCATCTACTCAAATTTCAGTATCCATTAAAATAACATTTTTTTTTTTTTAAATTTAAAAATATGTCAGATTTAATCTATTTCCTAAAAAAACATGCCTTTGTTTACATTAGGATACGAAACAGAGCAGATATGCATATTTCAAGAATCAGGAAAGAAGATATGTCTACAAAAAAGCACTATTCAGGTTTTGTTTGATCAAACGACCCGACGTGGTCAAGAGGTTAATTAACGACTGTTTAACCAAGTGGACGTAGGTTCGGATCTTGTCGGAGGGCGTATATTTTTTTAACAAGATTTCTCAAATATTCAAGGCGGTTGATGTAAAGAAATAAATATACTGTTTAATAATAAAAACATCTACTCAAATATAAGTATTATTTACATTGTTCGGAGTGTTGTCCTTGTCTTTATTGCCATATTCACAACGTTTCGGCCATTGTACGCTCTGGTCTTCTTCAGGTGATTGGAATTTCAAACTGAACCCTTTATTTCGTCCACCGAAGTAGATTGTTCTAGTTCCACGTCGCTTCCGGATGTCTCATTTATCTCCCTTTAATTTAATTCTCCAAGTTTTTCGTTCACCACTGTAATATCTAAGTATTGAACAAACAACTCTTTGGGTCAATTTACTAGATACAACCAAAGCATGTATCCTTGAGGATATCAGTGTATGGATATTGGAGATTTATAAACTTAATGTCTCAGCAACCATTTTTACCAGAGCTCATATTACAATTTTTCGTTATTATTGATTTTTATAGCACTCCGTATTACTGGTAAAAGAATATATAAAACATATTTAGAAATAAAAATCTAATAAGATAAAATAAATTAAACAGAAATAAAAATGAAATGATTAAAAATTGCTTAACTTTAAAAATAATTTAAATCGAAAACAAGTTATACTTAAAAATATAGTTATACTTAAAATTAGAAAGTTACATTTAAAAACAACCCTAAAATATATAGGTAAAGAGGTGTAAGTGATAAAAGTAAACAGATCTCTTAGAAAAGGGGGCACTTAAGAGATATAATTAATATGGTGTAAAAATAGAATTATGGGAAACTAGGAGCATGGCCCGGTGTTGTCCGTGCTTGATTCAAAAATCGTACCACTCATACAGCAATCGCTATCACTTGACTTAAAATATTTTTGCCCTTCCTTGCCTTTAAAGGAGTGCCCTTTGCCGTGCTGATGTTGCTACATGTCTTACTTCTTGTCTATCTCACACTGCAAATTTTTTCTAAGCTCTATACTAAACATTAAATCTGTTATGAAAACAAAATAAACACAAAACAATCAGCTTGAAAAAAAGAACTCGTAACTGAAAAAAAACAAATGAAAAAAGAATGTTAACAACAAAAACTTTTTCACACCGAACCCAGTTCTGCGGAATCAAAATCAACATTGAGTTTAAGCACGCGAATGAGCCAATTGGAGTAAAGTGCCATGCAGATTTAAATTTTTCCCACTTGTGACGTATGCAGCTATCGATTTTTTTTTGAATGAACATTTGTGTCAGTCAGCTGTTGGCTCTCACGCTGGCCAATAGAATCCTCCTGCCTATTCGTGGCAGCCAGCTATAGGCTCTCATTTTGGCCAGTAGAAAATGGCCGCAAACTACATGAAAACTACCGTAGAAGCATGAAAAAATCGATTATTTCCACTATCAATGAGAGTTGGGAAATGCAAAGTCGTTCTTGGACTTCCCGCTAACTTGGAGCATGTGCATGTAAATTTTGGTTCAAATCCGTCGAAAATTGCGGCCGTGCATTCGTTGCACATACATACACATCCTGCCTTTTATAGATAGAGATTAGAATTATTTATACATTCGAAATTTGAAGAATTTTAAATACAGTACGGATATTGGTGCAGAAAGTGCAATCGGGGAATTCTGTTTAAATTACAGTTGAGACTCCTGCGTTCATTTTCGCTGAGATTCTCTTCGGAAATATACGTATAAATATACCTTCTCTATTCAGCAATGGATTAAATAGTAAGTTATACTGGACCCTCTAGCCCTGGGAGTTTAACCATTTTAAAAGAAGGAAAAGTTCCAAGTATAAATAATGAAGTAGGAAAACACCCTACTATGTTTATGAAGATGGTAATTCGCAGAAAATAAAAGAAAACCTATGTGCGTAGAGCCATGATCCTATTATTCCTGAAAGCATTAGACAATTTCGATGTCCCAATGGGAGCATTTGATTCAAATAGCGGACCTAATAGGGATGTATATTTTAGATATTCTGAGCAGATTCCTTAACCCACAAAATGTAGAGCTTTACAGGGATGATGGTCTCATTATTATACCTAACTCTAATGGACCTCTTACATCCCAACTCCAGAAGAAAATAATTAAGGCTTTCAAATATATAGGTTTTAAAATAGAAATATCATCTAACCTGAAAATAGTAAATTTTCTAGACGTAACATTTGATCTTGAAAATAACACTTATAAACCATTCCAAAAGGAGAACCAATCGCCCATATACATAAATATCGACTCAAACCACCCTATAGCAATTATAAAACAGATCCCTAACACTGTAAATACTAGAATAAATAAACTATCCTCTAGTAAAAGTATCTTTGATCAAAATAAATCAACATACAATCAAGCCCTATTAAAAAGCAAATTCAAACAAACACTCACTTATATAGATAAATCTACTAGCGACACGTTTTCTAAATCTAGAAATAGAGATAGGAAAATTATATGGTTCAACCCACCCTTCTGTAAGCTGTCGAACATTAATATAGGAAAATATTTTCTTAAACTAATAGATAAACATTTTAAAAAAGATAAGCTATTAAAAAAGTTGTTCAATAGAATGAATTTAAAAATTAGTTATTCCTGCATGAACAACATGGAAAAAATTATTAGCTCCCATAATAGTAAAATTTTAAATGAATTTTATAATCAACTTCAAAAAGATCCTAATACAAGCCCAAAGACCAAATCTACCTGTAACTGCAGGGAAGGATCTGTCTGTCCAGTAGAAAAAGTATGTTTGTCCGAAAACGTAGTATACGAAGCTATGATTTTCCCCAAAGAAAATATTGAACATAAGATCTACATAGGAATTTCGGCGGGAAGTTGGAAACAACGATTTTACAACCATCGCCAATCCTTTTATAATGAATCAAAAAAACACCAAACTGCACTTTCAAAGCACTATTGGGAGTTATTGGAAAACAAATTAACCCCACAAATAAAATGGAAAATCGTCTCAAGAGCCAAAACTCCGATTAATTTCTGAGACAGATGCAATTTGTGCCTTATGGAAAAAATATTAATAACAAAACATAAGGATCCAGACATACTATTGAACAGACATAACGAGTTGATTTGTAAATGTAGGCATAAAAATCACCTCATTTAACAAAGTATGTGTAGATATATAAATAGAAAATATGAATTGTTTTAAATGAATATATGAAAATACTGACACTGTGCTCTTTGATATATGTGTTGTTGAACTTAAAAAAATTTTATATGTGAACTTATTTAGATATATATATATATATATATATATATATATGAACATTATAGATAAGGGTAACTATGTATTTATATTGTGGACACATATGTATTGTAGTATGGATATATATGTATAAATAGATATACACATGTGTGAGTATAAATATACTAGTATGAGGCATGTTTGAATACTGACAATTTTTTTTAACGTGTATTCTGCATGGGTGTGGATGTATATGTATAAATGTTTTTATGTTTGTTTTGTATGTATATGTATCTTATATGTATATGTACGGATATATGTGTGTGTACATGTACTTAAATATGTGTATTTTTATAGATTTAACTACTTGTAATCTATATATGTATATAGACGTAATTACCTTAGAATTAATATTTGGAAAATATATATATGTATATGCATGTAAATGGGTGTATAACAATGTAATATATATATACATGCATGTGTGAATAATTGTAGAAAATATTATTTTTATGTATATAATTGTGTGCATGTGTGGTGGTATGTGTGTGTGTATATATATATATATATATATATATATATATATATATATATATTCCTTTCATATCTTTTATGTATGTAGGTGTTTTGTGCTTATATATGAATGTATATGTATTTAGGGGTGTGTATGTGTATATCAGTGTGTCTATATGTATGTATATATATATAGATGATTAAATGGTTAGATAAATTTTTTGATATATAGATTTGTATATAGATATATGAATTGTATATGTATGTATATGTGTATATATATATGTATATATATATATAGATATATATGTGTATGTATGTGTATGTATATATATATATATATATATATATATATATATATATATATGTATGTGTGTGTATGTATATATGTGCATACGTGCATGAATTGATTATAAATGAAATATTGGGTCTTTCTAATGACATTTTAAATTTACTATTCTTAATTTGTAATATCCTTCTCTTGTAATATTCTATAATTTAAATTTCGTTATCTTCTGAAGGGAGTTTCACTTCAAAATTGATAATTTAAAATTAAATATACCATTCTTTAACTATTAATAATAGTAATTATTTTAGCTAAAATCCTTTAAAATGAGACACTTCCGAAATCACCTAAAATTAAATTTTAACTATGGAATCAAACTAAAATCTATATATATTTCAAATATTAAAATATAGATAAAGATTGTAAAATGTATATATAGTTTATGTACGAGGATAAATGAATTTTTGTGTAAATTATCTCATGTGTTTCTATGTGTTTTTTGGACTTGTTAATGATCGTATGTATGTAGGGATTCACATGAATACATTTGTGAGACATATATGAATAAATGAAAATTAATATTACCCTCAAATACTATTAAATAATGAATATAATAAAAAAAAATTACATTCATAAATTAATTTTAAATATTAAAATAGATGTTATTGTTACTGTTTTTTCTTTATATATTGTGGAAATACAATTAGTCGGGTGAATAAACTATTAAAATTTTAAATATTTCTTTATGTCCTAGATAAATATGTTTATTACAATAATAGTTATATTTAGTCCCGAAACTATTTACTTAAAAAATTAAAGATTTAAGTTAATAACAAAATTTTTTTCAGGCATCGAATTTTCTATGAAACATTGTAAACTATCTTTTACATAATTTTGTCAAAACAAAATTATAACAACTCCATTTCTCTTTCCCCCCCCCTATCTCTCTCTTTACCATAAGACTCACTTGTATACATTTTCTAAATTTCACTTCCGTTTTGTTAACCATCTAAATCGCTCAAGGTTCTGTCACTCCTCCTACTCCAATATAAAACATACTTAAGAGAGATATAAATTTAACCCCTCCCTATACTTTATATTGTCTGTTTAACTGCCACTCTCAACCCCCTCTATTAAATTACAAAAATTACACTACCTACCAATTTCTAATCCCATTTTTCCTCTCAATTCGTTATTGGAAGTTTTACCTGATGATACCTTCAAGTGGTTTGTTTTCCATTGCATATATATATATATATATATATATATATATATATATATATATATATATATATATATATATATATATATATATATATATGTGTGTGTGTGTGTGTGTGTGTGTGTGTGTGTGTGTGTGTGTGTCTTACTAATATATCTTACTATTCAGAAGTTTGTGGAGATCCTTGGTATTTTTTTTAATTGCCCCCCAAATAGTTGTTTTGTACTTTAATAAGAGAAAATTATTATACAAGTTTAAAAAATAACAGATGATTTTTTTATTAGAAATTTCATTTTAACAAAAAGAAAAATAACCGTTTTATTATTAAATTTTACACTCCTTAAAATATCCTCCTGATTATTGCAGTACAGATTTGTTGCAAAGGATTCTCAAAGTATAATTTTGATAATTGATTCAATACTTTTTTCAACGACTAAGAGCTCTACTCTTTCATTTTATCTTTTTCACTCTTCCCTCAAGTGTAAAAAAGATTTCGTGTGATGTATTTCGTCTTTAGGATTTCATTGGACTAAATTTCATACGTTGGTGCGACTACACATGCGCACGAACGAGGGATGCCGGGAATTTAAAATTTTCCCTTTTTTTTTTATAATCTGTTTCCATTTTCTCATACATTTTTTGCCCAAATATTGTTACCGATGTATAAAATCTATATATCGTTATCTCATTCATATATTTGTGTGTGTGTGTGTGTTTAAACATCCCCAACTGTCTGGCAGTGCTGTACGATCATTGGTCAAGACAAGAGAAAATTGATTCAAGTGTGCGTGGTCCCTGAAGATTCCAACCCCGTGGCAGCAATTTCCCGTTGCACTAAAGGTGAAGGATCATGTAACACTTTTGCAGCAACGGTAGATGGAACTGGACATTTTTCGTTCCATTCTTAGCCAGATGTTTGCGTGTGGAACGCCTCATTATGCTAAACTTGTATCCAATTTTCACCAGTTGTGTGGCACCAATAAACTATTGCAAAGTTTTCTATCTCTCGCTAAGTATGCTAGACTGTTTAAGCTGCCCATTTTGTAACGACTATCAGCGCAGCATGCGAAATAAGCGAATTCCTGATTACTTTGACTAATTTGACTCTCAGCAGAAATCGAAAAACTTTTTAAAGATGGAAACCATATTACCTCAGTTACCATTCTTTTATTTTTCTTTGACTATTTCGTGTTTATATCTATAAGCCTACATTTTCGTACCCGAAATGTAAAGAAATTTATTTAGACAATTAGTATATTTCTTCCTGGTCGACTGAAAGAAATTAACTGGTTGCTTATACATGCGTAAATATAACTCCTTAAAATTTAATTACTTCCTGAAAGTATCAAGACACAGTTGTTATCATTCAAATATTGCATACGTAGATAAAAAATTCTGACGAATTCTCTTAATATCTCATTTTCAATCTTTGGAAATTTTCGGGTATTAACAATTTTTATGTGAATTAAAATTATCGAAGGCTAATGCATTTGTTAACATGCGTTCGTGATCTTACCCGTCTTTTTACATCCAGGTGGTAATATATAGTGTAACGGATTCTGCACATCAAGTAGATTTATGTTGTTTTATTTGTAACAGAAAGGAAAGTTTGTTCTTTTTTTATTTTTTACAATGTACACGCATGTAATCGTCTTTTCTATATTTCAGGATTTTTGTTATTGGACGAAAATTTCATATTTTCGGCACACGAAACATTAAAATGGTGTATGCTTAGGGCTTAATTTGCAATGTAACACCCACGCTCAGTTTGCATTAAGAATCTCCCGAATACTTACATTTATGTGTAATTGTACCTGCTCCATTCAAATCTGGCTTGATAGATTTGGAGTTATAAACAGTGAAATTTGGGATCAATCGCGTCGTTGGCGGCAGCCATTACTCTCGTTGTTTGCATATATTCGCTGCGAAAAGCTAAACGCGGAAGACTACGGAAAGCTAAGCTTAGAACTGATCTTTCTTGTTTACATTTGTCTCAGTTACTGCACACGAGAACTATTTACGTAGATATGCTCAGTTTGTGCAATGATTCCTACACTGATTGCTATTCTGCTGCGAATGTATACAAACAACTCCCGTAATGGCTGCCCGCGACGCGAATGAATCCAAACGTTTACTGTCGATAACTCCTAAATGGTAGATTTTATCAAATTTATCAAGCCAGATTCGAAGGGAGCATATGCAATGTAAGTATTCTGGTGACAGTTTTTTTTTCTTTTTTTTACAATAAACTTTTTTCTTTTAATTCTCCACCCGTGTCTTCTGTGTAGTGTGTGCCGCTAATGAAGCTGCTTCTTTTTTCCTCAAAAAAACTTCAGTTTATTGAAGTGTTTCCATTCTAAAATGCAAATAATTAATGTAGGTATTTGTTATATTTTGTCGTAGCTTTAAAACATTTTCCCATTGTTGCGATTCTGCTAAAAATATCAGAAATTCTCAGCTCGACAAAATCTATTTTCAAAATTTAACCGACATATGCCAGGCACGGAAAAGCTCTTGGGATTCTGTCACCAAAAGTTAAAATTTCAGTGAAGTTAAAATTTCAGAAAATACTTCCATCAAAAATGAAATATCAAATAAAACAACTAACCAAGCATGGGAAAGTTTTAATAACGTTTAACTAGTACCATAAAGAAGACTATAATTTTCGTTTAGACAAAACCTGAAAACACCTATATATCTACACAGATTATTACAATGAAAACGCAATGTATATCGTGATACACTGCAATGGACATATAGACGTATCTAGCTAGGTAGATAGATAGATGTAAACAGCCGAGATAAATAGATATATGATAACGAACTGATTCAGATAGATAGATAGATAGATTGGTGCAAAAATAATAACGTAATAATGTCGTTTTTTGACGTTAAAAATACATCAAAAAACGACATTAGTACGTCATTGTTTTTGCACCAACCTAATAGATACCTAGCGAGAGAGATATTATGAACTGATTCAGATAGATAATGAACTGATTTAAATAAATAAACAAAGAGAGGGGGACAAAGATAGATAATGAACTGATTTAGACAGATAATGAACTGTTTAGATAGATAGATAGATAGATAGATAGATAGATAGATAGATAGATAGATAGATAGATAGAGAGAGAGAGAGAGGGAGGGGGAAGATATAGATAAGGAAGTGATTTAGATAGATAGATAGATAGATAGATAGATAGATAGATAGATATAAACAGCTGAAATAAAGAAAGAGAGAGAGAGAAATTATGAACTGATTCAAATAAATAATAAACTGATTTAGATAGATATAGAGAGAGTGGTGGGAGATTGATAATGAACTGATTTCAATAGGTAATGAACTGATTTAAATAGATTTACGTTATTTAGATGTCTTTTACCTTAATAAATAGATAGATAGATAGATAGATAGATAGATAGATAGATAGATAGATAGATAGATAGATAGATTTTTGCACCAACCTAATAGATAGATGTATTTGCATTTATCACACTGCTTGTAAATTCAATTGGATTACGGCAAATTAAGATTCCGTATTCAGAAGACCCTAAACATGACCGAAAAGAATTTAAGAACAAAGACGCTTTCAAAACAAAGAGGAAAAATGCCAAATACCTTAGATTCATCAGGCTGGATAATTTGACATTAAACATTTATCACAGACCAGAAGAAAACTTATTTTATGTACCTACGACTGAAGATTGTGTTGCTTTGTAATAATAGATGGCAGCTGGCTATCTTAGAAAAAAGCCATTCATTTAGGCAAACTCTTTTGAGAAAGGACATAGAGAAAAGAAAGCTGGAAGTAAACTTTGACTTTATCAAATATCCTATTTCTTCTAAAGTACATATACAAAGGGAATTAAATTTGATAACGTCTGTTTTATTTACGCCATTTATACCTCTGTACAAATTAACCGAAACAGAACGGATAATTCCGTTATTATTTACTTATTTTTCATATTTCTCCCATGAAACATGACCCACTGCACATGTTAATACTTCGTATGTCCAATGCAATAAGTTGTTCCTTACAGATTGAACACAGATTTTCGATTGGATTTAAATCAGGAGAGTTTCCGTTCCAGTCTATTGTACTTTGATTTGCTCACTGGTAAGGCTTGTCAGTGTGTTCGTTCAGCATTACTAATTTTCGTACGCTTCCTTGGGGTAATTTTCACCGCAGACAATGGCTGTAGGAAAACTAAGCGACAGTCGAGACAATAGTGTCTGGGTGAAATAAAAATCTGATACATTCACAGGTGACGCAATATTATTCAAGGCCAAACAAATTTCATCATACACCCCGAAAACACTGCAAATGATCTAATCTGAGGAAAAATAGAAATCAATTACACCCTGCCAATCCAATTGGTCTAAAAGTAACCGTATGTTGAAAGAAAAGAAATTAAGCAGTTTTTTCAATTAATTTGCACAAGGGTGTACATACGATCTATTGCCCTCATCTTCGTTGTTTTTGTTAGAATTGTGGGGTACTTTGTACTAGTGCGCCAACCAAAATGAGCTGACTCATTTTATAGTCCACCAAGAGAAGGGTTAACCAATCAGAAAGCTCAAAATATTCAATCCGACGTGTATAAAGACAGCCATTTTGTTTTTTTCTCCAAAAATATCTTCACTGCCAAACTCTGATATCGAAGACTTAAAGAATTACTTAATAGCTGCTACTTTCTCTGAATCTTCACTGCCAACCTCTGATATTGAACACATTACACACTTCACTGGATTCTATATTCAAAGACTACGGCAAACATGGTCAACAGTTTTATCACATAATTCCAGTCGTTATACCATCAACAAGAACAAACCGTATGTAAACAGCGAAATAGCGATGGCTCATCATCATAGAAATTCAGACGGAAACGTCTTTTCTTCTTTTTACTATTATTCGGCGAATACAAGATCGAAGAGACACTCGAGTTAGAAGGCTACTGAATTGTTGTAAGTATGTACAAAGAAGGTGCAATATTTTAATTTTATAAGGTTATGAGGCTATCTAATAGTTGACCCTAGACTGGTAGAGGTTAAGGTCGTAGTGATCGCGAAAGTAAAGTATCTAGTCGGGAACATGTCGCACAATACAACAGTTATGAGGAAAAGGCCGTTTTAGTGCAACTTCCTTCTTACCAATCCAATACGAAAGGAACAAGGAGTTGATTCAGTGTACGTGGCCTGACGAGTTCTAGCTAGCGGAATTAAGGTATGCAATTCGTTCGAACATCTGACAGGAAAAGATCGATAGCGTAGCAAGAGGCTAGAATACTTTTCGTCTGTGAGAAAAGAGATTGTAGAACGGCAGTAAATTCGTCATCCACGAAGCCATCATAATCCCTTTCGAACTCTGTTGCGACTGAAAAATGAGGTCGGTTGAGCTCAAGTTCAGATGTTGTAGGAATCCTTCATTTTTGATCTGATCTAGCTTTTGTAACATTAGAATATGGCAGAAGAAATCATTTTCTTTTTGAAGTTGTACAAGAAAACAACCAATTTCCATCATCTCTAGCGATTGATCGCATAGACGAGTTTAATTTGAGGTTTGGATTGAGTCTAGGAAATAAAGGAATCAAGGATCAATGTTCTTTGAATGAGGTTCTTCGTAAGTTTAATGGGACGTTATTGAGAATACAACGGCTAAGAATCCTGGATTTTCAGCATCGATAGCTTTATTCTCTGGCGGCTATCAAGCCGAAGATGTGCATATTGGCATATAAATGGAAACCAACGGCCGAGTTTCACTTCTGGCCAAGACTGTTTCGTTCACTTTGTTTTAGTGCTTCTGGAAAACACCCGAAAACATCTTCTTCCAGAGATCACTTAAACAAGTCTACAATTAGGCTCTGTTCAGTTGCAGCCATCAAAGGAGAATAAAAACTGAATTCACTAAACATGGCTGTGGTTTCCATTTCGAATTCTCTCTTGAAGTAAATCCAGACGGTAAATTCGAAGTGGAGACCCAAAAGTAATTAACTATTAACACTATGTTTTTCTTTACTGTTAAGTCCTATATCCAAGCATTGACTTGTATTGCGTTGGATCACATCGGTTTGACTGAAAGAATATACCTGTTGTGTGAACAGCGCTAGTCTTCCATACGCAATCACCAAGGTTTGTTACCCGGAGATGTCACTCAAATATCAATACCTTCTTCTTCGACCAGAAAGATATATAAGGAAATAGACGGGTACCTCGGTAATATTCTTTTTCCCCTTATTCATAATGACTTTCTATAGAAAAAAATAAAAACAAAAAATTACAAAGAAATTCTCTAGAATCATATTATTATAATTCTGTTTGTCCTTCTATCGCTTAGTTATTAAGTTAGTCAGTCTCTTAATTCGTACGACCGTTACGCCCTGCCAGTAATTCATAATTAACGGACTATTCAGCTCTGGCCGCGTGAAAACATATGAATTGATATTTCATAAGTGCCACTTGCTTTCACTGAGAAAAAGAAAGAAAAAAAGTAAGAGAGAAGGGAAGATAGATGTGTTTAACATTTGTTTCGGTGAAATGGGAAAAACTTGCCAGTTTCAAATCTTTTCATTTGTACCCCCTTACTTATAAAGACATTTATCAATAAAAAATGTTTGCAAGACATGTTCTCGGGTATTCATATTTTAATTCCGCTTGTTCTGCCGTTCATTAGCAAGAACGTTACACCATGACGTTGCCGTAGATAAATAATGGACCATTCCCGTTGCACTGCGTGGATAGAATTGCAATAGCTTACCTGTCTCGTGTCCACAAAACGAAAAAAAAAGATATAATGATGGCACTATTTGATATTAGGGAAAGAAAAGAAAAAGAAAGAAAAATGAAAGTAAGAATCGCTAACGCTTTCATTTTTTTAGCGTCCGCCTTTGTCAAATGGAACACCTTGCCATTTTTTAATCTTTTCATTTGTATCTTTTAATTTCTTTAAATAACGGCAGACATTCTTGCTGTCATGGTTTTGGCAATATTTTGTTAAATAGACAAGTTGAAATATTTAACGAAGCAATATGAGAATGCCTGTTGGTATTTTATAGTCGCGTAAGTGGCAAGGATCTTTACAATCTTAAGAATCAATTACAGTTAAGAATTAAGATTCACCATGAAATTCAAATAGAAAAACCAATTTTCACGGGAACTGTTTTTTTATTTACTTATTTATTTATTTATTTTTATTTCACCCCAAAAGATGAGATAATTCGACTAAGACGCAAAGATTCACTGGGATTGAAAGAGAATGAGAAGCAAATTAGTCATGGTATAGTTTTAATTCTACAAGGAATAGGTACCGTTGATGATTTTTTATATAAAAAAAAAATGTATTATTATTTCAAATATAGAAATTTATTTTTATACTTTCATAAACTTTTCTATTTGTTTGAGGGATAACTATTTTGCCCATAGGGGTGCAAGCCTGACAGTTGTTATTACCCCGGGTTGATATAGTTTTAAGTTGGAAGAGGCCAAGAATCATAGTCGCTACCGAATCGTTAAAAGCAACATTTGCCGGCTAGAAGTTTGTATAGTGTGAAGTCAGGTTTGCTCACCGAAAGAGCTCACAGAAATACGTATCCATGCACGAGATGACACTGCATGAAATTATACGACTGTTTGCTATCCTTCCTACCATTCAATTTGCATCAAGCTGAAAACTGCGAAAATCACTATCCTCATTATGTAGAGCGGCACACTCTAGCCAGATATATCGTGAAACAGTCAGGTATTAAGTCCTCAGAAGAAGGAACCGGAAACAAAATAGGAAACAAGGGACACAACTCCATTCCTGTTCAAAAGTTGTGGAAGGAATATGAACCCAGCGATTGGCAGACTTGTCTACTCCTACAGAGAAAAACAGATAAGTGTATAGATTATCAATGCATTTACGGGAATATTTAAGAATTGTTATAAAAATTACATTTAGTTAAACGTGTTTGACGTTGGAGTCAACATCACTTTTTCATGTCTGCTGACAAGGAATTCACTATCTAAACCGTTAGCCATTAATTTCACTGTTTACAAAAATAGATATGACTACTGAAAGACGTGCAGCCAATAAAGATGACCTTGCAATCATTTGTTAGTATTATCTTCTCGCACTGTCTTCTTTCCTTACTTTCTTTCTTTCAGCCGTCTTTCTTTCTTTCTTTGTTTCTTTCTTTCTGTCTGTCTCTCTGCTTTTCATTCTTACTTTTTTCCTTCTTTCTTTCTTTCTTTCACAGCTCTTCCTCCTTTCTTTCTTTCTTTCTTTCTTTCTTTCTGCCTGTCTTTCTTTCAGTTTGTATTTGTTTCTTTGTTTCTTTCTTTTTTTCTTTCTTTCACCACTTTTCTTTGTGTCTTTCTTTTACTCTTCTTTCTTTTTTCTTTCTTTCTTTCTTTCTTTCTCGTTTCTTGCTTTCTTTCTGTTTGTCTGTCTTTCTTACTGCCTGTCTGCTTCTTCTTTCTTACTTTATTTCTTTTTTTTTTCCTTTCTCTCCGCTCTTCCCCCCTTTCTTTCTTTCTGTCTTTCTTTCAGTCTATATTTGTTTCTTTCTTTGTCTGTTTGTCTCCTTTCTTTCTTTCTTTCTTTAATTTGTAATATATAAATTCGACAAATACGTTACAAGTAGGAAAAATGAACCCGTGTTTTAAAAAAACGACAAAATTCTTTCATGTCAAATCTACATACCCTATGAGATCTGCAAATTGACAAAGCTCAATAGACAGGCATTGGTGCAGAGGTTAATTTGGTGGACAGCCAGATGAGGATCGGAAATGTCACCTACAGACATCTACATGACAGTGAATGCTGGAAAATCTCCTCGCAGATGAAGAAGAGACTTGAGTTGATGAAAATATTGGGCTACAGAAAGATTTCGAAAATGAAATGGATGGAACATGTGAACAAAGAGGAAGTTTTATGAAAAATAGAAAGAAAAAGGACGATTTTATTTCGGATTAGAAAGAGACAATTGAAATTTCTGACACACATATCGAGGAAAGAAGGCTTGGAGAATTTGTCTCACAGGACATACGGAAGGCAAGGGGACAGAGAATAAACAGTGAGTAACCTAACTAAACGAGCTTGTGAAAATGGATGACAGAACAGATAGGGGAATGGTGAGAAAACAAATCTTATTAAGAGCTATAAAAGAAAGGAAGTTGTGCAGAGGAAAAAAATCCCAAAATATGTACTGGCTTTAAATAACCTGTCAATGGTTTATAAGCCGTCAAAAAGAATCGATCAATCAGTCCTGACATTCTACTTCCATAAAGTTGAATCGATCACATTTCTTTTCAAATCCAAAGAGAAAGTTCCACTCCGACATCTGTTTCTCAATAATTATCACCTTTCGGAACTACCTCACTCTTGGATACTTCAATGAACACTACAACTTTAAACACTTCAAGTCAATGGTCAATCGTTATCTATCCTTCTTTCCATGTCCTGAAGGGTCGAATACCTTTTATAATAACAAAGGTTTTGTATATCACTTTGAGTGGCTGTCGATACAATTAGATCATTTACTGTCTCCAATGGGATTTCCACAACATTATATCATATTTTTTAATCAGTTCACCCCAAACAAGGCAATAAATCTACTAAGACGCAAGGGGTTACTGAGTGTTAGAGAATATGAGAAAATATGTTATTAAGAAGAAAATACAATTAAAGGTCAAGATTGCGGAAGTTAGCGACTAAATTTATGTTAGAATTTTTGAAGATCAAAGTTGACATTTAAGCCGAAATTTACTTTCTATTGATTTATGGGCCAAGTGTTATTTTCGACACGTTGTCCTATTTTCTCCATGCAACACCAAGAAATTAGAAGTGAATGAAAGCTTTGATAGTTCTGATAATATACTTCATGTAAAGACGGATATATACCATCTAATTTTGGGCGTATGATAGCATAACATTATCCACAATTTCATGGAAAACATGACACTCTAGTATTCCCTTAATTTGGTACAAGTCACATACAGTTCTTCACCACGGCAT
>OZ010589.1:93126250-93143750 GCA_963932145.1 Acanthosepion lycidas | reverse complement strand
CTACGCGTTATTAATGTCGAAATCTAAATTTTGAACACAATTTTATGACTCCAACTAAATATATTTTGAATGCAGTTGTAAGTCTTCAACTACAGATACAATGCATTGTTGGTAATTCTACAATAAAATGTACTGCTGGTCATCTTGCTTTAAAATTGTATTGATACTAATTTGTTTTTTATACAAAAATGTATTACTGGTATTTTTACAATAATTATTTTTTAGAATTTCATTTTGTTTTTGATTTGGGTTCGCTATTTGCCTATAGCTGGGACCCTAACAGGTGCTACCACCCCCGATGGTCAGACAATGAGGAAAAGCGTGTTCAGTCAATAAAAGCCAGATGACTAATATTACCATTACCGTTAGAGATAAAGAAGACGAATATTACGCTTAGATCCAGTCATGATGCCCAGAGAATGAAGAAAAGTGTAATTCGAGTTGCACTTGTCTGTGTAGTCAATGAATGTCGAAAGGGAATGGTTAATATTATTAACGTTAGTGATGAGGAGAATAGATAGTACACATTGATTCATCCCTATGGCCAGAGAATGAACAAAAGTGTAAAGCGAGTAGCACGGACTGTGCGATCAAGGAATGCGTATTTTCTCATAGGAAAACGACTAATATAACCATTACCATTAAAGATGAAGAGGACAGATACTACACTTTGATCCAATTACTATGGCCAAAGAGTGAAGAAAAATGTTACTTGACTAACACCGGTTGCTGAGTCTATGAATACAAAATATTTCCTTACAAGGAAACGTCTAATATTACCATTAGATATTAGGAGGGCAGATACTACACTTTGATCTAATCACTAAAGTCAGAGAGTGAAGAAAAATGTTACTTTCCCACCTTTTTATTATCGATAATGTAATCATAATGCTGCTCTGATATTTTTTTTTAAATATCAGTCTTAAAATATGTTTTTACTAGTGGATCAACGGACACGAAAATTTAACAGGTTATGTACGGCTCTGACATAGAATAAACACTAAAACTGAACTAAAATGCTAAAAGAATTTAAAATCTGAGAACACCGGTCTTGGAAAAGTTTTCAGAATTTGATATGGCAGTGCAATCAAGTGTTACTGGTTGTTGAGTTTGTGAATACTAAATATTTTCTTATAAGGAAACGGCTAATATTACCATTAGAGATCAGGAGGGCAGATACTACACTTTGATCCTAGCCTGATGACCAGAAAGTGAAATGATCGTCACGAGTAAAACTGCCTGCACAGTCATTGAATTCTGAATGTTTTCTAACCCTAACCCTTACTATTGCCAATACCACTGCATATGAAGAAACATATCAGCAGAAATACAGCGTGAAAGGGATCGTAGGCTTAGCAGAAGACTGCATAAGAGAGATATTTACCTAATTATAATTGGTTCAGTAGCCTATTTGGTTAGCGCATCGTCCATTTAAAAGGAGCTATGGGTTGCTAGTTCAGATTTCGCTTTAAGCTCCTTTTATTCGAATTCCTGTAAAGATCGATTAACCTTGTCTGTCTGAGGTGATTCTTTCGATAAGAACAAAGGTGATGTCCCCCAGTCGTTTGGTCAGACTAAATCAATAAATCCAAATTATGTTTGCCACTTTCTTCTGTTCATTTTCAAAGCGCCACCGTGGTATGAGTTTCCCGGAATTATTCTGTCAATTAACTCTTAGTTCTCGATATCTCGCGTGCTACCTTCGTCCTTTGTTTCCGACACCATAGTCTTGGCTACTCATGGCGTAAACCTAACTGCTCTTTAATTTAAATTATTGAATTAAATATACATTATACGTTCCACAGATCGGCTTAATATCTTTTTGATAACTGGCGCAAAGCATTGCTAAGACGAGAAACGACTTTCTGGAGGTTACGTGGACACAGTCGAACCGGACGCAAAGATAAACGGAAGGAAAAGGTTTGAGCATTAATTAGATTCTAACACGATGTTTAAGAACATATTGTCTGTTAGTCTTTTTTAGTTTTTTTCCCGCCTACGTATTATCGATAATGTAATTATAATGCTGCTCTGATATTTTTTTTAAAAAGAATATCAGTCTTAAAATATGTTTTTTTTACCAGTGGAATAACAGACACGAAAATTTAACAGGCGTTGTACGGGGTCTGGCACAGAAAACATTAAAACTGAACTAAAATGCGAAAAGAATTTAAAATCTGAAAACACCGGTTTTGGAAAAGTCTTCAGAAAATTGACTAATGCAAATTTTAAGTATTAGGTTGGTGCAAAAATAATTTCGTTTTCTCACATATGTTACTATGTCAGAAAACGACATTATTTTTGCACCAACCTAATAATTAGCTGAGAAGAGAAGGATCTTATTTACAGAGTGTTATCAAACTATTTTATATCCCAGAGACTGTATTATGGTCTGAAGCTGTTTCTTTGATAGTGTTGGAGGTATCTGTTTGATATCTATCTATATATATAAAATTCTGTGACTTTCATTAGTCCGTCCACCACACCCTCTTAAATAGATATGCAATGACCGATCGAAACAAAATATGACAATACACTGCTACAATTTACCGTGCTTGGGACAGAGCAGGTGGTATTACTCCCAAGAATAAAATTCATTTTTAAACCATCCAAATATCTTTTCGTATGACCAAGAATCTAGTTTCCAGTTCTCCCTGTTTTTGAGAGAACTATAAACAATTAACAAGGCCAATCGCTTGAAAAAATTGGGATTTTATTCCAGAACGAAATATTTACGCATGATCAGTTGTCTGTTGCATGCTCAGTAGTAAGAAATCGTAAGAATTTAGCCTTCGGTGTCTAAAAAGTGAAGTTCTGAGTCTGGTCAGCTTTCTCCTTGTAGCTTTCAGCTGATTTGAGTAAATTTTGTGAGCAACTTTCAAGCTTATGTTTTTTGGTCTTCAGTTCTTCAATTTCCATAAGCATGGGTTTCTGTTTTTGTCCAGCTGCTTCTTCCTGCCTTTTATTTTTGTTCTTCTTGGCCTCGAGGTATTGGTTGTATGCTGTTCTAGCATTGGAAGTACTACAGAGAATAGTCTTATTCATGGGAACATTCCCAGCACCTCCAACTGTAACCAAATAGTCCGTGATAAAAAAAAAAAATAGATATGCAATGACAGATCGAAACCAAATTTGACAACAGACTGCTACAATGTACCATGTTTGGAACAGGGCATTTGGTATTAATCCCAAGAATAAAATTAATTTCTAAACCATCCAAATATCTTTTCGAATAGCAAAGAATCTAGTTTCCAGTTCGCCCTGTTTTTGAGAGAACTATAAACAAATCACAATCGCTTGAAAAAAAATTAGGATTTGACTCCAGAAGGAATTATTTACGCATGGTCAATCGTCTGTTGAATACTCAATAGTAAGAAATCGTAAGAATTTAGTTTTCGCTTTTAAAAAGTATAAAGGAAAAAAAGAAATTTTCTCAAAAAATATTGTTTACCATGAAGTCCTATAAAATTAAATTAAAGAACTCAAAGTCGAGTTTTTGTTAAAATATTTTCCCAAACAAATCAGCTTAATCAAATTTCATCGGTTGGTTTGCGAAATTGAACGAAACCTCGTTTGTAAATCTCGACAAAAATAATAAATAGCGATAACTTCAACAATAATAAATACAATGATGATTTCAACACGCTGATGAGTTTTGGAAAAAAATTCTAATATAATAAACAAGTGAAAGAATGAGAGCGAATTTAAGCATATAGTAGCATTTATATTTATTGTTTTTTAATATTAAGAAGAAAATGATCAACAGCAGATTTAATCTGCATAGAACTTATTCAAACAAAAATGAATAACACACTCCAAAGTGCGGATATAATTCGTACTGAAAGCTGTGTGCCCGGCGATATTTTAATCAGAAACACTAAAACCGGAAGTCAGGGGTGGGAAAGATGGAGTAGAGAAAAATGCGGAGGAAAAAATTAATATCAGGTTCGAACAGACACAAATATTTACTTAAGTGCCTACATTTGGATAATACCTCCGATCTTTCATTTAACAGTGCGTCCTTGTTTGGGTATGTGGTGATAGCCAATTTTTCTTGATATATTTTGCAGAAACTCACACTGACTCTGTCTGGTGTCACTTATTTGATAATATTCCACTTTATGTGCAGAAATTTTACATTATTTTTTTTAATCTCCTGACAGAAATTTTCTAGCTTGTTATATTTTTCTATGGCTCCCGAACCTAAAGGAGGTAGTGTGGTTATAAAATCTACTCTTTAATGTGCCCTCTGTGCAACCAATATATATTTTATTAAAATGGTTACCTTCACTGACCTCCGCTGAATAAATAACACCCTCTATATGGCACTGACCGTCTAATGGACAATTACTTCTATTTCTGCAGTTACATTGCTTCATAATCTGTTGTTGTGGCTTTTTATGATGTTTAATAGGTTACTTGTGCAGCTGTAACTGAGTTTTACTTTACTCCTGATAAACACCTTTTCTAGAGCAGAGTTTTATGTAAAAGCTTGAAAAATATTTTGCCGATTTTGGTTTTCTACTGATGGTTGAAAGTGGAAATAAACCAAATCACATCGCTTCTCCTAGTTTTACGATCAGGACGAGCGGGTGTTAAAAATGGCCAAACCAGTACTATAATCTTCCTCTCTTAATGCCTTCTCATACACCATTTTTTATGTTTGAAAATCTCCTCAGTGGAAGAATTACGAGAGATTCTATATTCCAACATTTTACGTATGTGTTTAATAAAATTTACCGGGTGGTTGTATATGGTGTTTACATATTTAAGATTGGTATTCGATCTCAGACACGGAGAAACAGTGTCAGCAGGGGAGGGAGAGCTAAGCCTACATGCAAAAATTGGATTTATTTCAGTGAGTTATGTTTTACGTCTCGAAGAGATCAAACGTGTTTATTCCGTGTCCCGGGGAACTTGCTACCCTGTTTGTGTGTGGGGCAGGTAGTAGGGCGAGACCATTGGCTAGTTAAAAATGTACACGTCTATGTGTTTAATAAAGTAGTAAGTAAAAATCTCTTTGGTTGAAGTTCTCATTACACCTCCGAAGAAAAAATCTAGCAATCCCCCAAGATTATATATATATATATATATATATATATATACCATCACTTGATAAGACACAAAAATGGCTAATTTTTGTGATATTATAACATTTTTATATCATAATCTTCGAATTAATAATTATATATATATATATATATATATATATATATATATATGAGAGCAAATAATAATATATATATATATATATATATATATATATATATATATATATATATATATATATATACGGGAGTAAATAATATATATATATATATATATATATATATATATATATATATATTATCAAGTGGTGATATATATGTGTGTGTGTGTGAGCAGATTTGTGTACGTTTGAAATCTTTGCACAAATAGACACGTTCACAGTTTAATACTCCTTTATACGGTCAAAGTTTGGTTGTGCAAATCTTATCAAAGTTATCAACTGGAAGTTGATGGCTACTGTATTTTACTGATATAAAAGTTTACTCTAGTGAATTTACTTATGTCTATATATCCTGGGGCAATATATATATATATATATATATATATATATATATATATATATATATATATATATATATAATATTTGACATCTAAACATCAGCATCTGCCATTTTTATATGAACGCTGAAGAATGAATATTTAATTTTTCCAGGTGTCTGTGGTTTACCACTTTCGGCTTTTCGCCGAATATGAGGTGAAAACCAAGGACAGATAGCCATCTTACTGTCTCCAAAGACCTGTCTGTCTGGGTTGATTCTTTCGATAAGAACAAAGGTGATGTCCCCCAGTCTTTTGGCCCGGCTAAATCAATAAATCTAAATTCTTTTTGCTACTTTTCCCCGTTCGTTCTCAAAGCGCAACTGTGTTATGAAATTCCCGGTATAATTCCTTCAGTATAACACATGGTGCTTTATTCCAGACGCTATAGTCATGTAGACTCCTGGCTCAAACTTTCCTGCTTTTTAATTTAAATTATTGAATTGAATATTGTTTATACGTTCATACGTCCAGTCTTAATATGTCACACACCAAGTGGCAGCTGTTGACTGTTTTTCTGCGATATACATCTTCTATCTACGGTTTCCCGTCTCCTGTCATGGCGTGTACTATCAGGATTTTATACTACTTACTGTTCTTCGTAGCTCTTACCATGTTTGTCATTTAACTTTACTCTTGTCGTGTCCATGATAAATAAATAAATAAAAGTGAATTATACTGTCACTTTATCGTGTCTATTAAAAAATAAGTAGACAAAAATTATACTGTCACTTTATCGTTTCTATTAAAAATAAGTAAACAAAAATTATACTGTCAGACATAATTATAAAAATTATAATTACCATTAATTCACCCTTTCTAATCGTATGAGAATCAACCCGACTCTTTTCCTCCACACAAATCACGTGATACCCACACTATCGAACAAGTAGTGAACCCCAGGGTTAACCAAAATTTAGCTCGGATGATTTACAAGCCACCAAGGTAATATTGGTCTCTTAAAACTCCTAATCCAAATTCGAGGTAAGAAAACTCGAGATTACTAGGTCTAAACTGAAGAATGACTTTGTTTTTTTTTCCGCACACATCGAGTATCATGTCTGCACTAATCGAATTTACGTATAAAACTTTTTAGCGAACTAATCAAAAACGCATTAATCGAGGGATTTCTGTATACATAAACATGTTCGATTAAATTCAATTGGCAACGTCTGTCTATTTAATTTCGTAATATATTTTCCCAATTTTCGAATAACATTCTGTATATTGAGATCAATTTGTGTACCAACTCTCCGAAGTTCATGTTTCAACCCTTTCAGACATTTCGACCATTTCAGACATTTTCAGGAACTTTGTGGTACCCGCATGAAAGACAAGATTCTGTTGGCGACAGAATTCATATTAAGTAATGACTTAGGTTCTGATGACTACTATTAGATTGGTGCAAAAATAATGTCGTTTTCTCACATATGTTACTATATGAGAAAACGACATTATCTTTGCACCAACCTAATACCAACTAAAAAATCAGGATGGTAGAAGTTAATTTTTCAGCATTGATAAATAACAGTGGGTAAGCATATTTTAAATGAAACAATTTGGTGGGAGGGGCTAAATAAAAAGTTTGATAATTAAATAGCAATGAAAAGTAGAAAATAGAAGGAATTATAAGTGAAGACAAAACCAACAAAAGAAAAAGAAAAAAGAAATACAATATTAACAAAAAGTTAAACATCTATAAACAAATATTCAACTATGTATTTTTCTTATCGGCTTAAATAATTTATTTTATTTATAATCATCCATCCTTTAACACTATTGTAATTACTTATATAACGTAATACTTGACAAACAAAATAGTTACCCATTTTTCATTATTAAATTTTCGAAAAAATTATTTATTTGGTAATTATAAAAAAAAATCAGTTTTCAATTCCTATGGTAATACTAAAGAATGTTTTACCGCACAAATCGAGTATCATGTCTGCACTAATCGAATTTTTTAGCGCACTAATCGAAAACGCATTAATCGAATTCGCATTAATCGAGGCCATTCCTGTATTACTGTCTCTGGTGTCTCTCCAACTCCACATAACAACCAGATGACAACCACACAACCACATATCAACCACGGAACAACTACATCGCAAACCTTATAACAACTACAGAACAAACACAACCAAATAACAACCGCATAACAACTAGACAGCAACCACATAACAACCAGGTAACAACTACATAGCAACCAGATAAAACCTCATAACAACTACAGAACAAACACAACCAAATAACAACCGCATAACAACTAGACAGCAACCACATAACAACCAGGTAACAACTACATAGCAACCAGATAAAACCTCATAACAACTACAGAACAAACACAACCAAATAACAACCGCATAACAACTAGACAGCAACCACATAACAACCAGATAACAACTACATAGCAACCACATAAAAACCTCATAACAACTTTATGACAAACACAACCGCATAACAACCGCATAACAACTAGACAGCAACCACATAACAAGCACATAACAACCAGTTAACAAACACATAACAATCATATAACAACCACATAACAACTAGACAGCAACCACATAACAAGCACATAACAACCAGTTAACAAACACATAACAATCATATAACAACCACATAACCACAAGCAAACATGTAACAACCATATAATAACCACATAACAACCGGATAACAACGAGATAATAAATAAACTCATTTCGTTCTTTAAATAACTTGCTCTTTCTCATTATATACGAGTATAAATGTGAAGTTTGTTATCCAAGGTTATAACTCCACTACACTCTCCCCTGATCAGACATCCATTTACACATGTTAAGTCGTTTTCTCACTTCCTTTTTATTTCTGTTCTTCTTGCATTGTGAGCACCAAATTCTCCATGCTCTCTTTTCTCATTATGTGTCGAAAGGAACCAACTTTCTCTTTTTAACTTTATAGATTCAATTGTCTTTAACCTTCCTCGTTTCTCAGGCTTTTTTTTTTCTTCAGATTTCTCTATAGAACAACATATTTGTTGCCTCAAGTCTCTTCTTCATGTGTGAGCAGAACGTCCAGTACTGACTGCTATATAGGAATAAGGATATACAGATCTGTTCTAAAAATTCCCTCTTAATATACCGTTTAGTTTACATCTACGGAAATATAAGTATATTTACGCAGTTGTTGTTAGAGATGATTCCTTGATGGTTTAAGTAGGGAAACTAAGAATATAGTCTCAAAATTTTAAAAACCATAGTTTCCCCCCAACTGCAAGTTATTCTCCTGCAGCCGATATGGAAAACGTAAACGCAGGATTGCCTTTAAATTACCTCTTAAATCGTCACACCATAATGCTGATGATCATAATGAACATGATATAGCATATATAATGTTGATGTATAATTAATGCTAATTTTTAGTACCATATTTTCTAGTTAAGACTGATTTTAAGTTTTCTATGGACTCTTCATTTATGCAGATAGTCATCTTCAATATGTCATTTGTAAACCTCGAGATTTTTTTTTCATATGAAGTTATGGAAATGAAGTCAATAAACGTTTAAACACTTATCTTCTTATTTGTCACAGGAAAAAATATTTTGGGTGGGGCAAGAGTCTCAGGTGTTTAAAAACTGTGTTAATTATGTAAATGAAAACAGTAAAAGAATTTTGGTTGCGTCGAGAAATACTTTTAAAATTTCAATCTGAAAGGAACTTGGTGAAGAACATATCCGTTCGTTGGGAGTCATTTTAAAACTGAACATATTATACAACAGAATGAATCACTTGCTAAAGAAAGACAAAATGTTCATTGCTAAAGAAAGACAAATTGTAGAAGGTCTAATTATCTTCATTCTCTTCATGTTGCATTGGTGAAAGGGAAGTTCCATTCGGACAGATTCTGTTCAAGAACCGCAAATTTTGGGGAATCAAAGAGAAAACTTTATCAGAAACCATGCAATTCGGGCATATATATGGCAACAAAATGAATCAAAAGGTAAGAAAAGGCAGGGTTTTTTTATGAACAATGGTACACGTACCTTCATATTCAATTGATTAAGAGAAAGTTTAATACGAACAGCTTCTTTATAAATACCGCTATTTTGTGGAAAATTATTTTCATAAAGGTAGTCGTAAGCAATTTTTATTTTTAATAAAGTAAAAATATTCACTAATTAAGATTTTTAATCTTTAATAAATTACTTTTATTCGGTTATAAAAATGTTTTTTTTTTTTTGTTTTTTTTTTTTCTGGTGCTTAGTTGCATCGGTCCTGAGTTGCCTCAATCATCATTTGTCCCGGTGCTCAGTTTGCGATGGTCCGTCGTCGTTAATAAGTTGTCAGTGTTGATCTGTCCTGCACCTCTCTATCTTAGGACTTTTTTCATTTATTTCTAAATAAAGAAAATATGTTGCATTTAATTTTTTTGCAGAAGGTAACAGAGACCTCTAACTCAAATTTTTACCAATATTTTTTAGATAACGATAGATCTTGTATATCGAAAACCAAACGACATATTTCTCATAGAACAACAAGTACATTCGCAAAAATTTTAGCGACATTTCCTTTATGCTAATTTTATTGTGAAAACAATATTGCTTGTCAGAAATTATATTAAGATTTTCGGAATGCTATTAATGCGTCTTCAATTAATTTATCATGTCTTTTATTATGGATTCAGAAGTAATTACGTATTTAACCGCTATGAATTACGATTTAGACAATGTACAGAAAACTAAAGTTGAACAGTAGACAAAACCAGAATGTGTCGTCTATAGCGCATTTCAGAGTTTAGCATTGACAAAGACGTAATTTGGATTCCTCCTGAGCTTTTGTTTGTGAAACCGAGCACAAATTTCTTCCATCAGCAGCACCCATTTAATCATGAATGCCATTTTTTGTAATTTACAGGTGATGAAAAATGGGTTTCGCATGTCAACCGAAAAGAAGAGTGTTTATAACAAAATGAAAAACTAGTGCCAACTCAAAAAGTTAGGACATCACCCACAGAGTCCTTGCTCTGTGTCTGGGGGAATATGAAAGATGTCATCCATTAAAAGTTACTGGAATATTAGAAGACCCATCACAGCAGATATTTATCGCCAGCAACATGATACTCAGCTTTTGTGCATATACATGTTTATGTGGACATAATTACGAGACAGTCTTGGGTATGACGATAAACTACATCCGCGTTCTGGGTAAGACGATAAACTACATTCAGCAGCAAGGCCTCTGATCAGGAGGTTTTGAGGAGCATGGAACCACCTCTCAATTGGTGGTGTGCCCAGATCCACCCTGACTAGGGGTGGTAGCAACTGTCAAGGTGGTCCCAGCCATGGGTAAATAGTTAGCTTCCTAAAAGTGGGGGCGTCAAAACACTACGAAAGTAGAAAAATAGGTTTTATTCCCAACAATAATATTTCGGAAATATTATTACCAGCTGTACATTTTTGAAAAAAAAGAATTTTGTCAGAAATACAATTTTGGTAAAAAATTACCTGCAATAAAAATCTTGTCGGTATTAAATAACCCATTGAGGCTAATATGCCATAAAACAAAACGAAAAAAAAACATAATTAGTAGAGATGGTGACATGTAAGTTTTTCTTTTGTAGTTTAAAAAAAAATACATTTTGCAATACAATTTGACTTCTTAAAGTAATTGTAGGATTTTATATGGATTAATGTTACGAATGAATTCTTTCATTTAGTTTCATACTATTTAGCGGCATATCAACCTCTATTTGTTATTTAATGTCGAAATCTAAACATTTTGAACGCAATTGTATGTCTTCAACTACAGATAAAATTTATTGTTAGTAATGTTGATACAAAATATATAGTTGACTAGCAGCATGGCCCAGCGTTGCCCGTGCTTGATTCAAAAATCGTACGACTCATGCAGCAATCGCTATCACTTGACTTAAAATATTTTTCCACTTCCTTGTCTTTAAAGGAGTGCCATTTGCCGTGCTGATGTTGCTAACTGCCTTACTTCTTGCCTCACACTGCGAATTTTTTCTAAGCTCTATACTAAACATTAAATCTGTTACAAAAAAAGAACTAAACAAAACACAAAACAATCAGAAAGGACTCGTAACTGGAGAAATCAAATGAAAAAAGAATGCTAACAACAAATACTTTTTCGCACACAAATCAGTTCTGCGGAATCAGAATCAACATTGAATTTAAGCAAGGGAATGAGTCAGTTGGAGTAAAGTGCCAGGTAGATTTAAATTTTTCCCACTTGTGACGAATGCAGCTATCGATTTTTTTAATGCTAGTTAACATTCGTGGCAGCCAGCTATTGGCTCTCACTCAGTACAAAATGGCCGCAGACTACATGAAAACTGCCGTAGAAGCATGAAATAATCGATTATTTCCACTATCGACTTGAGTTGGATAATGCAAAGTCGGTCTTGGCCATCCCGCTAACTTGGAGCATGTGCATGTAAATTTTGGTGCAAATCCTTCGAAAAATTGCGACCGTGCATTCATTACACACACACTCATCCTGCCTTTTATAGATAGAGATAATTCTAGTGTAAAATTTATTTTTGCTCATTTTTCTATAAAATGTATTGTTGATCTTTCAGCTTTAAAAATAAAAAAATGGTAATTTTACTTTAAATATGTATTGTTGGTAAGTTTTAAAAAATGTTTTGCTAGTATATTTACTATAAACATTTATTTGGATACTTTCACAGTGTTTTGTTTTTGTTTGGGGATCACTATTTGCCCATTGCTAGCATCCTAATAGTTGTCAGCACCCCAGGCTATGGTGGACCTGGGAAAAACATCAAATAGCATGCGGTTCCATGCCGTACTGCTAGATATAGTTTATCCTCATACCAGAACTACCTTCGAATACTAGATTCATCTTTAACCGCCTTACCAAACAAATTTAGTATTCTACAGATTTTCATTTCTTTTGATCATTGTACCATTTCCGAAGAGGCGGGACATTCAGAAACATTTTCAACGTAGTCTTAAGAATTTATTACGAATTACTGCAAGCTGAGCATATATATCAGGGCACAATGAATCTCTTGACAACGAAAAGCAGTTTTTATTAACAATGAGTTTGATCCATATTTTCTTTATTGTACTCCACGGCTGTCGTCTATTCCGATAAAATAATCATGAACCTAGAACGATACGCAGTATTCTCCAGACTATAATTTGGTTTATTCCATGCCGAACTCAATGTCTGGCAAGTGCTCCGATACACAGAAATATCAAAAAGTTTCCTCAAAGAATTCTTCGAATTGAAGATGGGATAGTTTTTTACTTGATGATAGAATAAACAATTTGGCTAAAACGTTGCTAACGATGATAAAAAATAATATGGGGAAAAAAAATTAATAATATATTGAAAACAGAATAATGACGCAACGAAATTATGAAAATAAACATTTGTATTCCCTGTGAACGACTGTATCTATTTGATTTTATTATGCGTACATGTATAGGCTAAGCTGTTAATATACTGAGTGTTTTTTATATATACCTATAAATTGAATGAGAAATTTACTCTATCACCAGTAATAATTGCCACAAAGGATACATAAGAGAAACCTCAATATATTTAAATAAAAGATTACATGAACATAAAATAGATCTTACTTATTATAAAACGCAGATTGTGTGTATGTGTGTGTGTCTGTACGTTTATATATTGGATCGGATTTCCTACATTTTTCAAGCGATTTCAACAAAACTTCACAGGACTACGTAAAATTACCTTGCGGTGGTTCTGACAGCGCCAAAAATTGGAAAAACTCAATTCTTTTTGCACGATAACAATTTGAAAACACGATTAAGAAACATAACGAGAATGGAAGGGGGACAACTCATATCGAGTTATACTTATTATAAAACCCATGTTGTTTGTTTGTGTGTGTGTGTGTGTGTGTGTGTGTGTGTTCGTTTATATATGGGATCGGATTTCCTACATTTTTCAACCGATTTCAACAAAACTTGACTTTTTTTGGCAGATAGTGTTTCTTATTGTCTTGAACACTTTTTTCTTTATTTTTACATTCAGAATGCTTTAAAAATTCCATTTACAAGATAATTGTTTATAATAAAATTCTATTCTAATCGGTAGACTCATAACGATTGAAAACAATGTTTTTGTTTGATTTGGGTTTGACCAATGCGTAAAAAAAAAAAAAAAAGAAAAAAATAATTAAGACATGCGTGTCCGTCAACCTTAAACAATAATCTTTGTCAATTTTATTTTTCAGTCTTTATGATGGTCGATACTTGATCTTTCTCTTACTGTTACATCCCCGGGCAACGCCGGGCTCTACTGCGAGTTTTTTTTTATAAATCGACGCATGAAAGATGTATTAATAGAACGCAAGATTAATATAACTCTTTATATGTCTATATACATATATGTAGTTCCATATATATTATAGATTGTACTTGATTATCTTATTTATTACGTATGTATATATAATTTTACGTTTGTAAGTATAAAGCCAGGTTTAAAATGCATTATATATATTGCCTTAGCATATAATTAAGTTAACATTGTGAGAGATAATTTTATTCCATAAAACATTTCTATAGTAATATATTTTAATAAGCATCAATTATTTTTATTATCACTAAAGATTGTGTTTTTATTCAAAATAGTAAGTAACACCCACTTGATACAATGGCGTTTTTATGTAAATTCAATTTTTTTTAATTTTTAAAATAATTATTTTAATTTTTCGTCGATCGAATTTAAAACTTTGATTGATATAAATCATAAATAATTAATTTAAATATTATAGCCAACAATAATAAAATGAACAAATTTTTAACACACAATTAAATCAACACCACAAGAACACGATTTTAACAATACCTACTGAACATTGAGTATCCTGCACCTGAAGATTGCGTATCCTCATGAAACTCTGAGTCGTGCTATCGATGTGGGATAATATGTATATTCATTAATATATGTGTGTGTGTGTTTGTGTGTATTTGAATATACATATAAATATATATAGAGGGAGGAGCGCGAGACTGATATATACTTATATGTATGTTTATGCGTGCGCCCTTGATGTTTGGATTATATATGAGTGGATGTTTGAGGCATTTGATTTTTTAATAATTTTGGCACATGTTATCGTATCGTGAGTTGCGGCGAACAAAATCATGTTTTCATGCCTAAAAAATTTAGGGCTAGACTCATATGACGTGCAGAAAATACAAGCCTTTACAACAGTTTTGTAAACACTTTGGACAGCACTTTTAACAATTACTGTACACCACTCAACGTAGGCTGCCACAAAAATATATCCCACTAAAACTTATGTCTAGCGATCACTAGACATAAGTTTTAGTGGGATATTTGGCATATTAACACAGAAACTAATATAAAAGCTTAAAATGATAATATAAATTCAGTATTCTATTAACATGACAGCAGACATCGTTTCTAACAGCTGATGCAAATGGCGGATGTATGATACCGTGTTTTTCAATAACATACGATACGTAGAAGTGCTATCAAAACCTACCTAATATGATGTGTAATCTCCGGTATTCATATTTTTACGAGGTGATGTAGACTTCAATGGTTTATAAGTACACCTGACGAATTTTAAATGTTCGCTAAGTTGTACCGATACAATATACGATTACTATCGGTGTGTATTGTAGGTTGCTGCCTATACAATGCATATAGAAAGATATAGTTAGTGTTTTAATATCCAGATAACTGATGTGACCTTATACATTTTTGGCACATGTTATCGTATGCTGTGGTCTAACTTTTGCCGGTAAGCCTAGGTTTTGAGTCACTGGTAACCGTATGTTTAGGTATCATTCTATACGATTGGTATAAGCCTAACTTAGAATTTTTATCAAAAACCCTTGAGGACGACCTGTGCGCCACAATTTGTGGTATGTCTGTTTGTGTGCATACATACTTTGCTTTATATATATATATATATATATATAATAAATTAACTGATTAAAAATATGGTTCCTTAGCTACGCAGCAATTACTATGTTTCAAAACCCGAAACTAAAAGTCTCAAATTGAATTATATAATATTAAATTTTATCAACTATTATTGTATCAATAATTCATAATTGATACAATAATAGTTAATAAAAATGAACACGCTACCGCTCTTGTCTAAATGATTGCATTTCTCTGTATACTCGGAAAAAAATATGAATTGTATGTGCGTTCAAAAATTTAAATTTAAAAATAAATTATTCCAAAATTCTCTTGAAGATGAAATAGAACTAATGCTTTTAATTTAATTATATAATTAACTTCGGTTTAGAAACATGGTAATTCCTGTGTAGCGAAGGAACAATATTTTTAAATCACTTAATTTCTAAAGTTTATGCTCTGTAAATTTGCATTGAGGACTGTTTTGTAAAAATAAAAAATATCAATAAGAACACCGGATTATATATCTTACTGTTCTTTCTTTTCACTTATATATATATATATATATATATATATATATATATATATATATATATATATATATATACATATATATATATATATATATATATATATATATATATATATATATATTATAATTACAGATGATCCTTAAAAAATCAACCCTATCACTTATCAACGGTTATTATTTATAATCGCTCCTTAACAACTGACGAGTTAGTGCTGTGGATTTATTTAATTTTTCAATAAAATTATTTATAAATGTGGATTGGTCAGGAATTGAGTTCCGATTTCATAAATATATTGGTTCTCTGTAATTTGGATTTTGCTGGGTATTTATTATTGGTGAATATATATATATATATATATATATATATATATATATATATATATATATATATATATATATATATATATATTTCTCTTTACTTCCCCTTCTTTCTCTTTTCTTTTAATTTTCTCTCTTCCCCCACCTTTTTCAATATATCACTTCCGTTAAGTTAACCGATTAAATAGGTCATGGCCTGGCCCCTCCTCCCCCAATACTAAGTATGATTGAGAGAAATATTAAATAAACCCTCTCTAAACTCGACCATGTCTCTCAAACCATCCTTCATTACCCCTTCAGTTAAAATGCAAAAATTTACACTACCCATCAAAAGTATGAATTTTCACTTCATTTCGTTGCATCTTTTGGAAGAGCTATCTGATGATTCAGGGTCCTTTAAAAGGGCTCTGGTGAAGTAAATTATTATAATGGAACCTTAAAGTGGTCTGTTTTCTTTAACATAAATTAATATAGATATATATATATATATATATATATTGATGAATATGCGTATTATTCACTGCATATTATTCCCTATATGCATATTATATTCACTGCTAACAGAACTCAGAGTTTCATGCACAACGCAATCTCCAGGTGCTCAGAAGAGACTGAACGTTAAAAATTTTAATAAAACTATCTTGTAAGCTCAATGCTGGCGCAGGCCATATATTATACGGGGATTTTATATATATATATATATATATATATATATATATATATATATATATATATATATATATATATATATATAAAAGGTTTTTAACAATAAAACATATTAAAATTTCAGGCACACCGGCAGTATATTAGTATTTTTTTGTTTTATTATTTCAGTTAGTGTTTCGACCAGCATCACTTTTAGGCTCAACATATTTAACAGAAAAATCTTTCTGTTTTACATATATAAGACATTTTTATGTTTATACATTCTTTTTATAGATACAAATATTTTTATGTAAATGCTCTGTTCATAACAAATAGTATTAAACAACATCTACCGGCCTGAACGTCCGAAAAATTTTCATAGAAAATATTCGTTCTTCGACAGGATTTGAAACTGTATCCTATACGGAACAGTCATTTACCCTGACATGCTCATGACCGATCGAGTCACACAGAATCGTTCGATTAGCGAGTTCGAATTTACTGCCTTAAACTTCAATCTTCC
>OZ010589.1:93088750-93121250 GCA_963932145.1 Acanthosepion lycidas | reverse complement strand
CGTTCAATTTATTTTTATATATATATATATATATATATATATATATATATATATATATATATATATATATATATATATATATATATATATATATATATATATATATATATATATATATATATATATATATATATATATATATATATATATATATATATATATATATATATATATATATATATATATTCTGAATCCTTTGTTTAACGGCATATTAACCCCTTATTAGTCATTTAATGCAGAAAATCTTTTAGGTGGGTGAGGAGATAGGAACTAATAACAAATAATATTCTCCTTTAACAACTGAATACTTGGTAGATGATACTCAGATTTCGGGCATACACATGTTTATTTGGTTTGGCTTGGTTTGTTTTACGGCATATCAACCTCAATGGGTCATTTAATGCTGACAACTTTTTTTTCTGGTAATATTTTTGTTTTATCAAAAATCTATTTCTGTTAATATTTTTTCACCAAAAATGTATAGCTAGTAATATTATTTTTTCAAAAACGTATAGCTGTTAATATTATTTTTTTCAAAAACGTATAACTGGTAATATCTTTTTTTTCAAAAACGCACAGCTGGCAACATTATCCTTTCAAAAACGTATTATCAGAGGCCTTTCTGTTAGACGTAGTTTATCGTCTTACCCAGGATATGGATGTAGTTTATCGTCATACCCAAGACGTGGATGTAGTTTATCTTCATACCCAGGATGTAGTTTATCGTCTTACACAGGATACGAATATAGTTTATCGTCATACCCAGGATGTGGATGTAGTTTATCGTCATACCCAGGACGCATGTTTGTTTGGATAAGATTACTAGAGGCGGAGATATGTATTTTATGTTGTAGATTTGCTGAACTTATATTTAGGAAAAAAGTTTGACTTCAAAAATTGCCGGGTATTATTAATTATTATTAATTTCATCAAAGTTCTTTCATAGAAGTTGTTTGGTAGTATTTTAAAGAGATTTGGCTGAAGTCGTTACAATCTATTTGCATGTGCTATATTTTTGTTAATTTTATATATATACGTGTTGCTGGTATCTTTACTATAAAAATGTGTTTATTTTTTTTATAAATTAATAGTGTTTTATTTGAGGGGTTCAATATTTGGCTAAAGCTGGGACCGTAACAGGTGCTACAACCCCAAGTCAGCGTGGATAAGGAAACAGCAGCATTTAAGAGGTGGTTCCACGATCCTCAAAACCTTTAAACTTCCCATTAGAGACCCTGATATCAGATGTAGCTAATGGTGAGTGAAATATAACGGAATTTATTTTAAATAAAAAGAAATAAATTATTTAATGAAAATTCATTAAATTAAGTATAGCAAGTATGCAAAACAAATAATGTAACGAAGATTTTTTAATCGCTGTTGCATGATGATTCTTTCTCTTCTAATGTCATTCGCAACTTTTTCCAGCATTTCGTTTTGCTTTTTTTCTTGAATTTTTTTAAACAACAGACACTTTTTAACTCATAAATCGTCATAGATGAATGCTGGCGTTCTTTCCATAAAACTGACAACCTTTTCAATAGCGTTTTAAATTTCTGTCTAGGTTTCATCACACTCATGCATCTCGTCGCTATCTTGTTGTAGATGTGTCTCATTGCCATCCTTTCCTCTTATTCCCATCATCTTTTGCATCAATGCAAGCCATTAGGGTGAAATAAGCATAAGTAAGCAATTATCCAAAGTAAATTTCCTGTAGAACAGAAATTTCAAATCAGTTACATATCACCCAAATAGTTCAAATATACACATCATAATTATGTCTGCGTATGCGGGATTCCGGATATGGGGCACTCCGGATATGAAGGATTCCGCATATGAGGGATTCTGGATATGATTTCGGATATGAGGGATTCTGGATATGAGAGCTTTTACTGTATTTTAATACTTTTGTCTCAACACGTAGATCACATAGTGGGGCGTTGTTCTGGTCGATCATACTCGGAAGGTATATCACATACTTAAGTATCACCTTTCTTTCTCTTAAAACTTTGCTTAGCGTTTTGGCAGCCATCTTTTGCTATTTCAAAGTGCAAATACATTCTTACTATAATAACACACTCTTATGCTACGTTTCCATATTGTCTTTATCGATATTCGTACAACTGTATTATCGCTGAAAGAACACAAAAAGACCCCCATCAAATAACGCATCGCCAAGTGACTGGAGTTTTCCATGCACCTCTTCAACAAAATGTGTACAACTTCCCTGATAAATATCATTTAAGGGGACCATATAAATGATAATCACAACGAGTGAAGTCAGTGTTATGCGGCGGATATGGTAAAGCTTCGCAGCCATATCGAACAAATCTTTTGGTCAGGTTGACTGAGCTAAAGTTACGGGTCATCATTCAGGAAGATTACCCTGGACTCTCACGACAAGCATCATCTCTCAATCTGTCCAACATTACTCAGTACAGTGGTTCAAAAATTTAATTCGTTCCTGAAGGCAGTTTGTAAACCGAAATGTTCGTAAACCAAAACTATTTTTCCAACAGGAATCAATGTCGATAAAAATTGTCACAGTACAATAAAATTGAAAACAAAAAAAAAGCACGCGACAAAAGACGAATGCATACAACGCGGCGGTCGACACAGAAATTATTCCGTTCGGTATCTGTCTATATTTCTGAGATGGGGTATTATGTACACTATTTACATTATTCGGACTAATGCCCCCATCTTTGTCGCCATATTTATTACAACGATTTGGCCGTTGTACGCTCAAGGACCCATGGCACAGTGGATAAAGGCGTTAGTTAGATCCAGTGACAGGACCCAAAGAGTTTGAATTCAATACCCGGTTAAGGCGGTGAAGAACTTGGAGAGGGGAATTAACAGGAGATAACTGATATCCAATAAATTAAATATGGCACGTGGAAGTAGAACAGCCTATATGTTCCAGTGAGCGAAATAAAGGGTTCAATTCGACATTCCAACGACACGAAGAAGGCCGGAGCGTAGAACGTCCGAAACGGTGACAAAGATTAAGACAATTGTCCGAATAATGTAAATAGTATTCCGTTCGGGTTAACTCGGTTCGGCAATGTTATTCGAGAACCGAGATTTTGTTCGATAACCGAAGCATTTTCATCCTGAAATCTTTGTTCGAAAACCGATTTTTTCAACATGTGAGACCTTCGAGAACAGAGGTTGCACTGTATATGCAAGCCTGACCATGCATTCTAGGAGCAACACACGTATTTCTTCCGAAAATACAGTCGCTATCAATTTCTGCAGTGACTGCTGTGCTTTGAATTTATAGTTTGGGACGATAGATACTTCCAGGTGATAGTAACGTTTTCTCCGTGGTAGCATTATGACCTCAGATCTCATCATTCGTGATCCCGTGCAGAGTTACAAGAGTGGATCCGGTGGCACACACAGTTCTTCTAGCAATGTATGTTCTCGCTCAAGAAGCTACAAGTCCATCAACCATGATGACCACCACGTGGTTAAGTAATATCGAATTGTTGCTAATAGTTTTAAAACGTATAAGACCCAAGAGCCACTCAAAGTAGAAGTTTAAGAAATAGGGCGTGTGATTCAAACATGAGGAGCAAGTAGGGAATGAGGATTTTGAGGATATGGTGCGATAGATAAGTAATGACACTAGATTGAAAATTTCAGTATTGTAGTGTTCTGAGTTTGATAGATTGGTTTCTTTTTATGGCTTATCAACCCTTTGCAGGTTATTTAAAGCGAGAAAATCTTCTTCGATTGTATGAATTTTGTTTTGAGATAATCATGATTTACCGATATAAGTTCTATCAATTGATCCATAGCTGGGTAGGTGAATCCATAACTTCTCTAGACTTGTGTTGATCACTCTCTGGGAAAGACTTTTGAAGACCTAATTTTATAGCTAATTTTAAGGGGGTCGCATGATACATGATATAAAATTAGCGTATGTAATGCTGACCTGGCTACGCTGTTGAACGAACTATATATGCATTTACTGTATTCCAATTAGCTTCAAAATTTGGTCTTCGAATATTTATTTTTTTTATGGCTTATCAACCTTTTGCGGGTTATTTAAAGCGAGAAAATATTTCTTGATTGTATGAATTTTGTTTTGAGATAATCATGATTTACTGATATAAGTTCTACCAAATGATCCATAGATGGGTAGAAGAGGTGAAACCATACATTCTCCAACGTTCATTGCTCGTAAGTGAATATAAAGAATCTCGCAAAAATTGGAAATCGGCTCTCTGGTTTCTAATTCTGAGACGTTGTCCATTACACTACCCACACATTGAAGCTTGCAGTACCTGGTATTCCCAAGCGTTCACCCATTTAGGTACTGACCAAACTCGACGTTGCTTAACTTCAGTGATCGTGCGACAACAAATGTTTCAACGTGATATTGCCGTCAATTATACCCCCAGCACATCCAAGCTTACAGCAACTGGTGTTCATAAGCGGTTGACCATCAAGATACTAACCAGACTCAACGTTGCTTAACTTCCGTTATCGTACAAGAACCAATGTGTCAGCATGATATGGCCGTGAGATATACTATCCACACATCCGAGAATGTGGTTTTCGCAAGCGGTCACTCATCTAGATACTGACTAGACTCGTCGTTGCTTAACTTCTATGATCATACGAGAACCAGTGCGTAGTTTTCTGGAAGTATCCACAAAGTACCGCTTCCTGGGAAACGCTCTTAACAAAGGATACGAATGGATTGGAGCTGATTCGACCCCTAGATGTAGAAAGGTAAGTCCTGGTTGTAACGGTCTACGTTGGTGCCACAAAAGAATATAGATTGTCAGAACATTTAAAAGCAGAGATAGACTTGCCGTGTTCAATCTGTGGGAAAGCGATGGAAAATACCGTATATACTCGTGTATCATACAACTTTTGAAGACCTAATTTTGTAGCTAATTTTAAGAGGGTCGCATGATACATGACATATAAGATTAGCAGATGTAATGCTGGCCCTGGCTATGCCGTTGGTCAAACTATATATCCATTTACTGTAATCCAATTAGCTTCAAAATTATGTCTTTGAAGATGATATGATACGCGATTATATACCGTAAGTAAACTCAACAAGGCTTCAAAAGTGACAATATTTGATTTGTATAATATGTTTAATTCGGGAATCATTGTGGCTTACTTTTCAGACATTCCTTGTACGAAAACAAGAAATACAAGTAAAATATTTTTGGCGTCTGGCTTCTCGCAGACCTTTAGTACAGGAAGGAGTTCAGTTATCAGTGGGTTTAAGGTTTGCTAAATAAATAGTTCACAAGCCAATTATTAACAAGTGGGATTCTCCTTGTTTTTTGTTTTTTTCTTTTTTCTGTGAGTTGATTTAATTCGTTATATGCAAAATCGATGGACACGGCCTTTTAGCCGTGTCGTTTTTAAAGATAACTATAATTGCCAGATATTCGAAAATGTTTTTCTTCGTAATTAAACGATATTCAAGTGTGTGCATTAATAAAACCAAAAAAAAAGCTTTGAGAGATGTGAGGAAGAAGACGAAGCCGAAGAGGTTTATAAATCAATATTCGCATCTTTCTCGCCCTAAGATCAATACTGAGTGTAAAGAAAAATTGGGAAATTTTTGATCGTAAACATGTATTAAAGCTTTTATATTGCAATAATGGTTGTAATGACTTTTCGGGGTTCCGCAGTATGAATTAAAAGTATTTGCTTTTTTTTTTTTTTGTCGCTTTTACAGAAGTTCATCAAATACAAGTCTGGTGAGCCACTCAAGGTAGAAAAATTACTGAATGAGGTGTTTGAGATGAATATAAGAGGAAGTAGGAAGTTAAGATTATGAAGAAGAGGGTTGGGAAGATAACAATTGAGCTTTGACTTGAAAAACTTAAGATTCCACAAAGCCATTTAAGATCTACCAAATGCTGAATCAGGCCTCAAAAAGCCATGGTTGGCGCATCAAAAAGGGAGCCCACTTGAATTTGGAATCTACACACACCGGATTGTGGAAGGAATATAAACATTCGACCGAAGAGGGAGAAGGCAGAATCCGTTGTGTAATCGATAAAAGATGGTACGTCCGAAAATAAACTCATGTCTACATTGCCTTGCCTTTTTTGCTTGTATGCGCCATCTTTTATTTAAACCAGCAGTTCGTAACATTTTTTTTTTACTCACGGAATACATTTACTCTTAAATTTATTTTAGTAGAGCCCTATAACCATTCAATAAATAAAGCTTATTTTATTTTAGGTTTAGAAATTATATTATAGAAATAGGAAATGTATACGCTTTATTTTGACGTAAAACTAATCTAATAAAAATAACCTTGTATTTAACAACTAAATTCTATGGAACATATATGTACACTAGTAAAATAACTCATAATAAACCATTTTAAAATATGTGAGTAATTAATAAATTTAAAAACATGCAGATTTATTCAATGAGATCCTTGTGTCGATGCTGCTCTGCAGGTTTTTTTATTTATTCGGCTCCAACGATTTCAATGATAATCGAAAATCAAACCCTTTTCATAACGTCGAATGAAGTAATACTATATTAATTAATTTATATTATTTTTTTATTTTATTAATATTTGCAATCAATATTGTTATTTATTTTTAATATATTAAATTACTTTATATAATAAATTATAATATTTATATAATTTTCCTTTTCGACTTTCTTTTTATCCCGTTGTGAGGGTGTCTTGCAAGAAAAACCCTTAAAAGAAGAGAAGACGAGTAACTTTCCCTTATCTAACACACAGGAAGTTATATCTGTATTCGGATGCGTGGCCAAGTGATTAGAACTTTGGATTTCCAATCACGAGGCCAAGGTTATCACCGTGGTCAGGAACGTGGCTTCTTGAAGTAATTCGGCCCAGCGTGTTGCACCTTCGAAAAATGCATAAAATCCCTAACATTGATTAACTTTGTCAGCAAAACCGGCTCGAGGGAATTATTCTGGAACTGTCGATGGTTGTCCTAGCACGAAGTCGCAAGTCATCGTGACCGAGTGTTTCAGCATACTGCCCTTGTTCAGACTGTTCTTCACGCCAGATAATACGCCCTCCCTCAGAAAGTGTAACTAAGTTCCCCTGAACATAGCTGCTGTATAAAACAGCGGTAGGCTCCGTGCGTGTTAAACAAACACAAATGTGCCTGAGCAAGCATCTGCAACAGGGACTGAACTAACCGCCCCAGCAGACACGATCAGCCAGCTACCACATATATATGTGTAAAACCATTACCGCGGTCTTTGAATGGAACGATTATGGCATGGCTAGGCCATTTGTATATTTTCGACTACTTTGTTAAAATTTTGACTTCCTTGTAAATATTTTTTTTCTTTACTTTTTTGTTTATTTTCTTGCTTTTTTTGATATTGTAGCTTCTGGGACATATTTTGTAATTTATTGCTCTTTGTGAATATAAAATCGAAACTGAATGATTGTGCGGTCCCGAGGGCTTCGCCTTGTCACTTCAGACAATGCCACTTTGGCAGACAATACGCAGCTAGAAGTCAGACAAAACTAAACGCGTTTTGTGATATAATACATCTTAATCAATATAATTCATATTCTTCTGTCGGTGATGGCCAGTTTTCCGACTCGGCCCTCGCGAGGACCAAGCAAATATTTGAATACTCAAGAAAATGGCTTTTTCCAATACTCTTTCTCTCTCAGACACTGGCTCGAACATATAAGCACATACACACACACACACACATATATATATATATATTATGTAAGTCAATCTTCTTTTACGTGCCGTGTCCCTTCAGGACGCAAGGGATAAGGGCCATCCACATCTTCCTGTTTCCCTTGTAGCTCTTAATAAGTTTTGTGTTTTTGTTATTTCTCACAAACCCTTTTCTACCATCCATCAACTCAAGCTCATCCAGTATGTTACTCGCTGCTTTCCTCCGTCGCTCTTTCCCTCAACATGTCCTGTGAGTATCAGAATTTCCAAGCCCTTCTTCCTCATTACGTGCTCCAGAAATTTCAACTGTCTCTTTCTGGTGGTAAGTATAAGTTTCCGTTTTGTTTTCTTTTTATCGAAAACCTCGTCGTGGCTCACATATTTGCTCCATCGTATCCTCAGCATCTTTCTGTAGAACCACATTTCTATTGCTTAAAGTCACTACTTCATCGTTGAGGAGATTTTCCAGCAATCGCTGTCGTACATATATCACGTAACAGTTCAATATTCTTTTCTTTGTTTCGAACGAAAAATTCCCGTTTCTTTATACTCTTCTTAGCATCTAGAAGGCTTCATTGACCAATACGTCTTCAGATCTCAGAGTTTCACAATAAAATGAATGCGAATAAATCATTGCTGGGTATAAAATTGTCAGGATATATCTAGTTGGAAATAAATTTATGTCCGATTTTATTGTGTGTATTTTAAACGAATATACTAATGCGTTCTACAAATATTTTATCGTCAATATAAACGTCATTGCTTCCTAGAAGCTCATCCCATCTGACAAGTATATAGATGCATCCTTTTAAGTTTAAAATCCTTTTAGGTTTTTATGCAAAATACCAGAAAAGTTCAGGTTCAACTACCCTTCTTGATGTCAACCTTAGGCTATCGAAATGATTTTGCAAACCCATAAACAATTATTAATCATAAGGATCAAGGTCGTGAAAATATGGTTGATATGCTGTAAAACGAAATAAACCAAACAAAACTACCTCTCATGATTTCAACCTTAGACTATCCAAATAATTTTGGAAACCCATAAACAATTATTAATCAGGAGGAACAAGGTCGCGAGAATATGGAGGGCGAATCATTTTTTTTCCAACCGAGATACTCGAAGAGATCTTTACCCAATCGTGCAGTGGGAGGACAGGCATTATCGTGATGGAGTATTACTCCATTCTGTTGATGGCAGTAGAGATCAACGTTGATCTGTTGATTATTGTCTAACTGTTCAAAATGAAAGATTCCTTCAATACACCAACATAAACTTATGATCTTTCTTTGATGAATTCCTCCCCTCAGTTGCTGAGCAGATCTGTTTCCCTCGTCAGATCCACTGATAGCTGTGCTTAAAATTATGGCAAAGGATTCATTTCTCATCACAAGTAACAAGTCTGTCCAAAAAGGATTGATTGACTGATTCATTTTCTACTGCTTATCAACCCTTTGCATGTTATTTAAAGCCACTAATATTTTTAGATCGTAAGAATTTTTTGGGGGGAGGGGAGAATAATATTGGTTTAATGATACATGTCTTACTAATTAACCCATATCTGGGGAGAAGAGAAGGATTCATACCTTTCTCTATGCTATTAATATTGCTCATAGGTGAATATAATGAATCAGACTAGAAATGGAACTCGAATCTCCGATTATGAATTCCGAGACACTATCCATTACACCACCCGCACATCCAAGAATATACCACTTGATATTTACAAGCAGTCACCAATTCCTGGATAAGACGTTAAACTACATCCGCCTCCTGGGTAAGACGTTAAACTACGTCCATCAGCAAGGCCTCTGATCAGGAGGTTTTGAAGAGCGTGGAACCACCTATTAATTGCTGGTGTTCCTAGGTTCACCCTGACCCGGGGTTGTAGCATCTGTTAGGGTCCCAGCTATGGGCAAATAGTTTACTATTACCAGCAATACTTTATTGAACAAAATTATTACCAGCAATACAATTTTGAAGGAAATATATTACCAGAAGCAGATTTTTGACAAAACGAAATATTACCAGCAATAAAAATATCTTGTCCGGATACTCTATTCATACGAATCTACCCTAAAAATGTTGTCGGCATTAAATAACTCATTGTGGTTGATATGCCGTAAAACAAAATAAACCAAACCAACTTAAACCAAAGAATACATATTCTATTCATATGAATCTATCCTAAAAATGTTGTCAGCATTAAATAACCCATTGAGGTTGATATGCCGTAAAACAAAATAAACCAAACCAATCTAAACCAAAGTATATATATTCTATTCATACGAATCTATCCTAAAAATATTGTCGGCATTAAATAACCCATTGAGTTTGATATGCCGTAAAACAAAATAAACCAATGTAAACCAAAGAATACCTATTCTATTCATACGAAACTATCCTAAAAATGTTGTCGGCATTAAATAACCCATTGAGGTTGATATGCCGTTAAACAAAATAAACCAAACCAAACCAAACGGAGCATTCACTCATCAAGTTACTGACCAATCTCTATCTTGCTTAATTTCGGTGACCGTACGGTAATTGGTGTTTTCAATGTGATGTGGCCGTAAGCCTGTCCAAAACGGCATTCGACACGTTGTTGGCGATCTGTGAAGTGTGGTAAGGCGGGACTCATTTCCCAATCACTGAAACCTTTCCCATCTTTATTTCAATTTGCCAAAGACTAACAGGAATTTCGTCATTGGCATACTACCAGTATTAGCTGTAACAGGTGCTTCCAAAATTATCCCTAAGAGAATCATTTTAGATGACTCTCCTTTGACTCTTCATCTAGACCAGGGGTCAGCAACCTTTTACAGAGAGCGGGCCAGAACGCTATGCAGTGTTTCGGAGGAAGGCTATGGTGTCAAATGTAATATAATAAATTGTTTCGACCTCAGACCGCTCCGAACAGAGTGCTGCCTAGGTCTGGGTGTTTAAAGAATAAACAACGAAGTTAATGTTATATTATTTAAACGAGTATAATTATTTTTATATTCCATATAGAGGGAAATATTCAATGTTGAAATAATTTTGAATACATCAACAAAATTAGAATTAATATTTTCTCTTTTTTTTTTTTGACCATTGCATCCAAACAGATTGTGGAAATGTTGGAAGTTAATATTTCTATAAATAAGCAGCAACTAGAATAAATTTACTTTCTTTAATATTAACTTTGTATCTATGATATTTAATGCTGTATAAAGTCCGTTACTTAAAAAGAAATAATCCCCTGTGTCTTATATCCGTACTAATACGCCATCAAAGTACACAATAAGATACTATTAAATGCTAAAAAAATGTTATCATATATCGTTTATGAAAGTGGTTATTTATGATTTCATCAGCACGATAGCTTTTTACGGATTTTAATTATTTTTTGTTGTAGCTATGGATTTTAATTGGCGAATGTAGCATATCCTTTATTAAAGGTGTCGGCAAATCTTTGGAGTGACAGGGCCAGAAAGCTATACAGTGTCTTGCAGGAAAGTAAATAATATCAAATTTACTATAATAAATTGTCTCGACCTCTGACCGCTACGTCCAGAAGACTACCTTGGTCTGGAGGTTTAAAGAAAAAAAAAACAACGAAGTTAATTTTATATTATTTAAACAATTTATCTTATTTTACTGCAGGTCTAACAGGATAACAACTAACATAATAAAAAAAAAATGCAAATATTTTACGATAAACGAAATATAGTTAAAAATCGCAAAATATTAGATTGGTGCAAAAATAATGACGTAATAATGTCGTTTTTTGACGTATTTTTAACGTCAAAAAACGACATTATTACGTCATTATTTTTGCACCAATCTAATATTAAATAATACATTTGTTTCTGTTTATTGTTCGATGACATCCCCGCATCAAGTGAAATGTTTGTTGATGACAGGACATCATCCACGTGGTCATCACACAAACTTGTTCTCAAACAACTTTTAGAATATTTTCAAAAAAGGTTGTTCACATGCATATGTACTTCCAAATAATCATACATTGTTTTCACGTTATTCAACAGGCTTTTATATTTTTCGCTTGACAAAACCTATTTCTTGCAGAAGTCATTAGTACATTCGGAATTAAATTTTGATTTAAAAAGCTCGTCGAATTTTAAGTCGATTAACTGCAAGTGGTTTGTTTCTGATACTTGCTCCACAAATTAGTTATTTAATGTCCAGGTGCTAAGTTGGCGGGCCGGTCAAAAATCATTCGTGGTTTGGCGAACCCTGATCTGACTACATTTCCTAATATTGAAACTTTCATGCAACGCCCTGCAACTTCTTTCGATTAAGGCATCAACCCCATATCCGCGTTTGATTGATTTAGCTGCCGCACTTGCGTCGACAAAACAAATGACGTCATAGAGTATAATCTTTCTTAGTCCTTTAGTTACATTAAACAGAGGTGCAACTACCGAACTATATTATGAATAATATTCTTATAACCTGAAAGAAAATCGTATCAGTCACTCATAGTAGCATTACTAAACAAAATAAAGTCGTAATACGTAAATTCATTTGACCTTAGCATCGTATATATATATATATATATATATATATATATATATATATATATATATATATATATTAAGAAATGGACAAAGTCCGACAATTTATTTATTAAAGACATTTTTATGTTTAGCGTTCTTTTTATAGATACAAGTATTTAAGTAATTATAGGATGTCCGAGAAATTATAGGATGCAGATTCGAATCCTGTCGATGGACGAATATTTTCTATGAAAATTTCTCGGACATTCAGGCCGGTAAATGTTATTTAATACTGTTTATTATAAACAGAGCATTTACTTAAATACTTGTATCTATAAAAAGAACGTTAAACATAAAAATGTCTTTAATGAATATATATATATATATATATATATGTGTGTGTGTGTGTGTGTGTGTGTGTTTATATATATATATATATATATATATATATATATATATGCGTGTATGTGTGTGTATATATATATATGTGTGTATATATATATATATATATATGTGTGTGTGCGCTTATATATATATGTGTGTGTGTGTGTGTGTGTGTATATTATAGTAATTCATCGAGTCTCGGAGAATTCTCAATAGAATGCAGGAAACACTAGACAGCTGTTTCGTCCTATTTGGGACTCATCAGCAGTGTGCATTCACTACCGAGAATCGAACCCGGACCGCTATGATAAACGCCAGAGTCATACCTCTAGACCAACGGACTTCGGTGACGAAGAAGAAACAAACTAGACTCGATATACCCAGTCAAGGCAGTGGAGAACATAGTTAACAGTAAATAATTGACAACTGACATCCATTAAGCATGGCGCGTGGAACTAGAACATTCTATCCCAATCGGCGAAATAAAGGGTTCAGTTCAACATTCCAACCACCTGAAGATGGCCGGAGCGTATAATAAGTTTTTCCTGGCGTTGAATATGTCACTTGATATCGGTTGGAAAGTAATAAAGGCGTTGTTTAGATCCAGTGACAGGACCCAAAGAGTGTGAGTTCAATACGGCAGTGGAGAACTTGGAGAGAGAAATTAACAGGAGATAACTGAAAACTGACATGCATTAAGCATGGCACGTGGTACGAGAAGAGTCTACCCCAGTGAGCGAAATAAAGGTTCAGTTCGATATTCCAAACACCTGAAGAAGGACGGAGCGTACAACGGCCGAAACGTTGTAATAAATAGGGCTACAAAGATGAAGACAATAGTCCGAATAATGTAAATAATGTACATAATACATCATCTCAGAAATATAGACAGATACTGAAAGGCCGAAACGTTGTAATAAATATGGCGACAAAGATGTGGACAATAGTCCGAATAATGTAAATAGTGTATATAATACCTCATCTCAGAAATATAGACAGATACTGGAAGGCCGTTACGTTGTAATAAATATGGCGACAAAGATGAGGACAATAGTCCGAATAATGTAAATAATGTGCATAATACCTCATCTCAGAAATATAGACAACTCCTGAGTAATAGGAAGATGTATAAACCGAAATCGTCGACTATTTGACGCCATTTTTATGACTTCTGCATTTAAACTGCGTATATTTTATGATAACAGTCACGAGTTAAATGGACGTAGAAATTAGGCTTGAAACTTTATCACTTTGTCGTCAGCAAATTAATGGGATCTTAACTAGTGTACCCTGGGAAAAAAGACAGCATCAACTGGCTACCACCAATCATATTGTAAAAAAATTATCTGTATATTAAAATGTGAAATATTGTGCATATTTCTTATTAGAGAATTAATAAAATGAATACAATGATATCCTTCCATATGTATTGATTTCACTACTAATAAATATTCGTTTTATACTACTGCTAACCCAAGAGCCACTCAAAGTACGGGATGACTAAATGATGTTGATCACGAGCACGAATTCTGTAACCCCTAGGGTCGTAGGAACACCATATCTCCATCCATAGTAAAGTTTCTTGGGCAAGACAGCCTGATAGAACTCAAACCTGTCTCCAGGCTGGCTTGAATTCAGAGTTTTTCTCCTCTTAGACTGGTTTCCATCTATAGCTATAGGGACCAATCTGTCTTTCTGTTTATCCATAACTGAAGGGAAAAGTTGGATCTGTACGTTTCCCAAAGATATTTATCTGAGTTCAGTGAACTCTCATGTGCGTACAAGATGTGATTAAAAGGTACATATTATGATGATATGTAGGATAGATAATGGTTGACCCTAGGGGTTAAGACGTATTGATCGAATAGACAACAACGTAGCAGTTCTAAGGAAGGAGCTGACTGGGTGAAATTTCCTCTTTACAAATGGAATACGAATGGAATGAGTTTTGAGCCAACACCGTGTGCATGCATTAACGGGCTTTAATTGTGACGGTGTTTTTTTTTTTCTGGAACTAAATACCTATATATGCTATTTAATACCAAAATTTAAATATTTTGGACACAATTTTATGGATACCATTACATTTTGAACGTAATTGCATGCCTTCAACTAGAGATAAAATATACTGTTGTCATTTTGCCGTAAATAGATATGGTTGATAATTTTTTTCTAAAAATATATATTGTTGATAATTTTTTATATAAAAATGTATTTTTACTATAAAAATGTATTGCTGGTATTTTTACTATAAAATGTATTACTGATATTTTTACGATAAAAATATATTACTAGTATTTTTACTATAAAAAGTATTGCTGGTATTTTACAGTAAAACTGTATTTCTGGTAATCTTATTATATAAGTGTATTGCTAGTAATTTTACTATATAAAAGTATTACTGGATTTTTACTATAAAAAGTATTGCTGGGGTTTTTGGTATAAAATATATTGCTGGCATTTTTACTATAAAATGCATTGCACGTATTTTTACTATATAAATATATACTGTATTTTTGGCATAAAAATGTATTACTGGTATTTTTACTATAAAATGTATTGCTGGTATTTTTACTGTAAAATGTATTGCTGATATTTTTACTAAAAAAATGTACCGATGGTAATTTTTATTAAAAAAATGTATTGATTTACTATAAAAAAAATCTTATACTTTCAGTGTTTTGCTAAATGCTCTTGAACTCTGTCAAGGTTGGAAAGTGATGATTGGTGAGCTCCAGCACAGATGTGATAACATTTAGTTCTGATCTGATTCTTGTATAAATAAAGGATGACATAAGGAGTCATGTCATTTTAGGGGCCATGCAATTAAACAGGCACTTTTCTTCTGCATTATATATAGATGTTCCACTTGAGATGCGAAGTGAGATTCAGTTCTGGGAAAGTTTCAACACGGAGTATTATTGAGAGCAGCAAATTCAATCACAGCAGGAGAAAACAGAGGGACTTCTCTCTTATGATGAAATATTACAAGCTTGGTGCTGGAAATATTGAATGTTACAAGCTAATCTCTTCTCCACCATACAGTGCGATCTAGGTAACACCGACGGTAGTTTATTGACTATAACGTGTCTAATATGTTCGTGTTCATATTTCAGTCTTGAGATTTTTCTCAATACTGTTTTCATTCTTCTAGCTAATAACTCTATTATAACTATAATTGAAAATAATCTATCTAAACTCAATAAAACATGTATTACAATTATATCTAAAACAATACCAGACTGAAACAAAACAAAAAGATAATCTAAAATTGGAAGAAGTAATTTCCTCTATCACCTGTATTGATTGCTACAAAGATTACATCGAAGAAACTGCAAGAAGTTTAAATAAAAGATTATATATTTAACAGGCTCAAACACTAATATTCCATGGAATTATATATATATAATATATATATATATATATATATATATATATATATATATATATATATATATATTAGACCTAAAATTTAAAATTATATATATATGTGTGTGTGTGTGTGTGTGTAAAAGACTCAAACAGTAATGTTCCATGGAATTATATATATATATATATATATATATATATATATATATATATATATATATATATATATATATTAGGTTGGTGCAAAAATAATGACGGTTTTTGACGTATTTTTAACGTCAAAGACCGTCATTATTTTTACAGCAACCTAATATATTACATTTAAAATTGAATATTATATATATATATTTATATATATATATATATATATATATATATATATATATATATATATATATATATATATTAAGCTTAGCACCCCGAACAAAGCATGAAGCCACAAGGATGCAGGGGGGTTGCAGAAGATTTGTAGCAAGAGCAGATAGGAGTGATAGAAGAAAGGATGAAGGGAAGGGTAGTGTGTAGATCAAGGTAACTGGAGATGTCGATTGACATTACATTTGAATAGTTAGAGATTATAGCTATCAGGGAAACAGTAATTGGGAAGGGTGTTCCACAGGCGAGAGGTGCGAGGTATTAAGCTACTGGAGTAGAAGAGACGGCTACATTTTAAAGTTTCTACAGTGTAAGGGTGAGAGCGGGATGCCAGCCTCGTAAGGCGCTTGTATTCATGGAGACTGGGGACCAGGGAAAGCAGCTCATCGGAGCAATTGCCATGAAAGTATTTGTAGAAGAGACAGAGAGAGGAGACGGCGCGTCTGTGAGATAGTGGCTGCAGGCGAGACGCCAGATCAGGGCCAATCACATTACATATCCGTCTCTGGATCTTGTCAAGAACTCCGAGGTAAACAGAAGGTGTCCCAGACCATATATGGCAGCAATACTCCATGCAAGGGCGAATGGTCGTTTTGTATATTTGAAGTATCGATTCAGGGGAGAAAAATTTCCTGGCGCGGCACAGAGAGCCAACTTTCCTCGCGGTGGACGATGCAATTGACTCAATGTATTTGTTCCATCTCAGGTCAGCAGTCAACGTGAGACCGAGCAGACGCAGGGAGTCACTCTCAAGAAGTTGACTATCAGACATTCTAATGGGGGCGTGGGCAGGTAAGGATATCTATGGTGGTTAATGGAGAGTAGTTTAGTTTTAGAGGCGTTAAATTTGACCATCCAATTTTTGCCCCAGTTAACAACCGATTGGAGGTCCATTTCAAGACGCGAGGCCAGGTTAGTTTTGACCGCGACACTAGATTTGGTTTTGAGGCAGGAGTAATTTGTAGTGTCGTCCGCGTAGATGCCAACTTGGGAACCTATGGCGTCAGGAATGTCGTTGATGAAAATAGGGAAAAGTGTGGGGCCAAGGATGGAGCCTTGGGGAACACCTGCGTTCGTGGGATAGAAACTGAAGGAGAAACCGTTGAGAACGACCTTCAATTCTCGATTTGATAGGAATGATTGTATCAGATCAAACAGTCGACCAGTAATACCGTAACCCTGGAGCTTACGAAGAAGGCCGGCATGCCAAACCCTATGAGACGCTTTGGAAATGTCTAGGGCCACGGCACGAGCCTCACCATTATTTTGAAGTGCTTGGTAGACGGTTTCAGGGATGGCCGTAAGTACGTCAGCTGTAGAACGGGCGTAGCGGAAACCGTATTGCTTGTCTGAGATAAGGTCGTGTGTGGTAAGGTGGTTAACCACTTCTGCGTTGATTAAGGCTTCGAAGACTTTGCCGAAGAGGGGTAGGAGACTAATAGGACGGTAATTAGCGGGGTCAGAGGGGTCTCCAGAGTGCTTAAAGACAGGAACAATGGATGCGGACTTCCAGCAGTCGGGAAAGCAGGATTCCTTGAGGCAGTAATTATACAGTTTAGAGAGGGCGTGTGGTAGCTCAGGCGCGCATTTATTCAAGACAATGGCTGGTATGCCGTCTCCACCACTAGCCTTGTGGGGGTCTAATTTGGAGATAATACCCAGTACTGATGACGGGGTTATGCGTAAGCCGCTCAATAGGGCCTCAGTTCTTAGAGAGAAGTCAGGTATGGGTACACCGGTGGAGTCAAGCGTCGAGTTATACGAGAAATTCCGAGCAAGGCATTCAGCCTTGTCGGTTGAGGAGGTCAAGACCTCAAACTGGTTGAATAAATGAGGTATCGAGGGTTTTCTATTGTTCAGGACACTCTTGCAGAGCCGCCAATAATCTTTGGAGCCAAATTTGCGAGATGCAATACGCTCCCTCATCCGAGCAGCAAATATTGTCTTAGCTTCGTTGAGGACACGCTTGCACTCGTTACGAGCGGAGGCAAAGAGACGTCTATTACAATCCGACATGTCGCTACGAAATAAGTGAAAGAAGTGGTTCCTATGGGCAATGGCGGCTGAGCAAGCAGCGGAGAACCAAGCGGAGGAGTGCGACTTGACCTTAAATTTCCTTTAGGGGATGAAAGCGTCGATTCCAACTTTAACCCAGGATGAGACCTCAGAAGCACATTCATGGACAGGTAGTGTAAAGACAACATCCCAGGGGACATCGCGGAGGAAGTCACGGAACGAGTCCCAATCCGATCGTTGGTAGTAGAACGAGGTTCTAGTAATGGGAGGTTCTTTGCGGGTTGTGGAGTTGAAGGAAATGTTAACAGATACCACGGCATCGTCGGAGTTACCAAGAGGGCAGAGCTGTGTGGCGCTACAGGATTCGGGGATGGAGGTAAAACACAGATCTAGAAGGGAGGCCATATCTGCCAGGTTGGGGGCAAAACGCGTGGGGAAGTTGACTATCTGCGTGAGGGATTGAGAAATTGAGAAGTTAAATGTTTGAATGCCAGCCCGGTCAGTAGTAGCATTCTCGAGCCACTTGGTATGATGGGCGTTAAAGTCACCAAACACGAATACTTGAGCAAACGGGTGGAGAGAGAGGGCCTTGTCTATGCTGTCCGATATGCTGTCGAGTATCCCGCAGTCTTGAGAGGATGGAGAGCGATAGAGGAAGAAGAGATAGCTTACGGCATTGAGGAGAGATAGTCGAAGACACATGTACGAATGGTCTGGTGATTCGAGAGACAACTCTCTGGCCAGGGGGAGATGATCCTTGACATAGACACCAAGGCTGTGCATGTGGGTTACAGAGTCTTATATATATATATATATATATATATATATATTACTTTTAAAATTCCCAGCGTATCGCGATCGTGCGCATGCGTAACCGCGTCAACGTAAACAAATTTAGCCGCTGTAGTTCTTAAGGACAAAACTTGTCGCACGAAAACTTTTTTTTCACTTTTTCATACATTTTCCCCCCAAATTGTTCACAATGTATTAAAAATTATATATCGTCATCCCACAAGTCATTATGAATTTAAAAAAAAAATCAATTCTATTAGAATTAGAAACTTCACTTTTTATTTCTAAACATTTTTCGATGCGTGCGTCTGAAGCTATGGCGTTCATAATAATATTTTTTAATGTGTATGGCGATGATCTGCTGTCAAGAGCGAATTACGCACGACAGAAGTGGATTGTTGTGTCGTAGGTGGGAGCGTTCCGGTGACGTTGAATTTAAAACATGGTCAACACGCAGTAGTCGATGACAAGCATGGAAACACAATTCCAGTCAGGTAACTCATACGATAGTTTACTCAGTTCCCTGGACTGTTGAATAATTTACTGAGTGACTTCAGTGGAATAGAAAACGGGGGAACTTTCTAAATCTGATTATTCCGAAGACTTGTCATGTCGGTGCCGCCCGTGCCTCAGCTGAGGATTTAAGTCTCGCAAACAGTTAGATCGCTCATCACTGGCTAGCTTACAGTTCTCGTAGGTTCGCTGAAGTTAAGCTACGTACGCACGGTCAGTACCGAGATGGGTGACAGCTTCAGAATACCAGATGCTGTATGCTTGGATAGGCTGTTGCAGTAATGAATAAGAACTTGGATTGAGAAATCGAAAAGTTCAGTCGGGTATCGTTATATTCACTTACTTGCAAATAACCTTGGGTAAGGGACGTATCCAACACTTCTCCCAAATATGGGTTAAATAATCAGAATTGTATAAGTAAACCTTTATTATCTCCAAAATGTTTTTAAAATATAAAAATATTCTGGCCTTAAATAACTTGAAAAATGTTGATAAACATTTTTATATATATATATATATATATATATATATATATATATATATATATATATATATATATATATATATCATTACCGGCAACCTGATTCGTGTAGTCTTACACAGTGATAAAGGTGCCAAACTATCTTTGAACAATAAATTACATCATTAAGCTCCCTCCATATTTTATTTGTTCAATTTAATTATATATATTATTTATATCTATAATAATATATATCTATTATCTATATCTATTAGTGTTAATGGACTATTTTTATATGGTACGTTCTAATTAGAAAGAGTGCTGCAAATAGTTATTTTCTAAAAATGCACTAGTTAACAGAAATTTCATATCGTGTTTTTTTTTTTTTTTTTTGTCAAATAATATCTTTGTCATGAAGAATCTTATTAAAAACCCAAATTGTTCCGATAACTTTAGCATTGACTCGTTTACCATCTTGAGTTGTGATCGCTCTATATTGCAGATAAATGTCTTGGAAACAATTTACGTTCGGTCCAGACTGCCCTCCCTTTGTAAACACAGGGAGTATTTTTTGTTTTATTTTCTTGTAACATATAGAGTGAGGGCGAAACCGGTAGGCAGTGTTTGCTTTATTTTTCGCTTTTCTTTTTAATAAAGAAAAATAAAATGCCATTTTTTATTGCTATAATAAAATTCTTTACCCTCCAGAAAATTATGACATTATATATATATATATATATATATAAATATATATATATATGAATAAAAACTTACCACGTTAAGGTCCCATGTAATAAATTATTTCACCAAAACCCCTTTAACAGGGCTCTTGATCATCATCCTCAGGTCTACCCATACTGATTACTTAAGTTTGCATAAACTATATATATATATATATATATATATATATATATATATATATATATAATTATTACTACACAGTATTAAGTTATTACGACACATTATTAAGTTTCTAAATAATAAAAATCTATTAAACAATAGGCATGAGTTACCGGTTTACCGACATCATCAAATTTTTGCATTGAATAATTAGCATAAAAACAAACTATAAAATAATGTTTAAAATCCATAGTCCTAATAAATAGTTTAAATGCCCTACAAAAAATAAACCTTATCAAGTCCTCAAAAAACAAATGTTACGGGAGTTTTTTTTTTATATACACAAAACCCTTTCAGAAAAAAATAAAATAAGAAAAATAAATAAATCCCCATAGACACGTAAACCAGACTAGGCGAAATCATCTTCCGTTTTAAATTTATACACCCCAGCCTTACCCTGACTTGACATCTATGAATGTAACTTTCTACTGATACAAATTATTAACACCCTAGACCCCTTTTTATGTAAACAATCGCTCTAGCCGCTAGCATAGACATTTTTATTTCAATAATGAATCTGCTATTAAAACACGTAAATTTCAGAAATAAGTTATTCCAAAAAACATTTCGCTTGAAGATGGAACAGAGCTTACTTTAATTCAATTCAATTTCAAATAATTATATTGAAGTTTTCGGCTCTTGTTTTAAAACATGAGACCTCTTATGTAGCGTGTTGGAATCATATTTTTAAATAAATAATTATATTAATGCTCTACTTTTGTATCGAGCACTATTTTTTAAAAATAATAACAAAAATACTAAAGAACTCTGGATTAATTACCTAACGAGTTCTTTCCTATTTTCTATATATTTTCACACACACACACACAGATATATATATATATATATATATATATATATATATATATATATATATATATATATATATATATATATATATTCCTGACCATTCGTGCTACTGTCGTGGAAAAATGTATATTTAGTAGTATACTAGCAGTGATACCCGGAGTTGCTCGGAAGAAATAACTTAACCTTAGGTTTAGGTTTCAATGTTATGTTGAAATTCAATAGCATGTTAATTATTTGTCTTGATAATCAATCAGGGGGGACTGAAAAGACTCAGCAGTTTAGATTTCGCAAGAATATGACTGGGGTCGCTTTTCTAGAATCAGATTGTGAAGTGTCATGACAGATTTTTGGAGATATTTTTGTATAAATATTGTGTTTGGTTTTTAATTCGAAAATATTATAGTATGGACATTCTACTATTTATTAAAGTAAATATATTGTCTAAGTATTTTATCAAAATAAAACCAATAATTATTTTTCTTTACTAAATTCTGGAAGATCTTTATGTAAAAGAATTTCGGTTAAAAATAAATAAAGTCAGCTATGAGTATATCAACAAATTTCTTAAATGTATGTGGCAGCCATTTTTGATGTAAAAATGTTAATGAAAATATTATAATTAGAAAAACGTTTTTCTTTTTTTAAAGAAAAATCATAAAAGCTACCTCCCTTGACAAAGTGAGAGAAAATTTTTGAATTTCAAACGCTGGAAACGAACAGTGAAATAATATTATATTTTACAGAGCTACTGTATACACATCCACTGATATTTAAATCCACTGAAGAGTTTTCAGATGAGACTGGAAGTACTTAGGAAAATGAAAATTATTTAAAGAAGATTTGGATATTTTGCAGGAAATTAATTCTTGGAATTAAAAGTACTAAAACTAAAATTAATAGACATAATGCGCCTAAATTATTTACCAAAACTTGCTTGAATGAAAATATACTGCATATATATATATATATATATATATATATATATATATATATATATATATATATATATATATATATATATATATATATATATATATATATATATATATATATATATATATATATATATATACACACACATACATATATATGTATATATATATGTGTGTGTAAGCTTCATTAATATGAGGGAAAAAATGCTTTCATTAAGTTTTTTTATATAAATTCAAAAAAACTTAATGAAAGCATTTTGTCTGTCACATATAACAAAGCTTGCATGAAAAAAGGTTTTCTACCTAATGACACAATATGGTTAGACGTTCGCATTCTGTCCATGAGAAACGGTTTCGAATCTCACCATGGTCGATTCATCAGGATGTAGATTTCCTGGTGACCTATAATGAACCCCCCAAACTGGGGTCAAAACAGTATGAAAGTGTAAAATAGGTTTTAATACCAGCAATAAATTTTTTGAGAAAAAATTATTAACAGCAATACATTAATATTAGCAATATGTTTTCGAAGGAAAATTTTTTTCCAGCAATACATTTTTGAAAAAAAAACATAATACCAGCAATATATATCTGAAGAAAAATATTACCAGCAAAACATTTTTGGAAAAATATTATTAGGTTGGTGCAAAAATATTATTAGGTTGGTGCAAAAATAATGACGTAATAATGTCGTTTTTTGACGTTAAGAAATACGTCAAAAAACGACATTATTGCGTCATTATCTTTGCATCAACCTAATACTAGCAATAAAAATCTTTTCGCCATTAAATAACCCACTGAGGTTGATATGCCGTAAATAAAACAAGCCAAAACAAAATATTAAAAATTGAAAATATTTGTCTTTTTTTTTTAATTAAGATATGCATAGTTTTGTCTATGATGCTTTCTTTCTTATATATATCGTTGTGTTTAATTTTTAATTTTACTTCAAGTGTAAGTAGTTACACTGTGAGCCTTGGGGAATGGGTGATACGTTCCTAGGCTGATTACTGCTGTGAAATCTTGCATGCATTTATTTCACTTCTCCTTATTAATAACTGCATTTACAAGGCAAAGTGACAACTGACTGTTTGAAGAAGACTGTTCATCTTGTTGGTTAAAGAAGTCATCAACATCAATTATGACGTCATCGTTACTGCGGCACTTGCTTCCATTTCTTGTCTCTTTGTCTCTAGTTCAATTTGATCTCATCTTTGGTTAGGAAGCGTTCAAGAAATCAGCTGTCTCTGCCTCAAATAATGTCAAATGTTCCTGTGGTATCATCAGCCTGTGAGATTTTGATCAGGTGTCAAATGATATGGAACCCACGGTGCAGGAATCTTCGTTATGCCAACTGCATTGTGTAGAATATTCTCAACTTTCTCACGAGATATACTATTGACTGTTTGATCTGTAGTCAATTGCCGGTCATTGAATGTTTTTCTTGTTGGTGGCCGTCAAGGAACGTCCAGACCTTCGGACATTTTGAAGTCTCTGCATTCCCCTCCTAATTTCAGCTGCCAGATTTTGCATTGTACACAAAGATGGAGGGTCATCCCTTAATGTAGCAACGATGACACAATGAATGTTCCTACGGACCTAACCCTGTTTCTGCAGGTATTTGATAACACCACTGTGCCGTTGTTACTTTTGAAGTCGTTTTTGAACAATCAGATGGAAAGAAACAAAGTATTTATTAATACGTAGATTTGAAATTAATGTATAAAAGATTTCACCACTCTTCATAGTCAGCCTATGAAATTTTCAGCCCAACCTTCTTATATGTAGAGTAGAACACCTCATATCTGGAATCTCTCATATCTGCAATGCTTTCTCATCCGGAATCCCGAATATCCGGACATGATTTTGATGCGTATATTAGAAATATTTAGGTGAAATGTAACTGATTTGAAATTTCTGTTTTTTAGGAAATTTACTTTGGATAATTGCGTATGCTTATTTCACGCTAATGGCTTGTATTGGTGCAAAAGATGATGGGAATAAGAGGAAAGGATGACAATGAGACACATCTGTAACGAAATAGCGACGAGATGCATGACTGTGATGAAACCTGGACTGAAATTGAAAAAGCTATTGAAAAGGTTGTCAGTTTTACGTAAATAAAGCCAGTATTCAACTATGACGATTGCAATAACCAACGGGAAGTTAAAAAGTGTCGTTCGTTTAAAAAATTTCAAGAACAAAAGCAAAACGAAATGCGGAAAAGTTGAGAATGACATTAGAAGAGAAAGAATCATTATGCAACAACGATTAAAAAAATCCTCGTTACATAATTTTCATTAACATTGCATATTTTTTTTTAATTTTTCCTTAAAATCAATTCCGTTATATTTCACTCACCATCAGCCTATTTTGTTTACTATAAAACATTAAAAATAAATGTTAAACCTGATTTCAGTTCTTTTATTTTAATCTAAATATAACCTCTCTTATCCGGACATTGTAACCAATTCCTCATATCCAGAATGCCTTCTTAGTCCCGTTGTCATGGATTCTACTATATCTTGTAGTCTTTAGAATACGAAAAAATATCGGAATGCATTTATTAATACTTTATTAATTTCTGAAAGACAACTTTTGCTACTTCAGTGTGATTTTGAACTTCGGTGGCATATTTTCTATAGTCTATTAAGTCTGACGTCTGAAGTACTTAATTTGATTCCAAACCCTCACAGTAAATTTAAATGAAGTACAGTTACCCGTAAGTTATGATGTAATGACCTGTCTCACGAGGCAAGCAAGCAGAGGTGTCTACTCTGGAAATGTTGGAAGCAAAAGAAATTACCTCTGCGCACATCAGGTTCTGACTTGGAAATGCTCTTTACATCATTCAAAAACACCTGGTAGGAAATTGAAATGTGGGCGTTGTGTCCTAGACACAAATCTTTGTAAATATAAGGCCTCTGTAAAGGGAGAAGAAGGTGGCTAAGCCAGTTGAGAATTTAGATAGCAGGGAGGGAATCCTTCACCCGCAGTGAGATACGCCCTTCGCTTCTCTGGCGATAGAAGGCAAATACTAAGCAAAACAACTTTAAATTTGAAGAGTGTCTGTTTCGTCTTATTTAATTATATCTTTTAAATATTCAATAAAATCTTTCAGTGAGTGGTATAATGTGTCTTATCCTAGCTTAGCGAAAATTGACTTCCAGAATTTATTTACATTGATGCTCACCCTGTACAAGGCCCAAGAGCCACTCCAGTTATAGAAAACAGTGTAAGAGGCACAGATTTTGGGTATATGTGGGGAATATATGGGTTAACTCTAGACTTGAACAGTTAAAGGTGATCGAGGAAGCATCTTATTGGGAGTCAGTACCAGGCGAGCCGTGGTTCTTGGGAAAAATTTGCTCGAGTGGAGTCTACATCTCACCAATTGAATAAGATAGGAATGAGGGTGATTTGCTACAATGGGCGTGGCATGGCGAGTTTTAAATGGGGTCATTAGAACTAATGGAATTAAAGAATGTAGTTCGTCTGAACACTTGCCATGGAAATAGCGATATAGCAGTGAGAGGCCTGCGACTTTTCGTCTGTGGGAAAATAATTTTTAGGTTGGAAATATATAATCACGGAGACGCTTTTTGATTCTATCGAAATTGAAAAGTGAAGATTGAGCAGCGCCTACACATATCGGGCAGTTGTACACCATTTTAGGTCTGATCTGACTCTTGTAAAAGCAGAATAAATCAGGAGGAGTCAGGAATTTACTAGAGCAGTATAATGGAACCGATTTTTCCAGTAGCCTTAACGCTGGCTCGTATATACGAGTTTGACTTGAGGTCTGGCCCCTTCTTGAGAAACGCCGCGATAGGTGAAAAGTCAGAAACTGTTTTGTCATGTAGGTTGTTACATGGAAAAGAATATTAGACGATTTCCTTACAGTTTCTCCGGCCTTCCTCGTCAGCGGTAAACTCTTCCAGTTTTTTACCTCCTCTCTTACTCCTCATACTCCTCTCATTTTTGTTGTTGCTGTTGCATCTTTTCGGCCGTTATGACCCACTTCCTTGACTAGATGCTTGTCGATTCCGTTAAACTTCAAGGAATTTCGAACTGATCGATTTATTTTAATCTATGGAGGAACGACCTCAGTCCAGTGCTTAGGGGCTACAGGACTAGATTTCTCTTCATTACTATCTGGCAAGATGTAAACACGAGTATAAAGGTTATCATCATCTGACATGGGGCAATAAAACTGGTACACTTACATTCGGTAACCATAGCGCTATGACAGATCATCCCACATATTCACAAAGTTTGGATGCGAATAGGACCACAAATATAGGATAAGATTTTGTTAGGGTTAAACCCATTGCCTTCGTAATAATTGTCTGGGAATTTAGCTTGGTGGAAATCACTCTGTTGTAGGAATCCTAAATATCAACCAGGTTAAACTTAGATTGCGCTAGATAGATAGATAGATAGATAGATAGATAGATAGATAGATAGATAGATAGGAACAGGATGAGATAGATAGATAGATAGATAGATAGATAGATAGATAGATAGATAGATAGATAGATAGATAGGAACAGGATGAGATAGATAGATAGATAGATAGATAGAAAGAAAGAAAGAAAGAAAGAAAGAAAGAAAGAAAGAAAGAAAGATTTACATTATTTTATTGTTCGAACTATTGTCCTCATCTTTATTGCGATAATTACGAAGAGATGTATGGCAGGTGTATCGAGAATAATCTAGCCCGGTGGACGAAATAAAGGGTCCAGTTCGAAATTCCAATCATCTGAAGAAGACCGGAGCGTACAACGGCCGAAGTGTCGTGAATATAGCAACAAAGATGAGGCCAACAGTTTTTCAAACTCTGTTATTTACGTTGTTCGGTGTAAATAATGTGAATAATTACAATACCACATTTCAGAAAATATAAACTGATATTGAAATATATATCAACAGATAGATATACTGATGTATTTTTTAATCATTTCATCATAAACAAGGCAACAAAGCCACTAAGATGCAAGGTTTTCCTGAGGTTGAAAGAATATAAAGAAAATATTATTAAGTCGTGAGAACAATAAAAGACCGGAAATCAGAAGCCTGAAGATTTGCATTTAAATCTTGGAAGATCAAACTTGACTGGAAGCAGAAAGCTGGATGAGAGTTTCACAAGCGCAAGACAAAAAATTGTTGGCATAGAACTTATGGTTATGACGACATTCAAATAGAAAGAGAAAGAAACAAACTGGTATAGATAGATAGATAGATAGATAGATAGATAGATAGATAGATAGATAGATAGATAATGAACAGATTGAGATAGATAGATAGATAGATAGATAGATAGATAGATAGATAGATAGATAGATAGATAATGAACAGATTGAGATAGATAGATAGATAGATAGATAGATAGATAGATAATGAACAGATTGAGATAGATAGATAGATAGATAGATAGATAGATAGATATGAACAGATTGAGATAGATAGATAGATAGATAGATAGATAATGAACAGATTGAGATAGATAGATAGATAGATAGATAGATAGATAGATAGATAGATAGATAATGAACAGATTGAGATAGATAGATAGATAGATAGATAATGAACAGACTGAGATAGATAGATAGATAGATAGATAGATAGATAGATAGATAATGAACACATTGAGATAGATCGATAGATAGATAGATAGATAGATAATGAACAGATTGAGATAGATAGATTGATAGATAGATAGATAATGAACATATTGAGATAGATAGATAGATAGATAGATAGATAGATAGATAGATAATGAACAGATTGAGATAGATAGATAGATAGATAATGAACAGATTGAGATAGATAGATAGATAGATAGATAGATAGATAGATAGATAGATAGATAGATAGATAGATAGATAGATAGATCCGAAAAATATTAAGTTTTTGATACGTAGATATGAATGAGATATACCGGATGTAATAGCTATATTGTTCAGTTGTTAAAACGTTTTATTTTAGAAACGATTAAAGATATCTTAGTAGAATTCTCCGAGGTTTTTATAACACTGTTGGACTTTTGAACAATAAGAATGTATTTCGCTAGAATTGAAGAGATCATCCCTCTTCCTGTTGTGACCTCCTGATCCAGTTTTCCTCTCTACAATTTCCTCTTTTTAAACTTATTCACCGTTCTCTTGATGGTTCTTGAATGGACATTGAAGGTAGAAGCCAGAGTATGAATGTTGGTAACATCAATGAAGGCCTGAATGATCGTTTTTCCACTCAGCATTGTTCAGTTGAGAAGACACAAAACGATTTTAATCTTTTCTCTTTCTCAAAGGGTGCTTCAGTGATTCTTACGACAAATGGTGTCAAGATGGCTAAACGTCTGATCTGAAAACCTGGCTACTATAGCTCGCTGGCTAGCTTGCTATATAAAAACAGTTTTGTATGAGTAGAAAATAAAAAAAAATATAAACAAATGAATGTATATTTCTTCTCAACTTCTTATTTTTCAATATTTACATTATTCGGACTATTGTCCTCATCTTTGTTGCCACATTTATCACAACGTTTCGGTCGTTGTACGCTCCGGCCTTTTTCAGATGGTTGGAATGTCAAACTGAACCGTTTATTTCGCTCGCTCTGGTAGACTGTTCTAGTTCCACGTGCCATGCCTAATGGATGTCAGTTATCAGTTATCTCCTGTTATTTCCCCTCTAGAACTTCTCCACTGCCTTAACCAGGCATTGAACTCACAACTGTGGGGGTTCTGTCACTGGATCTAACCAACGCCTTTATCCAACCACCGGAAGAAGGCCGGAGCGTATAATGACCGAAACGCTGGGTTAAATATGGCAACAAAGATGAGGACGATAGTTCGAATAATGTAAATGGTGTACATATTACCTCATCTCAGAAATATAGACAGATTCGCCTTATTTTATTTCCACACTTGTATCTTTCATTAATTGCATCAACATTCACAAGTAGACTTCTAATTAAGTTTTCTATGTTGTACAAATTCGATTCAAGATGTCTGACATAATTATGTTTTAGCATTATTGGCTTTTTTTTTTTTTACTTCCGATAATAAAAAAAAAAGAAAATGTAATTAATTGCTTATATTCCGGAGACTAAACGAGGCGCTTTTTTTTTCTGTGAGTGCTTCAGACTACTATTTCTTTTCTTGAGAAAAAAAAAAAAAACGATATACTTTTGTAAATAATTGATGACGGGTAAAAAATCTTTAACCTTGGTTCTAAATACTTTGCTTACAGAGATTGTCCAGATAATCGCATTCAACAGTTTTCTCGGGATAATTATATTTTAGACAGTTCTGTCTAAAACTAATAAAGAATTTGGTAGATGAGCGTGAGCGTGAAGGATAAGTGATTTTAATATGGTCAGTTTTCTGTAGTTATTAGGTAGGTGCAAAAATAATGACGTAATAATGTCGATTTTTGACGTATTTTTAACGTCAAAAAACGACATTATTACGTCATTATTTTTGCACCAACCTAATATATATTATCGCTACTGCTCACTGTATTCTACAATTTTACCTAAGACATTTATTTAGCCAGATGCCAAGATATTATTATTTTCTGAAGCGACTTCATTATTAGGATTAGGTGAGAAAATAGCACGTTAACAAAGTGACGCTGGGGTAGCAATATATAAATAAAGGTACGTCAGGCATATTAATCACAGCCATCAGGCGCGATACGGTCATAGGTTTGGATGAAAGCTTTCTGATAGGGTCCAGTTACAAATATTTTCAAATCGAATAAAAGTTGTATTAAACGCACTCTGATTGAAGATGCTACGAAGTATCTAGATGCGTCCCCCAAGAAGTCTCAGCTGCTACATACTTCGGACTAAATCAGGATAAATTCTAGACAAATATTTCTTTAGATTACGCCAAGATCCGTATCGCCCGAATATTATCGCCCGAATATTTAACTGCAGAATGCCATCAAGCTTATTGAGACAAATATTGCAGACGTCGACATTTTACGAATGATATATATCTTACATATTTATAAGTTTGCCATTGGTCCTAGTTTTGAATATTGTTGCCATATATGGTTGGGTGTCTCGGATATACATTTTAAAATTATAAATAAATACAGAAAAGAATATCCAATGTTATTGACACTGACTCGACATATCAGCTTCAGTAACTTTCCACCGCCAAAACATAGCCTTCCTGTGCCTTTTCTATATATATTTTCATGGTAATTATTCTGATGAACTTTTTGTTATGTTGCCTAGACATTATAAATTTAAACGCAATGCTAGATTGGCAGCAAGGTCTCATCATTTTACAGTTGAAATGGCTAAATGTGACCGCAAGTTCTATGTTAACAGTTTCTTCTCTCGCATTTCTCGCTTGTGGAATTCTCTTCCGGCTTCTTACTTCCCAGTCACTTTTGATCCGCAAAATATAAATGCAATGCCAATCGCTATCTATTGTTTTCTTAATTCCTGTTCTTTTATTGTTCTCTCTCAATATTTTTTTCATTCTCATATTCTCTGACATTGAATAACCGTTTCCATCTCAGTTGATTTTTACCTTGCTTGGCGTGAAATTATGAAAAAATAAACACCTTGTTATAAAATGTCAGAAAAAGATCTTGCGCATGTCAGAGTTTTGGTACAATTTTTGTAAATGTAGCCCCGTCTTCCATCGGACAACAACTCGAATAGAATGATCTTATTATTCAAGGAACAAATAGTAAGTTAATACCTCATTAACTTCTATTAGCAAAGTGATTTCGCCATTAATCACATTAACATTGCTATTTAATTCTTTGTATAAATTGTTTCTTATATATATATATATATATATATATATATATATATATATATATATATATATATATATATATATATAGATAGATAGATATATAGATAGAGAGAGAGAGAGAGAGAATGCTGTTCGATAAAAGTGACTCACCTGATTTTTTTTACTAAATGTTCTCTTCTCCGATGAAACAAGTTGAGCTAAATTCAAAGGATAAGCGATCTAAAATCTGAAGAAGTTTTGAAAGCTCTTTGAATTTAGCAGTAAGTACTTTCAAGCATCCGTTCAGTATAATGTTTTGGGGATGCTTTTCTTTTCATGGAACTGGTTTCTTAAAACCTATTGAAAAGACCCGCAGAAGCGAGCAGTACAAGAGAATTTTACAGTCTTATCTGCTCCCTTCTGCTGAAAGGGTGCAAATCGACCCCACCAAACTCATTTTTATGCAGGATAATGATCCCTGTCACAAATCAAAATTGATGAAAGAATATTTTGATGAGAAGCAGGTGAGTGTTATGACATGGGCACCCTAATCCCCTGCCCTCATCCCCATAGAAATCTTATGGAGCATGTTGCTCAACTGCTTTCTCGTGAGCCTGTACTTTATAATGCTCCATAATTCTGAGCTTGGATTCTGGTCGATTGCTTTCACCGGAATTACATGTCCTTAGTTTTTTTTTTTATTATTCCTTATTTTTCCTTGTGTATTAGTTTGTTCATTTACAAGTCAAAACATCTAAGGTTTTTCCGGACGAGTATACTTACTTATATTTTTTAGATTATTATTATTATTATTAATATATATATATATATATATATATATATATATATATATATATATATAGTAGAAGTAATAGTTCCGTCCCCAGTAATATCAGATATTAAAACTGATCCACAAAGAGAGCTCAATATATTTGTTATAACAGAGCATTTATGTTTGGGCTAGCCTGAAATAGACTATACCAACATGAGGTTATTTGGG
>OZ010589.1:93066250-93083750 GCA_963932145.1 Acanthosepion lycidas | reverse complement strand
TTTTGAGAGATTTTTCAGGGACATCTCCCATTTTCAATTCCTTGCTGAGATTTTTATGGATATTTCCACTTTGTTAAACCTTTATTTTTCAATAGGATTAGATAGGTCTTCCTATCGTCCAGTTCATACTATTCCCCCTTCTCTTGAACAGGAGTAGAGGGCCATCCCTTGTCTCCTGTTTAGGAAAGTGATCCCGTTTACTTTTCTCCTCTGATGCCTTAACAGCAGTTCTGTCATTATTTTTGGAGGGATATGTCTGGATGGTGGCTAAGTTTCTTCATACTAAGGATACCGTGCTGGCAGCTTTCTGTCTACAGCTTCCCGACTGGTAGTTACGAGCCCAACCTCTTGCGTAACTTCTACAGAGGCTACTCTGATCAACAGTCGCATAATATCGGGGTTCTTGCACTGCCAAGTCGTGCATGGAAAGTTGTCCCTACAAGCACCTCCGGTGAGCAACCCGGAGGTGACACTATACCGCAGACTACGCCTGTTTCCAGTCCGTACATGTTACATTAGACGACCGACTGATGCTACTATTCTCTGCCTTTTCCTTACCCAAATGACACACCATGACGATAAGCAACCAACGAAATAAAACTAAACCAGCTCAGCAAAAAACACATACTCGCCCTCAACTATTCTTCCCGGAATTCGTACCAATATCTGCAATTTGGAATCGTCCCTCTTCCAATAATCTCTGGATTTCTTAGCAGTATGCGAAACTAATCTTAAATCTGCAATCCTCTCTTCTGATTTCTAGAATTCTGGCTATCTTCCTATCTTTAGAAAGGACTCTAATGTCCACGTGCATGGCCTAGGAGTTTATATCTACGGACATTTCCCGCTTGCTGGGGAACCCTCACTTTAATCTTCTGATGATTCTTACATGTTGTCTCCGTCTCCCTATACAAAATTCAGTTAGTTATAACTTCTTTCTCTATCAATCCCCTTCCTTTCACGTGCGTTTTAGCAAGTATCTCTGATAATATAGACAAGGGAATCTCTCTACCCGTATAGAGAGATGCAAGTATATATTTGTTCGGTGAATTTAATGCTCACAATGTCAGGAGGCTTAATCACTCTATCACTGACCTCTCTGGCATCCAAACCTTGAACTTCTCAATCATCCAATCACTCACGTAAGTGGTGTACTTCCTCACACGTTTCTACAGTAATCCTGATGAGCGCATTTCTTTTCTTGATCGCTTTTTTATCTTTATCTCTGACTCATGTCGTATTCTGCAGCTCTGCCCTATTGGCAACCATGAGCATACGTACCAACAGAATATCTTTCTCTTATCAATGAGCTGATTGGTATTTGTTCCACGACTTCCTTCGTGACGTCCATTGGAATTAAGTTTTTAACCATCCTGTACAAAAATGCGCCTCATCTTGGGTGAAAGTCGGCATCGAAGCTTAAATTCAAACAAGAAATACCAAGTGAAACTATAATCATTTTCTTGGTTCTCACCTGCATGCTCGGATGCTATGGCTCACAGGAATCACGGGTGAACCAGAGCGATACGTCTGATTGTAACAGACGTCTCTTTATCCCTGCTCATATTGAGTTCAAGCGTTTCCTCAAAGACGGGGGCGAAGTTACTTTTCGCTGATAGAATGAAACAACGTATGGCATCTCAGAAGATTATTTGTGGCACTAAAAATGTGCGCTGAACAAGAGCAAATCTTCAATCACTCCTCTATTGAATCACTTTCGGCTACTGGCATCTACAGCAAATAAAGTTAAATTCTTTGCTCGGAAGTTCTCTTCCAACTCCGCACTAGACTCATCTGGAGTGCCACACCTGATTTACCTCCAGACCGGAGATTCTACTGAGTGAGATGTGAATATACCCGTCACTGTTTCAGGCTCTATTTCCAAAATAGATAGGCACAAGGGAAATGTGCTCCAGAGCTGGCTCCAGTTCTCAGCAAACTTTACAAGAATTGTCTCGCTACTTCCTGCTTTATAGTTTGGTTGAAGACTTCCTCTGCATTTCCTGTTTTTAAGAAATCTGAAGAACATTCTAAGCCCTCGGATTAACGTCCTGTTAGTCTCTTATCTCTTTGTGGCAAATTATTCGATGCTCTAATCGAGGCTGAAGGGATTAAACATTTTACCTCTCACGACCTCCTCTCGAACAAAAAATATAGCTTCCATTCCTCTAAGACGTTTGAAAGGGTTTGGCACGCTGGTCTTCTATGCAAGCTCTAGAGCTACGCTTTTACAGAGCGATTATTTGATTTAACCCAATCGTTAATATCAAATCGTGAAATAAAGTTCATTTGGAACTGAATCGCTTCCAGATCCTTTCACATGAAAGTGGATGTCTCCTGAAGGCACAATCCTTGATCCTATGCAGTTACTTCTCTTCCTCAATGATCTCCTTTATGTTACATGTTTCAAAGTAGGTAATTGTGCAGATAACACTAATATTTAATAATAACTCAATTGCAAATTCGTCAGAGTTGAAAAGTAAATCTGTCCGCTCCATTGAAAATGATATCTAATCAGTGGTTAACTGAAACTTGTAAATTTTAATTCCAAAAACAAAATTATTCTCAGTTTAACCACCTTAGAAAAACTTTTCTGCCTGCCATCAGCATTGCTGACACTAGACTCCTGGAGAACAACACATTGTGCCTTCTTGGCGTCACGTTTTCTACTGACTTGAAGTGGACCAACTTCATCGAATCAACATCTGGACCTACTGCAAGAAAACTTGGATCTCCGTGTCGTGCCAAAAAAAAAATACGTCACAGCCTATCTTGCACATTTACAAATCTACCATTCACCCGTGAATTGAATACTGCTACCATATCTGGTCTTTTGCTCCTGCTATTCATCTCGATGTTCTTGACGAAATCCAAAGAAAGATCTGTAAAGTAATCGATCCCGACTTGGCATCTAGACTACAGTTACTTTCTCACCGGCCGTATGTGGATTACCACTGCCTTTTCCATAAATATTTTCACGGCAACTGCTCTGAAGAACTTTTTCCCATGGTGCACCGACTACAAGTATTTAAGCGTGCTACTAGATTGGCATCTAGGTCCCACCCGTTTACTGTTGAAATAGCTAAATGCAACGGCTACTTCTACTCCAGCAGTTTCTTTTCTCACACTTCCCTCCCTTCCGTTTACTAGCTTCCCTGATAAAAATAATATTCAAAACTTTAAATGCAACGTCAATTGCCATCTTCTGTCTTCTTGAATCCCGTTCATCTTTTGTCCTTTCCTCAATCATCCCTGTATTGAGTTTTTTCTTTCATTTCCACACCCTGTAATCCCATGCGTACTAGTTGCATTCATGCATTATTTAGGATGAAATGATTTAAACTTAGATTGATATCAGAAAGAGACAGTTGAAATTTCAGAGACACATAATGAGAAAAGTGTAAAATTTGATACTCCCAGGACAGATTGAAGGTCAAAGGGCGAGAGGAAAACAATGCACAACCTACCAGGCGAGCTTAAGCGAATAGAAGGCGGAGCAGGTTTTGGGTGAGATAACAAAAAGATAAAAGTTATTAAGCGCCAAAAAGGGCAGGAAATTGTGGAGGACCATGAACGTGAACATCATGAGGGGATATGTTGCACAGAAGATAACTAAAAAAAATTCGATTATTTTATATACGCCTTGTTATAATTTATACTTGAGAGATTTTCCAAATGTTGAAATTATCAACGTTACCGAATTAATTTTATTGTTTTAAATGTTCATACAATACAAGACAGAAGAGCCTCTAAAGTTAGAGCGTTAATGAATGAGGTGTGATAGAAAAGTAAAAGAAGCACATTAGAATTGGTGATTAGGAGATATAGCGGATAAATAAAGATTTCCCCTTGACTTAAGGTTAGGAATTTTGTTCGAAAAAGCGGGAAATCGGTATTTTGTTCCACAAATTATCGGCTGTTGATGGAACGCCACTTTTCGGTGTTTATTTTTCTTTCTTTCTAACTACACCTTTCCTCTGTCCCTAGACGAATACATAATTAGTTTCTCTCTTTGTTTCTTTCTGTTTTCTTCTATCTATCTATCTATCTATCTATCTATCACAGTTTTCTTTGTCTGTATGGATGCATGTATGTATCTGTATCTATCTATCTATCTATCTCAGTTTATTCATATCCATTTATCAGTTCGTTCATATATATATATATATAGAGAGAGAGAGAGAGTGAGAGTGAGAGAGATCATTCTCTTCATATTTATTTAGCTATCTCATCCTGTTCATATATATATATATATTATACGATATTACTTTCAAACATATATTATTGCTACATCAATGCATTAACGTTTCGATGCACATCATAGCATCTCATCAGGTGTTGGTAAATGATGGTTATAACAATTTTTATTACTTATAAAATATTGCTCCTCCACGAAAAAAAAAGAAAGACATAAGATATAATCTCCTCAAAAAGAAACAGGACGAAAGATACAAGATATAGCCGAAAAAAGAAAAGTAAGAAAGTCAAAATATAGTATATAGAAGAGAAAAAAAGAAAGAAAAGAAAAAGAGGTAGAAGAAGAAGAAACAAAGTTAGGGTAAAGTTTCTAAATTTAATTGAGAAACATATTCAGAAAAGCAATCCACTTAGTGAAATTTTAAATAGGAATACTTTAAAACTTAGTTATAGTTGTACTAATAATCTTGAGAAAATAATAAAGTTAAACAACAATAAAAACACTTAAACTATTTAACATAAATAACCATCATAGAGGTACTATTTCTAATATTCTTAAGGACAGCAACCTATGTAATTGTAGGAATCTTGGCCAATGTCCATTGTCTAACAAATGCTTAACTGAACCCTTTGTGCATATGTATTCTATTTCCTCAATAGAAAATCCAAGGATTGAAAAGGTTTTACATTGGCAGTGCAAAGAATACACTCAAAGTTCGTCGTTATAAAAACCTCTCTTCTTTTACTAATGCTGCTTATAGGAATAGAACTTCACTTTAAAAATATTTTTTGAAGGTAAAGGAAGAAAATAAGACCCCTAAAGTTAAATGGAAAATGTTAAAACTAGCTAGAACTTGAAGATCCTTCTATGAACTTTGTTTTCTATGTTTACAGGAGAAAATGCAGATAATCAAATTTTTTGAATAGGAACAAGTTCTTAAATCAAAGATTCGAAAGAAGCGTTAGCTGTAAGCACATTATGCCTTTGAATTTGAAATCTTGCTAAAGTTTATAATTTAATAATCTCTTCACTTGTGTTGAATAAACTTGTGATAAACATTTTGGAATTATTCTTATTAAATTTGGTTTTTAGATATAGTAGAAACGTTATCATTCTAAAATTACTAGTAATATTTTGTATAAAGATATATACGTCTGGCTTGCATTGTAACATTTTTTATTGTATTGTTTTATTTTTACTATATATATATATATATGTGTGTGTGTGTGTACGTATCTATAAAACCCTTCAGTTAACAGTTATACTCTATTAAATCTAATTCTTATATTTTTTAATTTATTTTCATATTATTTTATTATTTATATGGTTTATCTTTTTGTTCTATGTACTTTTCGTTTCGGTTAGTTCATTTATTTATTCATAATTTATATAATTTATTTAGTTTATTATTTTGATTTAATTTAATTTTCAATTTTATAGATTTTATATATTTTTCTGTTTTTCTTTCTTTTATTTCTTAAAGTATCATTTTCTTTACATAATATAATATAATTATCGTTAAAATATGTTGCCTCTTCTATGAAAACGGCAACTGTCCTCAGCCGTTACAATGTATCCAAATTCTCGATCAAATAGACATAGTTACCGGTTAAAATTTGAATCTATCTTTCCCGACATCTTACTTAACATAGATGATTTTCATTGGCTAAACCAATTCTCAACATATGCTGTCTTGCCTTTTTTTGTTTCTGTATTGTCCTCATATTTTTTTTTATCTCTTCTTTTTTCTTCGGAGATGGAGTTATATCGTGGATCTTTCTTCTTTTTTAACTTTTCCTATTTTTGTTTTTCTTTTTTCTTTTCTAGAGACCGTATCTTGTCTTTCTTTTCTTTTTTCGAATGTATCTTGTTTCTTTCTTCCTTTTAATGAACTGATGTATCGGTAATATATACGTTCTAATGTAATATCCTATAATAAAGAATTATCGCTCCACTATTGTCATGAACGTTTGAATGTATATTTGATCCGTTCTCATAGCATTTGCGTGTATACACACACACACACACACACACATATATATATATATATATATATATATATATATATATATATATATATATATATATATATATATTCTGTTCATATTTATCTATCTCAGCCTGTTTACATCTATCTATATATCCATTTCATTCTGTTCATATCTATCTTATATATATACCAACTTTGTTCATATCTATCTATCTTATATATATATATCAGCGTAAATGACGGTTCCGTACAGGATGCAGGTTCGAATCCTGTCCAAGGACGAATATTTTCTATGAAAATTTCTCGGACATTCAGGCCGGTAAATGTTATTTAATACTCTTTATTATAAACAGAGCATTTACTTAATTGCTTGTATCTATAAAAAGAACGTTAAACATAAAAATGTCTTTAATAAATAAATTGTCGGACTTTGTCCATTTCGTAATATATATATATATATATATATATATATATATATATATATATATATATATATATATATATATATATATATATATATATATATGTACACGTACCTCTCTCTCTCTCTATATATATATATATATATATACATATATATATATGTATATATATATATATATATGTGGGTGTATATGTGTTTATATATCTCCATCATTCAGTTTTCTTTCATGTCTATCACAATTAATGTATATTCATCTACCTCAGTAATTTTATATCTATCATATTCATCTTCTACTTCGATTTCTATCTATCTATCAAGCTAGCTAGCTAGCTATCTGTCAGAGTTCCTATCTTTCTATGTATCTCCGTTTATTCATATCTATTTATCTCACTCTGTTTCTATCTCTCTTTTTATCTCAATCTGTTTCAATCTATTTGACTTTGTTCATATCTCTCTCAGTCAGTTCATATTATCTATCGCTCTCTTTCTCTCTCTCTTTCTCTCTCTCTCCCTCTCTCTCTATATATATATGAATTAATATTGCTATCTCTCTCTCTCTCTCTCTCTCTATATATATATATATATATATATATATATATATATATATATATATATATGGTTGGATAGATGTGAGCTTGTGACCTTGGTTTCACGCTTTAGCGGTCGTCAGACAAACTGATTAATTTTTAAAAGATTTTGGTTTTGTGTAGATTGCGTGTATTGGTGTTATTGTGGAAGTGGTGGGGGAAACTTCGTTTTTTCATCGTACTGACGTAAACATCGATGTATGCAGACACATATACATACTTGGTCGCCCGTCGGGACTCATACATATATAAAAATATGCGGGCAGTTTCGAATATGACATATGTATGTAATACGGGTGGTGTTGTGTCTATACATACGCATTTGTATGTTGAAATTTAAAGATTGGAAGTGTGGCGGAAATGTCTTGGGAATGTCTCGTGAATGCCTCGTGGATGTATACATGTCATATATATATATATTTTTTTCCGCTGAATAATATTTCCTCGCATGTATGTATATACGTGTGGTGGGGTTTGTGTGAAATTATGATAGGTAAAAATTATTATTATTTATATTTATTCTTAAATTTTGAAAAAAATGGCGGTTTATTTGTTATATTTAAAGCTGGTTATTTGTTTGTTTTTGACTCTGTATATGTAACAGGTAGAATTTTGTAATCCTTATTGGTTATTTATATGGTGATGTTTAATATTTAATATGCTGGGTGAGAGGGTAGTTTGATTTAATAACGGGTCTATATGATATGATGTGATAGTAATGTTGCAAGGGATTGGAGGCAATGATAATATAATTAGCTAATAGTTATTGTAAATTGGTAGAAATTGTAAATTGGTAGAAATGATTAGTAACGGTGGTGGGAGAATGATGAAACCATGAATGTAGTTGTAGTGGTGGTAGCTAAAGAGTGGTTGTTGGTGTTTTATTTTATTTTATTTTGTTATATGTATCAATTTATTTTGGTATAAATCTTGATAATATGTATTCTGTGTAAAATTATGGTAGTTGAAGATTGCTATAATATTTTAATTTTTAATTTACAAAAATATTATTGTTTATTATATTAAAGCTCGCTATTTCCTTGTTTATTTGTGACTGTGTATATGGCTGGTAGTTTGTAATCCTTATTGGTTATTTTTATGGTGGTATTAAATATGCTGGGAGAGGGGGTAGTTTACGTTAATAATTATGGCAGGATTATATGGTAATGTTAGATATGGTGTGATAGTAATATGTAAGGTGGATGGTGGCAATAATAATATAAGTGGTTAATATTTATTGTAAATTGTTAGTAGTGATTAGTAATGTTGGTGGGAGAATAATAAAACCTATAAATGTAATTATTGTGGTGCTAGCTTGAACTAAAGGGTGGTTGTTAGTGTTTTATTTTATTTTATATTTATTTGTTTATTTTTTATTTATTATGAATCCTGGTTATGGGTGTTTATTCTCATGGTTATATATGGAAATTATATCTGATCTTATTGTTTTAAGGTGTTAAATATGCTGGGGGGGTAATATGCGTTAAAGATTGTAGAGGATTTATAATAGTAGGTGTGATGTGTAAGTGATGGTGCTGGGTGTTGGTGGTAATGATAATATTATTAGATAATAGTTATTGTAAAGTGGTAAAACTTAAAAGTGATTACTAATGGTGGTGCAATGATAATAACGATAGATGCAATTATTTTGATGGTATCTTGAAATTAAATTGTGATTGTGGGTGGTTTGTCTATTTTATCCGTTTGGTATGAATTCGGATAATAGGTACTTGTTATCATGCCTACATTTGGAGATTATCTCTGAGTTTTTGTTTAGTAGGTTCTTTTGCGGTTTGTGTGATATTATTGCTACTTTTTCGTGTAGGCAAAGTAGACATTTTTTTGTAATGTTGCTGTAGGCAGGGGCTTTTTTCAATATTTCCCAACTTATTGTTGGTGTAATATTATTGTCTTTTTGCTGCCATATGTATGTAGAAAGTGTCGTGCTGTTCGAATATTTCCTGTTGGTGAATGAAAGTTTGTGATTGTTATTCCTCATCTTGAATGGACCTTCGGTGGCACCGATGTAGTGCATTATGTTGTTGTTTGCACTTACCTTGGCCTTGTATATTGTGTTTGTAAGTTGGCAATTTCCCTGGAGTGGACATGTTGTTCTGTTTCTGCAGTTGCATATTGGATCCTTGGTTTCATTTTTGTAGGTTGTCATTTTTTTGTTTTGGCTTTTGATTATTTCTGTTTTGTTTTTTGTACAGCTGTAACTGATCTTTACGTTATTTTTGTTAAATATTTTTGATAATTTGTTTGCTTCAGTGAAGTGTTTTTCTATTAAGTTTAGGAATATTTTGCCTATGTTCGTTTTAACGGTTTTGTTATATGGTGGATTAAACCAGATGATGTTTCTCTTCCTGTTTTTGCGTTTTGGCTTTGGAGGTATATATTGTAGTTGTTGTGTGTAACCACTTGCTTTTAGTGCTTCGTCGTATGGTGCTTTTTTGCTATTGAAAATGTGTATGTTAGATGAGTTCTCAGATAATCTGCGGCTGATTGAATTTGGTATTTGTTTGATGATAGAAGGTGGATGGTTGGAGGATGTGTGTACGTAAGTTGGGGTGTCATTTTCTTTTTTGTATGGTTCATATGTATTTTTGATCAGGTTAAGAGTGACGTCAAGGAAGTTTACTATTGTTGTGCTTGTATTTATCTCTATTTTGAATCCAATATTTTTTAGGGGTTCACTATCTTCTTCCTGAATTTTTCTACTTTGGGGCCATTGGATTTCTTTATTAAGATAAGACCGTCATCTCTGTATAATCCTGTGTCCTTTCTCTCCGGGATTCTGGCCAGGTATGATAGGATGAGTATGCCTACTAATTCGCATATTTAAGCTCCATTGTAGCTACCCATTGTTACGTCAAATAGGTTGTAGTTTTGTTTCTTTACCCATGGTTCATTGTTGTGGAACAGCAGGGATTTGCGGCAATGCTTGATTATTTTTATATCTCCGTCCGTGAGTTTTACATTTAGTTGTGCCAGTTGTATAGCTTCATTTAATATGCATTCTGTAATGGAAGCATAAAAATCCACAATGTCAAATTGGATGAAGGTGGATTTGTTCTTGTTATCTATCGTTTAAACCACTCTATGACGGCTTTGGTGTTCTTCCACTGGTAGAGACCTAATTTTTCTCTTAGGCTGGTGTTGATATTTTCTAGTATCTTTTTACTAATTTTTCCTATCTCGCTCCTCGCTGGGTTAATTAGTCTGAATGTGGGTTTTTCTACGAAGCTGTTTTTGTGATCCTTTGCCGTGATGAAAGCAGGTTGTTCGGCTAGTTTGTTTACTCTTCCATCTATATTCAATTTGGTGGCTATATTTTTGGCTTCTTGGATAATAATGTTTATTGTGTTCGTGTTTGTCTTTTTGTATAGTTGTGTAATTTTGTTGGTTAAGAGTTGATTGTAGGCCGTAGGATCTATAGTATATATGTTTGTGGTTTTGTCAGCCAAAATGAATACCTTGTTGGAGTTGGTTATTTTTTTCCTGTCGTCTATGAGGTTTTTTTTGGAAATTGTCCAAGTTTCTTTTGAATTTTAAGGTTCTAACTATGTTTATCATGTCCTCTTCGAATTTTAGCATTTTCTTGCATATTGGTGGGCATTTTTTTGTATTAAAGTTGAATGTCTCGGGTTTTTCAGTTGTTTGTTTTTTGGGGTCGTTGAGGGAGAAATATGCCTTCCATCTCATTCGTCTTATTAAACTTTCGATTTTCTCTGTTAGTTGGAGTTTGTATGAAGCTTGGGTAGGTATGGAGATGTTTTTTCAGTGAGTATCGTAGGTCAAATTTATCCATATTCGTTAAAAGAATAGCGCGAGTGTTCAACCCGTGGGGGAGTGAAATATATGTGAAAAGTGTGTGTATATAAATATAAATAAATATATATATATATATATGTATAATTATTTATATATTATATGCGCGGTACTTATTAGAAAGCGCTCAATATCAGAGATTTCCGCCACACTTCCAATCTTTAAATTTCAACATACAAATGCGTATGTATAGACACAACACCACCCGTATACATACATATGTCATATCCGAAACTGCCCACATATGTTTATATATGTATGAGTCCCGACGGACGACCAAGTATGTATATGTGTCTGCATACATCGATGTTTGCGTCAGTACGATGAAAAAACGACGAAGTTTCCCCCACCACTTCCACAATAACACCAATACACGCAATCTACATAAAACCAAATTAAAAAAAAAAATTAATCAGTTTGTCTGACGATAGCTAAAGCATGAAACCCAGGATCACAAGCTCACATCTATCCAACCATATATGTTAGCTCTATCTCTGATATTGAGCGCTTTCTAATAAGTACCACACATATAATATATAAATAATTATACATATACATATATTTATTTATATTTATATACACACACTTTTCACATATATATATATATATATATATATATATATATATATATATATATATATATATATATATATATATATATTTTGAACAATAAAAAAATTAAAAAATTAAAAAAATTAAAAAATTAAAAAAATTAAAAAATTAAAATCTTCAGACACACTGGGTTGTAGATTAATATTCTTTCGTTTTTTTATTATTATTTCATTTAGATTCCTCGATTAGTTTCGGCCGAAATGGCCATCATCGGGAGGAGAAATATTTTGTCTTGATAGAGAAAATGAACTGGGAAGTTTACGGATATATATATATATATATATATATATATATATATATATATATATATATCCGTAAACTTCCCTATCTCTCTCTATATATTCAGGTATCACTATCGGTCATTTTTCTTGTATATCTACCCATCCATCTATCTATCTATCTATCTATCTATCTATCTGTCTATTTGTTTACACTACCCATCTTCTAATTAGTATTATTCTATGTATATTCTCTCTCTTTTACCTATTCTTTTCCATAGTCCTATTTTGCTTCATTTCTTTCATCCTCTCTTTTTTGTTTCCCTCTACTTATTCATTCATGCTCCTCTTTTCTTAATTTCATTCTTTTTCCGTCTTTTTTCTTTATTCCTTACTTTTTTCTCTCTTTTTCTCAAAATTCTTTTCTTTTTCACTTTCTTTCTTTGTCTTTCTTTTCTTCCATATTTTCCTTATCTTGCTTCCTTTTTCTACTTTCTTGCTCTTACTTGTTCTTTCTTTCTTTGTTCTCCCTGCATTCGAATCCGGACACAGTGATGACAACTCCAGAGTCTGAAAACCAATGTTAGCATTTGCTAAGTTAGTGGTTAGTCCAATGAACATCTTAATAGATTGATGGACGTGTTTTGTATTCGTTGCCATTGGCGCCTTTTCTAAATGCGATATTGATTTAACTCAAGAGCAGAAGCCATTTAGTCGGGCAGTCGGTAAATTGAAAATTTGGAACTAACGGAAAACGAAACTAGTAGATAATGACTGACTACTTGAAATCGACTGTTCGAAAATCATAATATGCGGGCATAGTTACATATATGTATTTATGTATATTTATGTCTTCTTTCTTATCTCGACAGATAAATCTTCTCGAAACAGAGACAAAAGCACAGACGGACAGCTATAGCTACAGACTTTATTTGTATATACAGGGTGTATTAAAATGCATTTACAAACATTGGGAGTGTTTTCTTTACAATAAAACAAGGAGAAAAGCCCGTATAAACATATCTCCGCAACTCCTTCGTTTTTGATTTATTAATATTAAAGTATACGGAAGAAGTTTTTAACTGTACAATGCAGGTTACAATCCAACAATTATTATGCAAAATTTGGGGGCGGATTCCTGACACCAAAACAAAGTAAAATGTCCATATCAAACGAAGCTCCAAAGGTCATCGTTGTACGTCAAAACAACAACTTATAACAAATCTTCAAAATGTCCTCCGCTTGGTTCTACACTCGCATGCATCCGTCAGATCATTGACAGGCGGACCCTTTCAAATACTCCTATATGGTGTTGAATGGTTTCAGAGGACCCCATGACACTTCTGCATTATTAATGACTGCTGAATAAAGCAATTTTTATTGGCCCCAGATATTAAAAAAATCCAAAAGATTGAGGTCGGAGTAATGCGCAAACCATGGGACGGGTCTTCCCTTACATATCCATCTTTCATGGACGATGCCAGCTAGTTCATGGGAACAGTTGTGATTTAATGTGCTAGAGCACCATAACGCATGAACGACATACGTCTTCGTAATAGCAGACGTAAATCCTCTAGTAGGTCTGAAAGTGTATTCGAAGTAAAGTCCCTGTAGACAGCTCCTGTAAGACGTGCTGTGAGAACATACAGACCTACCAACCAGTGACCTACAATTGCAGCTCAGGCATTAATCGCAGATTGATGCTACTATCTAGCCTGTGTTATAACATGGGGATTCCGATCCGTTCACAAGTATTGGTTGATATTCCACACTGCTTCAAAAAGAAAATGTTTGGAAGGAATCCTCAATTAATGATGTAAGGAGCAATAACAGCTACTGGACTTGAGAAACCTATTTTTTCTTAAATATTATTTTAATTGAAAGTTTATTTTTATAAGTTAACGTCTAATATTACCATGGCCATTATCATTACCATATAGGTGGAGTAATAGATAGCGGCTTGGATTGAGGAATCGGAAAGCCGAGTTCGAATTCCAGTCAAATCCATTACATTCACTTACTTGCTAATACCCTTGGGAAAGGTGTAAATCTTCTTCTTCACCTTCCAGCTACGGGTAAATAGCAGGACAGACTGGGTTCTATAGCCTTGGATGGTCTAGGAGAAGGACAACTCTTAATTCAAAACTTGCTTCGTTTGGGGACCTTGTGGCACTTAGTGCATCAGGTCTCTGTATTAGGCCCATGAAAAAGGGTGGATGGTCCTGCACGAAACCTTCACCACTATAATCAAACCTTATGTGCTGCCATCGGGCTGTCATTTTCCTGGGAACTGGTCTGCTTGACGCTTATATATATATATATATATATATATATATATATATATATTTGCTATTCTATTTCGTTATTCCTTTTATTTGACGGAGATCGCTGTAAAGGTCCAGCCTATTCCTGAAGAGTCGTGAGCAGGAGTCACAGAGGAGTGCGTGATGTGGACGCTACTCGGCGAGCTTGACCCTCCCGACAGCACGCCGCAGATGCTCTTCATGTTGACGGTTGAACTCAAAGTTTCGGTCCCACCTCGGATGGTCCGACGGCAGGAATGCCGATTTGCAGCAATGGTTTGCCAAGTCTCAGGGTCGATGTCAGCCTGTGTCAGGAATGTTTTCAGCTGATCCTTGAAGCGTCGTTTTAGGCTTCCACGTAACCATATAACAACATATTGACAATCAAACATGGAATGACAACCGCGTTTCTCACGCACAGACTAAAATTTCTAATACTTTCACACAATACAACTTAGAACAGAACTTTGAGATCATATCAGTAGTGAATCAGTTGATAACGGTTGTAGAATAAACCTGAAAAGACTTGTGACAATTATAAGTTTCTACGCGTCTACACTCTCTTAGCCACCGTGAAAAGTAAAATGCAAGAACATTAGTACAATTTATTACGAAACTTTTTCCGTATCTGTCACATTCAATGATATATATATATATATATATATATATATATATATATATATATATATATATATATATATAAAGTTAGTTCATTCCACTGATTTAAGAGATCATTATTTTTAGGAAACTCAATAATATGCAGTTTTTCATGTAGACAAAGGGGACATGCGTCATTTAATGACTTACAAAATCTCGTTTGTTAATATTTCCATTTTACTGTGGGAGAGGTATTGATTTCTTTTAAATACCAAAAATATTTAGAGAAGGATGTTCGGTTTCAGTACCCATTGTTCCTAAATGAATAAATATTTTGACACCACCTTCGTTTAAACGAGTTTTTTGTGCTTGTAATATAAAATTTCTTAACATCTAGGTTTTCAGTAGATGAAATATATTATCAATATTATTGATATTCGTTTTAGAATTACTATTATTTTTATTTAGGTTAAAGTGTTCATTTAAAATTATATTATCAAGTTTTTTTTATATCTTTCTTGATTATCAGTACAACTATAACTTAATTTTAGCGTATTTGTATTGAAAAACGAAGGTGGAATCAACATAACGGAAAAGATTTCAATCAATGCTGGTGGGTGTACATTTTCTTGGTGAACATTTATTTTCCCTCTTTGACCAAATCAGTGATGTTTTCTGAAACGCGTTAATCTACTAAAATAATATATATATATATATATATATATATATATATATATATATATATATATATATATATATAAGATAAAATGGTGTATGAATCCACTTTGCGTAACACTTAATTTAAAAGAGGGCTTAATACATAGTAGAGTTAAATATTCGTCAATAGTTTAGCATCGTTTGAGACGAAACATTTAAATTCGAAATTGTGTAGCAATTTTTAATATATTCTAATATCCTAAAATAACTAATCATATACAGACACACACAAACACACACACACCCATATATATATATATATATATATATATATATATGTGTGTGTAGAGAGAGAGAGAGAGAGAAAGGGATAGATAGATGGATATATATGTTAATAATTTCACCCCGAGCAAGGTGGAAATGCCTCTACTGCGCAGGGGATAACGGAGCGAAAGCCAGAGAAAAGACTGAGTACAGGGAGGATAGAGAAAACGACAAAAGATGAACGGGTTTCAAGAAGATATAAGACAGCGATTGTCGTTGCATCTCAGTTTTTGAAGATTGTAGAAGCAACTAAACGGAATTGAATTTCACAGGTGGGAAGTACGGGAAAAAAACTCAATATTCCTTATTTTCTTAAATTCGGGCAGTAATAGTTTTATTTCTTATCTCGTTACCTGGCAGAAGTTAATCACAAAATCTGTCTTTAAAAGTTATATTGGTCAGCTTAGGGTATTAAAAAAAACAAAAAAAACTGGAGTTGATTTCTAGCTTCCCACTGGTGTCTTATCGTTGTTTTCAGATTAGAAGTATCAAGCGAATAAATACGTTGTTGGCGCTGGCAAATGAGAATGTATCAGAAAATATAATCGTAGTCGGCGTCACAATAAAAAAAAATGGCAACGACGAGATAACTCGTGTTTGGCAATCAATGCGTCAAAGGTGAAAATATCTAAAATATATATATATATATATATATATATATAAAATATGTCGCCTATTATTAAAAGAGAAGATGATTTGATAGATTATCCATATTTTAATCATAGGATTATGATGATGATGATGATGTGCTATAAGCAACGAACTAGTAATAAATTACACTTTATTTTACCTTTTGTTTAGATACAAATATAAAGATTTTCTTCGAAGCAATTTCCGCCATTTATATTGTAAGGTTGCCCGTATGACAAATTATATATTGTCTTCTATGCAACTGAATGAATAGCTATCTTCTAGAAATTGAAATTGAAATTCCTTGAAACAGGCGTGTATTTCTATTGAATAATATTCCGCATAATTGAATTGTTTTCTTCTAAATCTAATAGACTTCATCACGACAGGAACGCTTGTTCTGCATTGGCTCGCATGAACTTTGCTTCTTGAGGCGTTGTCTGCTCAGAATTTATTCAGCACTTCTCTTCCCATGACGAAGATCCCAATAAAATAATCGACGTGGATTCTCAGAAAACACGATGGCAGTGGTATTCCAAATCTAGATAAAGAGTTTATCTAGATGTATCAAGTGACGTCGATTTATATTCATTTTAAAATTTTATAGGCGGGAAAATGTTTAACAAACAAGTTTTGTTAATTTTGTGAGGGTCATTTAAATCGGCTATGTGACGTGTCCATTCAGAACGTTGGTGATCATGACTCTCCACAATGTCCTGTCATTTGTAGCTCTTTTAATATATTTTACCTGTTTGATATCTCTCCTAAATCCTGTTCTGTCATCTATTTGCATAAGCACGTTAGCTAAGTTATGCGCTGTTTTCCTGTCCAGCTTGACTTCAATCTATTCTGCGAGTGTTAAACTCAATAACAAGTTGCATTTTAGTGGCTTTATTGCCTTGCTTTGGATGAAATGATTAGGAAAATGAAGAATGATTGTCCACAACTTAACTTGTAGCTTGCAGATACATTATATTCTCTTAATTAAAATAAATACTGAAATTATATGAAAAACATTTTTGATTGTTAAAAGTGGATGTGCAGGATATTATAACAATTATCAGAGGAAAAATCGTATCGGCGAACTGATTTCAAATCCGGACAGGGCCTATTTACGTTTAAACCACAC
>OZ010589.1:92851250-93061250 GCA_963932145.1 Acanthosepion lycidas | reverse complement strand
TCCTTGTCTTTTATAATTTATTTTTATAAGTCTACCAACATTTAAATGTATCGTTGCGTTAGACTACCTTTTTCGTTTTGATAAGCCACCACCACGCAATTCTTTAATTTCATTTGTATTTTTAGTTTGGCATTACGTTATGACTGTATTATTCATTCTCTGTTACATTATCGTGGAAAAACGAAACAAAGAATAAGGTATTAGGTTGGTGCAAAAATAATGACGTAATAATGTCGTTTTTGACGTATTTTTTAACGTCAAAAAACGACATTATTACGTCATTATTTTTGCACCAACCTAATACTTGCCACTAAACTTCAAAAATCAAAATGGCCCAGTTTCTGCCGGTCGATGAGGTTTTCGAAGTTCTTTTTGGCGATAAGAATGAACGACAAAAAAAAAATATTCCAACTAAAGGAAAATACTAGAGAAGATAACAGAAAAATAAACAGCCTAAACAGTGATAAAAACGAAAACTGCGATGTGATTACCGGGACAAGTACAGTGTAACCCGGATATAAGAGACCCGGATATAAGAGAAACCTTGATATAAGAGAGATTTTATCTGGTCCCAAATTAGAGCCATACTTACCCAAACAAAATAGACCAAACCCGGATATAAGAGAAATCCAGATATAAGAGACTTCTTCTCCGGTCCCAACAACTCTCTTATATCCGGGTTACACTGTAGTAGTTGATGGAAATCCACGCTGAATTGTATAAATCAATGCATCAGAATGCGGAGAGAGGGTTGCGTCCACCTTGTCAAGGTGGGAGCGGTTTTATTAGACGGCATCGGACTGGAACGTATCTGTTTTCGTGATAAACAAGAAAACCACAAGGATTTATTGGACCCCGAAAGACAGTAAAAAAATCATTGATCGCCTTGAAGATTAATAATTAAAGGAACTGCTTTCTTCTTGCGAGACATACTGCTACCCACTGAGGAAAACTATCAAAAAATAACGTCGCAAGACCGAATAACGAAGGGACACTTAATCCGCACTGAATATATTTGGGAAAACCTAGCCCTTGTCTGGGGGAGCACTTATGTGTCTTTTGATGCAGTTTGGCAACAAGAGTCGACGTGGCCTCGGATCTTAGCGATGGAGGTTTGATATAATGGATCGTGAAGTTATCACCTCCGTTCCCAACTGCCTGTATACCAACCGGGCTTGTAGCGAGCAATGCCAAGCTTGAAGAAGTTGGCAGAGGAATCAAAGGATGTATGACTGTAACAAGTTCGTCGATCAACCGCGATGAGTTGTGGTAGGGAACTTTCTGGAAAGAGAGTTTGGCTTGCGGTTTGGAAATTCCTGCAAGAAAGTTTCTCATCATGGGCTTTTCCTCTGAACGGATATGTATTGGGTGATATTCAACATCTTTGATTCCGACCTCGATTTGAAAATGAACTGGTCGGAAGTTGCAGAAAAGTCCGTGGTCGTAGTTTGTCTGTAGGCTCGGTGGAATCTCACCTGTAACCGAGGCTGGAGGTTTGTGCTTCACACATCTACTCCATCTTTTTTTTCCTACACTGTTCCTCCAGTCTCGTGTGCCAGATTGCCTAAGATTTTTCGAATCTTTTTTTAGAATCTCAAAGTGCGTTAGCAACTGTTGTATCCCCACCCTGTTGAAGCCGGTCTAAGTATCCTGAAAGTTGAAATCCGTCAAAAAACGCTCCCGATTACTTTTGTAATCGAACGTGTACACAAAAAGAAGGTAACTGCGGATTCTGAACAGAAGAGGCCAAGAAAGCCTCCCCGAAATGATGTGTGTTCTTTGAGTTGAGGGAGGAGCGCCGATTAAGCCGAAGCGAGTGTTCCTTCCATTGTGAATGTCGGAGCGCTTTGAATGCCTTCTCAAGGGTAAAGGATGGCTTCTGTCTGTTATCCCGTATGGCATTGTGCATTCGCCAGTGATAGGTCCATTCAAGGTGATGCGATCAGCGAGTTCCGTTTTACGAAAGAGGAGTATCGCGTCTCGTGGCCTTGGATGCAGTTTCAAATTCATCAGTAACGACGAGACAATACTCACCTGGCTGGTGTGATGCGAGTTCTCTGGTTTGGTAAAAAAGTTCGCATGCACTGTAGGGATGCGGAGGAGATCAATGGTAATGCCATCTTTCTCTTTATTTCGTATAACCGTTGTGCAAGTTGAAGGCTACAGGATCCACACGTTGGGCAGAAATAGTTTTTTTTTCTTTTGGTGGGGGGTTGTCCTGCACGTTAGTTAAGTCTGTGATAATGTGGTAACGCAGTTGGAAAAAGTAAAGAATTATGTGTTCTTATGCCTATTTGGTGTCGTGAAAAAGGGAATTTTGATAGCGTTCCTTTGTTCCAACTAACCATGTACTTTAAACATTTCCTCAAAGTCAAGATACAAGGATAGTGCTAAGGTTAAGAAATCGGAGAACAGTTCGAATTCCAGCTGTGTTCGTTACATTCTATTACCCTTGGGAAAGGTATGAATCAAACTCTTCCTCGCTCAAGTTTATTGGGAAAAATAAAATAGCCCGTGTTCTAAAGCTTTGGCTGGAAACCGGTCAAGGAGAAGGAAAACTCTGATGCAAAAAAAAACTTGGAGAGGGTTGGGCTTCCTCTGGCTATCTTGCCCAGAAACACCACTGTTACTGCGTCTGAAGTACATGTGATGCCCCTAAAACCCTAATGGGTAACGGATCTCGTGTGTGTGTGTAAAGTCCAGATTAAGGCGGAAAGAAAATGATTCCCTCCATCTTAGTTCGGTGAAAGGTGGTTGAGTGATTTGTGTTTGTTTTGTGTGTAAAGCAGCCGTCTAGATCCGCATATGGATACTGGCTCTGCAAGAGGATTTGCGGTCTTTGTGATAAGCAGAAGATACTGCTGTCAGTCATTCGTTAGTATATTTTTTTTCTTAATTTTATCAAAATCGTTTTAAGTTACCTGGAGGGTTGCATTGCCTCCACACTTTGATTCTGTCCCTTTTTCGTTAAATTTCTCACTACCTTTTCCGATTAGGTGACATATATTTCTGTTCTTTAGATGGTGTGGGATGATTTGGGCCTTTTGTCTTTTCGTATTTATTATGTTTGGATGTGTTCGTAGGTGGGAGTGTAGCTGTAAGCGTGATTTATTTTTTGGAGCAAATTGCACATTTTTTTTTTCGTTCGTTAACTATCTTCACTGCCCCGGTTAGTATTGTTGGAGTTTTATATTACTAATAGGCAATTCATTTGGTTTTGTGAATAGAAGAATGAATTAAACAAAAAATAAACAGAAATAGACTGAATACCGCCAAGAAAAAAGATATGCATAAAAAAAATAAAAGAAACTAACTGGACCGAAGAGATTGTCGTCAACAGGATGCATAAAATCAAAGGATGGAACGCTCATCTTAGAGAAGGAAAAAATTTTCAGCACTAGAAAATATATTGGAGAACTCTTTCACGACGAAAGAGACCAACCAGCAATACACTGAACTACGACGAACCTGAAATTCCTAAAACAGAAGGAGAAGCTGCACTGGCGAAATTGAACAGAAACAAGGTGGCAGGGCCAGACGGAATTTTAACAAAAAAAAGTTGACAACCTTAGATGATTTTGGCATAGACAAGATTACAAAAATAATAAATGAAACCTACAACAGTGGTGATATAGCGGGGGATCTTAGCAGATCTATTTTCAAAGCACTGCCTAAGAAACCTGGCGCAAACGAATGTGAACTCCACCGAACAATCAGCCTAATGAGTCTCATAACAAAATTCATCACCCGTTTCTAATGAATAGATCGCGCAGCAGAACCAGGATAGAAACAAGACAAGAACAGAGCGGGTTCGTTAAAGACACTGGGACAAGGAACGTGATATTCATGCTCAAAATGTTACCAGAAAGAGCAATACAAATGCAGAAAGACGTGCACCTATGTCTTATAGAATACGTAAAGTCGTTTGAGAAAGTACGCTACAAAGATCTGTTGGAACTGCTCGGCAACCTTGATAGATTTGGGAACGATATAAGAATAATCAAGAACCTATACTCGCTGCAAATGGCCTGCATGCGGATAGAGAACGAGTTCAGCGGATATACAAAAATATAAAGAGGCGTGAGGCAAGGATGTGTCTTCTTACCGGACTTATTCAACTTATACAGCAAGGCTATTCTGAGAGAACTCTAAATTCTACCAGGATTCATCATTGGCGGCTACAATCTTAGCAACATAAGATACGCAGATACAGAAAGGAAATTACAAACTTCCTACAGAAGATAGCGAAGGAGGGCGGGAAGAAGGGACTAAGCCTAAACTACAAAAAGCCAGAATACATGATCATCAGTACAAAGATGAGCCGGAAAAGCGATTTACAGGTCGGGGACACTAAAATCAAGCAGGGAAAAAAAGGCGAGGAAATTTAAATATCTGGGAAGTGTTCTGACAGAGGACGGTAAGTGCGACGCTGAGACGCTGTTCCGATCACCAAAGACGCATTTCTAAGATAGGTAGAGTATTATGAGACAGGAGGATTTCTTTAGTAAGAACGAAAAGAGTACTGAACTGCTACGTGACATCTGTCCTCCTTCACGGCAGCTAATGTTGGGCGCTCTCCCCAATGGGGAAAAAGAGACTCGAGGCAACGGAGGTATGGTTCTACAGAAGGATGCTAAGGATGACATGGAGCAAACATGTGAACAACGATGAGGTTTGGAAGGATGCGAACAAGGAGGAAGCTTATACTTAACATTAGGAAGAGGCACTGAAATTTTTGGAACATATAATGAGAAAGGTGGGCTTGGAAAATCTGATACTCACAGGGTGAACAGAGGAAAATGAGACATGGGAAAGTGTGACATACCTAGCGTATAACGGAACAGAGCCACGGAAAAGTACCAAAAGACAAATCATATTGAGAGTTACAAGGGATAGGGAGAGTCAAGAGCCATGATCGCCTACGTCCTGAAGGGACACGGCCCATAAAGAAGTGAAATGCACATACGACACTAGTTAGGAACTCCTTCAGAAAGTGCGTTATTTTTGTGCCTGAGGTAAGATTGGGCAGAGTACTTGTGTTTTGGTGAAAGGGAAAGTATTCGAGCGAATGATTCAGCGATTCTAGAGAGCTTACATTAGTAATAAGACCAGTCCTTCACTTTTTGACATTTTTTTGAAGATTTATAATTTGAAGGACAATCAACATTTAATTTCTCTGGCGTCAGTTGCATCGAACGGCGAGGAAACAATGTATATTTATTCTTAGTTTTACATATATATATATATATATATATATATATATATATATATATATATATATATTCCATTGGAATCGTAAATACGATCCAATTCATCAGACCTACAAATTCAAAAAGAAAACAAAAGTTCTACCTGGATTCTATCCTCTTGGATTTATTTTTATATACAAATATATAAGTATGTGTATGTATGTATGTATATATATATATTTATATATATGATTGCATATATATGTGTATATTTACCACTAATATTATCAATCAATCTATCTATCTATCTATCTATCTATCTATATATATATATATATATATATATATATATAATCTCACTATAAACGTTATATTTAGTGTGTACACGTGTTTGAACAAACGGTAACTGTAATTGTTCCGTCCTGAAATAAAGAAGAATGAGCCACAGATATAATGGAACCTGCATGACTTCTTTTTTTTTTTTAATCTCGTAACCACTTTCAAGACAAGCGCAATTTACCATTAAGTCATGTGAAGAGACTGTAGCAAAGAAAGTTACATTCACAAAACGAACATCTCAGGTCCTTTTGTAGTCTGTATTTAGTAAATTTATTTTCCTGCCCGAAACGTAAACCAAGTTTTTCTTTAAAAACATAATGGATTTTTAATGCAACATTATTTCTTATTGCACTTACATTAATATGAGGTTTTTATTAATAACAACTAATGTCGGATTAAAAAAATCCATTAACTTCTTAAGAATTATTTTCTGCTTCTGGCGCCTCCCCCTCTGACACTGCATATATATATATATATATATATATATATATATATATATATATATATATATATATATATGTGTGTGTGTGTGTGTGTGTGTGTGTGTGTGTGTGTATGTGTGTGTGTGTGTGTATGTGTGTGTTGGGGGGTGTACACTCACACACGTTAATACACGAAAATGACGAGGAAAACCTTGTGTCGACGCATTTCGTTCACTGATGAAATTTATCAAACAAATGGAGAATTTCTTAAGGAAGCTCTGTTTATGCAACAGAAAAAGTTGGGCTGAGAAAAATACCGTTATGCATTCTAATTGGAATTAAAGAAGAGCTCTAAAATATTCGGTAATCTTCTAGCGTTAAAGAAAGAAAAACTACAGTGGAAGCTAAGTATCATAATCTTTTGGTATATTGTTTAAGCGAAATTGGATTCGTATTTCGATTGTTAGGATTATTGTTTTTCTTTTTTTTTATTTGCTTATATTATTCGGATAATAACTGTGACATTTCTCTAATTATTGAACAATTTAGTTCATGCCACATTGACTGAAAAACCTACCCGTACAAAAGAATTCTCCTATTAATATATTAATACAAAAACGGACAATCTTCAAATTTAAAAATTCAACCTCAGCGTTGCGACCGCACGCTCCAAAAAAAAAATTCGTACAACTAACAATAACATTTTTCGGATTACATCTATATTTTCGTTGTCCTGTTATTACCAGGAAGTAAAAAACAAAAGAACAAATCTATTTCCATACCTGATGATGTCTGTAGGAACAGAGAAAGCTTGTAAAAAAATAAAAAAAGACCTTATGCAACTGGAATTTATAAACAGGGATCATAACATTCATCTACAGGTTCGGGGTTAACGTACTTTATTAAATTGTTTGCGAAGATGTATTCTCGCCATTTATATCATTAACTTCTATATCTGTTTTTTGTATGAATGATTCATGTTCGGGTTTAACTTTCTAAAATTTCCAAACTTCCCTGGCCCCTACACTTGTCCCTTTCGTCTCACTGAAGCATTGAAGTGGATAAATTCTGTATTAGTTTTTTTGACCGGTGTGTCTGTGATTTTTTGGGTGGGTGGGGATTTCCTAGTCAAATTTCTATTTGTGACGAGAACTCAGTCAATGCCGGGGTTTAGACAGACGACCGATATATTCGCCTGCCGAAATTGGCTATTCCCCATATGAAGTAATTTGTAATTGTATTGTTTGCTCTGTAATAATGGATACATTGAGCACATTTTGTGGATAAATTTTAATGTTGTATATTACTACGATCCATTTGTATTATATACCAACGGATTTCTTACGTTTACTACACACACACACACACACACACACACATATATATATATATATATATATATATATATATATATATATATATGAAGAAATATAGTTTCACGGTCTGCTCAATATCAGAGATAGAGAGTATGTAAATATAAATATAAAAGTGAACATTGAAGTCAACGCTCACAGGCGACAGACTGTTTCATGCTAGACGTAGTTGTTTATTGTAATAAAAAAATTAAAAACTGTCCTCCGCCAAAATAGCAGAATAGACTACGGCAAGCAATCTAACAATTGGACGAATAAAAACTTTAATTATCTTCCCAGACCAAAATAAACTATTAAATAAGCAACCTAAGCCAACCCCACCCAATTTTTTGCTACGTTAATAAAACATCGAAAACCGAAAAGAATAAATAAATATATAAAATAAAAAATGAAAATTAAAAACAAGTAAAATAAACTGGATAAGTAAAACAAATAAATAAGCATATATATAAATAAATAAATAAACAGACAACTCCCGCCAAAATAACCGCCAGAATCGATTACCCACAATGCACCACAGACCCATATATATAAATAGTCTAGGAAAAAATCAACACTCGCGGCCTGTCGATTGTCTGTCTCCTCTGATTTTTGACTTCAATGTTCACTTATGTGTGTATATATATATATATATATATATATATATATATATATATATGGTGCTGTTCAATAAGAGTGACTCACCTGATTTTTTTTCCTTAAAAATTTTTTCACCGATTGTTTTTGGGCTCAAAGTAATTTTTAATCTTACGAATATAAGGACCCCTTTCCGACTTAGTAAAAAAGTTTACTCACCCTAAACTATTCTATTGATAATTATAATTTTGGATATAAATGAGATTTAGAGAAAAACTCTATGCAAAAAAAGTGACTCGCTTATTTCCTGCAACTAGTAATCAATAGAAACATAACCGAACAGCTTTAAATAAAGAATAATAGAGGTATAATTTATTTATAATAGGTGATATAGTTTGAAATATTTAATAATCTATGGGTCCTCCTTTATTTTGAATAACCGTTTCAACCCTTTTTGGCATTGACTTGATTAGATTCTGGCAAATCTCATCTCCAAGCATAGAATTCCATTCGGATATGAAATTCACAATCAAATCGTCTTTGTTGCTCAACTGCTTTCTCGAGAGCCTGTACTTTATAATGCTCCATAAGTTTTCTATGGGGTTGAGGCCAGAAGATTGGGGTGGCCATGTCATAACACTCACCTGCTTCTCATCAAAGTATTCCTTCATCAATTTTGATTTGTGACAGGGAACATTATTCTGCATAAAAATGAGCTTGGTGGGGTCGATTTGCACACTTTCAGCAGAAGAGAGCAGAAAAGTCTCTAAAATTCTCTTGTACTGCTCGTTCCTGAAGGTCTTTTCAATAGGTTTTAAGAAACCAGTTCCATGAAAAGAAAAGCATCCCCAGAACATTATACTGAACGGATGCTTGACGGTACTTACTGCTAACTTCAAAGAGCTTTCAAAGCTTCGTCTTCGGATTTTAAATCGCTTATCCTTTGAATTTAGCTCAACTTTCGTTTCATCGGAGAAGAGAACATTTAGTAAAAAAAAAAAAAAAATCAGGTGAGACACTTTCATCGAACAGCACTATATATATATATATATATATATATATATATATATATATATATATATATATATATATCATTTCAATCCGAAAATTTTATTGCTCTAAATAAGGAGGGTATATTTGCTTCTTCTTTCTTGACTCAGAGACCTATAGATGTAATAAACATTCTTTAAAGTAAATGCGGAGTATCTATTTCAAATACTGGTTTCAATTTTTTTTTTTAAATATAAACAGTTTGATGTAATATTTTTTACATTAAAAACGACTGATAAGTTTCTGCGGTTAAATTTCTTTTTTTTTTCCAATTTTTTTAAGGATTTTTATATTTTTTTTCATTTCTGGACATAAATTATGTTCGAATGTTCTATATGTCCAAGCGTTTTGGGTAATACTTTTAGTCATTATTAAGGATGATTTTATCTTAACTTTTAATTGAATGTAAATTGTCAGTTGTTTTTAACGAAACTTTTACAAAAGATGGATTACTACTCAAATACACACACATACACATATATACGTATATATATATATTATAAAAGCGGCGCTCTAGTGATTTTAGACAAAATATACTATAAAACAAAAATTCTAAAAACACTAGCGGATAAGAACAACTACAAATTAATCGACACCAACATAGACACAAATCACAAAACTGCACAACACATAATAAAATACTAACAAAAAAAAAGAAATGAATTTTCTAATAAACTTTGTACCAAAAACAAAATTTCTACAGACTACCAAAACTTCATAAATCAAGTGAAATAAAAGTAGCTATCCAGACAGAAAAATCTGAATACATTAACATACTAACCCCAGTGACCTTACATTCAGACCCATAGTAGAAGAAAAAGCCTGTCCAACTAGCAGACTCAGTAATTTAATAGACACAATACTACAACCATTTACTAAGCAGATTAAAAGCTACATCAGAGACGATATTCACTTCTTTAGCTCCATACCACAAAAAGTTGATCCGAGAACACTTATGGCTACTTTTGACATTAGTAGCCTATATGGCAGCATACCCCATGAATTAGGTAATCAGACAATCTCATTCTAGATTAAGAAACATCCAGAAACACTACATCCCAGATTTACTAAGCAATTCATTTCGATAGTATAGACCTTAATCTAAACAATAATACTTTTGAATTTGACAACACAATCTATATCCAAACCCTAGGTACCACTATATAAACAAAAATAGAACCTACATATGCCACCCTAACATTAGCTAGGGGAAAACTTATATGAACAGATAGAACACACACACACACACACACATATATATATATATATATATATATATATATATATATATATATATATATATATATTGTATGTCTGTATTTATACTTCTTTCCTTCTTTCATGCACATTTCATTGAATACGGCAGACTAGGTTTTTTTTCTACAAATTTTCACGTGATCTAATATAAAAACTATAATAAATACTGTCCGATTGCTATTTTTATCCAAGCGGTTACGGCTATACATCTAGCAATTTTCAAAATTTACAAGGTGGTTGTACAGAAGGATGCTAAGGATATCATGGACTTAAAAAAAGGACTCGTAACTGGAAAAACCGAATGAAAAAAGAATGTTAACAACAAATACTTTTTCACACCCAACCCAGTTCTGCGGATTCAGAATCAACGTTGAGTTTAAGCAAGCGAATTGGCCAATTGGAGTAAAGTGCCATGCAGATTTAATTTTTTCCCACTTGTGACGAATGCAGCTATCGATTTTTTTTTTTTTTTTTGCATGCTAGCATGCTAGTTAACATTCGTGTCAGTCAGCTGTTGGCTCTCACGCTGGCCAATAGAATATTCCTGCCTATTCGGGGCAGCTAGCTATAGGCTCTCACTCTGGCCAGTACAAAATGGCCACAAACTACATAAAAACTGGCGTAGAAGCATGAAAAAATCGATTATCTTCACTATCGATCGGAGTTGGGAAATGCAAAGTCGGTCTTGGCCTTTCCACTATCTTGCAGCATGTGCATGTAAATTTTGGTTCAAATCCGTCGAAAATTGCGGCACTGCATTCGTTACACACGCACACACATCCTGCCTTTTATAGATTGAGATGATTGCCAGTCTTTTATTTAGTCAAATTAGAAACTTGAACCTTTCACAATTTCTTGAATTACATCTGTAGCTTTTGGTAGATGTCTTTCTATCCTGAAAAAAGATGCAAAATTCTCCTAATTTTAACGCATTTTCTTACATATATTCCGTATAATTTGGCAGCATTTTTTTTTTCATTTAAACAAGTCTGATTAATCAGTTTAGACATGTTTCTTTTGTTTATTTTAACTGTTCAACTATAACCTACCACAAGGACTCAGTTTTTACTAAGTTACGTCCCCTACATTATAAACTTTACAATAAGGAAAAATTTAAAAAATCACCGTCTGTGAATTTTCGCATGACCGGAATGGTTAACCATTTAATCACAAAGAAATAAAATACTTTTGACAGACATCTAATTGTTCTAGCACCTGAACATATCTCGAAAGTCCATGGAAAAATAAATGCAACCATGGCACATTCCTTGAACTTTTTAATCATGAAACGACAAAGATTATATTACGAAAGGATCCTATTAAAAATAAACTACATGGACTTTCGAGATATGTTCAGGTGCTAGAACAATTAGATGTCTGTCAAAAGTATTTTATTTCTTTGTGATTAAATGGTTAAAAATTCACAGACGGTGATTTTTTAAATTTTTCCATAATGTAAAGTTTATAATGTAGGGACGTAACTTAGTAAAACTGTGTCCTTGTGGTAGGTTATAGTTGGACAGTTAAAATAACATATCCGGTTTTACACTGTATATGTCTAAATTGTTTAATCACACATTCTTATAATGTATATATGTATTTTTATTTACTAGTTCCGGCATATTAATATTACTTTAAACATTTTATTTAGTCCGGCAAACGAAATGAAATACTGTGTAAAATAAAGAGAGCGTTTACTTAAATCCTGACTATTCACGAAAGCTAACACTGAAAGGGATATACATAATGTATCTGTGTACGTGGCGAGGAAAACGTTGTCTGGCGCAGGTAACTGAAGAACTATTAAAAATCAAACTGTCCACTAACAAATATTCTGAGAGAACTTGCTACTTATCATTCTACAGCAGTTTTCCAAATAAAGATGTTCGCTATAAAAAAAATATATTTTTGTACAGATCATTGTCTAAATAATAATACTAAATTTTCTTATTTTTTTTCTGAGTCACTCGCTAGTTTATGAGATTGAATTGTGCAAATATTTTTGAAGACATGGAATTTTCAAATCATATGTTCTTACTTCTCGAGAAAACGCTTGGCCCAAAACTCGATACGTCGATGAGAATTGGGCTTGGCAATAGACTTCGCAAGAAGATCAACGAAGAAGACAGACGTAGCAAGATATATATATATATATATATATATATATATATATATATATATATATATATATATATATATATATATATATATATATATATATATATTCATCAGTTTCATTGAACGTGCATGTATGCATAAATCCCAGACTGTTATACTGACCCTCAGATAAATAATTTTTACTCTAGTAGCAGAGAAAAAAAAAGTTAACCCTTCTAAGGGAAACAGCGTTTTTAAGTGCAATGCCCAATATTAAGAAACATATTAGTGAATAGAATAAAATGTTCAAACTTATCTCCCCGATTTAGAGTTTTACGTCAATAATGTCACTATCCAGTTACTTTCATTAAGATAAAGCAATTAATCAACAGTCCAGAAATTTGTTATTAAAATCGTTCTACTTGATAAAAAATTTTTAAAAAAAGTAAATTAATTACCGATGCCGTTCGAAGTGCAAGCCATCTTCTTCAATGGATTCACTACAACGTGAGATAACGCTTTGACAAATGTTGCAACGCAAATGTCGATGAGCTACAAATATAAAACAATTTTGATGATTTATAAGCTACCGTTGTGAACCTATTTCTATGTTGTGTGAATTGCTTTTGTTTTTTTTTTCTGATTCTGCTTTGCTATTTTTATTATAAGCAACTGTATAGTGACTTTATTACTACACTGTATAATCTATGTAAACCTCTGATGAGTAGAGAGAATTTTGGCAAAATTCATAGTCGGGAACATAAGTTTATTCTTTTTTTTTATTCTCTTTCTCTCGCTTTCTCTTTCTCTCTCATGTTTATATATCTTTATACTTTCCCCACGTGTGCAAATCCAAGGGGCACCTGGGTCGATCTACTGTTTCCGTGTTAGTGATAGCTAATTACAGCAGGGGAAGCGCAGATTTTCACATCAAGTTCGGATGTCATCTCGGGTGACATCATCTGTGCAGCTAGCTTCTTTGAAAGGATATTGAGAGAAAAGTCTATTCTGATGTCATCCTACGTGAAACACATACGACACATAGAAATTAAGCGCTCATTTTCTTTTGATCCTGCTGTTTCCAATCTCTTAATGCTTTCCTTAGTTTCTGAAAGGCATATTTCGCAACCCTCTTCTCCGTTACACTTTCCGTCTTCTCATATTATCATGCAGATTCAGTTTCTTCAACTGCTTGTAGCCGATAACCAAAAAGCATTTTTAGCTCTTTTCTTGACAACCTTGCATTCTGTCATCATAATAATTAGTCTTTTCTTCTTCGCCATTTTTACATGTTGACCACGACGAGAAAGTCCATAATTTACGATAACTTTTATTCCCTTCGGTAATTTCATGTGGAGCCAATTTTCCTAGATTCAGACATATTGAAAGCCTTTATAAATGGCGTCCAAGAGTTGATTGAATGCACGTGCAATAAAGAACTGAATAAAACATCAAAGGCATTTCCTGAATTAATTCTTCACAAGATATGATGCATCTGTCAGATATACAATATTAATATTAAAATATATTCACATAAATATAAAGAGAAAATTGATTATCAATTCCTGCCATGACTTACATGTTAGATTTCAAGTTCATTACGAAAGGCAGGCAATGATTTCTTAATGAGAAACTCTTTGCAAAGATATATGCATATATATATATATATATATATATATATATATATATATATATATATATGTATATATATAAATTAATACTAATCTCGGAAGCGCCTTTCTTTTTAGTATTCACTTCCTTTTTCGCCACCTACACAAACCTTCCTTGGTTAGTGCGTACATAATGTCCAACATTTATTTGCTAAGGACTTTTTTTTTGATAAATGAATGATTTTGATATTCCTATGCAGCTCTAGAATTTCGTCTTTTGCTAAAATTACCTCCTGAAAGAAAGAGGGCTAGAATTTTATATAATACCAATCCATTTACGCAGCGCAGAGTGCTGGACAGTCTCCTCACAGAGGAAGATAACGTAGGAGGCTACAGAAATGTGATTATCTAGAACGATGCTGAGGATCTCATGAACGAAGTAAGCGAGGAATAATATCTTAAGGAAAATGAAAACAAAAAGAACCTTTGTACTCACAATCACAGAAATTGCATGGCCGTGCATTGAGGAAGAACGGCTTGGAAAACATAACCTCCATGGGGCTTATCAAATTAAGGCATGGGGTGACATCTACCTAACGAGATTGTGCGAATCGATGGCGGAACGAGTAGGGGGATTAATAGCCAAGGGATAAAATTGCTAAGGGATAGGAGATTGTGGAGAGACATATACGCCCAGTTCCTGAAGGGACACTATACCGAGAAGATGTTAATAGATTATAGCGTCAAAAGTCGCAAATTGGCCTGTTTGCTGACAACTCTGCGTTGTTTAAGAAAATAATTGTTGCCATTATTACTACTAATCTACAACTGTCTTTACTCTTTCAAAAAAGGGAAAAAAAATAATCATTTGGATTAGATTACATTTTGTCTGAATTCATGGGATCCGAAGTTATCATTACTTACACTATTTACCTCATCTTCTTTTTCTTTTACTTTTTTAATACCAGCGTTTCGGTCGTTCTCCTTTCCGGCTTTCCTCAGGTGTATATCGATCACGAGATTCCGAATTGAAACATTTATTTGATCCACAATGGTAGACTGTTCTCGTTCCACTGCTCATGTCTAGGGATATCGTCTACCTCATATTTTATTTATTACTGTTCAGTTATTGCTCGCCCATTTCCACAGACTGCAAGTACACAGTGTCCGACCCAGCAATTGAACTCACAACCACGATGTTACCAAATACACAAACCAACGCTTTTACCCACTAAGTAATTGTCTCGTAGGACAATTCCTAGAGTAAACTTTGAGCTTTAAAACTTCACTGCTGATTAGGCTGTCATTGCTGCGTCTGACTAAGATTTTGATCGCTGTTGCTGTTGGAGCTTTGCTGCCATTTGTCTTTCTTTATTTATTAGTGGCTCCCATATTGTATTTATTTCGTATGCTAGGCCTACTAAGGCGATCCTCATAGACTAGCATATGAGCTAATTCTTTCAAACGTCTAACTCTCCAGTGCTCTTCCCTGTCCAGTATTTTCACTTCATTCCACAAGTGGCTGATAACCACCTCTTACTCTCCGTATTTTATCAGACATGCCCGATTTCATTGACTCACTTCACACTACGCCTTTTCAATATTCCTCCAGACTTATTTATAGAGGGTGGCTTGTTTCACCTTTATATTCTCTACCACGACTGCAAAGATTAAACGTTTCTTGCGTGACTTCTTGGACACTAACTGCACTTTCCTTATGACCTAAACTTGTGCATGTAACGTTTGGCAACAGAGTAGCATTTGTCCGAACACTGGCTTCACCGAAATGAAATGTTCATTTGTTGAATGGTTCACGTCACCCAAACATTAAAAAAGTTGAAAATTAAAGGCAAATAACTGTCGATGGTGCTTTTCTTAAATTATGCATCGTTGAAAAACTACGCGCGTTAATTTGATTTTTTTTCTTATTTATAAGAATGACTGATTATCAAATCTGTTGGTTTATTTAAGAATTTGTTTGTTTAGCAGCATGTCAACTCCTTATTTATCATTTAATACCGAAATTTAGTTACAGTGGGAGCATTAGTAATTTATGTTATATATATATATATATATATATATATATATGATTAAATATAGTTTTAAGGTGTGTATATTTATGGGATAAATTGCTCAATGTCATACATAAGGCGTATGTAAATATAAATATAAAAGTGGACATTAAAGTCAACACTCAGAAGAGACAGGCTGTTTCATGCTGGACGCAATCATCAGGCCTGAGGCTTCTGAGTGTTGACTTCAATGTTTACTTTTATATATTTATATATATATATATATATATATATATATATATATATATATATATATATATATATAGATAGATAGATGGCGGCCACTGAATTATATAAAACACAAATAAGGTTTACAAACGAATGATTATTTTCAGGTAGCAATGTTTGCGCCATTTCTATCTTGTATAGAAACATTTTTAAATCCACTTTCTGAATCATCTCAAGTGATGGTATGGCGATGTTTACGTGACCTGAGCAACGATGGATAGACGCTGATGGATCCACCAGGACACTCTGCCGTACAGTTTCCATTACTGCGTCAGTGCGCATATTGCGATTAGGACCTCTACCCGGAAGATTGCCGTCTGAGCCAGTTCTTTCAAAGTGGATGAATATGTTCCAAATCATGATATCGCTATGAGAAACTTTGACATTAAAATGTTGTCGGTAAGTTTGAATGAATGATCTTTCATTGGAATAAAAACTAAGTGAATTTTACTCGTTGTTTGATATAATACGTAGACATTTTACTCGCCAACGGATGCTCTATAACATGCCAAATAAAAAGTAAATGATTGACTTTTTCAAATCTTTCAGTTTAGTCTTTTTCAAATCCTTCAGTTCAGTCCATAGTTTTTCAATGGCCACTAATATATATATATATATATATATATATATATATATATATATATATATATATATATAAAATATAACATATAAATATTTTATATAATATATATATATTATAATATATATATATATTATATAATATATATATATTATATAATATATATATTATATAATATATATATATTATATAATATATGATATATATATTATATAATATATATACATAATTTATATACATAGTATATATATATATGTGTGTGTGTGTGTATCATATAATATATATATACATAATTTACGCATATATATATATATATATATATATATATATATATATGCACAAAAATATATTTCTGTGGTATTTTTATACTTTCATAGTTTTTGACCACAGTTTGGTGGTTAACTATTTGGTCATAGGAAAGACTCTAACAGATGCTACGGCCAGGAATTGCGGGTCGGCTTGAGAACTACAACAATTAAGAGCTGATTCCACGCTCCTGAAAACCTCCCGATCAGAAGCCTTGCTGCCGGATATAGTTCATCGTCATACCAGGACGGGTTTCTTTAAGTGAATTGTCTAATATCGGAATAAAGTAAAGCTAGGAAGTTTTCGAGTAACGAAATCATAATGAGTTTTTTTTTGTTTTTTTTAAAGTGCTCTAAATACAAACATGAAAAGAAATACATAAAAAGTTTAATGTGAATTTATACAGAAGACATTATTAAATACAGAATTTATTCATGCATGGACATAAATCTGAATGGGTTAATTTTAAATTATTTTTTATTCGTTTTTAACCATTTTAGCCCTGACCATCGTTTTACCGGTGGTAGAGGAAAATGTCATGTTAGGTAATATTTTCTCGTGAGATTCATTTTCAACTGGATAGCAGCTCTGATTGAGAAATCGGAGAACCTAGTTCGAATTCCAAGAGAATGCATTATATTCACTTATGTGCTATTACCCTTGGAAAACGTATGAATCCTCTTCTACTCCCTCAGCTATGGATAAATAGCAGGACAGACTTGGATGGCAACTGGTCTACCGCAGGAAGAAATGGAAACCTACTGCGGGGAAAAATCTGCCTCGTCAGTCATGTATCGAAAGATACATGGTCGCCTAAGCGTGTATCACGCATGGCACATAACTCAATGAGTGTTCGATACTTACTGGGTATTCAATACTGTACTTTCGAACTTTTGTCACATCTAATCTATGAGGAAATCTCTCTCTCTATATATATATATATATTATTTCACTTTTAATTTTCTAAGCCTTTTCTATCTAGCGATTTGGGTGAAAACAGTTTTCGTGTAAAAGGCATTCGTTATTATGACTCCCACACTCCATCACTTTCAAAGAGTCAGCAACGGCCCTCATTGATATGCTGAGTTCGTGCGTAATGCTATCCTGGATCTGTTGGAACAACTCACACATGACACTTTCCAGCTATCGATTTCCAGTTCGTTTTTTTTTTTTTTTTTGTCGTTGAACACGAAGAACGTCCACTTTCAAGAAGCTAGCTATTTCCAAGTCTCTGCGATTGGCGACTAAGAAGTTTTCATTTTTCTAATGACAGAAGCTCTCCTGTTAACTCTCTCCATGCATTTGGAATAGGAAAAGAATATTAAGATTTGGAACATAACGCGCAATGTCATCTCATACCATCCCTCTATTTATGGCCAGCGAAACTTGTCGTTTGTAATTCGTGGTGAATTCTGTATGGATTATTTCATGTCATTCTACATGAATCCATTTGTTCAGATTTTTTTTTTCACGTTCGTTATTGCAACCAAATGTCAAGAAACACACAAATTTTGCACGACGTGCTCATAACGAAAATGTCGAATCGCTTTTAAATCATTTTAATTGTTTCTATCTATACATTCTTAACGATTTGTTTGCGGAAATGACATTTTACAATATTTTTGGAGAAAATCTTAGCTGCATATAAAATGGACACTGGACACCTCTTCAGCTCAATTTCTGTAAAACGAACAGTGAAACCTCGGAAAATGATTGAGTGTTTTGTTTTGTTTTGTTTGTGTTTTGTTTTGTTTTTTGGGGGGTTGTTTTTTACAGCTTATCAACCTTTTAGAGGTTATTTAAAGACAGAAAATATTTTTAGATAGTAATTATTTTCTTTGAAAATAATAATGGTGTAATGATATTAATCCTATTAATTAACCTATAGCCTGGGGGAGAGAGGCGGATTCAAATCTTTATGGGAGGTATTAGCGTGTAAGTGATTATAACGAGCCCAATTGTAATTCGACTCTCCGATTTACAATTCTGGGGCTTAATTCACACCACCTACACATTCAAGCGTTCAATACATGGTATACCCAAGTAGTCACCCATCTAGGTACGGAGCAGGCGCGAAGTTGCTTAAATACAGTGATTAAACGTGATATGACCGTAAGCGTGTATTTAGAGTTGTCTTTTTCATAGACCAGTTACCACTCCAGAAACAGGACATCTTGCTATTCACATATAGCTGGAGGAGAAGACATGGATTCATTTCTGAATTTAACGAAATTGACAGGAACTCAAACTTGGCCATCAATTTCTCAATACGAGCCGCTATCCATTACACCACCGTACTTTATTTATATATATATATATATATATATATATATATATTGAAGTCAACCCTCAGAGGTGACAGACAGACTGTTTCATGCTAAACGCAATCATCAGCATTAAACGTATAGTTAATTAATTCTTTACACGCTGGATAAAAACGACGACTGCGGTTTCGATGGCCAAAGTCTCTTCCGCTGGTTAATACAGCGAATTAAAATTACCTTCCCTAAATCAAAAAATAAAGAAGATAATATTACACCAGATTTTTCTTATAAATCCATTTTTGAAATCCTAATGGAAAAAGTCGTCTTTTAAATACACAACAATGTTCAACCGCCAATGATCTGTCTCTTGTGCGTTATGCTAGAATAAATCATTATCGGATGAGGTGTTATCATTTAACTGTTAATCAGAGATTAAATCTATTGGAATATTAACAATCCACTCAGTGACGTTACCTAATATTCCACTGACATAAAAACTGCTTCACTGCTGATTATTTTTTTCAAGAAAGCCAGTCTTTCAATGTGGCCCGTGTTCAATTTTTTTTCTCTTACTTATTTCGTCTTATCTGAACCGAATATTCAAATACCACCGTGACCTTATCAATTTGGGATAATAACTATCGTCCTATTTCTTTTTAAATGTTTAAGAAAACCTTTGTAGGGAGTAAAAGATACATACTACGGAAAAGTGGAGGGGAAAGTGGGATCGGAAAAAAGGAGATCGTAAAGGAAAGATAAAAAAAAAGAAAATGTTGGGAGAAGGAAATAGAGAAAACAAATATAGAAGCTAAAAGATTAAAATCAAAAAAGAAGTTTTAAATAGGAGTAAATAAAAAAGAAAAGAAAATTATCAGGCGGTCTACAGAAAAACGCACTTTTATAAATCACTTTTCTCATATTTTTTTTCGGCTTGTTTCCAACAAAACGACAGAAAATGTGCAAAAAATAATGCAACGCGTCAAAGAGAAAATATAAGGAATCCTTAAAAGAAAAGAGAAAATGAAAGAAAAAAGAAAAAGAAAAGAAAACGATGTTTACAGTGAAGAAAAGAAGTTGTTCAGCAGAAGAATACATTCCTAAAAGCAAACTCCCCATTCTATAATCTGTCTTTACAAGAATTAGATGAGGCCTAAAATGGAGTATTGCTGCCATATCAGACTGTAGTTGCCGAATCTTTGCCTTTTTTCCAACTTACAACCCCCTTTCTTTTTTTTTTCTTTCGGTCTTCCTTGTTTTTCCTTTTATTCTTTCGCCTTACTTCTTTCAATTTTGATTTTCAGGAACAAAGCCAATGATCCTTGAATCAATATAAGTATGGATTTTTCTTTCTGTCTTATTCTCTGCTATTTGTATTCATTATATCTTTCGTTCTTTCTTTTATTCTCTCTTTATTTAACTTTGGTTACGTTTTCTTTACCTAATTTGCTTTTTACCTGTATTTTCTCACTATTTCCTTTTTTCTTCTTTTCTTTTCTTTCTTTCTTTCTTTCTTTCTTTCTTGTTTCTTTTTTCTTTCTTGCATGCTTTTTTCTTTTCTTTTTCTTTCATTTTATTTATTCTTTCTTTTTGCTTTTCTTTTTCTTTTCCTTTCTTTCTATTTTTCTCTCCCTTTTTCTTTCTCGTTTCTATTCCTTTTCTTTTTTCCTTTTTTCTTCTTGTTTATCCTTTCCTTTTCTTCTTTTTCCTTTCTTTCCTTTTCCTTTCTTTCCCTTCTTTTTTTGTTTCTTTTCCTTTCCTTTCACTACACAGCTTTTTTTCCATTTTTATTTATTTAAATTCTTCCTTCATTAACAACAATTTTCTTTCTTTTTTCTTTCCTTAATTGATTATTTGTGTTAAGTCTTTTCCTTCCTTTATTACATGTTTTAATTCTTTCTTTCATTCTTTATTTACATCCTTTTCGTTCTGAATGCTGCTTTTATTTCTTCCAAATTATTCTTTATTCATATTTTATTTATTTATTTATCTATTTATTAACATTTATTTATTTCCTTAATAGATTTCTTCATTTTCTTTCTACATCTTTTTGCTTTCTCTTTTTTTTTTTTTCTTATTCTTTTTTTTTTTCAGCTTCTATTTAGATTTTTGCCTTTCTTTACTTTCTTCTTTTTGGTTCTCATTCTTTTTGTTCTTTCTTATTCTTTCTTATTCTTTCTTTTTTTTTTCGTATTCTTAGATCTTTTTCATCCTTTTTTGATTTTACTCATTTCTTTTTCTTTCCTCTTTTTAGACCTTTTTTTCTTTTTCTGTATTTTTTTAAATACTTTTTTGTCTTTTTTTGGTCTTTCTTCCTTTCTTCTTTCTTCTTTCTTTCCTCTTTTATGGCCTTTCTTTCTTTTTCTTTTTTTGTCATTCTTTTTCTTTTTTTTTTCTTTTTTTTTTTCCTTTTTTTTCTACATCATGCATTTCCTTCTCGCAAGCCATGTTAAGCAGCATTCTAAATTCTATAGAATCGACATTGCCTTGTTCTTGTCAAATGTACAATTTGTCTTTTCATATTGTTTCTTTCTTTCTTTCTGTTTATTCTCTGTTTCATTTTTAGTTTCTTTCTTCAGAATAGCTCAGAAACGAAAGGCAATTTAGATAAACTAAAGCATAAAGAATTCAATGATTGCCTGCCATAGGCCGTGTTGATCAAATTTCAAGGAGAGGTTAAGCATTGTTTCCTTGCTATTATTTTGCTTTGAATTCCTTCCTACTGTCGCCATTGTTGATATGCAGCGATTACAACAAGATAAAAAAAGCAAATTTATCGAAAGTAAGTACCCTATCATTCGAAGAGAGTACATGTGCGCGTATAAATATGCCTTTTTACATTTGTGATTAGGCGTCGTTTCTAAACAACAGCACAATTTCGATTCTTCCATCAAATAAATTAGCACCTTCTCCTTTGTGCCGTGTCTCTTCAAAACATTGACGATAATGTCTCTCCACAGTTTCCTGTCCTTTTTAGCACTCAATAAATGTTGTCTTCTTTATATCTCTCCTAAACCTTGTCCAGCCATCCATTTACTTACTCACTAGGTAAGTTGTGCATTGTTTCCTCTCCCCCTCTTGCGATCAATCTATCTTAAGAGCATCAGATTTTGAAAGATCTATTTCGTTATGTGCTCTGGAAATTTCAACTGGCTCTTAATTTTAAGTGTGTCGATTTTGTTTCTTTAAAAATTCGTTGATGTTTAGAAAAAAATTGAGGCAATAGACATGTTGTTCTACAGAAGGATGCCGAGAGGAAACCTGAGGCAACAGACATGTTGTTCTACAGAAGGATACCGAGAAGAAACATGAGGCAATAGACATGTTGTTCTACAGAAGGATGCCGAGAAGAAACTTCAGGCAATACACATGTTGTTCTACAGAAGGATGCCGAGAAAGAAACATGAGGCAATAGACATGTTGTTCTACAGAAGGATGCCGAGAAGAAACTTGAGGCAATAGACATGTTGTTCTACAGAAGGATGCCGAGAAGAAACTTCAGGCAATACACATGTAGTTCTACAGAAGGATGCCGAGAAGAAACTTGAGGCAATAGACATATAGTTCTACAGAAGGATGCCGAGAAAAAACTTGAGGCAATAGACATGTTGTTCTACAGAAGGATGCCGAGAAGAAACTTCAGGCAATAGACATATAGTTCCACAGAAGGATGCTGAGAATGCAATGTGCTGGATATATGAGCTACGACGAAACTTTAGGTAAAATAGAATGAAAAATAATCGGACAGGCATTTGAAATTTCTAAGGAAAGAGGAATTAGAAAATTTGACACTCACGGGATATACTGAAGGACAAAGAAAACAACGCATAACCACCCTAACTCGCTTTTACAAATGGTGACAGAATAGGGATTATGGGAGATAGCAAAATGGCAATCATTACTAAGAGTTAAAAAGGATAGGAAATAATGGCGAGCTATGAACCCCAGTATCCTGGAGAGACGCAGCATAGAGAAGAATGCTGAGCGGACCTTATTGTTTCTAGTAGAGTGATATAATAACTGTTCAGAATCGGTCTTCGAGTGTATGTAGGTTGACTTCACTACTGTTTTAAAATGCAAATTCTGGTTTGGTTTGATTTGGTTTGGTTTGGTTTAGTTTGTTTAATGGCATATGAATTTCATATGAAACATTAAATACCGAAATGTTATCTGTGAGCTTCGGTAATTTTTCTTTCTCCAGAAATGTATTCCTTCTAATTTTTTTTTACTATAGAAATGTATTCCTTCTAAATTTTTTTTACTATAGAAATGTATTCCTTCTATTTTTTTTTACTATAGAAATGTATTCCTTCTAATTTTTTTTTTACTATAGGAATGTATTCCTTCTAATTTTTTTACTATAGAATGTATTCCTTCTAATTTTTTTTTACTATAGAAATGTATTCCTTCTAATTTTTTTTACTATAGTAATGTATTCCTTCTATTTTTTTTTACTATAGAAATGTATTCCTTCTAATTTTTTTTTTTTACTATAGAAATTTATTCCTTCTAATTTTTTTTTACTATAGAAATGTATTCCTTCTAATATTTTTTTTACTATAGAAATGTATTGCTGATATTTTTTCTAATATATTTTCATGTCTTAACTCCAGTTTTGGCTGTTCACTATTTGCCCAGAGCCTGGACCTTAGCAGGTGCTACCACTCTGGATCAAGGTGGACCTAGGGACACAAGCAATTAATACGTGATTTCACGCTCCTCAAAACCTCCCGATTAGAGGACTTGCTGCCGGATGTAGTCTATCGTCTTACCCAGGATGATGAATTAATTCTATGAATTGACAATACAACATGTCGAAAGCACTAATTTAAGAAAAGGTCAACTCTGTAATTTGACAATTGCTTGTATTTCAGTTTGTCATTCAATTGAATCTTATCGTAAGTGACTCCGTGCAAAGCTCAGACACAGGCATTGCACTCGTATGAGTGTAATTAAGTTACAATAAGCCCGAAAATCTACAACACCCTAATATGCACTTATTGTACCCAAGTCAACCTTGGAACTTGCCTTTCAGGGGCCTGCAATTTTATTTCTGATTTTTTCGTATAATTGGATTTATTGACTTAAAATGTCAACCAGATGTCTCTTGGCACAATATTTTTTTTTTTATTCGCAATGTTCGTTTCTTATCTAAATAACATATTTGTGTGACTCTTGTTGCCACTTTTATGATGCCAACGAATACTCATTGTCACTTTCGGAATGCTCGTTGTAGTAGAGACTTTGTAATCGCAGATACAACTATAGTAACGCCGTTGAACAATACTGTTGTCAAACGCCTTCGAATATCACTCTTATCGTACCAGGAAGTTAGGCCACTCCAAACCTTTTATTACTGTCAAACTCTCTGCCTCGACGGGGAGGAACCCGGACGAGGCTTTGCCGAAGGGCAATTTCGTCCGGGGAGGTAGACAGAGCCTAAACCCGTTTATACCGGTTCTAAGGAACTATTTTTGGCCGAGACTACGGGCTCGGAGAACCTACGATAATCTCGGCCTTGTGCTACATACGACCCACGTGGGGTGGGGGGCGTTAAATATAACGATGACCACGGGATCGAGCGGTCGTATGCCCACTCCATGCTGGTTTTCGTTTCAAACGGACATATATTAAGTTAGAACCGGTTTATTTTTGTCTGCCCGCTGGACGATCGTCGGGAAAACCCACTATGCACTTGTAGCAGAACTTGTAGCAGCAGACGACGTCGTCGTCGTTGAAGCTACAAGTCATCATCTACGCCAGCAGCAGCAGCAGCAGCCGTTGTCGTCGTCACAGCCATATTGTCTTTCGTGCAGCCAACCGGATCACCAGACCAAAAGCCGGCCTGATCCAAGACGACCCACATTTCTTCTCTAACACCACCAAGATTATTATTAATTCTCGTGCCAAAATAAAATTTGACATTTTTAACCTAAACTTAAGTGATTCTTATCTTGCGTTGTAAATCACATTTTATCATTTTTTTTGGGGGGTGGGGGGCTTGAGGAGTTAAAATCATCATTAGCCCCGCAACACTTTCACTAATAGTACTTGCTCGATAATACTCGCTCGAATAGTAATCTGTATAGTAAAATAGTATAGTGAATAGAATAAAGAATAGGGTTTATATATTAATAGAGGATAGAATAGATATGTGATCATTTAGACGTCACGCGACTTCCTACTTATATGCGTTTTCTCTATGGTCACGTGGTCTACTTAATTCAATAATGGGATCACCTGTGTTTGCTCACAAGCGTTCTATGTTCAAACTCAAGTGCTGGCAGTGACACTTTATTCCTATATAACACATGTGACTGATAATATTTTGGTTACATAGTATCAGCATAATTCATATTTATTGATTTAAGTCATCTATAAACGAATTCTTGGTACACTAATAGAGTGTGTATGTGTGTGTGTATGTGTGTGCGTGTTTGTTTAAATTGCTGTATCCATTTCATCTCTAAACATTACACGACGGATCATATTTGGTTACATGGTATCAGTATTAGGAAAAAAATCCTGTACCCATGCGTCGTGCTGATAGCGAGGCGTTATTATCAGGTCTCGTAAAACATGTCGGAGAAGACGGGTGGAGAGAAGAAGCGACAGGAGAAGAAAAAGTGGGGAGAAACGGGAAGAGCTTCAGGGAGAAATTATTTCATGTTCTTTCATAAGCTATTACTGAGAAATGAACTGGCTCTGAATCTGAACTCAGGTTGTCAATCTTCTGTTTTTCTTCCTGGATCCGTTACGTCGCTTCAATGCTTAAAATACGCCGTTTTTAAAATCCATATTTGAACGTATATATATATGAAATCAATTTAAGAAGCCATGCAGGCAGTGGAAGAGAAAGTAAGAAAAAAACATCTAACCATTTAAATAACCCGAGGATAATGTTGAAATCAGCTCGATGTCGAATTATGAATTTTATATTTATTTTCTAAATTTTATATTTATTTTCTAAATTTTATATTTTATTATATTTAATTTATATATTTATTATATTCATATTTTATATTTTATTTTCTAAATAACTACTTTTTTTCTCTCTCTTTTCTTTTTCTAGTTTCTGGGGAATTTTCTCTTTCATGCTGTCTTTCATTTGGCGTTTGGAAAGGCTGAAAAGCTATAAAAGAAACGGAATATTTTAAACGTGGTCCTCATTAAATTCTCATCGCGATTCCTCGATCTGTAGCAGAATGTAAAGAATTTATTTTTATTTTTTATTTTTTTTTTTTTGATCCGGTTTTCGCTTTTCATCTCAGCAAATATATTGTTCAAAATCCTAGATTTTTAAAAAAAAAACTTTTAGTTCTTTATCTAACTACCTTTTAGCTAATAGAGATTTACTAAACATACAAGACCGAAAGTATGAAACACCCGGTGAGGATCAATCTCACTACTCAGTCGTAATTGATTTAGCGATTCAGGTTTTCTAACATGTCGAAGGGGCCCTGCCTTTTAGATAATAGATCAATATATTTCAAGAGAGTTTTAATATTTAAATTACATATGCCCACATAGAGAAATGGATATACAGTGTAACCCGGATATAAGAGAGTTGTCGGGACCGGAGAAGAAGTCTCTTATATCCGGGTTTCTGTTATATCCGGGTTTGGTATATTTTGTTTAGGTAAGTATGGCTCTAATTTGGGACCAGAGAAAATCTCTCTTATATCCGTGTTTCTCTTATATCCGGGTCTCTTATATCCGAGTTACACTGTAATATATAGTTATTAATCTGAGCCTTGCATCTCATCTTTCCCCTGACCTAGCTGGAAAGCTCAAAAAGGAAAAAATAGCTTGTAACTTTCAATTTTCTCAAGACTGATTCGACTCTGAGATTAAATGAGTCATGATGAGCTGTGAAGGACGTTATTTTGCTTTCAACGTCTATCTGGTATCGAGTTTTCTCCAGACCCCAAGTGGTACTCGTATATACAATCTATTGATGAAGGTGCTGAGAAAATTTTTGGTTTCTTATATCGCTTCTAGAAGTATATGATACTTTCTCTCACGCTGTATCTTCATAACAATAAGTTTGGAAGAGAAATGAGGAATTGCTCGTATATCTGGGCTGGAGTAGCTAAATCTTTTCTTTCAATCATTGTTTGAGTTCAAAATTGCTTACACCGTCTTTTTTTTTAACAATGATATCCATCCTGTATAAAGCCCAATAGCAACACGATGTAGAGAGTTACATAAAGAAAAGGCTTTAGACGGAACCGGAAACCCAATCGTAAACAGGAAAAAAAGGAATAAACCTCTACACCTGTTTAAATGACTGGGGAAAAAGGTGAATTGTACGATTAGTGAATCTATCTACACCTATTGAAAGGAGAATAATTATTTTCCGCTCTCCTGTCTCTTTCCAATGGAGGCAATGTCGCAAGCCTGGTGCTACTTCCAAATGGCAAATATTCAGATGATTTCCATTCTTTAGTTCCAGCAGTTCAGTCTTTTACAGTGTAATGGTTAGCAAGTTGATCTCGCTCGAAAAATTACAACTGGGTTCCCCTTACTTTGGGCCTTGTGCCACATCTAAGCTACGTTTGAAAAAGCCACTATATATATATATATATATATATGAAGTTAAGGCCTTGTTTAATTTAAAAATTGAGAAAAACTGGTAAATATCTGAAAAAATAGTTGAAATTTTATTTAGTATCATAAATACTCTCTCTATTCTCTCTCTCTCTCTCTCACACACACACACACACACACACACACATATTAGGTTGGTGCAAAAATAATGACGTAATGATGTCGTTTTTTACGTATTTTTTAACGTCAAAAAACGACATTATTACGTCATTATTTTTGCACCAACCTAATAAAATGCTTGTCGATAATCATACGCTCCGGAATAATCATTTAAAAATTTTATCGTTGAATTGTTATGTTTCTTTTTAAAAAAAAACGGCTGATAATTATGCACCAACCCAATATATATATATATATATATATATATATATATATATATATATATATATATATAGTAGTGAGTTCGATCCTCACTGGGTGCCCCATACTTTCGGATTTGTGCCACATCTAAGCTACGCTTGGAAAATCACTATGTCAATGGGGACATACCCATTATCGTCCGTAGGTATGCTAGAACACTAACGTAACCTAGGAATATGCAATAGCATATTAACCAAGAATGTGCGTGAAAACAAAATATTCATATTGCTTGTCTATATAAGATTCTCATTCAACATTAGTAGTAAACTGAGACTTAATATTTTCAAAGCATTGACACTAATTTAAAATAATGCCTTAAGTAAGATATCATTTCCTTCAGAAAACAAGCTTGGACTTTTTTTTTTTTTTTATCTATGATTACAAATAAATAATTAAAATCTATCATAATCCTTACATTATGCTACGAGGTTAGCGAAATTATATCCAATGGCTTCCTTTTTATTTCTCTTTTTTAAATCTCTTAAACTATAATATTTTCCATCATCTCATCTACCGATAGATAACGCCTATATTTTGTTTCGGAGGATACCAAGAGAATGGTCAAAATCGCTAGAACCAATGATAAGGATTATGGAAACTTCCTGCAGAGTCTTGACCTAACCATTCATTCTATTGTACGCAAACATGAGAAACTACAGCAAATATTGACCAAATAGTCCTTTCAATTCAATAACAAATATTCGAATGAAAAATGAACATAACTAAATATACATACATATGTATGTGACCTAGAAATAACCAAGGACTGTCGTAAACAGATGTCTCACGCTGTTCCGAAAAGGAAAAGCAGAAAAATCCAACCTCCAAATATATACCAATGACACAGGAAAAGACAGTGAGAAAAAAAAATATATATATATCAAGCATCAATAATTAAGGATATTTTGATATCCGATTTACTGGTAAGGGTTCTAACAGTGGACCGAAAAATGCGACACTGAGATCCGAAAATGTTTTGGGAGGGTCAAAGATCTATTCCGACAGGTAAACAGTGTATTAAGAGACAGAGAAAAAAACTACGTTAGAAAGTAAGAAAAGAGTACGGAATCTCATCAAAGATGAAGAAGAAACTTGAAGCAACATAAATGTGGTGCTACAGAAAGATGATGAGGATGCCATGAACAGAACATGTGAGCAATGGAAACGAAAAGGAAACATCCTTAACATTCGGCAGAAGCAGCTGAAATTTCTGGGGCACGTAATGAAGAAGAAGGGCTTGGAAAATCTGATACGCTCAATACAGACTGAGGGGTTGTGGAACGACAGAAGAAAGCAGCACATAACATACTTAATGGAATTGAATAAATAGATATTAGAACAGGGACTGGAAAAAAACTAGCAAAAAGACTAAACTTATTAATAGCTAAAACGGAGAGGAAGATGTGGGGAGCCAAGCTCGCCTACATCCTCAAGGGAAACGGCACATAACGAAGAGCTCTTTGTATCCTTTCAAAATACGTTTTCCTTTCTTTGAGTGTTTTGCATCTGTTGTGGATTTTTTGTGTGTTTTTGTTTTTATCAAATACACAAATACATGTTTAAATATAATATGATATGCTAGCATGAAGTCGTAAGCCATCGTGACTGAGGGTTTCAGCATACTGGCCTTGTTTTATGAGCATTAATTTTCAAAAATGTTAGAACTAAAAATTCACTTCCAGGTGCTTTCTCCAAGCAATTATAATTAAGGTCCGCTCTTCAGGGTTGTTGAGAGTATTGCATAGAGAAATATTCCTGTGCAGGCACTTGCAACCGATAAATAACCACACGCAGATTTGCTCGGAAAGGAGTAACCGGCCATTTTAATGGGTGGATATTGCAACTGACAAATGCGATAAACAGCTTAAAAACGATTTTTTACGTTGGATAATGAATACCAGAAATCGTTTGTGCTTAACCAAAGTTATTAGGAACTCAATTTAACCGCAATTTAATTCAAAGCGTTTTGAATCAAAGCATAAGCATTGATAAAATAATTACGAACGTGACACATTGAATATTGGTAACTTAAATATAGGCACCTCCACGAAATTGCTAAAAAATAGAGCATAGTCTGATGAAAAAAGACGCCAAACTTTATGAAAACAAAATTTTATCGTCTGAATGCTTATGTTTTTATGAAGAGGATAGACCAAATTTTTTTTTAATTATTTAAAAAAAAATTTTCCATCTTTTTAGAATATTCTAAATTTTGATTTAAAAACCTTGTTTCTCTTTGTTGCAACAAGGAGTAGTAAATAACATAGATAATTTTTAGCGCGTTTTTTTTTTTTTTTTTGTATTACACACATTAATTTGGAAAATCTTGCAAAAATAAAAATAATTGTCAGATGTTAATGAAACTTTCAGAAACTATTCACAGAATATCGAAATTATTATAAATATGTTTTTTTACTAAAGTCATGGCAGAATTTTTTTTTATATTTATTAATACCCCCATAACTAATTTTATGAAAAACTCTAGAAATTCGAGCCCATCAACCTTAGTGATTACAATAGTTAAAAGCACAAGGCTTTGAAGAATGCAAATCATGTTTTTTTTTTATTAATTGGAGCCAACGTACCTGAAAATCAGCTCCGAATTGTAACATACAAAACTCAATAAAACAAATATATTATTTAATTTCAAATGCTTTTATTTGTTTTTAGTTGTTTTTATGAATATGGACAATATTTTCTGAAAGCCAAAAATTTTTTCAATGAAAATTGAATTTTTAATACAATTGTCTAGCGCTTTGAAAATTGTATCCTTTGGACCAATCAGAAGAGCCACGGTAATTAAAAAATGTAATTTTGTGCTTATAATTGGGTGGTAATTATAAAGTACGGAAGACCAACCAGAATACAATTTAGTTGCATTATTTGAGTTCAGCATTGTTCTCCACTGTTAAGGCCTTTACTTTTGCGAAACACGTATGGAGAAGTTAATTTGATTTTTTAATTTCAACTGAGAAGTGTACCTATAAGTATCAGTATCATCTTATGAAATTTAACTACTGCTAAACTTTAATTTATATGATCTCATTTTTATATTAATCTCAGTTATGGCATTTTTCCATAAATGAAATATCAAAATTAATAATAAAATGAATGGAAATACAAATAACACATTAAAATGTAATAAATGTACATAAAATTATAGTATTTTATGTACACTTCTGATAAAATTTCATAAGAATGGTACCTATAAATTAATTAGATACCTTTTTCTTATGAAATTTAATCTTACTCTTAACAGTCTTATTTTTTAATTTCTTTATATTTTCCATAAAGCATCGTAAACGTAAAGATGAAAGCTAAGTACAAAAAAAAAAAAAAAATGAAAAATTAGAGCGCTGAAAGTTTTCCTTAAAAGTAACGAGGTAAATAATTTGTTCACTTAAATCTAAATAATTTCACTTCCTTCCATCCGTAGAAAGATTTATCCTCCCGTAAGTTATCTAAACGTCATGAATGTGTCTTTCGTCACCTGTCAAGCGACGCGAAAGGTTATGACCTGCTTTGTTTTATTTTCAAATTACATTTTTTCGGCGCAGAAGCTAAGTTAAGCTTGGTTCAAAATATTTTAAATAAACATTATAATTTCTGATTTTATTAAAATCAGTTTTGAAAAAATGATAATTGATTTTTAAAAGAATATCAAATTCAGATTTTCATCTTTTTTATCAAATGATTGAAAATGATTGATTATCTGTCCCCCCTTTTTTTTTTGACAAAAAAAACAAGATTTTTAACGAAAATTTCGGACGTGCAAGGAACGATTAAAAAATGTAAAAAAATACATCAAAAATACTTTGATCTTTCCTCTTTAATAATAATATGAACATTAGACGATAAAAACTTATTTTCGTCAAGTTCGGCGTCTTTTTCATCATGCTATCTCTGTTTGGTTACATTTTCGTGGAGGTACCTACTTAAATATAATTAAAAATAAAACCGTATTAAAATATTAATGCAAACAATCGTTGAAATAATTTTATAATTTTAATTTTTAATAATGCAGAACGTGTCACGAATATATTAATATATTAATATATTATTAGATGTGGAACCTTCGACAGTGGCAACAATGTGGAAAATATGGCCAGTGTAACAAGATGGAACTTCAAGCAAGAGTAATAATAGGGAACATGGAGCCAGTGTAAGAGATGAAACATTGAACAACAACAACAACACACGCGCACACACACACACACACACACACACATATATATATATATATATATATATATATATATATATATACTAAATCTAGGGCCAATATATCAGCCCATATGACGGTAAACCCTTCAGCATGTCCCTCGGGTGGACTTGTTTGCAAATACCGTGCAGGACTGTTTTCTCATACGGAACTTAAAAACTTGACTGAAAGACACTCATACGAAGAAAAGGACAGGAGAGTCCATCGCATATATATATATATATATATATATATATATATATATATATAATTATTTATTTTTAAAAAATTTATAACATAAATATGTTATAAAATCACTACAAAAATAGCCATTTTGTTGCAACACCCTCGGTGTCTTATCAAGTGATGATGTTGAATGTAAAATAAATGGTTTTAAGAGTTTCAAATTAATTAACAATCCTTCGCAAGGGAAAAACGTTGTTACAAAAGCTAGATTGACCAATCAAAATACAAGTATAGGAAAATTGAATGAAAAAAAAACATACATACACAATTAAAAGTGATTGCACTTTCCATGCACATAGACAACCTTATTGAAAAAAAATATGGTTGTCTATGTGCATGGAAAGTGCATTCACTTTTAATTGTGTATGTATGTACATGTGTGTTGGTTTCCCTCTCCCCCCACTTCCTTCTTTTTTTTTTTTTTTTTTCATGAACGACCGTAGAGATGTTCTCTGTCTTGTCTCTTTTTGTGTGCGTATATGTATATATAAATATGTCTGGGTGCTTATATATTATAATCTGATTGCGTTTGTTTTACGCGTGAGTTTAGGACCCCATTCACACACTCTTAGGATTAAAATGTATACATTGTCAAAGGACCGGATATAAAATTAGCTAAAGTAACTTCAATGAAGAAATAAATTGAATAACATATATATTTCTTCTTTTCTCCTCAGTAATTTTATAGTTGTAAACTTAATAGCGATTAAATTTTGATTTTGAAATTAGCAGTTTTTAATTTTAATATTAAATTTTATCATATAATTTAGTAATTATTGGTTAGAATAAATTCTTTTTAATACTACCCATATTTTAAACATCTGAATAGATATTATAACATGACTTGTCAAGCTTTTTGAATTTTCCTATACTTGTATTTTGATTGGTCAATCTAGCTTTTGTAACAACGTTTTTCCCTTGCGAAGGATTGTTAATTAATTTGAAACTTTTAAAACCATTTATTTTACATTCAACATCATCACTTGATAAGACACCGAGGCTGTTGAAACAAAATGGCTATTTTTGTAGTGATTTTATAACATATTTATGTTATAATTTTTTTTTTAAATAAATAATTATATCTGCTCTACTTTGTATTGAGCACTCTTTTAAGAATAGTAATTGTTGGTTATTGGAATTCATTCCATATACACCAATCATGTACTTGGGTATATATATATATATATATATATATATATATATATATATCGGGCACTTTGCATTATCTATTTTCCTCAGCCGTAGACAGAGGTCCGACTGAGTTGCCCTGAGAGCTTAACAAACCCTAGCCAGACAACGGAATACCTGACTCCGACAAGCATTTGACACACTTTGAGTTCTTTGTTTAAGGCGTCTCGCCTAGTTCATTTGTATTGCCGTAGGTGTCTTATTTACTCCACAATATCTTCCCCCACCCACTTTTCAGATTTTTTTTTTTTTTCAATCGTAAATATTTTATTTTATTTCTCAGTATTCACCCCTTTCTGTTTCTAAAGAGTTTTTCACGTACCAAACATTGTATTTATTTCATTTGGGGCCAACCCTAATTTCCCGTGCGTTTCCTTTTTCTCGTCATCATACTTGTACGTTCAACGAATTCTTGTGCTGTTGGTACCTCAAAATATCATACAGTACTTGCACACGTTCTTCCTTTCTGGCCAGCATTTCTTCCGTAAAACTTTTCTTAACTGATTCCGACGCCATTTGTGTTCGCATATTTTTTCCTTTTTTCCATATATATCATTTTTCCCACTAGTGATCTTATTACGCCGTCTCCCTACATTATTTTAACTTTTATATACTCTGAAAAACACTTTTTCGCCAATTTTGAAAAATTGTGTGTTCTTTTTGATATCTGTTCTTATTCTTTTTTGAAATAGTAACAACTTTTCAAAAATCGAATTAATTTTTCTTGCGTGTATCAATTCTGCCGGTGATATGCCTGTCGGTGTCTTGGGAGTCAGCCTTATCCTGTATGCTCTCAAGAATTTCTTTTGTTCTTCTTCGCTCACTTTTGCATTACTTGCATTTTTTCCAGAGCTCTCTTAAAAGTACCCAGAAACCGTTCAGCTTGTCTTCTTGACCTTGGCTGGTATGCTTGGGTAGTAATATGTACAATCGAGAACATTTTACAAAATTGTTTAAATTCGTTAGCCGTGAATTGTGTACCGTTCTACTAGACTATAACATCCGAAATGCCATATCTTGCTAATAGTTCGCGTAAAAAGTTCACTGTAACAGTAGAAATTGGATTTTGCACTTACAAATTTCAGGCTATTTTGTAAAGCTATCCTCTACCACATGATAACGTGATTTATTGGAATTGCGAAATCTAGGTGCAGTATTGGCGATGGAATATCTGTCTTTGACTAAAGTTGTAATTTCGTTGTAAGTAATTTTGCTCCCAGAGAACAAACTCTGCAGGCTTTTACTAATTTTTCAATGTCTTCATCCATTTTAGTCCAGTATACATTCTCGTAAGAGATTTCATCCTTTAAATTCCCGGATGTCCACAATGAAATTCATTTAATATCCGCTTTTCTAATATGATAGGTCGTTCTACATTTTGTGCAAACATTACTACTCTGCCACATAGCGAGTAAGCGTTCAAGTCTGGATTGCGTTCTTAATCATCTTTCTCACTTTTAGTGTTTGTTTTTGTTTTTCGAAATAAACACGTCTTGTTCTACGTTTACTTTTATTTATTCCAGGGTAACTGGTTTTTCGCGTACTACATTTTATAATATATTTTTAATTTCCATTCACTTTTTAATGCTGCAATAACAATATTTTTTGGTATCAATCTTGATAAACCATCAGCATGTCCTAATGTTTTGGACGGTTGGTATTCCATCCTGAAATCGTAATTCAATAAGACGGTACCCCAGCGTCGTAATCAATTCGCTATATGCAAATGAATTCCCTTCTCCGAACCGTATATTGATAATAGAGGTCTGTGGCCCATCTGTAAACGAAAACCTCTTCCGTGTCTACATTTGTGATTTTTTTTTCACTGCAAATATTATTGCTGATTTTTGATCTGGTTGTAATTTTTTTCTGCGGGTAGTAGCTAACATGAATTATGTGCGACTGTTTTCATGTTACCGTTATCATATATATATATACTTTTCCTATAGCATTAGTACCTGAAGCCTATACAATTTCGTCTTTTGGGTCGTAGTACGCTAATGAGTGACATTTTTTCTCGATTTCTTCAAACGCCTTCTGACAATTATCAGTCCCCTTCCACTTCAAGCCTTTTCTAAGCAAATTGTTCAGTGGAGCTATCAAATTCGGTGTATTAGATATATACATTTGATAATAGTTTGCTAGTCCCAGAAATCTAATAACCTAGGAACGTTTGTTGGAGGAGCCATATTCTTAACTGCACTTGCTCTCGACGGATCTGCTTGACGACCATTTTTGTCAATTATTTATCATGGTTACTAGATTTTACTAAAACGAAATCGTACCTTTCCTCAATTATCTTGAACCCGTGTATGCTCGTATTTTTTTCAAAAACTCTTTTTACATGCCCCATATGTTGTTACTTATATACACTTGTAATTAATATATCATCCAGATAAGTAACTGTGAAATCACAATCTGAAAACCTAGTGTACCTACATTGTTGAAACATAGCTGGTGCCACTTTTATTCCAAATGGAAGTCTGTTGAATTTACACCATTCCTTGTGCGTACTTATAGTTATTAACTGTGAACTTTCTTCTTCAACAGGTATTTGAAAGTACGCTTCTGAAAGAAAAAGTTTCGAAAAAGTTTTCCACAGTTTAAAATTCTCAAAAATTTCCTCTGGACTTGGTAACAAGTATTAGGTTGGTGCAAAAATAATGTCGTTATTATTATTTTTGCACCAACCTAATAGTTAAGGATATTTGTTTAACCCTGTCGAAAAATCAGCACAAACACGATTTTTTTTTTCTGCTGCTGGTCCCCATTTTGGATGGTCAATTTTATCAATTACACTTATTTTTTTCAAGGCTGTCAAATTCTTTGTTGATCTGATCCAATACACTGGTGTAGACCCTTTTTAACTTGAAATTTCGTTTTGACTTTGAAACACCGACACAACTCATCCGACAGAGCATCCAGAAAACATTTTTACTTCGTTTAAATTTTCATACTGATTTTTTTTTTAAACTGGTAGCTTGTCCACTCATATTTGTGCAATAAGTATTTATAGGTAAATCCCACAATTCAAATAATTCCATCCAGTCAGTACCGAATAAGTTTGTAGTATTGTTTAAAAACATAAGCCTTAGCTTTACACAATTAATACGAAATTAAACGTTACAAGTGATTTCACCAATAAAAAATTAATTTCTTACCCGAAACACCATGTGTGATTTTTTGAAGTTCTTTTTAATATAGGTTTTCCGCTTCCCACGTGACTTTATTGATTATGATATCACTATCCGCGCCGAGTTGCATTTTTACATCCATATTATTAATTTCCGCATACACAAATTTTCTTTGGTAAGTATTTTTCCCGTCGCAACAGTGTATTTGGAATTTTTTCAGTGAGAACTTTTCCTTGCTTTAGTTTTACAGTCTGACTTTTTATATCTTACATTTCCACACTTGTAGCACTTTGAATTCTTAAAGGGACAGTCATTTCCGAGATGTAACTTTCCACATCTGAAACATGGATTAATTTTTCTATTCACACATTTTCCTTTAGCTTCTATGTATGCGCATTCTTTTTCTTCAATTTCTTCCGTATCGCGCCTTACACTTAGGATTCTATGATATTCAATAATCTGCTCCGATGGCAAAGGATTCTTCATCTGGGATGATGCACATGTTGAACGGTAATGTTTTCCAGATGTTAAAATATGAAGCTGTTGCTCTGGCAACATAATTCTCCTTTATTCTGCCAAGAAGTTGTCTCTGTAGAGCTTTCGTTGGCTTTAAATAGATCACAAAAGGTTGATAAACCGTAAAAAAATCAATTGATCAGTCGTCGAAAACACTTTCAAAGCTTCTACAATATAATTTATAACAATTAAATCGACTGATGTTAACATCCTAACAATGGAACAAGCGAGTGATCTTATCATTTTGACTCGACCGTTTAATTTCTGGACAGCCTGAAATGAATCAACTACATTCAGAGAGAAAAGAAAAATTTAACAGCTTTTGTATTTGTCTTGTATGATAGCACACCAGTATCTGTCTATATTTCTGAGATGAGGTATGATGTACACTATTTACACTATTGTCCTCATCTTTGTCGCCATATTTATTACAACATTTCAGCCGTTGTACACTCCGATCTTCTTCGAGTGGTTGGAATGTCGTACTGAAACCTTTATTCCGCTCACTGGGGTAGAACGTTCTAGTTCAAAGACACATGGTACAGTGGATAAAGGCGTTAGTTAGATCCAGTGACACGAACCAAAGATTGTGAGTTCAATACCCGGTTAAGGTAGTGGGGAACTTTCGGAGGGAAATTAACAGGAGATAGCTGATAATTGACATCCATTAAACAATGCACGTAGAACTAGAACAGTCTACCCCAGTGAGCGAAATACAGGGTTCAGTCCGACATTCCAACCACCTGAAGAAGGCCGGAGCGTACAACGGCCGAAACGTTGTAATAAATATGGCGACAAAGAGTAGGAAAAAAGTCCGAATAATGTAAATAATTTAGATAGCACACCAGTTTATTTATTTTTTTATTTTTTTTCATTCGTGTCAGATAATATATGAATGCACGCCATTGTATACAGAGGAAAATCCGGATCCTTGACAGATCCAATATCCTACATCCGCAGAAGAACACTAGGCGGGGCATGTGTAGATATGCAAATGACATTTCTCACTACAACAAGAATATTCTGTTCCAATTTCCTGGAACACATCGAATGTAATAAACACAAAAAAGCAGGAATACAGCATGGCGGCTGAAGTGTGATCATGACAGCACCGAAAATAAAGAATCTGGTCTCAAATAATCGGAACTCAATACAAATAGTGCTTAGAATTCCCAAAGAGAAGGGAAGAATCAGGATGGTACTGACAGATCATCTTCCCAAAATCAGTATTCTTTTGTTTCAATCTTCCTACTTTAGTTCAGGAGTGCTAAACAATTACCTCAGAGGGGAAGAGACTTCAGACAACGGGTGTCATTCTCCAGAAACATACTGAGAATAACATCGACGGAACATGTTAGCAATTCGAAAGTTTTAAGGAAAATGCGAATGAAAGGGACAATAGCCAGAAAGCGGCTCGTATTGAGAAAGCGGAGAGCAGAGATCGAATTCTAGTCAGTTTCGGTACATTCACTTACCCGCAAATACCCAGAGAAAAAGTATGAATAAAATATTTCTCTCCCCAGTTATGGATTAAATAGTGTTATACCGTACCTATGGGCTATAATAGGTATGTCCCAATCCTTATAAATACAGTGGAATACTGTATGTTGGATTCACTTTGGAATTCACTTCACGGTGTGTTTGTCAAACTCTCTGCCTCCGGGCAGGGAGGGACCCAGATGAGGTTATGTCGAAGGGTAGAGTCTCGTATGGGGATTGTAGACAGATACCCAACCCGTGTGTATGGGGTCTACGGAGAATTTTTGCCCGAACCTACGGGCTCGGTCCGCCCCACATTATATTCGGCCTTGTGCCACATCTGACTGCGTGGGTGGGGTAATGTATATCTTCACTGAAGGATTCACTTGCGAGTCACCTTCACTTCTAGTAGTTGATTACTTACGACACGCCGCTGGCGAATCTTTTATGCTGTTTCTTTTATAAATATTATCGGTTCATTTCCAACATTCGTTTTTTTTATTCTTATTCAGCAACCTTGTATCTGGAAAAAATAATTATTCCGCAATATAATATTCACTCGCAAAAAAAAAAAAAAAAAAGAATTATTCATAGTATCTAAAATAGGTTCCGGCTTTAAATAATCAACAAAAGGGTTTTAAAACCGTAAAAAAAAAACTTCTATTCAGAAAGAGACATTTGAAATTTCTGGAACATATCAGAAAAGGCGATTTTGAGAATTTGATATTCTTTGTGTCTTTTCATGCCATTGGCAATCTTGGTTCTTCACAAGTTCCTTTCCTTTGTAGCTCTTAAATGTTTGTCTTTTAGTTATCCCTGCTTGTATCCTAATCTTTATTCTGACAATCATTTACATAAGCATATTAGTTCGATTATTTACTGTCTTCTTCTATCACTCTTGCCTTCAATATGCCGTATGAGTGTCAAAGTTTCTAAGCCCTCTTTCCTCATTATGTGCCCTAAACATTTCACCTGTCTTCTTAATGTTGATTATAAGTATTCCTTTGTTTTCATACTCTCTAAAACTTCATCGTTGCCCACATTTGGTTAATATACCCAGAATCCATCTGTAGGATCATATTTCTGTTGCTCCAAGTATCGCCTTCATCAGTGAGAAGACTGTACAGTATTCACTGCTATATAGGAGATCTGACATGACATAACAATTCAGTACTCTTTGTCTTTGTAACTAATGAAAAGGTATCGTTTACAAATACTTTGCTTAACTTTTGAAAAGGATATTTCACTATCCCTAGGCGCGTTCGGACTTCAGGGTCACATTTTCGATCCTTTGTTAAAGCACTTCCCAGAAAAAAGTGGTTGGAAAAATAGGAGCTGAGATGAATAGTACAGGGACAATCACTACTCACAGATACAAAGAATAGGAAGTTGTGGAGTACAATGCCCACACCCTTCCTGAAGGGACAAGGGACATAAAAGAAAAAAAGACTTGTTTAGGATTTAGTCAAATTTAGTCGAATTGATTATTTAAAAGTAATATCGTGTAAACATAATATGAAAGGCATTTGGGCATAATATGCATAATTTAAATGAACTTATTGATTCAGTGGGAGATCTATAGATTTTATCCTTATGCCATTGACTAAAATTTGGCAAAATATCTTTATTTTGAAAGAGACTGCTTTGATCTTCATATTTCCATAATATCGGCATACACACATAAACACACACACATACATACATACATACATACATACATACATACATATATATATATATATATATATATATATATATATATATATATATATATATATAGCCCGGTTAATGAAGATTAAAAAGAAGGAAATTTTTCATAATATTGTTAATAAGAAAATTTATTTTATACTAGATATTTTCACTAAATGGAAGTACTTTGAGAAGAGATTCTCTGTCGGAATTTCCGGACACGCCTGTGTCCTTTATCAACGAGACCACCTATAAGTCAATAAAACGAGACACTCTTTTCCGGGGAATTTGTTGTTGTTGATTTGAGGGGGGAGATTTTTCTTCTATATGTTCTGCTACCGCAAGAAATTTGATAGTTTTGATTTAGTTGTTTGCCTCGATTAGGGGTGAAGGAGTGTTTTTATATTTTTATGTAATCTGAATCACCCCAAACAAAGCAGTAATGCCACTAAAACACAAGGCGTTACTGCGTGTGGAATAATTAGTAACAGAAAGAATGCTGAAAAGAGAGAAATCAGGAGGACATATATATAGCAATTGACATTGCATTTAAATTTTTGCAGATTAAAGTTGTCCCGAAAGGATGGAATTAGAAGGGAGTTCCACAAGCGAGAAGTGCAAGAGAAGAAACTGTTAGGATAGAATTTACGGCTACGTCTAGCCAGTTCAATTGTAAATTGGTGAGACCTCATCGCCAATTTAATGCTGCGCTTAAAATCAAAAACGCAAGGTACCATAGCGAAGAGCTCATCCAAATAATTACCATGAAATTATACATAGAAATGGCACAGACAGACAACCTTACGATGGTAGGAAATTGTCTAGAGCTTAGCCGCCACATCAGGCCCAATAATATTGCAGATTCTTCTTTGGATCTTATTAAGAAGCTCAAGGTAAATAGCAGAGGCACCGGAACATATGTGGCATCAATGTTCTAGGCCTGGTGAATGGTAGACTTACAGATATAGAAGATAAATTCAAGAGAAAATAATTTCTTTGCAGCTGACCTAGCAATGGATTCAATATAGTCTTTCTTCATATCAGCAGATAATGTGAGCCCGAGAAGGTGCAATGAGACATTTTCTGGAGGTTAGCATCAGACATGCTCATGAAAGTCAGCAAAGGGTCTCTCGGATGATTAACAGAGAGCAGTTTAGATTTGGAGACGTTAAAATTAACAAGACATCGTTTTGCCCAGTTAACTACGGACCTGGGGTCGTTTTGGACATCGGCTGTCATTTTGACTTTGTCAGAATGATAAGCCTTACTATCGAGGCAAGAGTAAATTGTGTTGTCAGCGTAGATACGAAGTTGAGAGCTGATGTCATCAGGAAGGTCATTAATGAAAATTAAATATAGAGTAGGGCCAAGAATATATCCCTGGGGGACGATTTGAATGGAAAGACTAAATCCGTTCAAAGAAGTGTCCGGAGACACCGAAAATTTTAAGCTTGTGTAGAACACCTGGATGCCAGACTCAGTCAAAGGTTTTGAGATGTCCAATGCAACAGCCTGGGCTTTACCTCTTTTATCTAGAGCATGGTAAACTCTTTCCGCAAAATCGTCAGTATATCAAGAGTTGACCTGGAGAAATCAAAGCCATATTTCTTGTCTGAAAAAAGGCTCTGCGATGAGAGATGATAAACCAATTCAGGATTGATTAGGGCATCTAGGAGTTTCCCAAAAGTTAGTAGAGGGCTAATAGGCCAATAGTTGGAAGGATCGGACGGGTCACCAGATTTAAATCCTACAACAACAGATGATGTTTTCAGCAGGCAGAAAAGCAGAAGGGAGCGAGGCATTTATTATACAGTTTAGAGAGAACAGGAGCCAGTTCGGATAGCACATTTCTTAATGACTATTACAGGGATACCATCGGGTCCACATGATTTGTGAGGATGTTAGAGATGATAGCAGTAACCATGGATGGGTTTGTATGCATATCATTCAACAGGGGCTCAGTTCCAAGAGGGAATTTAGGCAAGGATATTCTGGATGAGTCAAAAGTAGAGTATGAGGAGAATTTACGGCAAAGCAATTAGCAGATGATGATAACCCCTCATATTGATTGAAGAGGTGGGGATAGAGATCTTACTTTTATTTAATGACCTATTTCAGAGCTGCCTTTAATCGGGAGAGCCAAATCAGTTAGAGACAATGCGGTGTCTGATTTTCTCGGCAAACGGACTTTGCTCTTTCGAGGACTCGCTTAATCGCTTGCGAGCAACAACAAATAGGCGCCTGTTGTCACGAGACTCGTCACGCTGGTATAGCCGAAAATACTGGTTGCTGTGTATTACAACGGCCGGGCAAGCTGGTGTGAGCCACGGAGAAGACTGAGGTTTCACCTAGTATTTCCTAGAGGGTTTGCAGATTTTCTCTGTGAAAACTCTATTCTCTGAGTAAGTCTAAATTCATGTCTTCATTCTTATTATGCTGATTTTCTAAGCGTAGCTTAGATGTGGCACAAGTCCGAATGTCTGGATCACAAAATGAACATCGAACACCCTACACCCTTAAAATAGTTTTAGCGAGACAAGCATGATAACATTTGCAGTAAGTGTCCAAAAGCGTTGCTAAGATTCGACACAAAGCCGAAAATCTGGAGCACTCGGAGAGGATCTAACTCACCGCTCAGCTAACATAGATCAAGCGAGATAAGCTTTCTGAGCATTATACCACGTTGAAGTACCACTTCTAAGCTACGTTTAGAAGTATCACAAGACCAAAAGTGTGGAGCAGATGGTCGAACTCACTACTTGGTCGTAAGTGATCTAGCAAGACAAGATGGCTAACAATCACAACACGTCGTAGGGCTCCTTTCATTCTTATTATATATGTGTTCTTTTTCGAACATGATTTCTGATATATATTTTTCTTCCGTATTTCCTCGCAATCAAAATTTAATTGTCCATTATTTATCTGGGGTAATCTCGTGTGTAACGCACGTGATAATTAACTTATTAAGGTATTATCTATTATAGGAACAATGAGAAATAGAATAGATATTTTTATAACTACTCCTTCTTTCTGTTTTTAAATTAAAGCGAATAACAGGAGTCATTCAATGAAAAAAAAGGCAGAAATTAAATTAAAATTTCAAAAATAAAATTTCATTAGTAAGACAATAAGGTTCATTCTATATTTCTGAGACGAGGTATTGTAGCCATTTACACTATTTACATTGTCCTAATCATTATTGCCATATTCACAACGTTTTAATCGTTATACGTGTTATGGTGAAACACACCTATTCTATAGTTAATAGACTCTCCCACCTAATATAAGTAGGAGTAGTAAGAGAAACGAAGGTCAGTCGATGTCGGACGACCGACTGAACGGTTGAACTCTCTGCCTTCGGGCGGGGAGGAACCCGAACGAGGCTACGCCGAAGGGCGGAATCTCGTTCGGGGAGGTAAACCTGACCCTGAACCCGTTTATACGGGTTCAAAGGGCATATTTTTGGCCGAGCCCACGGGCTCGGAGATCCCACATTAAACCGGCCTTGTGCCACATGATACCCTTGTGGGGGGTGACTAAATACTAGTCGATGTCGGACGACCGACTGAACGGTTGAACTCTCTGCCTTCGGGCGGGGAGGGACCCGAACGAGGCTATGCCGAAGGGCAGAGTCTCGTTCGGGGAGGTAAACCGACCCTGAACCCGTTTTTCGGGTTCAAAGGGTATATTTTTGGCCGAGCCCACGGGCTCGGATATCCCACGTTAAACCGGCCTTGTGCCACATGATACCCTCGTGGGGGGTGACTAAATACTAGTCGATGTCGGACGACCGGCTGAACGGTTGAACTCTCTGCCTTCGGGCGGGGAGGAACCCGAACGAGGCTACGCCGAAGGGCGGAATCTCGTTCGGGGAGGTAAACCTGACCCTGAACCCGTTTATACGGGTTCAAAGGGCATATTTTTGGCCGAGCCCACGGGCTCGGAGATCCCACATTAAACCGGCCTTGTGCCACATGATACCCTTGTGGGGGGTGACTAAATACTAGTCGATGTCGGACGACCGACTGAACGGTTGAACTCTCTGCCTTCGGGCGGGGAGGGACCCGAACGAGGCTATGCCGAAGGGCAGAGTCTCGTTCGGGGAGGTAAACCGACCCTGAACCCGTTTTTCGGGTTCAAAGGGTATATTTTTGGCCGAGCCCACGGGCTCGGATATCCCACGTTAAACCGGCCTTGTGCCACATGATACCCTCGTGGGGGGTGACTAAATACTAGTCGATGTCGGACGACCGGCTGAACGGTTGAACTCTCTGCCTTCGGGCGGGGAGGAACCCGAAAGAGGCTACGCCGAAGGGCGGATTCTCTTTCGGGGAGGTAAACCGACCCTGAACCCGTTTAAACGGGTTCAAAGGGTATATTTTTGGCTGAGCCCACGGGCTCGGAGATCCCACGTTAAACCGGCCTTGTGCCACATGATACCCTCGTGGGGGGGGGTGACTAAATACTAGTCGATATCGGACGACCGACTGAACGGTTGAACTCTCTGCCTTCGGGCGGGGAGGAACCCGAAAGAGGCTACGCCGAAGGGCAGAGTCTCGTTCGGGGAGGTAAACCGACCCTGAACTCGCTTATACGGGTTCAAAGGGTATATTTTTGGCCGAGCTCACGGGCTCGGAGATCCCACGTTAAACCGGCCTTGTGACACATGATACCCTCGTGGGGGGGACAAAATAATAGTCGATGTCGGTCGACAGTTAGTCGAATACGAAAGTAGTCAGCGACCACAACAAGATTACTCTGCGTAATAGCTATTATTTCAAGTTCCTAACGTTTTGTACGTCGAACCTATTTTAGGGCCGATTTAGTGCAAATACAAGCCTCCACTGCGAAATTACTCCACAACAATACGAAATATATGTAGTTGAAAATAACCGTCTCCAGTGGGATGAAGATGAATAAGAACATCACTGGAAAATACGAAAACTTAAGGAATAAGCGTATATGCTAAACTTCAAACATCTCCTGAATCGGCCAAGGATAGACATGAATACAGTATGGGAACAAAGACAAATACAAAGACCTAGGGAAAAACAATAATAACAAAAAAATGTAATATGAGGCCTGGTAAAAAAAATAGCTACAAATACATTAGTTTTATAAGCCCCACAACATCCTTTCACTCATATCCTAGTGGATCCAAAACTGACTTGACTCAAAAAGTTGTGAGTTCAATACATGGTTACAGCAGAGGAAACAAAAAGTTGGAGAGTTGAATTACCAAGGGGAATTACCTGAAACAGATATCGAAAGGCATGGCATGTGGAATTAGAACAATCTAACCGCACACCCCGCCATAAACTGAAAAAAAAAAGGTTCGGTTCGAAATTCCAACAAATATCTCCTGAAGAAGGTCAGAGCGTACAGCGGTCGAAACGTCGTGAATATGGCAATAAAGATAAAGAAAACTGTCATAACGATGTAAATAGTGTAGATAAGAAAATAATATATGTGTCGAAATCCAGCCAAAGCGAGAAAGGAAACGGCAAAAGTTTTTTTTTTTTTTTTTTTTTAAATGGGGGAAAGAAGAACTAAACTATATGGGAAATATAATTTAAGCAAATAAAATATTTAATCATTAATGATTACATTTTTACTATTAGAAATTTAAAAAGAAACTTTAGACAATAACAAGACCAGATTAGTTTCGTTACGAATATCATTCTTTGTTTCGTTTTTTTTTTAAAGATCAAACTAGAACCACTTCAGAGAAAAATAAAGGGATCGCTTTATGTAAAGATGATGGATTTATCCCGTTTATTTTTTATTGTTTTTATTTTTGTATGATTTCAACCTAAACAATGTGTTTATACAGCTCAAACGTAAAGGGTTACAGCATGTGAAAAAGAATTAGAAAGAAGTAAGGAGAAAGAACAATAAAAATATGTGTTCAGGAAGACATAAGATAGCGATTGGCGTTGCATTTAAGTACATAGCCTCATAGCTTTACCGTACAAACAAGAATTCGGGTAGAAAAGAACCCTTTTTGTTAAGAAATCCCGTATCACTTTCGTGCCCTCCCTCTTTTGAATTGACCTAGTGTAGTGTCGTTAGAACTCAATGGCCCTTCAATCTTTGACACACGGACAACCTGAGCAGTGATGTTGTTAGCAATAATGTTTAAAATTTTGAAAGCGCAGGCACTTCTGGGTTGGTGATGAAGTTGCTCCTGCGCACTTTGAGAATTGTAAAAAAAAAAAAAGAGATGAGACGATCGAGGGAACGTAAGTTGCGCTAGTATATACCCCGAGATTAGGTACCATTATAGAGATCTGACGACACGATAGTTTTATGGACTTGTACTCTAGTCCCTTTATTTAAGTATTCGTAGCTTCAGAAATGCCTATGAAATAATGTATAGAATTGGGTTTACATCAAACCCAATGCATGGAAAGTCTAAACCAGTCTAGATTTGTAGTGTAACGGATGTCGGCGCGGAAAGTGGAATTAACGAACCCAGTTCAAATCCGGGCTAGTCGATTGCACCGGCTTTCGCACAAATGCCCGTGGAAACGGTATAGGCGTGTGTTTTATACCCCCAGCTATTAAATATTTTAAACGCCGAAATAGACTGTGGTTTCTTGTCTTGAGTGTCAACCAGTCTAAGAGAACTAAAATTTTTAATTCGAAGCCACACAGAAGGTAACGGAAATAAGCGCCATTATCTTTCCTAAGAATGTAAAGTAATTCCCAGGTAATAAGGAAACATAATATTGTTGTCAACCTCTTTTTTTCAGTACGGCCTAAACGGATATAATACATCCAAGAACAAAGAAGGTAGAGTGTTACGTTGTTTTTTTTGTTTTTTTCTGATCGATGAATACGAAAGGTTGGTGATTATTTTTAAGTTAAAGAATCCGGTAGATTTTACATAGCAAAACGTTGTTATTGCAATATTACTAACTCTAACTTGTCGATTAGGGGCTTATTGCAATACCGAATCTAACTGAGCGTTCAGGGATTTTTTGCAATACCGACTCTATCTGGGAGATCAGGGGTTTTTTTTTTGTTGTTGTTTTTTTTTTGCAATACCGACTCTATCTGGGTGATCAGGTGCTTATTGCAATACCGACTCAGGCTTTTTTTTTTTTTTTTTTTTTGCAATACCGACTCAGGCTTTTTTTTTTTTTTTTTTTTTGCAATACCGACTCAGGCTTTTTTTTTTCTTTTTTTTTTTGCAATACCGACTCTAACTGGGCGATCAGGGGCTTATTACAATACCGAATCTAACTGGGCAATTAGGAACTTATTGCAATACCGACTCTAATTGGGCGTTCAGGGTTTTTTTGTTTTTTGTTTTTTTTTTGCAATACCAACTCTAACTGGGCGATCATGTATCGAAAGATACATGATTGACTAAACGTGTATCACGCATGACACATACACTCATTGAGATGAAGGATATTTCTTATTCTTCACATGTTTCGGTTAGAATCGACATATTTTTTTCTTTTATTGCCCTTTTTTAGAATCTACATATATTTCTTACATTATTGATTTTTTTTTTTTTGCTTCTAATTTATTTTATACTGCATCAAAGGTTCCTTGTATTAAGAAGTGGAAGGTTCACAGATTAAATACTTTTCTTATTCTTCACATGTTTCAACTAGAATCGTTATCTTCTTCTTACTTTTATTACGACTGATTTTGAATAAAATATTTCCTCCTTTAAGACGTCGGTGATTCTAGAATGAAGTACTTTTCTTAATCTTCACATGTTTCGACTAGAATTTATATATATTTTTTTTTAATTTATTGTCAGTGATGTTGAATCAAATATTCCCTCCTTTAAGTCGTCAGTGGTTCTAAGATTAAGTGCTTTCCATACATTTTAGCGATTAAAATAAAGAAAGAGAAGAAAACGATATCAACTCAAATAAATAACAAAAAACGAAGACAGAAAAAAAAATGAAAAAGGCTTAGAAAGATACCAAGTTGTAAAAGTAACAAAATCGAAAAGAAATACTGTAATCCGTTCGACTGTAGCGTGAATTCAGCAGAAAAGGCGGGCCTTAAGTGTGTTTTTTTTTCTTTCTTTCTCTTTACAAATTCTGACGAATCAATATACAACACAAAGTCGGACGGCTAGTTGGCAATGATATTTGTAGATGCTGCTGGTTTGTTAACTCGTCGATAGCAAATATCTGATGTCTGTAGATATCTCACTCGCTGTCGAAAGATCAATAAAGTTAACATCGTTTTATTGGGAGTTTGGCTTGCCTAAGAATCAGATAAGTTTAACAAGTTCGACCTTCGATATTTTATGAGCGTTAAATGATTTATTAAAGCACCTGAAAAATTCCCTCACTCGCTCTAGATATATTATTGTTGGTTACTCATTTTTACAATCACAATCATTTCTGTAGTAGACACCTGTTCAGGAACATTTGTGTTTATTCAACACCCAGAGAGCTCTTCCCTGGTTTATATTGCAATGATGTTGACAGTACCATAATTCTCCCTCTCTCAATATGCATGACTGGGTACTCGTATTTCCGTGGACACTATTCAGTTAAGGCGGTTAGCCAGTATCTCTGGTAGACACCTTTCCAGGCATATTTATGATTCTTCAACACCCAGAGAGCGTACACTCTGGTTTATACTGTAATGATGCTGAGAGGACCTTAGTTACAGTTGTCAGGGAGATAATACACACACAATATATCATGCTAAATTTCTAAGCATAGCTTAGCCGTGGCCCTAGAATGAGAATATGGGGCACCCAGTCAGGATCAAACTTATTCTTCAATCGTAATTGATCTAGCGAGACAAGCTTGCTAACCATTACACAACGGCGTAATGCCCACACACAATATGTCATGGGCAGAGTACGCTAGTCGGCTCAAAACCTCGGCATTTTGTTAGCACAACCGTTAAAAGTTTCCGAACGGTTTTGTTTATCCAATTTCACTCACAAGACTTCGGTCAACCCGGGATATCAAAAGCCGCCGTTCGATGGTATCTTTCCAGACTGTTTTCATGTAGAAGTCACTTTCCTGAAAAATCGAACATAGATTCGAACTCGAAATTTCTCTCTATTGATCATCTTAAAGAAGCTTTTTTGCCTTCCACCAGCATGGCTGATGCTAACCTTCAGAAGAACAAATATCTGTGCCTTCTTGATCTTACGTTTTTCTCTGACGTCAATGGACAAATTATATTGAATCAATTGCTAAGTCTATGGCTAGAGAAGTCAGTTTACTATGTTGTGCTACACGCTTTTTTCTAGCCAAAATCTGTCTTTTACATTTATAATCCTACTATTCGTTCGCATGGAATATTGCTGCCGCATCTAGACAGGCGCTTCCGTTTTATATCTAGAGATACTTGATGAAGCCCTAAGAAGAATCTATTAGATTATTGGTCTTGACATGGCATCTCGGTTTCAGTCACATTCCCACCGCCGTAACATAACTTCCTTTTATCTCTTCTATAAATATTACCACGGTAATTGTTCACGCGAGGTTTCCTCGTAGGGAACACGACTTCACGGATTTAAGCGCAGTACTAGATAGTTAGCTAGGTATCGTGATTTAAGTCTCGTTGTAACCATAACTTCTATGCTTATATAATTTGGTCTCTCGCACAGAACTCTCTCCCGGCTCCCTCCTTACATAGTCAACTACGATCTTCGAAAATTTGAATGTAATATTAATCGTCATCTTCTATCTATATTGCCTTGCTTGAGCTGAAATAATTTTTTAAAAATACATTTTTTTTCTCAGAGGGATTTTGCAAAAGAATATTAAAATAAAAATGGGATACCATACTGAATTTTATTTAAGATATAAAGGATATCTTTTAAGCGATTTCAAGTTTTTTGAAGAGCAAGTTTGGAAATAGATTTAACATTTGAAGGAATTTTGTGTAAATAGTTTTTGAATGATTGTTGTGTATTTTTGTTTTTGTTTCTTGTTTTTTTTTTGTTTTTCAAAACGAATCTGTGTATTCGATTTTAAATGTTATTTTTTTTCATATTGAAATAATTTTAGATATAAAATAATTGTTTTTGGTTTCTCATATTTAAAAAATTGCATTTTCGCTAACTGAATAGCAAATTTGGAGTTTTCTAAAATGATGTTCAGTATCTTAAACCTAGAACACTTAACCATCAGTTAAAGTTACACCACTACTAACCATGGGTATATCATAGCCGATTTTGAAAATATCAAAAAATTTTTAAATATAAATCTTTATTTAAAATATTTTACATGTAGTCACTTCAAAAGTCGTACTTTGAGTTAAAAGTAATAGAAACTGAAAAACATATTATATAAGCAAGAAAATCAGGTACTGAAAATTCTAATTAAAAATAGGAACATTTGCGCTGGGTCCTATACATGGTTAGTGTTCTAGGGTTAACACTTTGAGCCTTTGAACACCGCTTTACCGGTGGTAGAGAAAAATGACTTAATGCCCAGCCACTGATATTTTTATAGCTACCGTGAAACATTACATTGCAATTATTTGCGAATTTTGACTCAGGAGCTCAGACAGAAGTATTATTTTTTTCAGGAACGCAGGGGTTAAAGGGTAAAAAATAATTTGAAATTGTTTAAAGGGTATTTTCGATTGATTGTTCTGTTTTTTACCGCTTATCAACGCTTGGCAGATTATTTAAAGCCAGAAAATATTTTTAGATTCTGAGATTTATTTATTTTTAAATAATAATGGTTCAGCTATATAAGTTTTATTAATTAAATAAAGCTGAGGGAAGAGGAGGATACATACATTTACCAAATGTATTGGCGTATATGTGAATATAACGAACCCAACTGGAATTGGAACTCCGCTCTTCAATTAACAATTCCAATCCATTATTCATTAACCACCCACATGTCCAAGCCGACAACACTTGTATTCCAAAGTGGTCACCCATCTTGAGGCAATTTCGTAGAGTTCTATTGAGAGGATAATTGAGGCCTAATCAAATACTGAACTGAACTAAGTACTGTTGAATAAATCAATTTGTAAAGTATAAGGACAAGAATAATTTCGTAAATGTTAAAGGTCACAGACGTAAATTGTTTTATATTAGGTTGGAGAAAAAAATAATATCGATTTTTGACGTATTTTTAACGTCAAAAAACGATATTATTTTTGCTCCAACCTAATATATTATCTTGAAAAATATTTAAAATCTGACGGCGTTGTTAACACAGTTTTCCATTATTTTCTTTTTTTTTATGAAGCTCTAGGATAAAATGCATTTATTACTCTACATATTATTGTTCGAAGAAGCCTATAAAAATATTTTTCTCATAGTTGAAAAAGATATTTAAAGCAAATGAGATGTGGTCCTAGCAAAGAATGCTGAGAATACCGTGGACAGAACATGTAAAAATGAGGAAGTTTTAAGAAAAAACATGAACTTCAATGAAACTTGAATTGTGTTTAGCGGCATATTAATTCTATTATTTAATGCCGGCTATAAATATTTTGTACGCAATTTTATGGATTCAACTGGAGTAAAATGGTATTGTTGGCAATTTTTTCACTAATAGGTAGTTTTGTTAATTTGGCTATCAATAGGAAGAGTTGGCAATTTTGCTATCAATAAGTATCATTGATAATTTTGCTATCAATAGATAGTGTTGGCTATTTTACTATCAATAAGTATCATTGGTAATTTTGCTATCAATAGGTAGAGTTGGCAATTTTTCTATCTATAGTTAGTGTTGGCAATTTTGCTATCAATAAGTAAAATTGGTAATTTTCCTATCAATAGGTATTATTGGTAATTTTTCTTATATAAAAAATGTTACTGTCATTTTTGAGAGTTTAATATTTGTCTATAGCTGGGAAGATAACAGTTTCTACCACAACGGTTCAAAGATTTTCGGTCCATACAGTAAACGATGAAATTATCCGTACATCCATCAATTTTGAATATTTTTATTCATTTTTCATAATCTAATGACCATATGATGTCACGTTTTTTATATGTTGATAAGCAGAAAAAGGAATATAAAACTCAATTTTCAGAACAATGGGTTAAATACAACAAGTAATTATTTTATCGGAGAAGTCTTCTAGACTATTTATTCGGTGGAATATTGGTGATAATTCCAGCAATGAACATCCCGCGTTGCATAGAGTGTCACCACTGTTATTCTTACGCTAACAACACATTGGGACGACAAAGGATACATATAGATGCATGTGTATATATTAGGTTGGTGCAAAAATAATGTCGGTTTTTGACGTATATTTTAACGTCAAAAACCGACATTATTTTTGTACCAAGCTAATATATAAAAATTCATGAATATATATATAAATTCATATATGATATAAATTCATGCATCTGTATATATGCATGCATATATATAGATATAGATGCGGGTACATATATATATATATATATATATATATATATATATATATATATATATATATATATAGATAGATAGATAGATGATGTATATATAGATAGATAGATGTATAGATGTATGCATATATATAGAGAGAAAGATAAATACATATAGATGCATGTATATGTATATATAGATGCATGTATATGTATATATAGATGCATGTATATATATATATAGATGCATGTATATGTATATATCGATGCATGTATATATATATATATATAGATGCACATATATATATATATATAGATGCAAACATATATATATATATATATATATATATATACACGCATATATATATATATATATATATATATATATATGATCCGATGTCTATGTTGTAAAGTAATTTTCACAGTGGAGGTTTGTATTTCAATAAGTCGTCCTAAATTAGGTTCGACGTACAAAACGTAGGAACTTGGAAATAAGAGTTAATGACGCAGCAATCGAGGTGTGATGGTTGGTACTTCAATGTCCGATATCGTCCGTCTTGCTCAACACCACTGAGCCGAACTGGCGACTGCTACTACTACTTATCTGTGGGAGAGTCCATTACAATAAAATAGGTACTATAACATCCCCCATCCAAAACTTTACTCCACAGGAGTAAAAAGTTTTCTATATTTATTTATTTTTTTTTAGCAACATCGTAGCGTATCTCCTACGTTTTGGGTCCACTTTTAAAGGATCAGTTGCCTTTCTTTTTCTCTTCTGGATCGACTTACCTTAGATAAAATTATTTGCTGGGGTTGTTAGATTAAACTTATTGAAATTCACCTCTATCGGCGTTTTTTTTTTTTTTCTCTCTCTCTTCGCGGGACCGCTGTCGGAAAAACGTCGTCTGATCTGGTTAATGTGCCTTCTGCACATGTTTTTCCCCTTTCACCAAGTACCTCATATAGCCAATCCGCTTTTCTATTATTATTTTATATATACCTCCATAGTGTTACCTGAAACAACCTTCCGCTTTGAAGATAGACTCATAGTTTCTGTAGGTTCTTGTTGACTGAATTCATTTAATAATACTACATGTCCTTGTTTGTGTGTAACTTGTTCCTCAATTTTTCTCGGTGTCGGCTTCATTTTTACTTTCTGGGGCTTGTTTTTCACGTATATCGTCGGTGTTACCCATTCAACATTTTTAAATACGCCGTTTTTCTCTAACCTCTCCAATTCTTTATCTATCTGTTCAATTGAAGCAAGCAGCACATTCCTTTTCTTTTTGAATACCGCCTGAGCCTTTTCTTTTAGCTGTAATTTTGCCTCCATCTTGGTACACGTTCCCAAACCTGGAGAAAAAACAGTAGGAAAAGTTCCCTTTAGTTTTTGTAGTAATTGTTTGGCTTCGCAGTTTAAATTTTCAACCTTGTAACAGAAAGAATATATTGGTAAATCCCATAATTGAAATTCTGTTATCCAATCCGTACCAAGTAAGTTTGTGGTATTTTCTATGACAAATAGTTTAGCTTTTCGCGTTTTTTTTTATTTAACGTGACGTTTGTAACAAATTCTCCAATAAATTGTATTTTTTCTCCTGTTACTGACCTCGCAATTTTATTTGTTTTCATTGAAGTTCGTTTCCCCAACTTCTTCCACGTATTCAAATTTATGATAGATAGGTCGGAACCAGTGTCGAGTTGCATTTTTATTTTTTATTACTTATTTCGACGGTAACAAATTTTCTAGTTATTCCGTCGTTCACTTCGTCGAACTTTAATTTTCTTATTTTATTGTCTTTACTTTACGTGAGCTAATTTTTTTTCTTTTTCACTGTATGAAACGCAATCCGACGTACGCCACGTTTGTCATGGCGGGTTACTTTTTTTTCTGTATGACTTACGAATCCATGTCGTCAAGTGTTGTAGAGTGAACGCAATTTATGTTTCCCGTATGAATCCAAAATACGTTCGTCGGCAAGTGTTGTATATGGCGAAACGAATTTTATTTCCTAAAAATTTATTTTCCGTATGAATTTCGAATTCTGGTCGCCAATGTGTTGTTATAGATTGAACGAATTTTTTTCTTTTCCCGTGTGAATTACTAATCACTCGTAGCGAATGTTGTAGTTAGGCGTACGAAAAGCTTTTTTTTTTCTTTCCTCGTGTTAGTTTCGAGTCCCTCGTCGCCAATGTTCTAGTTAGGCGTACGAAATGTTTTTTTTCTTTGCTCCGTATGAGTCTTGAGTCCCTCGTCGCCAGTGTTGTAGAGTAGTTTTCACAGTGGAGGCTTGTATTTCAATAAGTCGTCCTAAATTAGGTTCGACCTACAAAACGTAGGAACTTGGAAATAAGAGTTAATGACGCAGCAATCTAGTTGTGATGGTTGGTACTTCAATGTCCGATATCGTCTGACTAGCTCAACACCAGTGAGTATTTATCGATCCACGCACGAGGATTGAATGTGGCACAAGGCCGGGTTTAATGTGGGTTTCTCCGAGCCCGTAGGCTTGGCCAAAAATATAGCCTTTGATCCCGCCTAGACGGGTTCAGGCCCTGTCTACCTCCCCGGACGAAACCCCGCCCTTCGGCAAAGCCTCGTCCGGGTTCCTCTCTGCTAACGCAAAGAGTTCGACAGAAGGCGCGCGCAGTCAGAGACCGCTCAACACCACTGAGTATTTATTAATCCACCCACGAGGATCAAATGTGGCACAAGGCCGGTTTAATGTGGGTATCTCCGTGCCCGTAGGCTCGGCTAAAAATATGGCTTTTGAACCCGCCTTGACGGGTTCAGGCTCTGTCTACCTCCCCAGACGAAACCTTGCTATTCGGCAAAGCGTCGTCCGGGTTCCTCTCTGTTAACGCAGAGAGTTGGACAGAAGGCGTCCGCAGTCAAAGACCGCGAGACGGCACTGAATATTTATTAATCCCCCCACAAGGATCAAATGTGGCACAAGGCCGGTTTAATGTGGGTAATTCCGAGCCCGTAGGCTCAGCCAAAAATATGGCCTTTGAACCCGCCTTGACGGGTTCAGGCCCTGTCTACCTCCCCGGACGAAACCTTGCCCTTCGGCAAAGCCTCGTCCGGGTTCCTCACTGCTAACGCAGAGAGTTGGACAGAAGGCGTCCGCAGTCAAAGACCGCGAGACGCCACTGACACGAACTGGCGACTGCTACTACTACTTATTATCTGTGGGAGTATCCATTACAATAGAATAGGTACTATAACAGTCTAATATATATATATATATATATATATATATATATATATATATATATATATATATATATATATATATATATATATATATATATGGTTGCTTGTATAATACATATATGTCAGTCTGTAAAATATATAAGCACTGATATCTATATATAGCACTGTATCTACATATAAATGTATGCATGCATATGGATATATATAAATATAGATGTATTTATATATATATAGATGTATGTATTACACATTATGAAATGGACAAAGTCCAACAATTATTTTAAGACATTTTTATGTTTATACATTCTTTTTATAGATACAAATATTTAAGTAAATGCTCTGTTTACACCAAACATTATTAAACAATATTTACCGGCCTGAATGTCCAACAGGATTCGAACCGGTATCCTATACCATTTAGTCATTTAGTTTAACGTTCTTTAATCGATTTGGCCAGAGAGGAGCGTTCGGTTAACTTGGTAGAATTTACTTTATTTGAACCTCAATCTTTAATACTGTTTATTATAAGCAGAGCATTTACTTAAATATGTGTATCTATGAAAAGAATGTATTAACGTAAAGATGCATGTATGTATATATATAGATGTATGAGTGTATATATATATATAGATATATGAATATATATATATATATATATATATATATGTGTGTGTGTGTGTGTATGTATGTATATATATCGGCGTATGTATGCATATATATATAGAGAGAGATGTATGTCTCTCTCTCTCTATATATATATATGGATAGATGTATATAGAGAGGTGTTTAATTATACGTATATATATATATATATATATATATATATATATATATAGATGTATGTATATATGTATACATGCATACATCTCCATATATTCGTACATGTATGTCTATAGTTACACATCTATCTATCTATATATATATGAACATATATACCTTATATAATATATATATATATATATATATATACATACATACACCCATATATATGCATACGTATAAATAAATATATATACATACTTCTATATATATATATATATATACATATATATATATATATATATGTATATATATATATATACATATATATATATATATTTACATATATTCTTCTCTCTCATATATATATATATATATATATATATACATACAACTCTGTTTTCTCTCCCTCTTTTTCTCTTTCTCTGTATCTGTCTGTCTGTCTCTCTCTGTCTCTCTCTCTCTCTGTCTCTCTCTCTCTCTATCTGTATATATATATATATATATATATATATATATATATATATATATATATATATATATATATATACATATATATATATATATATATATATATATATATATATATATTAGGCTCTTGAATAATTATTCACTGTTTTCCAACAGATGGCGTACCCAGTACCCTGTGCGAGTAATTTCGGATACTAACGGATGTATAAGGAAGTACTATATGCAAACTTGAATTTCAATGTATGTCATTTCGCCGAAGTATAAAGATCTTTGTTTTTCATAGCGTCATATGTGTTGGATTTCATGCCAATAAAGTGTATTTGCGTGGAATTTTAGTGCAATACTTTACTCCAATGACATCAGCAGCTGAAGAACACATCATTCTTGTTGAGACTTACGGCCACCATGCTCTGTCGGAAACAACATGGTTTAGACGTTTCAAAGTGTTGATTTTGATGTTGAAGTTCAAGAACGCTCTGGAACACCAAAAAACTTTGACGGTGAACATTTGGAAGCATTACTTCAGGAAGACTCGCGTCAACGAAAGTTGAAATTGCCTAAACATTAGGAGTTGATCACTCAACAATATTTTCGTTAAGTAACGCCGGCCCTTCGTTAACATAAAGACGAATATCAATGGTTCAAAGCTTCTCTCCGTCAATTCGTGGTATCAACTGGGTGTAGTTTATTATTAGCTATCGATTACAATTGATGCGTTTGAGCCAAGCATTAAAAAATGACCGACCACTATACTAGCAGAGACACGACAAAGTGATTTTGCAAAATGAAAACCTGGGCCACATTTTGCAAAACGGGTGAAAATCTACTTGGAAATGGTTAAATGGGAAGTCCTTCCACACCTGCTACATTCGCCCCGTCCGATTATCACATGTTCCGATCGATGGCACACGACCTGGATGAGCAGCGCTTTCATTTTTATGAAGAAGCCAAAAAATGAGTTGACTTGTGGTTATCCTCAAAAGACATATCGTTTTTCTGACGTGGACTTCAAATGCTGCCAGAAAAATGGGAAAAAGTAGTGGCTAGCGATGGATAATATTTTCAGTGCCATGTTTCTAACTAATTTTTGGAAATAAAGCATTACTTTTCATGAAAATTCTGTGAGAATTTATTTAAGGTCCTAATATATATATATATATATATATATATATATATATATACAGAGAGAGAGAAAGAGAGAGAGATGCACGTCTCTATTTGGATATGTCTATATACATATTTATATATGCATATGTGCTTATGTATACATATATATATATATATATATATATATATATTTATACATACATATATATATATATGTGTGTGTGTGTGTGTGTGTGTTTGTGTATATGTAATTATCATGATTGATATTGCTATATAAGTGAATGATTTAAAAACTCAATCAATATATGGGAATGACGGTGTTAGACAAATATACTCTCTCATTAATGTTATCACCTTGTATAATCAAATGCATGAATTCCATATATGTTTTGATATGAATATTTGTTTCGTGGAGACTATTTTAAATAAGCATTTTATTTCTTAATTTTTGTATGGGTCTTTATTAAGCTGGGCTCAGTCTTGCTCCAGGGATACATACAAAAAAACAACCAAAATCAAAAACCCTGTTGATCAAAATCACGAACATTTCTTTACGAGACTAGCGTGTTAATTATTATACTTGGACAGACGCCATATATATTACGTGTCTACAATATACACCTGTGCATGACCCGCTATTAACACCCTGTTCTCTATCTAGATTTCCGGGATGAACAAAATATATTCAATCTGTATCTCACATTATTATTCGCCATGATTCATCGATACATAAATTAAATATTATTTCATAGTAACACTTTATTTGCTGTGTAATTGCAACTTTTTTCTTCAGAGTCAAAGTGAAATTCAGCTCGTTCTGCGTAGAATATATATAAAGCACTAACATTTGCATGCAATGTTTTGAATTTCCAAAATTTTTTGAATTAGTGCTTACTTTATTCAAACATTTAAATCTTTAGAAATAGCAATACATATTTGATTGATAAAATTATGGATTAACATGTTTATAGCTTGTAAAACTTAAAACAACACAACATTAAATGATTGGCAGATATTGTCGAATTGCGAAGGCATTAATTGAAGATCGTTGATGTCTATAATGCAATTCTAATGTTATTTTTTTAAAAATCTGTTCTTTACCTGTTGTGAGGAATTGTCGAAACGTCTAAGATGTGCCAAAAATCCAGAGACCGCTCTCTAAGTCTCTTTTTCCTAAAGAAATTTATATAGAAATGTCAAGAGAATACTTCAGATTGATTTTTTAAGCTAAAGAATCCCTGGTTATTTTCGATTAGTTAAAACACCTTCATAGGTTTAGATGCCATCAAGTCGGAGACGGTGTGATGATTTGCGGTGGTATTGTAGGTCGATGAAATATTGATTCTATAATAAGTTCCAGATCTTTTTAATATAACACTTCAGAGACATTTTGATTTACTTTGAACGCACACGTGTAACTATGAATCAAGCAGAAACCAATCAGTTTCAAATGATCCATCATATTCTTTTTTAATTCAGTGGGATTCTCATCCAAATTTACTAACACACACACATACACGCACACATGCGTGTGTGCTACAAAGTGATATCTTCACGCACACACACATATGTATATATATATATATATATTAAAGACATTTTTATGTTTAACGTTATTTTTATAGAAACAAGTATTTAAGTAAATGCTTTGTTTATAATAAAGAGTACTAAAGATCCTGAATGTCCGAGAAATTTTCATAGAAAATATTCGTCCTTGGACAGGAATCGAACCTGCATCCTATACGGAACCATCATTTACGCTGACGTGCCTTGACCGCTCGGCCACCAAGGATAAATTCGACCTTGCCTACCGAACGATCCTTGGACATTCAGGCCGGTAAATGTTATTTAATACTGTTTATTATAAACAGAGCATTTACTTAAATACTTGTATCTATAAAAAGAACGTTAAACATAAAAATGTCTTTAATAAATAAATTGTCGGACTTTGTCCATTTCGTTATATATATATATATATATATATATATATATATATATTAGCTGACGGATACCTGTCTACTAGGGCGTCTAGCCAATCCCTATTGCAGACGCTCGCTCAGGCTCATTTGTGTTTATTCAACATACACAGAGCCCACCTGCGGTTTATACTGTAACTATGCTGAGCAGAACTTAGTTAAAGTTTCTGGGAGAGAGCGTGATCAACAATTTGAACAAGGCCAGCACACTCAAGCTCTCGGTCACGATGACTTGTGACTTCTTGCTAGCACAGCTATCGACGGCGCACAAGAGTTCCGTCAACCCAATTTCACTCATAAGGCACTCATAAGGCCTGAGTCAATCCGTGGTATGATATATATATATATATATATATATATATATATATATATATATATATATATATATATTAGGTTGGTTCAAAAATAATATCGTTTTTTGACGTTAAAAATATATATATAGTCGTCCGCATGCAAGCTTGTTTCTGCGTATCACAGCTCTTCGGTGTGGCTAGACGTCCAATTGCTTCAAGCCAGAATCAAAACTCGACCAATTTTACATGTCAGAGATTCTATCTCTAAGATATCGACACTCGGGAAAGAAAGGGAAAATTTAACGTATTATATACGAGATGTATACTGACGCCAAGAGCGCTCAATTCGTAACTGAATATATATATATATATATATATATATATATATATATATATATATATGTGTGTGTGTGTGTGTGTGTGAGAGATGAGACCTGGAAAAAATATATACATTTCTATATATCAAGAACAATTAAAATATTTATATATGCTTAACATTATTTACAACTACTTCTAAAAATATTTTTGCATAATTAAGATGAAACGCGTCAAACAGGTTTTGTACATCGTCATAGATTTTCCTCTACTTCCTACATTTTTTAATTTAGAAATTGTGTATTACTATTACCAGCATAAGACCTAAGGTGGAGGGGTTTCGCCGAGAGGTTGCGTCCTTCTCATTCATCAGGAAATGCCTTTGAAAAGGTACATCAAGATATATGGATTCATGTCTTTTGCAAGGTCATTATTCCGAAACAAAATCAACCAACATGAAAGAACTCTTTCTTGACATTAATACATATATCCTACAATCTTAAATAAATCAAACTGTATTCCCAAATATAACTTTAACAAAACTGCAACACATAGCATAGTATCTATTAATTCTGTCTACACAAGCATGTATATAAACAAAAGCTGAGAATGATCTACCATGTATTAAACTGTGAAAGCAGAATTACATATATCATATTTTTATTACTTCAAGAAAATTTACTTCCCATGAAAAATTGAATTTTGTTATTAAATTATCCATAAGGAGTTGATATACCGTTAAATAGATCAAATCAATAAGTCGACGAGATTTTCTCAGGGAATTGGAGTAAGAGAGAAGTTTGTAAATAAAAACGACGCAAAGACCATATCTAGATCATTTGAAAACTTACAATATCCTACAGAATTTTTTTTAACAAATAGAAAGATGATCTGGTGCCCGGCCCAGTGTGACACGTATGCGCATGGTCACTGTTGAAGTAAAGTTGGTTTACCAGGCAGCTGTACGGCGTCTAAGACGTCACGCGCAGAATCCTCTCTCTAGTCCTATTCAAGATTTTGTTTGCTTGTTTTTTTTTTGTTTTGTTTTTTTTTCAGATTTCTTACGATGTAAATGCAACATCGTCGTGTTGATAAAAAACAACTACATTAGTTGTTATTCATCATTAAGTTTACCGGATGACTTCTTTTGAAAATACTTGATTCCTTGGCAGACATAGGGCTTTAACAACACCTCTCCAATGGACGTGGTTCCCGGCGATCCTCTTCAGCTCGGCCCATGTCGTTCTGGCTGCCTTCACCTCATTGCTAACACTTCTGCGCCAAGTCTGTTTTGGTCGACTCAATTTTCGCTTCCCTTGTGACTTCCAGTGAAGGGCCTGCCTTGTGACACTAGAAGCAGGTTTGCGGAGTGTGTGGCTGATCCATCCCTATTTCCCTTGCTCGATATCAATCTAGAATAGTGGTTCTTCGCAAACGATAGCAGCCTTCCCTCTCACAAACAACAAGATGCGCAGGAGAAGCTGACTCGTGTTGCAGAAGAAGTGGAGAAGATTGGCCTCCAAAGCAGCATCGAGAAGATTGAGGTCCGGAGGGAAAACAGCAGACAAGACCCAGTGCGACTACACCAAGAACACATTAAGTCAATAAGTTTCTCTACATGGGAAGAGTTGTCACTAAAGATGGATAGGGACAGATGAAGACATTAAGTGCCGAATCAACAAAGTCCGACACTATCTATCTATATTTCTGAGATTAAGTATTATGTACACTATTTACATTATTCGGACTATTATCCTCATCTTTCTCGCTATATTTATCACAACGTTTCAGCCGTTGTACGCTACGGCCTTCTTCAGGTGGTTGCAATGACGAACTGAAACCTTTATATCGAGTTAGATTGTTCTAGTTCCATGTACCATGTCTAATGGATGTCAGTTATCAGTTATCTCCTGTTAATTCCCCTCTCCAAAGTTCTCCACTGCCTCAACCGAGTATTGAACTCACACTCTTTAGGTCCTGTCACTGGATCTAACTAACGCCTTTATCCACTGTGATGTTAAGGCGATGGAGAAGTTTGAGAGGGGAATTAACTGAAAATCTGATAACTGACATCCATTAGACATCGCACGTGGAACTAGAAAAGTTTACCCCAGTGAGCGAAATAAAGGGTTCAGTTCGACATTCTAATCACATGAAGAAGGCTGGATTGTACAACGCCCGAAACGTTGTGACAAATATTACGACAAAGATGAGGACAATAGTCCGAATAATGTAAATAAAGTCCGACACGCTTTCAGCACTCTGCCACTAATCTGAAGATCACCAGCCCTCTCACTTTACAACAAGATCCGGATGTTCAACTCCAACGTCAAGTCAGACCTACTTTACGGCTCAGAAAACTGGTGGGTAACCAAGACCAACACCCACAAAGTTCAGACATTTAGCAAACGATCTTTCCGGAAGATCCTTAATATCAGCCGGCCGGAAGTCGTCTTCAACGTCACAGTAAACTAAGATTATTTCTAGCGTACCTTGCAATTTTCTGACTGAACTATGTCGATTTCTGACGTTCACAAGAGCTGACTTTATTATCCGCGTGCTTTAAATTAGATGGTCTTCATTAATGATGCATGTTACTTTAGGAAGTTTTCTTAAATACATTGCAGTCGAATTCGCCGAGTTCCGCGTGCACTACAGCAAATTAATCTTAACGTTGACATACGTCAAAATGAATTATGGAGATTACTGAGATATGTGACAGCCGATATCTGAATTTCTGGACTGAAGAGTTAATCGTTATTTGCTGTAATTGCTTTCTTACGAATATCCTCGTCTTTGTTGTTATCACAAAGTATTTCGAACTGAACAATTTATTTTATCTACTTGAGAATTAGTTTCTCGTTCTGTTGTCTATGTCTAAGGATATATTGTGATTTAATAATGCTTAGTTTGCTGACCTTGTTTAATTGGACCGAAATCTATACCAATATCAAAAACCACTGCAGAAGAGGTGGAGAATATTGGCCTTCAATCAACATCGGGAAAATGGAGATCCTGACGGTAAGCAAAAGACAAGACGAAGTGCAACTGCACCAAGAATACATCAAGTAAGTCGATAAGTTTGTCTGCCTGGGAAGCGTTGTCACTAAAGATGGGTATGGGCAGTTACATTGGATAGCCTAGTGGATTAAAGCTTTCTATCGTAGGCCTGGTGACATAGTAATAGTGTGTTCAATCACTAAGTACAAACTTAGACGTAGTGCAGTAAAAATGGTGGATACACGTACAAAGACGAAATTAATTTACATCCATCAATTTTAAGTATTTTTATCCATTTCTCAGAATTTAATGCCCATATCATGCCACGTTTTGTATATGTTAATAAGCACATAAAAAGAATATAAAACTCAATTTTCAGAATAATCAGTTAAATACAGCAAATTTGACAGGTGAATTATGCAAGATAGGAAAAGACAAAATTATTTGTACAGCAGAAAATATAAATTGATTGATTGATTCGTCTGAGTATAAGCAATTTACATAATTATTTTATCGGTGAAGCCTTCTAGACTATTTATTCAGTAAAATAAGTGCAAAGAACATCACGTGGTGTATAGAGCGTCATCATTGTTATTCTTACGTTAACACGCAGGAGATTATCGTTGACTTGAGACACAGAATTATTAACTTCCACAAGTCGGGAAATAGTTACAGAACTATTTCAAACCGGTTAAATATCCCTAGATTTACGGTACTGTCAGTTATAAAGAAGTTTAAACAGTATCGTGCGACAGAGAATTTGCCTAGACGTGGAAAAGTCATATCGTCACCTAGAACTGCACTAAAACTGTGTGGTAAGGTTAATATAAACCCAAAAGTTGTTTTGAAAGACATCGCCAAATGTTTGGATACGATTGGTATCAGCGTAACTACTTGCACAATACAACATTGTTTAAATATAAATGATTTGTATGGAAACCGACCCCGACGAAACACTATTCACAAAACATGTCCCATTTTGCTCAGTTTGCTTTTGCCAAAACGTTCTTGAATAAATAAATTGCTTATGGAAACACATACTGGGCAGTGATGAAACAAAAATTGATATTTTTGCACATAATTATGTAAAGACTTTGCGCAAGAAAGATGAGTCTTTCTTGTCAAAGAAAACAGTGGCAATTTTAAAACATGGAGGCGGCTCGATGATTTTGAGGGGTTGTTTTGGCTTAAGAGGGACTGCATAATTAATTGCAACAAAAGGAATAATGAATTGTATAGACTATATCAACATTATGGATGGAAATCTCCAACTATCGGCTCAAAATCTTCATGTAGGTCGGCGATTTAATTTCTGGCAAGGTAATTATCACAAACATATATCTGAATCAGTGACCATGTGGCTTCAGAAAAAGATTACAGTCCTCTCTTGCCCTTCAATGAATCCTTGAATCCTATTGAAAATCCATGGCAAGAATTGAACATTCGTATAAATCATCGGTCACCAAAAAAACCTTCAGTGATTAGAACCTGTAACGATTGAAGAATGAAAGAAAATCTCATAAAAAACTTGTTCAAATGTCATCAAAAATTTTGAAAAAAATTGCAGCAATTTATAAAAATGAGGCCATGCTATTGGCTATTAATATTGTGAAAATTGTTCAATTTTTCTATTTTTCAAGCTGTACAGATAATATTGTCTTTTCCTATTTTGCATAATTCGCCTGTCAAATTTGTTTTATTTAACCTAATATTCTACAAATTGATTTTTTTTATCCTTTTTTGTGCTTATTAACATATAAAATACGTTGCATTAAATTCTGAAAAATGGATGAAAATATTCAAAATTGTTGGATGTGCGAATAATTTCGTCGTTTACTAATTAAACGGTTTTCTGTTATACATTAGAATGAATGGACATATGGCACAGAGGATAAAGGCGTTGGTTAGCTCCAGTGACAGGACTCAAAGATTGTGAGTTCAATATCTGGTTAAGGCGGTGGAGAACTTGCAGAGGGGAATTAACAGGAGATAACTGATATCCATTAAACATGGCACGTGGAACTAGAAGTAAGCGAAATAAAAGGTTCAGTTCAATATTCCAACCACCTGAGTAAGGCCGGAGCGTACAACGGCCGAAATGTTGTAATAAATATGGCGACAATGATGAGGACATGTTCTTCCCATTAGTCCGAAAATGTAAATAGTGTGCATCATTTTGATTTTTAACATGCGCCACTAATGCTAATTATCTTGTAGTGAGGATATTTACTTGACCCCTACCCCCCCACTGACTCATGTTGTGACACAAGGTGAGTTTTTAACGTCGGGACGCGAGTGTTTTCATTCGGGCCGCTCGTCTTAGCTGGTTGTAGCTCGTCCAAGCTGGTCAGAGCTGGTCTAAGCTAGTCATAGCTGGTCTTGGCATATCATAGCTGGTCCAAACTGGTCAGAGCCGGTCCAAGCTAATCGTAGCCGTGATACTCCAAGACAAAGCCCTGGAGCAGGGAAGTATGAATTAGTATACTAATTATCCTGTAATAAGTTTTACACACACAGACGCACACACACACACATACATGCGAGTCAAAACACACATTTGGTAGCAGTAGGGTTAAAGGCTATGATATTTCTGACGAATGGCGTGACCTCTTGCTGCCTAAGCTGCAGAGATAATGCTCTAGGTCTCCTATCGCCTCCAGGCCCTGGAAAGACAAAAAACTTCGTCTGCCTCTCTCTGACTGAATATACTGGAACATTTCAAAAGCAGAACTTTGATCGTTCTATAACAAAGAAAAACAATTCACAGACGGTAAGTTTTCTATGTTACATATTGTTTCTCAATAGAATAATAGCCATGTCTGGTCTATGCTTGAACTATTGCATAATGTTATCCACAAACATAAATCATTCTAAAACGGATGCTTTGAGCATAAAAAAAACACAAATTATCTTCTTATTTATTTTAATTTCTATTTTATTTCACTTCTACGACAATATTACCACTGCAGATGTTCCAAATGCAGACGCGAACAGTATCAGTAAAATCCAAGAAATAAAACAGTTTTTAAATGAAATATCAATATCTGGCAAGAATTTTATCAGGAAAAGTATCTCCATTTTTTTTTTTTTTTGAAAAGCAATGTAAGTAAATGTTCAACTAAAAAAACGTAAAAAGCAAACAAACCAAAACTGTTCAAAATATTTGTTGTTAATTCGTTAAAGAGCGCAGGTGTCTGGATATCAGTTGCAAACTAGCATACAATACTTATCTCATTCTAACAAAACACGTTATTAATATTAGGTTGGTGCAAAAATAATGACGTAATAATATCGTTTTTTGACGTATTTTTTAACGTCAAAAAACGACATTATTACGTCATTATTTTTGCACCAACCTAATAATTGTATTGATAAAATATACAATGCATTTAGACATGACTGGTGGCAGACTGTCGAGATTATTATAATTACAATTATTATTTTTATTGGTGTATCTCTTCAGAACGTGGGTGTTCGTGGCTTTCCACAGCTTCCTATCCATTGTGGCCCTTAGCAGCATTTCTCCTTTTGCCAAACCTCTTGTTTCCACCCGCATTACGCCATTCATTCATACAAACCCATCACATAGATGGCCTGCTACTGTTCCTTAACTCTCCTGTCCTCGATATGTCTGTGAGTGCCAAATTTGTCAAGCCTCTTTCTTAACACTATTTACATTGTTCGCACTGTTGTCCTCATCTTTGTTGTTATATTCATTCGTTTTAGCCATTGTATGCTCCCGCCTTATCGGATGATTAGAATTTCGAACCGAATCCTTTATTTCGTCCACCGCAGTCGATTTTATCAGTTCCATGTGTCATGGGTGTATCGGGTGTCAGTTTCAGTCGTTTCCATGATTAACTCAACTCTCCAAGTTTTGTTCACCTCTCTCTTTATTGTGTCCATGAAACCGCATTTGCCTATAAGTGTTCTTTCTTTCTCTAAGACTTTCTCGTTGCTTACTCCATCCGTTCGGGAAATTCTCAGTATCCTTCTGCAGAACCAGATTTTTGCTGCCTCCAGTTTTCTCTTCATATGTGGTGACATTGACCAACCTTCAAGTGTAACGAAATAACCCTATGAGAAACTGAGTGGCAAACGTATGTCCCTTGTAATGGATTGTGAGGCTGACCAACTAAACGACCCTCTTTGCTGCTGTTCTTTTATGCGCCATAAACTTTCAGAGTGCAGGTAATCATGACCCTTCACAGCTTCCTCTCTTCTGTGGCTCTAAATACCTTTTTAGCTGATCTTTCTGATATATGACTGGCTAATTGCTTTTTGGAGATATAATCGTCTGCTACGTTCAGCTAACTAAACCCTGTTGCAGACGCCTGGAGAGGATTTTTACTGCAAATATCCCCTTAATGCACCGTGTCCCGTTAGGACTTAGGCGAACATGGCTTCCTGTCGGGTGTAGCTATTAATAAATTTTGTCTTTCTAATATTTATCCTAAAACATGTTCTGTCATCCATTTACTCAAACTCACTAAGTATCAGGTGATCCCATAAGTTCTGTCCGAATTTTGAATAAAGAAAACAAGTGACCAAATGTTACATTTAATAACAGATTCAATCAACAATGTATTTTCCCTGATTATCTATGACTTTCTTCCATCTATTAGCAAGCTTACTAATTCCATTACTGTAAAATTCTTTTGGCTTTGATTCGAAGAACCCACAAATGTCAGTTTTAACCTCTTCCTGTGTTACAAAAGCTGTTTCTTCCAAATGATTCTGTAAGCTACGAAACAAATTGTAGTCTGAAAGAGCAAGATCGGGAGAATAAGGTGGATGAGGAATTTTCTTCCAACCAAGTTCTTCGATCTTTTGTGACGTGATTCTTGCAGTGTGGGGTCGCGCATTGTCCTAATGAAACATTACCTCTTTTCGATTCAATAGAGCAGGTTTTTTTCCCTCAAAGCTTGGTTCAAACGCTCTAATTGCTGACAGTATATTTGAGCATTAATTGTTGCATTAGGTGGTAAGAATTCAAAGTGGATTATTCGTTGGCGATCCCACCAGATGGAAAGAAGAACCTTTTGCCCATGAAGTTCCCTTCTCGACTGTGGCTGGGGTCCTTCCCCTTTACCAAGCCACTGTCTACGACGCTTAACATTTCGATAAAAGATCCATTTTTCACGCCAGTCACAAGTTTATCCAAAAAAGGTGAAACAAGTTGGCGAGAATTGAGAGAAGAGCAGATGTCAACTCGGGATTTCAGACAATTCATGAGGCATCCATTTTCCAAGTTGAAAAACTTTTCCAAGTTTTGAAGATGATGATGAACAGTTGTATGGTTTGAACTGAGAACCACTGCCAATTCCTCAATTGATAAAGCAGGCTTTTCTTCAAGGTCTGCTTCAAGAATTTTTTATCAAACTCAACGGGACGTCCGGTTCCATCTTCATCTTCAACGGTGAAATCTCCACCTCTGAATTTTACAAACCATCTTCTGCAAGTTCTTTCATTCAACCATTCCTCTCCATAAACTGAGTGAATGTTTCTAGCCGCTTCGGCTGCTGAGTTTCCTTTCTTGAACTCATAAAGCATTATGTGCCTCAAATAATTCTTGGGTACTTCCATGTTAGCAGTGTTTTAATCAAACAAAATTTAATTTTATTGTTCTCTGAAATAAAATTTGATCAGTTTAAATGCATCTAAACATAAAAATAATGTTCAGCTCCATTAGACATTATAAAATACTCTTTAAATTTCGTTCATTTTAACAAAAATTTAAAATTCAGACAGAACCTATTGGATGACCTAATATATCATGCATTGTTTTTCTCTGTCTCCCTTGTCTGTCTCCCATGTCTTCAATCTGTCTCCCTTGCCTTCAATCTGTCTCCCTTGCCTTCAATCTGCCCAGTGTGTTGTGGTAGGATCCACCTAATTTGCATAGTTGAGTACCGACCATATAAATATGGTTGGTACCGGGAAGAGAGGGAAGGAATCAAGAGATTCAACCAGAGACTCTGCCCGACTGCGACTCAAGTCAACACATTCTCCAGGAACGATCTTCCCAGGAATATACAAAAGACTATATGCAAATATTGTGTACACTTTCTTGTTTCAATACATTTTGTTCTAAGTCCATTTTGTGTTGCATTATTATTCCATGCATTAGTCAAGTTTCAACAATGGCGACGAGGTAGAAAGAACCATACGAAAAAAAAAAGAATTAATAATTGATAGCTTTCAACAATTGGGACAAGTCATTTGAGGAACCCAGGCTGAAGGAAAAAATTATTAATTAAAAGACCAACATCTAACGGAACGGCGAAGGATTCTGAATTTCTGGATATTTAGAAATCGTTAAAGGACGACTAAGCATAAGGAACGTCCACTCAGAAAAATTTGAAAGGTGTCATAAACGAATAATGGTGATTTTAAATTGAAAAAGTTATCTACAACGAGACACCCGTTAAAAAAACTGGCCGACTACAAAAACATGCATGGAATTAAAAGGCGCACAAATACACCGTGTCGATTTTTCTGGTCAGCTTATATTATATCCATAGATACACAAATTAAAGGTATATTCTTTGTTGCATGAACACTATCAGCTAAAGATGGATGAATTATCCTAAGTCATATCTTAATTATTCAAATCCCAGCAGTTGAGTCAGTAACGTCAAAATGAACAGTTTGCCTTATTAATAAGGGAACAACAGATAGCACAGTAAAAATATCAAGAAAAACAAGATGAAAGACAGCAAAAATATCAAGAAAAGCAAGAGGAAAGACTGGGAAAACAGGAAGAAATGCAGATCAAGGTTTTAGAAATTCAAAAGTTAACACTGGAGAAATTAAACAACAATCTGGCAAATGAGGGAAATTCTTCATATTCTAATAACACCATATTTAATTCGCTGGAAACTTTCAACTATGTGCCAGACGAAGAAAAAACGTTTGAAGGGTACTTTAAACGATATGAAGATATTTTCTACACAGACTGTGAAAACTGGTCGAATTCAAGAAAAGTCAGTCTATTACTAAGAAAGCTAGATACAGCAGAACATAGCAAATTTGTAGATTTTATTCTACCGAGAAGAACGAAGGAATTGGAATTCTCGGAAACAGTGAAATTGCTAAAAGAGCTGTTTGGAGCAAATATGTCGCTTTGGCATAAGCGATGGTTATGCATGAATGTCGCTAAATCCGACGATCAGGATTATTTAACATATGCATCTATAGTGAATAAACATTGTGACAATTTCAGATTGGCAGAGTTTACGGTGGAAGAATTTAAGTGTTTAATTTTTGCTCAAGGACTGGTATCCATTAAGAGTGCCGAAATAAGACGTAGAGTTTTGTCTAAACTCGAATCTGAGCAAAACCTTACCCTGAAAAAGTTAGCAAAGGAGTGTCAGCGGGCCGTAAGTTTAAAGAAAGAGTCTCAAAAAATCGAAGAAGCTGGCATTGCTTATATTAAAAAAAATAAAAAAACAGTCAAATTACCCATCAGAAAAAAATTGGAGTAAAAAGTCGGCGTATTTTAAAAATAGACAAGAAAAATTAAATAAGAAGAACGAGGAGGAAAAAAAGGTTCCACCATATAATTGCAAACGTTGCAACGAAATACACTGGGAGGTAAATTGCCCATATAGAAATAAGAAATGTTTCGTGTGCCACAAGAATGGACACAAAGGATCGTGTTGTAGCCGAATTAGACAAACAAATTCGAATATCAAATCAGATAGAGATTTGAGGAAATATGTAACGACTGAAATATTTAAAAAGAATATCAAATTTCAACTCGATTCGGGTTCAGATTTAACAATAATGAACTATAAAACATGGAAAATTTTAAAAAGGCCTACAATAATGAAGTCAACGAAACGCGCTCGAACGGTAACTGGAAAGGAAATTAACTTCGAAGGCGAGGTTGTACTTTCCATGAAATTGAACGGGATCGTTAAAAAAATAAAGGTTTTCATTCTGAAAAATGGAGAAAACTTGATGGGTACATATTTTATTGAAACATTCGAATTGTGGGATAAACCGTTAAACTCATTCTGCAGAAAAGTAGGAAGTAATACGCAAACAAGACAGGACATCAAAGATGAATTAAAGAAAATTTTTCCGGAAACCTTCACATCTGTTCTTGGAAGATGTAACAAGTTTGAAGCTAAATTTGAATTAAAGGAAAATACTATGCCATTTTTTAAAAAGAAACGTAACGTGCCTTTCGCAAGTGTAGAGAAAATTAACGAAGAACTTGATAGGTTGGAAAAAATGGGAATTATTTCGAAAGTAGAATTCTAATTCATGGGCTGCGCCGATTGTGTGCATAAAAAAGAAATTAAACCAAATCAGAGTCTGTGTTGATTTTTCGACAGGGTTGAACTCGGTAATCAAGGACTACCATTACTCGTTACCGAGTCCGGAGGAGATTTTTAATAAGCTAAATGGTGGAGTTATATTTTCAAAAATCGACTTATCAGATGCCTATCTCCAAATTCCCGTCGAAGAGGAATGTTCGAAGTTACTAGGGATAAACACGCATAGAGGGTTATTCAAGTACAACAGGCTTCCTTTTGGTATTAAAGTGGCACCAGCCATTTTTCAACAAGCTATGGACGTCATGTTGAATGATTTAGACTTTGCGTGCGCCTACTTAGACGACATCATAGTAAGGAGCGAAACCGTCGACGAACAACGAGAGCATCTCATTCAAGTAATTAAAAAGATTCAGGACTTTGGGTTTAAAGTCAAAGAGTCAAAGTGCGAATTTGGGTTGGAGAAAATTAAGTATTTAGGTCACATAATCAACAAAAATGGCAGATTTCCAGATCCGGAAAGGTCCATTGCGATTAGAGACATGCCGACGCCCACTAATGCGGCGATGCTACAGAGTTTTCTGGGGCTCGCAAATTATTATCAAGCGTTCATTAAAGGAATGTACAATCTAAGAGCTCCGTTGAATGAACTACTAAAAAAAGACAAGGCATGGGAATGGACGGTAGAATGTCAGAAAGCCTTTGAGGAAATAAAGAAAATGCTTACATCCGACCTCTTTTTAACCCATTACAATCCAAAACTTGATATTGTAGTGGCAAGTGACGCCAGTTCATACGGGATAGGAGCGTGTATTCAACACATAATGCCAGATGGTTCTAGAAAACCAATTGCACATGCTTCGAGAACTTTACTCCCAGGAGAAAGAAGTTACTCACAGATCAAAAAAGAGGCGCTGAGTATCATTTTTGCCATAACAAAATTTCACAGATACATCCACGGCAGACATTTTATGCTTGAAACGGATCATAAAACTCTGATCACTATTTTTGGTTCAAAGAAAGGATTACCCGTTTATACGGCAAATCGTCTGTTGAGATGGGGAACCATTCTTCTCAATTATGATTTTCACATAAAGCACCTATCATCCAAAAATATAATTCATGCGGATAGTTTATCAAGACTCGTACCGAGTCAAGAAGAAAGATTCGAAGAATCAATTATTGCAAATATCAGAGCAGACTATGAGGTGAAAAGCATGGTAAACAATATTTTAAGAGAGCTACCGGTTACATCAAAGGAAATCAAAAAAGAAGCTGAAAGCGATGATTTCATTTTAGAAATAAAAAGCAAAATGGTAGCAAATGACCAAAAAGTGCAGGAGATTTATTCAATTTGTGACAGATTTTTATTATATGGTGAGAGAGTGGTAGTACCAAAAAAGTTGCAGAAAAGAATACTACGGGACTTTCATATGGGTCACCCGGGGGTTAATAGAACAAAAAGCTTAATGCGAAGCTTTGTATATTGGAAAGAATGGATGTGGATATCGCAAACATGGTTCATCGATGTAAAGGCTGTGCGTTAGCAGCTAAGGCACCACCTATAGTACACAAACCATGGCCCAATATGGATCATCCGTGGACAAGATTACACATTGATTTCGCTGGTCCAATAGAAGATTATTACTACTTAATAGTGGTAGATAGTTTTACAAAATGGCCGGAAGTACTACGCTGCAAAAAGCCTACGTCCAATACCACAACAACTTTCTTGCATGAACTATTTGCACGGTTCGGTGTGCCAGAGTGTATTGTGAGTGACAATGGTACACAATTCACTTCCGAAGAATTTAAGGAATTTTGTGAGTTATATCAAATTAACCACATAACGACGCCGCCGTATCATCCGAGGTCCAATGGACTCGCAGAAAAATTTGTCGATACTTTAAAGCGCGCGCTGAAGAAAGCCTCAGGAGTTCCAACGGAAAAGGCGCTTCAGCAATTCCTACAAGTATACAGAATCACGCCAAACCAGAGAACACACTCAAACATGGCACCAGCTGAACTAATGTTCGCTAGGAAAGTTAAGTCAGTGTTTGACAAGCTTTTGCCAGGAAAAAATAGAGTAAAGAATGCGATGTATACAGCGAGAAAAAGATACACCTCCGGAGAGAAGGTGTTTTTCGAGTGCTACAAAAACAACGTTGAGTTCTGGGAGCGAGGCATAGTGGACAAGAGAATCGGTGACCTGATTTACATAATTAAAGGGCTGAAGAATACTCATAAAAGGCACCAGAACCAACTTAAAAAATGTTACGTTCTAGAGCATGAAGAGAGTATACCGGATGAGGAGGAAGATCCCATTGATGTAATGTATATGTTTCAAGTAGAACCTCCGCAGAATACTCCTGAACCGAGAAGATCCGGTAGGAAACGAAAGTTCACGGACGCATTGGACGTGAATCCAAAACGGAAAAAATACTAAAATTAAGCGGATGGACATATGCATATGAAGTATGTAAATGGATCTACAAAGGAATAACCATAATCATCAACCCATATAGGAAGCCAGTTGAAATCCAAAAGGGATTCCAAGGCATGGGAGGGTGGTGTTGTGGTAGGATCCACCTAATTTTCATAGTAGAGTACCGACCATATAAATATGGTTGGTACCGGGAAGAGAGGGAAGGAATCAAGAGATTCAACCAGAGATTCTGCCCGACTGCGACTCAGTCAACACATTATCCAGGAACGGTCTTTCCAAGAATATACAAAAGACTATATGTAAATATTGTGTACACTTTCTTGTTTCAATACATTTTGTTCTAAGTACATTTTGTGTTGCATTATTATTCCATGCATTAGTCAAGTTTCAACACAGTGAATATCTGATTTTTCAACCCCCCTTCCTTATTACGTATCCTTGAAACGGCAATTATCCTTTCTTGATATCAAGAATACGTTTCCTTTTTTTCCATTTTCTCTAAAACTTCGTTGTTGATCATTCGGTCCATATAATGAGAGGAATTTAATTTCAATTTCTGGGAGAGAGTTCACAATCTGGAATAATCAGTAAGCATAACAACGTTCGTACACCCAAAACCTTGTCTCGACAACTTGTGCTGGTACCGTTTACACATTTTCACTCACAAGGCTTTGGTCAACACTTGGAATGATTTTAAGGTATATTCAAAAGGTGCTTCACGTTTTATGTTATCGATATGGTGAGTCAATCTCAGCACCTGGTTCCTATGAAATGTGCCTGAAAACCATACACGGATTTGCCAAGTGCAATTCAAGGGAACTTGGTAGAGTTAGGGGTCGCAACATCTGGTCACTTAGTTCATTAAAGATTTTATTAACTTGACTTTGGTGATTACGTTCCTCCTCCAAGCAGATTTATATATAATCTAGAACAGCAGTTTCGTTGTTTACACCACCAAATTGTACTAACACATCGGAGTTGTGTTTTTTTATGCATTGTAATTCATATCCCAATTATATACAGTCACCAGTGTTCCCGCTTCAAAGTACTAAAAAGACTTGACAATTTATATTTAAATACAGTTGGGGAAACAAGTATTCGTACACATACAAATTTTTGATTTATTGTATTTCCAACTAATGAATAAACATACATTTCATGTAATTAACTGTACACAGATGCATAATAACTAAATATGCATAGAAAACAGAAAAAAATGATTTAATAGAAATAAATCCTATTTATTCATTTTAAATTCACACATACAGACACGCATATATGTATACCCATTCACGGACACACATACATATATAATTACATATATATATATATATATATATATATATATATATATATATATATATATATACATTCGCACAAATATATATATGTATATCTGTATCCACCCACACACACACATATATATATATATATCCATTCATATCTATATATATTCATTCATTTATATATATATATATATATATATATATGTCTTTACCTATTCATATATATATATACATACACACATATTCATATACATATATATACAACTATACATATATATATATATATATTTATATATATATATACACATTCATATATATATATACCTATTCATATATGTATATATATATATATACCTATTCAAATATATATATATATATATATATATATATACAAACACAAATTCACACACACACACACATATATATATATATATATATATATATATATATATATATATATATATATATATATATATATATAGTATATATACGTTAAATTCAAGCTAAGTGGAAAAGAAACAAATTAGAAATTATTATCTTAGAAATGTGTGATGATCAGCAGTTGGCATCTAACAGCAGAGTCAGACATTAACTTAAAGACTGAAACAGACGGGTTACAATGAATGTACACATGATGCAAGACAGTCCAACTTTCATGAGAAATAAAAGCGGCTTGGGTGAAGAGGTAATTTAACCGAATGCCAAACTTGTTATATGCTTTGTCGAAATCCTGCGTGTTTTTTGTAGTTGACAAATAAAAGGCCTCTTTAACAAACTAGTAAATAATCTAAACATATAGAATTATTTGGTAAATAATATGCAACCGTTAAATAAATGTATGATGTCAATAATATCAACCAATTAATTTAAAATACCAAAAATACTAACGAAATATCAATACATTCGTATAAGATGTTAACAATACTACCAGGTGATCAATACAGAACTAAATTACACCCAATTAATAATATTAATTATGATATTAAAATTTAATAAACCAATAGAAGGATAAGCCATATATGGTGTAACACAATTCACCTAAAATGTAAAAAAAATTGTCAAATTGCAAATTTTAACTGAATTGTAAATTAAAGTTAGACAATTTACAATTTACCGTTAATTTGTTTGACCTAATAAGCAATTTTTAACAAAGAAGCTGATAATTACCAATTTTCATGTAAACACAGAAAACAGGGTTCATATAAGGATCTACAGGTTCTTGCCATTTTTAAAATTTTTCATTTTCATTACGAGTTTTATTCTTGTCTTTTAAAATATTGAGAAAGTGATGTATTATTTCTATAAATATAATTAGTGAATGACAAGTTATGTTGATAGCTCATTGTCTTAGAAGACTTCTTAGAAATACCAATATAGAATTTTTCAACCGTAATTTGTGATAAAATGATTTTTTTAGGGAAATTTAAATACAAATAGTTACCTCTTTTTCCAAAAGCTAAAGATGGGGCATAAGATCAGAATGGAAAAAAGATGGGGCATAAGATCAGAATGGAAAAAAGGTGGAGCATAAGATCAGAATAGAAAAAAGATGGGGCATAAGATCAGAATGGAAAAATATGCTTGTGGGTATGTCACGATTAACCAATTAAATATCAGATCTACGCTAAATAAAAAAAAATAAGGTTAGAGGGTGCGTGGGGGAGTTATTTTTTCATGTAAGGATAAACGGCACATAGGTCATCATTGACGATTGTGTAGAATATGGCAGCGACTGTATATCGATATGGCAGCCAAATATGTCGTTCTATTTGTTGAAGTGGTGGGAGTAGGTTAATCAGTCACAAAGTTAACAGAATTACGCTGTTTATCTAAGTATTATTTCTACTATAGAAAATCCAAAAGTTTTTTATATATATATATATATATATATATATATATATATTTGGTTGGATTGATGTGAGTCTGTTGTGAAAAGTGTGTGTATATAATATAAATATAAATACATATATATATATATATAATTATTTATATATTATATGCGCGGTAAATATGTTAGCTCTATCTCTGATATTGAGCGCTTTCTAATAAGTACCGCGCATATAATATATAAATAATTATATATATTTATTTATATTAGGTTGGTGCAAAAATAATGACGTAATAATGTCGGATTTTTTACGTATTTTGACGTCAAAAAACGACATTATTACGTCATTATTTTTGCACCAACCTAATATTTATATACACACACACTTTTCCCATATATAGAGACATTTTTATTTTAACATTATTTTTATAGATACAAATTTTTAAGTAAATGCTCTGTTTATAATAAACAATATTAAATAACATTTACCGGCCTGAATGTCCGAGAAATTTTCCGAGAGGATTCGAACCTGTATCCCATACGGAACCCTTATATAGCCTGACGTGCCTTTTTACCGATTCGGTTACAGAGGCACGTTCGATTTGCAAGGTCGAATTTACTGCTTTTAAACTTCAATCATCCATGAATATCTCACGTACATTCATATCTGCTCATGGCGTATCAATTATTGTCGGACTTTGTCCATTTCATATATATATATATATATATATATATATATATATATATATATATATATATATATATATATAATGATAATAAGAAGATGGAAACTTTAATTATCCACTTCGTTTATAATTTTTATTTCATGAACATCGAGATTTTCACCTCATCAGATAGAAAACTTGGTCCACTGATATACTTTAAAAATTAGGAGATCAGTCGATTTTTTTTTTACCTCCGATTGACCTCCGAACGCTTTAAAAAGAATCTAATGAAATCTATATTATTTTAAAATAGATATCAAACACGCGACGCGACTGTGTGATAGAAAGGGTGGAGAAAGATGTGAAGAACGAAGAAGAAGAGAAGAAGGGAGAAGAGAAGAAAATCAAGGGTATTATAAATCTATCGTTGGGAGGTTAATTGAAATGTACATTTCTTTTATCCACCCTTATATGTGCTTAAGAGGATTTTTTAGTATGTATGCAAGAGCTCATAACTTCGGATTTCTGATTCAAAATGTTCTTTGGGTCCGTAAATGATATTATTGCTTATTTTTCTGTTATCAGAGGTTGAAAGTATTATTGTGGCTAATATAAGACTTTGCTTTTTTTAAATTTTCCAGCTTACAATCGAATCTCTGCTGTTTTCTTTTAAATTTAACATATGATTAGAGAACTTCTGAATGACGGACTGATTGTGCCATATACGTTTGAAAGTAACTTCATTACATCCTATGCACGTTTTATTCTGGTCATTAATATCTGTTACTTGTGCTTTATAGAGTACTACTTCGATTTTACAAGTTCCGTCTAACGGACATATCTATGTATTTTTACAGTTACATAAATTGCTAGTGTTAGCAATAATAAAAGGAGAAATGTTTGAAGCTTTATCACGTCTTCCTCTTTGACATCCATTGGCACAAGCTCATTAAGCATGTTCCATATCTTTTTCCATGCTTCTCTTGCCTTCGGTGTATCATATGAGTATTAAATTCTCCAGGTCGTCTTTCCTTAATATCTGCCGAAGTAATTACACTTATTTCAGTTTTTTATGTACCAGTTTCCTTTATAAAAGATCTGACGCACTTTAGGCCGACTCGGCCGCAGATTCCGTTGTCGATCACGCAAAATTGAATAGTTCTTTATAAAAGCATATCTGCATCAGACTCTCGAAACAGTCATGTCTGCTCAGTTTCATATCCTAATGCTTCGTGGACGAGTCAATCTAAAACACGTTGGATCTCCTGCCAAGGTGGATGCAGGACCACAGTGGAATGATTATAAACTATACCCTGCAGCAAGATTGGAGGTTTTTAGGAGCGTCTAAACACCGTTGAATTATTGTTATTCTCAGGTTCTACCTGACCCGGGATGGTAACACCTGTTAGGGTCCCAGCAAGGTACAAAAGAATATGAAAGTATAAAAGTACATGTTTATAGTGAAAATATCAGCAACATATTTTATAGATACAGTGTGTCCATAAAGTTCGTGTGCACTTTTAAAAATTTGAAACTTTATTTGTGGTTGCGATAGAAATAATTTATAAAAAGGATTAGAAAGAAGTAAATCTATTATTTTTAAGGTTTTATTGAAATTGTATTTAATTTTATAGATGCAACACTTTTGTCGCTGATACATGGCCTTCCAGACCGTGGCTTATGGACGGAGCCTGTCTCTTTAAATCATTTCATCCATTTAGCAATAGTGTTCCTATGAGGTGGTTCTTTATTGTATTCAATTCTAAACTTTCTTTGTACAGCAATAGTAGATTTCAGTTCAGCCAACCAAAGGACACAGTTTACTTTTTCCTTAGTTGAAGCCATGGATCAAATGGATTCTGGAAAAAAATACTTTTTCTTACTGATCTAAAGATTGTTGAAAATTTTGTGGTAAGGAATTATTCAATAACTATATTAAAACTAGGTACATTTAACTTTGTGACATTTTTTACAGATTATTTCTATCGCAAATACAAATAAAGTTATAAATTTTTAAAGTGCACACGAACTTTATGGACAACTGTATAACAAAATGCCAACAATGTCTATTTGTAGCAGAATTAAAACAATATCTATTTATCTGTAGTTGAAGCCATAAGATTGTCTTCAAAATATTTAGATTTTGGCATTAAATAACCCATAGAGGTATTGATATGCCGCTAAACAAAATCAACCAACCAAAATCCAAATATTTAGATTTCGGCATTAAATAACCCATAGAGGTATTGAAATGGCGCTAAACAAAATCAACCAACCAAAATCCAAATATTTAGATAACTCATAGACGTGTTGATATCTTGCGATGCAAAAGTAACCAATCAATAAACCAGATAGGTAAATTTTTAACATAGTTGATTCTATGTGGTATCTGTGTCAAACCTTAGATAAAATGAACTTATTTTATACGAAGAATTCCTGCTGTTGAATTCCTAACTAGGCTATATATGAAAATATGAAACATAATGTCATTTTTTGAAAGGGTTCATTATTTTTTTTTATGTATAAGAAATTAAGATACATCAGACACGTTCAATATGATTTATGTGAAAGGTCTATAACACTTAGTTAATAAATGAGGGTGTTAGAGTTGTTTTTTTCTTTTCTATATATCAAGAGGCTCTATTCTCCATACAGTCTATTGACTGTGTTCACATCATGTTCACTGTACATTGTCCATAATTCCGCTTCTAAAAAATTTATGTAGTGATTTTAACACTCCAGTAGTGTTTAAAGACAAAGACTTCAGCTTTCATTTCCCACTATAATCAGCCAACTTTCATAGAATCATCATCATTGATATGACATGTCCCTTCAGGACGTGGTCGATCATGACTGTCTACAGCTACCTGTAAATATTTATATTAAATTATTTATCTGATGGCATAATTAGTAGGTTGGTGCAAAAATAATGTCGGTTTTTGACGTATTTTTAACGTCAAAAACCGACATTATTTTTTCACCAACCTAATATTATGATTACAATCCCATGCTTGGTATAAAAAGATATAGGGCTAACAATATTTGAGCGGTATTAAAGAAGATAAAATAGTTCTACACATGGACAAGGGACGGGAATATTGATGGATTATTTTTTGGGGGGTGGGGGACAATTATTTCTAGTAATACAAATCTTATTAATTAACCCATAGCTGGAGAGAGAAGTGGTGGATTCCTAACTTAACCAAGTGTATTTGCCCATAAATAAATATAACAAACCCAATGGGATCTAGAACTCTGCTCTCCAGTTAACAATTGCACCAAATGTATATCAAAGCTTACAGCACCTGATATTTGCATGCGGTCACCCATCTAGGTACTATCCAGGCTCGACTTTCCTTAACTTCGTTGAATGTACAAGAACCGTTTTTTAACGTGATATGGCCGTAATCCGAGGACTGGAATAATATATACCAGAAGATTAGATAAATGGTTCTGTTCGAAATACACTAGCTATTATACGAATCGACACACACCTGAAGAAGGGCAGAGGCTTCAACGGCCGAAGCGTTGTGATAATAACAACAAAGATGAGAATATTAGTCCTACTGTAATTAATATAAATAATGATAAAATCCTGTCCCCTGTAGCTGTAAATAGCGTTTGATTATTTTATCATTTCTCCTTGTCTCTGCACAGACACCTGTTCACACAGTCATGTGATTTTTTCACTCTCCCCTTCCTTCACGTAATACGTCTTGTTACTTTTTCCAAACTACCCTCCCTCTTAATGTGTTTCAGAATTTTAAACTGTCTTTCCAGTTCCGATTTTCTCTGGAACTTCCTCATTGGTCACGTTTTTTTTTTTTTTTTTTTTTGGTTCATGGTATTCATAGCATCTGTCCGTAGATCAACATCGGGTCTCCTTTCCATCAGTATGTAAATTTTAAGCACTCACCGTCCTAGAGAATAAATATAACATGGCATTATAACAATATTTCCTTTTGTTTTTCATATAATTCTGCAGACGCTTTTGTGTGTGCCTTTTTGTCAATGGAGGCGTTGTTACCGGTCTCAGAGATTTTCCGACCTTTTTTCAGAAGACGATGTCCAGTAGTTGTGGACAAAGTTGTTACTACAATGCACCTGAAAATTTCTCCAATGGTCAGACCTGGATTATTTATCGGCAAGAAAAATCTGTACACTGTGTAACAAATTATCAACGAGCTGACCATTTTACATTTTGACCAAAAACTACACGTTGGAATTTAACGATTATTTTCACAGAATTATGGAAATTGTTGTATGCGTGTGTCGTGTAAAAACTACATATACATATAATGAGAATATTATTTCTACTGTAATTAATATAAATAATGATAAAATCTTGTCCGCTTTAACTCTAAGTAGTGTTTGACTCTTTACCATTTCTCCTTGTCTCTGCACTGGCACCTGTTCACACAAAGTCATGCAATGTTTTATTTAATATATATATATATATATATATATATATATATATATAGGTAACTATACTCGTTTCGAAAAAACTTCGAATTTTTGATTTGCCAATAATCAAATCAATCACAAAGGAAAAAAAAGTTTTAAAAAAAAGAGTTAGAAACATGAAAGTCTGCCGGAAAAAATCTCACAGATACAGGTTTGAAGCCCAAAGAAAAAAATCCGATACTAGTAAACTAACTGACAAAAGAGCTCAATACAACCGTAGAGCAGACCTAGATAAACCTAGTGAGACAGACAAAACCTACCCAGGTTTCACCTAAACGGATCGTCAGGGAATCGACATATGATTTGATTATAGTGGTGAAAGTTTTGTATGTAACCAACCACCCGTTTTGAAGCGCCAAATTCAGAGATCTGATGCACTACGTGCCACAAGTTCCCCAAACGAATATCCGCACGTTTTGAATAAGTTCTCCTTCTCCTAGACCATTTATCATCCAAGGCTATAGAACCCATTCTTTTCCTAACGACCCGCTTAGTTGAAAACTGGGTAGGTTTGTCTGGATCACTAGGTTCATATATATATATATATATATATATATATATATATATATATATATATATATATATATATATATATAAACTTACATTACAAACGACTGACAAGTTAGTACTGCGGTTAAGTTTTTTATTTCATTATAATTTTCTTTCTTTATGGACATAAATTATGTAGAAATTGTCTAAATATTTTGTATATCAGAGCGCTTTCGGCTATACTTCTAGCCATTACCAAGGATAAATATTATTTTGTACGTTTAACTGTATTGAATTATGCATAAAAAATAATACTGTTTTTTCGTTCATATCTATAAATATAACAATGTTTTATTAATAATGTTTCCATTATATTTAGCTTTTTTTTTGCTTGTGGATGATACGATTATATTTTTATTATTCCCGAGTATGTTGAGTGTTGAGTTTTCTAGGTCTCAGTGTGTATTTAAATGGGGCCTAATTGAGCTATGATCAGAGATTTGAAACATGAGTTCCCTTCTTATGCATGTTGTAGTATATCCAATATAATTATTTACTAATTTGGATTGATCGGGAATGCAGTTCATTTAAGGAAGATGTGAATCCGTAAATCATATTGGTTTTCTGTAATTTGGATCTTGCAGCTGAGCCATTGCTACTGGCAATGAGTTTACCGGTTTTAACTTTTTTATAGTAGATAATTAATTAATTTTTTTTTTTTTTTTTTTTTTTCAGCTGGAGTATATATTTATTTATAATGTTTCTAGGGGAGCATTCCTTTTCTTTATGATTATCATGCACTTGATTTTTATCCTTGATAATGGCTAAATTTATAACCGAAAGCGTTCTGACATGCAACAGGTTTGGGTAATTTCTAAATGATTTGCGTCCTGAAAAAGTATGCAGAAACATTAAAAGTTAAATAAAAAAGAGTTAAGCGCAGTACCTTGTCAGTCGTTTTGTAATAAATCTCTATCTATAAAAGGCAGGATGTGTGTGTGTGTGTGTGTGTGTGTGTGTGTGTGTGTGTGTGTGTGTGTGTGCGTGTGTGTGTGTGTGTGTGTAACGAATGCACGGCCGCAATTTTCGACCGATTTACAGCAAAATTTACATGCTCATGCTCCAAGGTATTGGGAAGGCCAAGACCGACATTGCATTTCCCAACTCCCATCGATAGTGGAAATAATCGATTTTTTCATGCTTCTACGGCAGTTTTCACGTAGTTTGCGGCTATTTTGTACTGGCCAGATTGAGAGCCAATAGCTGGCTGCCACGAATAGGCAGGAAGATTCTATTGGCCAGCGTGAGACCCAACAGCTGACTGACACGAATGTTAACTAGCATGCTAGCATGCAAAAAATCGATAGCTGCATTCGTCACAAGTGGGAAAAATTTAAATCTGCATGACACTTTACCCCAATTGGCTCATACGCTTGCTTAAACTCAACGTTGATTCTGATTCCGCAGAACTGAGTTAGGTGTGAAAAAGTATTTGTCGTTAACATTTTTTTTCATTCGGTTTTTTTCATTTACGATTCCGTTTTTTTTTTGTTTTGTGTTCATTTTGTTTACTTCTTTTTTCGTAACAGATTTAATGTTTAGTATAGAGCTTAGAAAAAATTCGCAGTGTGAGGCAAGAAATAAGGCATGTAGCAACATCAGCACGGCAAAGGGCACTCCTTTAAAGGCAAGGAAGGGCAAAAATATTTTAAGGCAAGTGATAGCGATTGTTGTACGAGTCGTACGATTTTTGAATCAAGCACGGGCAACACCGGACCATGTTGCTAGTCTTGTATAAAAGAGGAATTGCTGTCCAAATACACTATTATATAATGGATAGCGGCTCGGATTAAGGAATCAGAGAGCCGAGTTCGAATTCAAGTCGAATCCACAGCATTCATTTATGTGCTAGTAACCTTAGAAAAGGTATGAATCCTCTTCTTCACCCACAGTTATTAGTAAACAGCAGGACAGACCGGGTTCTATAGCCTTGGATGGCAACTGGTCTTCCGCACAAAGAAATGGCAACCTACTGCGGAAAAAATCTACGCTCATGTGTCGAAAGATACATGATGGCCTAACCGTGTATGGCCTAAGCGTATATATATATATATATATATATATATATATATATATATATATATATATATATATATATATAGTTCACTCTCCTGTCGTATTTGATGTATGAGGGTAAAGCAGCTCAGTTCAAAGGGACCGACAGACCAGACGCTAAGACATATGATTTGATTATAGTGGTGAAAGTTTTGTGTGTAACAGACCACACGTTTTGAAGAGCCGAATTCAGAGATCTCGTCCACTACGTGCCACATGTTCCCCAAACGATTCTCTGCATGTTTTCAATAAGTAGCTCGTCTCCTAGACCAGTTATCATCCAAGGCTATAGAACCCATTCTGTGTTGCTATTTACCTATAGCTGGAGGGAGAACAAAAGGATTACTACCTTTCCCAGGGATATTAGCACGCAAATGGATGTAATGGATTCGTCCGGAATTCGAACTCAGCTCACCGATTCACCGCTCTCGACTACTCCACTGTAACTCCTAATATATATATATATATATATATATATATATATATATATATATATATATATATATATATATATATATATATATATATATATATACTTCAATTCCATTGTCAATCATGTGTCAAATTTAAAAGAAAACAGCAGAGATTCGATTGTAGGCTGGAAAATTTAAAAAAAGCAAAGTCTTATATTAACCACAATAATACTTTCAACCTCTGATAACAGAAAAATAAGCAATAATATCATTTACGGACCCAAAGAACATTTTGAATCAGAAATCCGAAGTTATGAGCTCTTGCATAAATACTAAAAAATCCTCTTAAGCACATATAAGGGTGGATAAAAGAAATGTACATTTCAATTAACCTCCCAACGATAGATTTATAATACACTTGATTTTCTTCTCTTCTCCCTTATTCTCTTCTTCTTCGTTCTTCACATCTTTCTCCACCCTTTCTTTCTCACACAGTCGCGTCGCATGTTTGATATCTATTTTAAAATAATATAGCTTTCATTAGATTCTTTTTAAAGCGTTCGGAGGTCAATCGGAGGTCAAAAAAAATCGACTGACCTCCTAATTTTTAAAGTATATCAGTGGACCAAGTTTTCTATTTGATGAGGTGAAAATCTCGATGTTCATGAAATAAAAATTATAAACGAAGTGGATAATTAAAGTTTCCATCTTCTTATTATCATTATATACATATATATATATATATATATATATATATATATATATATATATATATATATATATATATATATATACATCGATTCCATTGTCCATTAATCGATAAAATGGATTGTCATCATCAGCATCAATCGCATGGCCGAATGTGAACAGATTCCTCGATATCTAGGTTGCTTTCTAGTGTCTGAATCCTTAAAGAATAACTTCCGGTCCATTCAGTCACGTTTTTCAACCCATTTTGTCCTCGGCATTTTGTCTCTTCTTCCTTTGCTTAGGTGGTGCCTTGTAGTAGGACAGTGAACAATTTCATTTCAACTTTCTTTTCTTTTCGAAGCTGCGTAAACAACTTCAAAATAAAAAGAGAATTAAAAAAGAAAAGAAGGCTAACGTACACGAAATCAAACAAGACGCCATTACTGCTGAATTTATCTCATCCAACTGTTTTTCGTAAAACTTTCACTTTACGTCCGGTTTCGTTGCGCCGGAACGTTAATGAGCCGGCGTGTTTTATTCCCAAGTACGGAAAATAAATCAGAGAAAAACGTAAAATCTGATTAAAATCCTGTCAGATAGGGAGGTATTTCAGGCAGCATGAATGAGACATGTGGTTCAATACCGGCATCAAAGTAAGCATGCTTCTTATGCGCGTATCAAGAATCGACTGGCAAATATGTTTAGCATTCGTTATATACTCATGACCTTCCCCGACTTTACTCCGAATAAAGATTAAGTTTCTCTTTGGATATTTCGAAAGGAACAAATACAGTATTTTTTACTTACCACCCATTGGACTAATCACTGAACTAATGGATCAAAGAATTCCCAGTCATATGAAAATGACGTCCCCATATACACACCTACGCAGACTTATAGACACACATATATCAATGGAGAAAACTTTGAAAATGCTAAAAACCTGTTGGCGTTGTTTTAAAGGTACTCCTAGCATTCAGTTACGACTAATTCTATCCAGCACAACTTGGAATTACCATTCCTTCTACATCTTCACTCTGTTCGTAGGTTCTTAATTTTAACGCCTCCAAATCTAAACTGTTCTCCATTAATCATCTGGGAGGCGTTTATCTGCCTTCCAGCAGCATGGTTGATGCTAAACTTCAGAAGAGTGACTCATTCTGCCTACTTGGACTAATTTTCTCGGCTGACATGAAGAGGAAAGATTATATTGAATCCATTGATGATTTAGCTGCTAAGAAGACATTTTTTCTCTCTACAATCTATCCTAAATATCTATAAGTCCACCATTCGTCCATACTTAGAATATTGTTGCTACATATGGGCCGATATTATTGGTCACGATCTGGTATCTCTGCCGTAAGTTTGCCTCCCTGTGTCTTTTCTATAAATGCTTTCATTGTAATTGTTCGGATGCGCTATACGGTATGGTACCTAGACTTTATGAAAAAGCACAGTACTAAACTGCTAACGAGGTATCATAAGTTTACAGTGGAATTGAGTAGATGTAACCGTAATGTCTATGCTAATAGTTCCTTTTCTCGCACTTCTCGCTTGTGTAACTCCCTTCCGGCTCCATGCTTTCCATCAACTTTATTCTTCAAAAATTTTAATGCAATGTCAATCGCTATCTACTATCCTGATTTCTTATACTTCCTCTTCCAGTAACCCCCTTTGTCTTATTCACTTCACTGACTTGCAAGGGGTGGACTTGAAAAACAAAACATGGAAAAATATCGTTACAACATACCTTTTGAAAATGGCTAATGAATTGGCTGAAATTGCTTGAGACAATAATCAGAAATAACAGTTATAGTCCCCATAAAAGAAAAACAGAAAGAACATTAGAAAAACTGAATAAAAAAAATATAATATATTCCTTGGTAGTTACATTCAATCAAACATATATCAAAGAAAGAATGCTACACAAATATATAAAATTTATTGAAAGATACACACTTCAATATCATTAACTATCACGCGATACAGTTAATAGTCATCATCACCATCCTCCTCATCAATCCCATGACCTAGTCTAGCCGTAGAAGAGTTGCATAAATGCGTACACGACGATTTCCATCCATTTGCCTCGGTTGCGTGCAAATGGTAAGAATCTATGGGAAATATCTTAAAGTCTACTTAGTAGTATTTTCAGCTTCTTTTTGCACAGTACCCCTTCTTCCTTTGCTTAAGGTGGTACCTTGTACAATGGCAGTTGAAAGCTTGTTGACTCTTATCACATGTCCATTTCAACTTTCTTTTCTAGGCAGTGGATAGGATGTTTTCTACTGCTAGCCTAACAGTGTCTCACGCTGCGTCACCTATGACGCAGTCTAGACAGATCCCTCTCACGGTTCTGTAGCATCTCAGTTTTAAAGCTTGTGCTCTTCGCTGTTAGCTTTCAAAGAGTGCGTTTCTGAACATTATTTTTCGGCCCACTCAGTGACCTTTTTACACCATTTCCTTCCACTGTCGACCTCTCCTTCTTTTGCCTAAAGATTTGTGTTTATTATGAAGTCAACATATCATTTCAAATTAATTTTATTGACATCTCTCCGCCTCATTTTTGTTGACATCTCACACCACGTGATTTGTAATGCGGTCTACTTAGAAGACGCCAAGGGTGGTTATAAATTTAATGTGATAGCTTAAACCAAAACAAACAAATTGCAAAATCCAGAAGGAAAATATAGATCCAATATCAAAAATTCCCAATGCCCATAAAACCGCTAGAAATCAACCGCACCATCCAACAGTCGCCTTTCAAAACCCTCCGATCGTATTCAAAAAAGTAGCGTCACATATGTGTAGTAGGACGATTGCAAATAATCGCTTCTCGCCGCCACGCATGACAATAGTTGCTTCCTCGTGACGTTGGCCATGTTGGATTTACACACCAAACATGTACATATCCGCTTTGCCCAGCGTGGTAAGTGTATTCTCTCACTACAATGGTTCTAAAGCTTCTCATTTCTAATTCTTGTATTCTTTGCTGTAATTCTACTTTTAATGTACAACCGTTTCCTAAGGTCAACGGTGAAAAAAAGACTTTCAGCTAGTAAGGCCTGAGGATCTTGCTAAAGCTCTTCCTCCTTTGAATATTGTGAACTGACGGAACAGAATCACAAAGAACTGTACCAAGTACGAGAAACCACATCACTTGAGGAATACCAGCAGCAGCAACAAATAAAATGAATAGTACATGTAACTCAAAGAGAAAATGACGACATAATCATAATGCTAACATTCCACACTACTTCAAATAGAGTTTTCGGAAGGCATCAATACTGGAAAGAATGGTAGCAGCTACTGGACTTGAGAAACCGGTTTCAGAGTGGTCAGAGAAAGATTTTATAAATTTCAACCAAAAATAGTACTGGCTGCTTGATCAAAGAATGCCAAATATTTCTTGTAGGAAAACGGCTAATATTACTACAGTAGAATCTCTCATACCTAGAATACTTCATATCCGGAGTGTCTCATATCCGGAATCCCGCATATCCAGATATGATTTTGATGTGTATATTTGAACTATTTAAGTGATATGTAACTGATTTGAAATTTCTTTTTACAGGAAATTTATTTTGGATAATTGCTCATGTTTATTTCATCCTAATGGCTTATATTGGTGCAAAAGATGATGGGGATAAGGGCAAAAGGACAACTTTTGAGTTATCGTAAAAAGTGGAAATTTTAAACAGTCTAGACACTGGTGAAGGTTCATTGAAACTAATGGCTGAATTCAACATAGGAAAGTCAACATTGTATGATATTAAATCTTCCAAAGAAACAATTTTCCAGCGTTAACACTGTCACAATAAACAGGTAAATAACAAAAAGAAGGTTGTGATGAAACCTGGACTGAAATCGAAAAAGCTATTGAAAAGGTTGTCGGTTTTATGGAAAAAAAGCTAGCATTCAGCTATTACGTTGCAATAACGCACATAGAATTAAAATGTATCTTTCGTTTAAAACATTTCAAGAACAAAAGCAAAACGAAATGCGGAAAAAGTTGAGAATGACATTAGAAGAGAAAGAATCATCATGCAACAGCGATTAAAAAATCCTCGTTACATTATTTGCTTTGCATACGTGGCATACTTAATTTAATGAATTTTCATTAATAATACATAATTTATTTCTTTTTCTGTACAATCAATTCCGTTATATTTCATTTCCATTAGCTTATTTTGTTTACTATAAAATTTACTATTTTACGGAAATTACTATTTCACTTATTTTATTTTCATTTAAATGTAACCCCTTATATCCGGATTTCTTAGTCCGGTTATCAGGGATTCTACTTTATTACCATTTTGCATAATAATTTGATCTTTGTTTTCAGGCATATATTCTTGTCTTGAAACATGATTCTTTGTCCTGTGATAGCTACTGTTATTTGTGCTGCCATTCAAACTGTTTCTATTCTGGGGCCCTCTTCACTGATAATAGAAGCAAGATATTTGAATTGACGCAGGATTTAACGTTCTTGATCACCGACATTTATCTCTCTTGAAAGTTCTTTCTCATTGTTTGCCATGAGCTTGTTTTTACAGTTGTAATCAGCAGGAATTCCTCTTCATTTCTAGTTAGACCATCTACGTCGTCTGCAAAGTACATGAATAGCATAAAACATATAGAGAGAAAATTGCAGTTTACATAAAACCTTCAAGGTCGTTTACCTGGTCGTTCTCTTCATAGACGAAGCGTTGCAAGCATCTCACTACTCCATCATGATTTCAATTGTAGGCCCAGCATTTTCACCAGTCGCTTGTCTGGAACGTTTATCGTGAATCAAGCTCAGACCTCACCTCATAAGGAAGTGGGTTCATTCGAACATTTTCTAACGTTAAAAGAATCAGATTAGAAGAAAAAATGGAATATTTCTGCCACATATGGACTGGAGCTATCAAGTACAGAACAACCTCGGTTCTCGAACATCTCTCATGTCAAACAAATCGGTTTTCGAGATTATCGAACAAAATTTCCGTTCATGAACATTGCGGGACCGATCCGAACCCAGTTAAGCCGAACGGAATCATTTCTTAGTCGACCGCCATGTTGTATACATTTGTGTGTTGAGCTGTGCTTTTCTTTTCCAGTTTTATTGTACTATGCTTTTTTTTCTCTTTATTAGTCCTCAGTCATACCTCCAAATAAAGCTAGCAGTGATACTGGTAGAGGAAAAAGAAAAGTTAAGAAAAAACATTGTTGATGATATTGTCTCTTCCTACTCAGTTTCATATGGCAAAATCAACGATCTATACTACTCTTATAAATAAAGAGACGATCATGTCTTTCCTTCTCCTTTTCCAAACAATAACATCTCTTTACTTCCCCTTCCTTTACGCCATCAGCTCTCTTACATGCAGGTATTTAGTATTGGGTTCATTTATTTTTTCTTAGATTTCATGATTTTCATTAGTTTTGTGTATAAACTTGTGCAGAAAGTATTGTTGTTAAAGTTTAAATAAGCAATCTTGGAACCAGAAACAGATTAATTCATTTTACATTGATTCCTATTGGGAGAATAGTTTCGGTTTACAAACATTTCGGGTTACAAACTGGCTTCAGGAACGAATTAAATTCGTGGACAGAGGTTCCACTCTATTCACTTTCCAGTTTCGGTAGAATTCAAAAGTATTTACGCCGCCTTGTGGTTGATGAACTGTTTTCAACTCTAAATCTCCCTTACCCACATAGGAAATTTTGCAGGCTCCTTATTTTTATATCGGTAACAGCTAGGAGTCGACTCATCCCCATTGTGGCTTGCGGCCAAATCACGTTAAAACATAGGTCCGCGTACGATCACCTAAGTTAAGCAACGTTGAGTCTGGTCAGTAAGTAGATGAGTGACCGCGTTGGAATACCAGGTGTGTGAGATTGGATGTGCGGAATAATGGCTCAGAATTTTTCATTGGAGAGCAGCGTTCCAATTTCAGTTGCGTTTATAATATTCAGTTCCGCTCAAAAATCCCAGGGAAAAAGTATGGATCTACCTCACTTCCCCTCGACTATAGTTTAATTAGTAAGACTTGTATTATTTACATTATTCAGACTATTGCCCTCATCTTTGTCGCCATATTTATTACAACGTTTTGGCCGTCGTGCGCCCCGGCCTTCTTCAGGTGGTTGGAATGTCGAACTGTACCCTTTATTTCGCTCACTGGAACATATAGGCTGTTCTACTTCCACGTGCCATGTTTAATGGATGTCAGTTATCAGTTATCTCCTGTTAATTTCCCTCTGAAAGTTATCTACTGCCTTAACCGGGTATCGAACTCACAATCTTTGGGTCTTGTCACTGGATCGAACCAACGCCGTTATCCACTGTGCCATGTGTCCTTGAGAAAACGTTGTAATAAATATGGCGACAAAGATGAGGACAATAGTCCGAATAATGCAAATAATGTACATAATACCTCATTTCAGAAATATAGACAGATACTGAAGACTTGTATTACTAAATCATTATTATATCCAAACAATTTTTACAATCTAAAAATATTTTCTGGTTTTAAATAACCTGAAATGGGTTGATAAGCCGTCGAAAATGACTCAAACAACCAAATCATAATTATTCCCTTCATATTCCATTGGTGAGGATGAAGTTCTAGTTTGACAGCTTTTTCTCCGGAGTTGTTTCATTGTGGAACGAGCTACTGTGAGGATGCTTCTGCGAAAACTATAATTGTAACCCCATCAAGTCTAAGATCAATCGTTATCTATTCTATAGATAACGGATGATCTATATATATATATATATATATATATATATATATATATATATATATATATATATACACACATATACACACGCATATATATATATATATATATATATACATACACACACACATACACACACACACACACATATATATATATATATATATATATATATATATATATATATATATATATATATATGTACATACCTACATACTACACACCTGACGAGAAGGAAATAAAGCAATGAATAAAAAGAAAGAAAGAAAGAAAGACAGAACGAATAGCATGAAAGTATTGATGAATAGACAGAAAAGAAAAAAAATAGAAAAATAAAGAAAGAAATATTTGATATTTCTCCAAATATGTACAACAAAGATACGAATCACTGAAACCAATTTTATGGACATTATTTTCTTTATCGTTTCAAAAATGAAATCGAACCAAACGGAACAGACAAAAATAGCAAAACACATCGATTTCATTTCCTATGTAATAAACATATTGCACTGAAAATATTATGCAATTATTGAATAGATTGGCGCAATGATTACGGAATACATTTCCCTATGGTCTCTGATAATGATCTTCATAGTAACCTATAGATATTCGATAACCGTTTCAACTAGCTTTCCGAAATTTCTGATCAAAATCATCAGTATATATGTAACCAAAAGAAATATTTGCAGCTTATCCACGATAATTAATTAACCCTCTTCGTCTTCTTTGTAAATTGTCTTTACATACGAAGTCGTCTGGTTTCATTCATTTTGGACAGGTTCTCGTCTAGCCTATATGACCGAGGTAAAAACAGCATAATTTTTCGCGGAAGTAAGACATCAGAAAAGAAATTTTAGGCAATAACAGAAAAAAGATTCTGAATGTGACGTCTGCGACGGCATCCCTCTGTCTGCTCGACTAATCTTGCTTCTGTAGATTGAATAGCGGCCAACGCATGGTGAACTGGTCCAACGTTTTTTTTTTTAATTGACTAAAGAAGATATTACAGGCCTTCTTGATGGTCCTGATGGGGTCTCTGTATTGATTCTACTGACCACCTTATTGCCTGACTTCCAATTGGAAGAATAATGCTTGTCACGGGATTTTGATCTCAGGATGACATGGTAAATCCAACATCGTTGTCTATCGACAGGCCTGACTTCGATAATTTTTAGCTGTGAACGGTTCCGAATTTCAACCTGGAACTTATACACCCAATGAAAGATGGGAATTGTTCAGGAATTCGAAAATGGTGATAATATGGAACTCAGGATGCGCACACATATAAAAGCCATGTCTATACTGAGAAATTAATATTTATATTTCTTGTTCATGTTCTTTTCTTCTTCTTCTTCTTCTTCTTCTTCTTCTTATTATTATTATTATTATTATTATTATTATTATTATTCATCTTACTCTTCTTATTGTTCTTATTCTTCGTCTTATTTTTCATCTTATTATTCGCCTTATTCTTATTATTTGATTTGATATTTTTATGACTAACCAATTATTTGCGTTATTTAAAACCGAAATCTATTTTGGGTGTTCAAATAACTATTACTTTTTTTTTTTCATTTTTTGCGAGTGAATATTGCAAGAACATTTTTTTAAAGAATAAAAATACATAATTACTATTGGTATTCTCCGTTAAGGACGCGGCGGTAGCACCTGTTAGGGCCCTAGCTATGTGTAAATAGTGGCCGAACACACGAAACAAAACAAAACATTATGACATTATAAAAATACATTTTTATAGTAAAATACCATTTTACATATTTTATATAAAAAATTACAAACAATATATATTTGTAGTCAAATTATGAAAAATTACCTATTAATAATACAATTACCAACAGCAAATTGACCAACAATACATGTTGTCTGTAATTGAAGGAATAAATAGCGTTAAAAATATATTTTGTTGAAGTCATAAATTGTGCTCAAAATATTTAAATTTCGGTATTAAATAACCCATAGGGGTTGATATGCCGCTAAACAAAGCAACCAAACGATCAACCTTTCAGGACGAGGAAGATCACGGCTCACTACAACTTCCGTTTTTTTTTTTCTAACACTTCGCAATATTTGTATTTTTACTATCCCTCCCAGTTCCTGTTCCGATATCAATTTACACAATCACTTTTGTTAGCTTGCTTTCTGTTTCCCTCTGCCCGTCATAGGTTTACGGTCACATTATGTCGGAACACCTAATCCTGTACGATCACCGAATTTTAAAAAAAAGTCATGACTGATCAGTACCTAGATGGATGGCCGCTTGTTAATACAAGATGATGTAAGATTTGATGTGCAGATGATGCATTGGATAATGGCAGGGAATTGTTCATAGGAGTGCCGAGTTCCAATTATTGTCGGATTTTCAGCTCTGAGCTTGCTTTATAGTCTGTTTCTCTTGCTGACATATATTTTGTCTTCTAACGATTGAGCGTTGCTTCTTTCTTCTTCCTGTCTTTTACTAAATTGTCTGTGTGATCTTGAAGTTTTCCATCCATGTCTGCCACAAATACGATACAATGTGGATATCACACGTTTTCAATATTCTGTTCATCAATAATAAATCCTGGCTGGTCCTTTTGGGATTCTCCAGCTTCAAGGATTGAATAAAACCGATTGGAAGAAACATAATTTTTAGGCTTCATTTGTAAATTTAATGAATCCATTTTCTATGCGTGTGTATGCGGTTTCCACCCAGTATGACTTCTGGATTATTCTATCTTTCCGAAAGGAATTAAATTTTGTGTCGTATCTTATCGAATCTTTTGCGCAGTCTAAACATCCTTCTAAATGTTTATGGCTCTTTGAAAAAGCATTTCTCATTCCAGTGACATTAAGGAAGCCGCTCTGTTCTTGTCCTATTTTAGCTCTAAATATTTTATGCGTTCTCTTCTTTGGGATTCGGATGATAAGCTTGGTTATGTGACTCATTAAACTGCTTGGCCGATAGAGCATGCATTTATTTTCACCGAGCATCTTATAAAGTGATACGAAAACGGATCTACTAAAGTCTTCCGGTATTTCCCCACTGTCGTATTTCATATAATGTTTCCATTATTTTGTCTATGCCAAAATCGCATATAGCTGATAAAAATTATATTATAATCCTATCTAGACTTACTACTTTGTTGCTGTACTTTTCTAAGTGCTGTGTATCATATTCTATAATCTGAATCATTCATTATCTCTGACTGCTCTCTATTCTACCTCGTTAAGAGTATTTTATCTGAGATCCACTCTTTTTTTTTTCTTTTCACGTTTTCCTTCTGATGATCTCGTCCGCCTCTGTTTCACTTTGAATTTACAGTACCATACAAGTTATCTGCTCCTAAATCTATCATCTTTGCATCTCTTGGTAACTTAGGCCAATCAGGAGTTTGTTGTGTTGTAGTATATGCGTTGCTGGGGTTTGTCTTTAATTTCTGCAATTTTATTCTGAGTTTGAATTTCCAAATATCTTATTGATTATGATCAGGTCGATATGGTTCCTCCTGTCGCCTTTCTGGTTTCTTCATTGTCCATAAACGTGTTTGTTACTATGGCGTTGGTTGTAAACTATTGACCCATATTTTTCTGCGTTCGTTACGGGTTCTTAGCCCAAACAATGTCTCAATCATTTCCTACTCTCACCACTGCATTCCTCAATGTCTTATTGATTGTGATGAGGTCGATCTGGGTCCTCCTGTCTCCTTTCTGGTTTCTCTATGTCCATAGTTTGAAGTTGCTACTTTCAAATTGTCGAATTTTCTTTTTAATCCCTGTCAATAATTTGTTGAAAATGAATCTGACTTTCCTAGCAAACATAATCTCTGTAGGTGACATTTTCGCGGTGACGTTAGCACTTGACGTCATTCGATATACGCTCAAAAATTCTTGTTGTATCGTGTCTTCAGCTTCCAAACCTTTACTGTTTATTAATGCTCTTTTGAAGGAGGCAACAAACCGCTCAGCTTGACCATTCGACCTCGGATTACAAATCAACGTTGTCAAATGTTCAACCACGTACTTTTTGAAGAATTTTTTAAAATCACTAGAAGTAAATTGAGTTATATTATCGGATATCACACTGTCAAGTACTCCAAACCTTGCAGAATTCGCGTAAGAATTTAATGGCTATTGCATTAATAGGTCTTTTACACGTTAATATCTCGGGATAATTTTTGAAACTGTCGACCACAATTAAATAGTTTGAAACATTTAATGGTCCAACAAGGTCCATTTGTAGTCTTTACCACGGTTTATCAGTGTTTGACCATACCTGGTAATTTATAAGTGGTGATTTTGCTGTGGAGTTACAGCCATTGTTTTCTTCTAAATGTATTTTGAATATCTTTGTCCAACTTTGGCCATTAATTGTAGCCTCTCATCTGGGTCTTCATTCTCACTATTCCAGGATGTCCTACGTTGAATTGTTTCAAAATACGTCTTACGTAGTAATAACGGAATTATTACTCTTTCCGCGTACAAAAGTACTCCATTACAAATAGAAAACGCTGTATTATTATTACCAGGTTTAATTTTCGTTTTACTCCATTTCTACTTCATTCATATTTTTTTTTAAATAAACGTATCCTTTTAGGAATTAATTTTGATATCTGCTAATGTGACCGGCAATTCTTTATTAGTTTTAAACACAAGGCTTTTAATTTCGCTAACGGATTCCAGCGAAGCAACCACAGTATCATCAAAATCTTCTTTACATTTCGATATCAATCTAGACAAGACATCTGCGTGTCCAAATTTTTTTGACGATAGAAATTCCATCTTGAAATCATAGTACAATAAGACCGTAGTTCAATGCTGTCATCAATTTACAGTATTCATGAGAATCTAATTCTCAGAACCGAATATACTCAATAATGGATTAATGCTGTATGGATTTTCTTGCTAATATCATCCTGTGACATTTTTGTACAGAAAAATTTATAACAAGCGCTACCTTTTCAATTTGACTGCATCATTTTTCCGTATATGTCAAATTTCTTGAAGCACAGACGACTGCTTTCACTGTACCGTCTTCGAATATATGGCCTATTACCTTTTCTATGCTGTATCCGCTCGCGTCCAACTATATTATTATCTGTCGCTCCGGCTCGTAATTTGTCAGTGATAACCCTGAAGTTAGTTTTTAATTCCCTCAAAAGGCATTCCACCGATTAATTCCATTTCGTACCCTTCTTAAATAAATTATTCAGAAGGACTCGAAATTTCTACATGTATAGTACATAAATATAATATTTTGCTAATCCGAGAAATGATTGTAGGGTCAGCAAATTTGTCGGGGTGGCATGTATTTAATGGCAATAACTCTAGCAGGATCTGGTCTTCTTTTTTTTTTTTTTTGTCCATTATCTGACCTAAATATTTAATTTTATGCATAAAGAATTCAGATTTCTGTTCACTGAGTTGGAAACCGTAATTATGTAGTTTCTAAAATACTTGCTAAATCAGTTTTATAAGCTGTTTTTTGTAGCGCTCAATAAGTATGTTGTCTATGTAAACGACAGTACTGTCTAGTCCAGCCAACATAGTATCCATTATTTGCTGAAATATACCTGGGTCTTCTTTTACACCGAAAATAATCTTCTAATCTTTTAGATTTCTTTATTTGTATTAATAGTCAAATACGTCTGGAATTCCTCATACACACCGATTTAAAAATATGACTCAGATAGATCATTTAAAAAAAAAAATGCCACCATGCAATTTGGTAAATATATCCTCTGGGGTTGGTAGGGAATAACAGTTGGAAGGAGACAGTCATTCAACCCAGTCGAAAAATTTGCCCATGAACAAATCTTATTATTTTTCTTTCTAATATAAGCCACTGACGTGGCCCATTCTGAATAATCTATTTTTCAATAACTCCGCGGCTTTCTAACCTATCAAGTTCGGTAATAATAGACTTCAATTCGGCAAAGCGTATCTTACATTTAGACTTAAAAACTGGTATCACATTTTCTTTCAATTTAAAAAATGCCTTTCACTTGTACATTTTCTCAACTCCTGAGAAAATATTCCTAAATTTATTTTTTAGTTTTCTCAATGTTTCTTTCTTCCTGAAGAACATTTAATTGTGCCACAGAATAAATTGATCGGTCAATTCTCTATTTCTAATAATACTAGCCGATCGACGCATAGTAAATTCGAGGTGGAATATTTTAATACGTAAATATCTGCTTCTTTCGTTTTACTCGAAAGAGCGATGGTACACATGATTTACACAAGAAAAATTCATTCTCTTGCAACTTTCTCGGTTTTTTTCCAAGTTAGGCTCGCCAATTCTGTTCAAAGTTTATTCATCAATAATTGTAATATAGCTACCAGTGTCCAATTGAAATCTCATCGTAGCGTTATTTATTTTCACTGTTGCGAATTTTCTATTATTTCAAGTTTTTCTTTAACTTGTGGCACTACTTTCAGCAAGTTAATTTGTGTATTTCTTTTGGTTTTCGACTTGCAGTAGCTTCGTCTGTGGCCTCTTTTCCAACAGTTTTTGGTTTTGAATATATAGTCCTTTCTGAAATTAAGCATACCATAGCCATATCATGGGTTAAGTTTGGCAATATTTTTATTTCAGATTTTTTCTTTTGGTAATACTGTCTTTTTTTTCGAACTACTTGTACTTCTGATGTGGCATTTTGTTCGATTTTCGCTGTATCGTGCCTTAAATAGATTATTTTTTGGCACTCTTCCGCAACAGTCTGTATTGTTAACATTAAATCTTACTCAAGTTTTGTCAGAATTCGAAAGCGTATTTCTGCATCGTTGCTTGATGTTAGAACTTTAACAAAGATGAGACAAAGCTGTCTGTGGATAGCTTTTCCAGTTTAAATTTCTCACACTCACGATTGACTTTACGGGCGTAAGTGAAAAAACATCTTTATCTTCGTGCTTAGTAAAGTCCATGCACTGCCAACGTGTATAAGAAAGTGAATTCGTTTCACCGAAAATGTTTGATAATATCGACACTGTTTCTGGAGTATTCAGCTTAATGAAATTCAGATATTTTTAATGTTTAGCGGGGTACAATTTTCGTAACGAAAGACATTCTTTTCTGAAAATGGCATCGTACCTTCTGAAGTACGATATGAATGTAATGTCTTCTGGGACGTGATTAAATTCACTAATTGAGTTTACGACTGACTCAGGTGAAAATGAAATTGACGCATTTGTTATAATAATGTCTTCTGGAATTCTTGTTGTTGCTGAATAATTATCTTCAATTCTTCCGTAGTGTATTATGTCCGTAAAATAGCCATTAATTAGGAAGATTTTTTTTTCGTGTGAATTCGAATCCCCGTCGCCATTGTTATGTCTTCCTTCCATTGAATGAAGATAGCTCAATCGTGTTGCTTGGAGTCGACATAGTCTTACTGAATTCAGTGGAAATGATATAAGGCTCGTTCCCGGCTAGCTTTGCTGACGATTTTCGGTGTCAGTACATATCCTATTTGAATGAATCCCTGTCATATTCTCCAGTAGTGTGTTCATCTCCACATCCTTGTGCAACAGATGATAGATGGACCTAAATTAAGGGAATAGTGAGGAGGATCAATTTGCTCAAACTGACAGTCACTCACAGTAGCCACTAGAAACCAAGGACATGTGAGCTGTCCAAGTGAAAGAAAATTTCCGTCAGTTTCCCTGGGCGTTTGATCTTGATAGTCCTTCGTATCTGCCTCAGCAAGTTGGCATGATATTCTCTATTGATCCTATGGCTCTTTTGAAAATAGCCAATAAACACAATGTCTGTTGTGTCGCCCCAAATTGTTACCAGTACCTTCCCTAATAATTGAAAGATATCGGCCTTCTTTGGAGAAGGTTAGGAGGGATATTTCCACTGCACGGACTGTCTGTTTGTAACTCAAAGTGATGAACCCAGCACTTATACTGGGTTAGAAAATCTTGCAAGAGACCGGCTGGACCTGTCAGATCTTCCCGTGATATGATCAGCCTGATGAACAATTGACCAGGTATCAGAAGACGTGGAACTCACCGAGCAGAAACCTTTGTCATGCCAAGCTCATTATGCATAATATTCTCAACTCTATGACGTTATTCAATTTATAGTCATCCATCTCCATGTGGCGAACACGACCAAAGCTTTCCTCGGTGTATGCAGTTGCAGTACGTCCAGACGTTCAGTCATTTTCAAGAATCTCCTTTTCCCTCCTAAATTCAGCTTTTGCACTGTTGATAAAGCTGGCGCGCCATCTAATGTAGCAACCATTTCAACATTAATGTTCTTGTGGGAGTTGAACCCCTTTTCAGCAGGTACTTGATTTGATAACAACACGATGCCAAATTTTGTCCATTTTCAAGAGAAGTCGCTTGAACAGTCAGTGTATCTGGAAAGAAACAACGCATTTATAAATAAGCAGACTTGAAATTAACGCATTCAAGATTTCTCACTGAAGCGTCGCTCCTTCATAGGCAGCTCAAGACTATCCTCATGTAATTCATATAATAAACGGTTTCATTTTCAGTTTAACCAGAAGAATTCTGTCAGAGAGCTGACAGTGTTCTAAAACCCATTGTCCATGTCTTGAGCAATATTAGTTCTATTACTCTTTCATTCTCTCTACGTCTGCATATCGCTGACGAAATTACCATTATTTGACAACGTAGTTCCATATCCTCTTAGAATGGATCTATTTAGCCTATTCATTTCGTTCTTTGTATTTTCAAGCTGGCCAGTAATATAATTTTCTTACATTTCTTGTCTTGAATACAATTTTTTTATCTGTTGAGAACTATCGTTAAATTACAAACACACATAACTCTTCGTACTGAGAGAGACATCAGTCCCAATGAGCTTGAACCTATTGATACAGTTTTTATTTACTGTCAATTCACAAATAGTCGCCTTAGAGTTGATGATTTACTCCACATGTGACCCCTTTAACGCCGTTCTCTGTTATATTTAGATTGTGTTTTGTCATGAATTCTATTCGAATTTATAGTAGAATAGTTTTCTCTTTTATTTAGATTATATTTTGCATTGATTTCTCTTGAGGCTAATAGTGGAGATGTTTCTCGTTGCCTTCTCCTCGGTAGTTTTGTTGAGACACCAACACTAGTCATCTGGCTGTTAACAAACCAAGAGGTATTCCGTCCTTTGTTAGTTCTTATTTTTCGTCCTACAGAGTTTCCTCTCTGTAACTAACGAAGTGGGCATCCGATAAATAAAAATTAAGTAAATTTTGTTAATTTAAGAATTGTAAGAATATGTCCTTCTCTACTTGATCACCCAGTGAACAGTTTCTTCAATGTCCCTCGATACAAAGCCTAAGAGTCTCTCAAAATATAGGTTTACTGTTAGCGTAAGAAAAGTGTTATACTGGAACACACCTATTCTATAGTTAATAGACTCTCCCACCTATAATAAGTAGGAGTAGTAGCAGTCGCCAGTCCCTCAGGGAGTTGGTCAGTCAGTCGATGTCGGACGACCGTTAGTCGGATATTAAAGTATCAGCCACCACAACTAGATTGCTGCGTCATTACCTATTATATCAAGTTCCTACCGTTTTGTACGTCGAACCTATTTTAGGATCGACTTAGTGAAATACAAGCCTCCACAGTGAAACTACTCTATAACAAAAAGGCAAGAGGTGAAGGTCATTAGTTTATGCTGGAAAGATGACTGATTAACCCTGAACTTAAAAAGGTTAAAATTGTATTGATGATGCAAATACCTTGCCAGAAATCTGTTCCACAAAGCAACGGTTCATGGTAAAATCCATCCGAGTGGAAATTAATTCTTATTAGTGGAAGGCAAAGGAAATGAGGAAGATTCATCCTTGTGTATATGGATTGGCGGGTCCCAGTTCAGGGATAGTGGAAGCAAGGAATGCAGCTCGTAGTGACACATGCCAGGGAAAGGGGCCATATAGCTGCACAGGCTTGGGATATTTCGTCTATGGGAAAACGGTTGTAGGGGGGAAAATACCCCACCACTAAGGTAGTGCATAAGCTTTTGAACTGTATCAAGAGAGATGAGAGAGGACTGGGCAACTCCTGTCCAGATATGGCAGTAATACTCAATTTTGGGTTTGATCTGACTCTTGAAAAATGATGTGTGGCTGAAGGACTCTATCAAGGTTGAAATGTGAGGATTGAGAAGCTCCAACCCAGATATGGCAGTAATATATCATTTTTAAATGGGAGGAAGATAAAAAATAAACAAAGCATATTGCGTTCTCTCTGTCCAAAGGTAAAGATGGCAACGCAGACAATCTATAAATTATTTAAAAACTACCAACAATTTCAAACCAATTACTTCCACGCTGTTACACGATATTATTGGCTAACTTTTGATCGTAAATTGTATAATATTCGACCCATGGGATTAATGTTCTCTATTAAATTAATATGTTGCTTCAATAAATTATGATAACTTTCATAATAAATAACGCCTTAAATTTGACAGAATCTCAATACGTCTGCCTAGGATTAAGGCATACAAAAGTAAATTGAATAATATATATATATATATATATATATATATATATATATATGGAGAAAAATGTCGGATTTATATCCATTTATATTTGCTTACATATATATATATGTAAATTGAATAATATATATATATATATATATATATATATATATATATATATATATATATATGTATGTGTGTGTGTGTGTGTGTGTACACATATATTTATATCTATATACACATATTCATACACAAACATATATATATATATATATATATATATATGTATATATACAGGCATACATATATAGAGGGTGTGATGGATAAATTGTCGTATAAATTAAGCAAAAATGAAAATAACACTAACATCTCATTCTAACAGATGCATATACCAAAATTACACAAAAATATTTTAAAATACTAAATAGATAATTAATTCAATAAAATCACTATTGGTTTCAACCACAGCCCCCATAATCTCATGCAACTCTTCTGGGCCGTTTCCTTGTTTAAGTTAGTGAATGCTGCCATAATCCTTACCTTCAGTTCATTTCTATGCTACAGCGGGTTTTGTTCGTCTCTTGCACAACCGCGCCCCATGTATAATGATTATTATACGAGGGGCATATGGTAGTTAGGTGGCCAGATGTAAGGGATGAAGTGGTCGCAGATATTGTTTGACAGCCATGATTGAGATTTCCTTCTTATGTGGCATGGCGCAAAATCATGTTGCCAGACACAGTTTTCCAGCAGCCACCGTTTTGACCCAGGGCAGCACTGCACACTCAAGGCACCTGATGCAGTGAGTTTTCCGAGCTGAATACTCTGCACTGTCCTCAGATTGTAGTCCAAACGCATCGGAATATTCGTATTAGCGCTTCTGGCGTGTATAGAGCGCAGTACACCATGCCGTTTCGAAATTTCTGTCGGAGTGAATTGATTCATGGCGCTTTTTTCTCACAGACGGTGCCCAACTGACCCTACTATAGTGAGCCGACGACAAAATAAAAAGCAAACAACGTGCACGAAATTCAAATATAAAATAGCGACAATTTACCCATCGCACCCTGTATGTGTGAATATATATATATATACTCGACTCTCCCGTCGAATTCGATGTATGAGGGCAAAGCAGATCAGTTCATAGGAAACCGACAGCCCGACTACAGCGCATGAGATTTGATTATAGTGGTGAAGGTTTCGTGCAGGACCATGCACACCTTTCCCAAGGGTATTAGCACGTAAGTGAATGTAATGGATTCGACTGGAATTCGAACTCGGCTCTCCGATTCCTCAATTCCACCGTGCCTCGTATATATATATATATATATATATAATTATTTATTTAAAAATATGATTCCAACACGCTACATAAGAGTTCTCATGTTTCAAAACATGAGAACTCATATGTAGGGTGTTGGAATCATATTTTTAAATAAATAATTATATTTATGCTCTACTTTTGTATCGAGCACTATTTCTAAAAATAATAACAAAAATACTAAAGAACTTTGGATTATTTACGTAACCAGTTCTTTCCTATTTTATATATATATATATATATATATATATATATATATATATATATATAAGAATAATTAGATTTGTATCATTTAATCTGACATTTTCTTACTTCAAATCCTTGCCTGAGATAACATTTTCTTTTATCGGATTTAACTGATGCGCGGGCCGAGAGGCGCAATACACACAGCTTAATAAAGAGAAAGAGTGTCTATTTCAAATGAAAAGTGTTCAGTAGACAGCAGATCTTACTGGGTTACACGGTGACTATAGCACTCGCAGAGTAACTTAACATAATCTTTAATTTTATATCTTTTTGTAATGCATATTCACCTATCTTAACAACGCCTTGCACTGGATGCGACGTACCCAATGAAATTCAAGTAAATTATACACTCAAATATGGTTCGACACTAACTTTACTGTGACGGTTTAACTATAATGCAGCATTCAAACATACTTACACCATTGTGCAAATTAACTGAAACGACCGTTATAGCTTCCTTTCTTTCACTATACAGCCAGTTTTAGACCCCACTGGAGTGACAGAGTCTAATCGATTTCTCTTTTTTCCTCAGATTAGGTCATTTGCAGTGGTGTGCAGTAATATAAATCTATTTTTCGGCCTGCATTATGAAAGTAGTTAGGCCTTGAAAAATATTGTGTCATCCTTGATTGCATCAGATTTTTATCACGCCCAGACTATTTTCTCGACTGTCGATTAGTTGTCCTACGGCCGTTGTCTGCGATGGACGCTACTCTAAGGAAGCGTGCAAAAATTGTAACACTGCACGGACACATTGGCAAGACTTACCAGTATGCTATATACTATAGACTGCCCCGGAAACCCTCCTGAGTTAAATCCAATAGAAAATATGTGGTCAATCTGCAAGGAAAGACGTCATGGAATGGACATGCGAAGTACTCACATACGCACTGGGTCGTGTTTCATTGGAAAAATATGAAAAAAAGTAAATAATAATGGAATTATTCGTTTTGTTTCAATTAATTTGCACAAGGTTGTAGTAATTATTTTGGTTGAAATTATTCTAAAGTCGTTCTCTTCTGGTGAAATTATTTATATGATAATCTTTATAAGATTGTGTTGAAAAACAGAAATATCCAATTTTACGTAAACGTAATTACTATAAGAATAAAGCTGCCAAATTTATTCATATCCAATGCAAAAGGACTTTAGGTTGCAATTTATAGCATCTATCTATTGACACCATTTTTCAAGCGAACATATTTCTCAAGTTCATTAACTGTTATCGCTCTTTCCAGTACTGACAGAGAGGTTTCCTTTTTAGCCCTTTGATTAAGGTTGTGTGGAACATCAGTATTTTAGAGATACACTTGCTATTCATTTTTTTTGTTTCTGGTGTTGAAAGTCCTCAAGTAATGAGGCTTCTCTTCGTATGGTATTGGATTCATCTAGGTTGATTTTATCACAATGTTTCGGTCTCCGGCCTTCCTTGGGTCTATATCGATCTGGGTAACCTACAGTAAATTTCAAACAAAACCGTCTATTTAATCTATGGAGGTAGACTATTCTAGTTTCGCTGCTCATGTCTTGGGATATCTTATATAGTTCTTATTTTTATTTCCTATTGTTCGGTTATTGCTCACCCATTTCCACTGATTACGAGCAGATACTGCCCAAAACACTATGTCACCAAATTCACAAACCTTTTTTACCCACTATACCATTGTCGCGTAGAACAACTTCCTCGAGTAAGCATAGAGCGTTAAACATAACCTTAGCTGCTGATTAGGCTGCAAATGCTGCTGCTAGTTTCATGTTTTGACTGCTGCTCTGCAACAATCAACGAATATGTTAGTCTAGGAGGACCTCCTTATTGAGACTAGCAATAGAAATAAATGCCATATGGGATTCACTAATAAAAAGAGACAAAATGACAACAAATCTCAAGAAGAAACAATAGCAGCAGTCAAAATATGACAACCAGAAGCAGTAGCAGCCTAATCAGCACCAAAGTTTAGGTTTAAGGCTCTAATTTTACTACAGGCATGGCAGAGTAATGGATGCAGACGAATCCATTACATTTACTTACGTGCTAATACCCTTCTTCTCCCACCAAGGTTTGTAAATAGCAAGACAGGACGGGTTCTATAGCCTTGGATGGCAACTGCTCTACCGCAGAAAGAAATGGCAACCTACTGTGGGAAAAAATCTCCCTCATCAGTCATGTACTGAAAGATACATTATCGCCTAAACGTTTATTATGCATAGCATGTAAATGACTGAAATTGTTCTATGAGACAATGGCCTGGTGGTTGAAACAACATTTGTTCAAAACCGTTTTAAACCATAAATTTGAAAAAAAATTTTGTATTCCTGAAACGATTTGAAATCATGAATGATATACAAATGAAGATCACATGAATCAAACTCTTCGGTTAATGATTTGGTTTTATAGTATCTTGACGTGCTGAACAAAACTACAGGGCGTTTCTGTGTTCAGTTTCTAGCGCGACCTATTCAGTGTTCAATTACTTTATCTTCTATACAAAATTTGTTATAATTCTGTCTATATCTATTTGATTACTTGTATTATTTGCATTACTCGGACTGTTATGCTCAACTTCATTGCTATGTTCACAAGGTTTCGGCCTTTGTACGTCCAGGCCTTCTTCAGTTGATTACTACACATTAGTAAAGATAATTCTTATGGGTCACGTGACGGCTGCTTAATGACGTCACTCCATACAGTGTCGAAAGCGGTAGTCAATTTCAGTCGGTTTTCAGTCTCCAAACCGAGAGGTTGTTTTCTTTAGCCTAGGCCCTCCATTGCCCGTGCAGAGGCTAAATCGACCTCCCCAGTCGCTTACAAAGCCATGGTGCCGTTTCACTTTGGGAATATATATTTCCCATATATAGAAAAAAACTCCAACACGAAGTCCTCAGTTTGGGAAAACCCAAGAAGCGCTTATTACTGTTCCGAGAATATGTCCTCGGCTGGGGCATAACAGATGAATCCGGCCCATTTGTATCTGGAATCCTAAACATGGCTTCTCCAAACAGAGGAGGAGCCTTCCTTTTTGTTTCTCATTACTCTCTGTTCACTGTTTAGGCATATGTGATATATTATTCTCCGCATGTAGACGCCTGCTCAGGCGCTTTTGTGTTTATTAAACACCTACAGAACCCACCTGTAGTTTATACTGCAACTATGCTGATAGACATTAGTTACATTTTCTTCAATCAACAATTTAGACATGGCCAGCACGCTCAAGCCCTCTTGACTTGTGACTTCTTATTAGCACAGCTATCGATTTCAAGTCTTGTGTCAGCCCGTGGTATGGTTTTCAGACACTTTCCAAAGGTGCCGCACACTGGGATCGACCTCTCCAGACTGATAACATCAAGAATTCACCTTCCTGATAAATCGACCATGATGAGATTCGAACCAGTGTCTCATGGGCAGAATGCAAACGTTCTAACCACTCGGTCATGTGCCCATTGAGGCTAGTGTCTATTCAATCCGCATACTGAATGTTTATCATGGAATAAGGGTATGTGGTGTCAGTGCTTTCCTTCGAATTCTAGATCATAGCTACTGTCATGAAAAGTTGTTGATTTTTTTCTTCAAGAATAGCTGAGTGAAGAACTTTTAATATCTTCTACTGAATGCTGACTGCGACATCATTAGTCTCTTATTAATAGACTACATGACTCTGTTAGAAGGCAATGAATTTTCTTCCATGTGAATCTATTGTCTTTGCTAGTTTAGTGATTGATTGACCACAATAAAGCTTTGAGTCGCAATGTTGCTCCTGTAATAATGATTTATATTTGTCTGACCACTTAATTATTATTGATCGCTTCAGGCAACTGACCATTTTAGCGCTGTGATGGTGGAGGGTGGGGGCGAAATTATTTCAAGATAAATAGTTTTCTTTAAATGACCACGTTGTCTCTGCTCTCCCTGGCTAAAGAAATCAGCCTACTACAGCAGCGTCGATTCTTTCAAAGCCTAAATGATACTGGCCACCAATCCCGCCTAAAATCCGTTTCCATATTTTTGACGAAAACACGCTGTTTTTTTCTTTGTTTTTTTTTTTTAGTTTTTTTTTGTGAAGTGGTTGTTTTTATTCTAAACTCGATACATGTAGGAGCGAACGATTCTATGCGATATGACCGGTAAGTACCCAGCCACACACATGAAACTTTTTGGGTCTGTCTATATTTCTGAGATGAGGTATTATGTACATTATTTACATTATTCGGACTATTGTCCTCATCTTTGTCGTCATATTTATCACAACGTTTCCTGGGTACATGGCAGCAGTTCCCCAAAACTGGGATAGGTGGCTACAAGAGGAGGAGGACAACAACACTCAGAAAACAGTCTGCCTGCCTTATGTGAAGGGGTTAACAGAGAAAATACAAAGGAGCTTCGGTTCATATAACATCAGGACAACCTTCAAAAGCTTGACGACTCTTCGCAGATATCTCTCCCGAGTAAGCTCCCCCCCTAGAGGAGAACATGACTAAAGACTGTGTGTACGCCATCACGTGCAGCTGCAGAAAGGAATATAAAGGAGAGACAAGCCACCCCCTCAAAGTAAGGCTTCAAGAACACCAGAAAGCTGTAACACGAGGGGAGGTAGAAAAATCAGGCGTGGCTGACCACATATGGAGAGAGAAGGGAGATCACCGCCCTCTGTGGGATCATGTTGAGATCATAGACAGGGAACACCATTGGAAAATTCGTAAACTTAAGGAATCAGCACATATGCTAGGCCACAAAAATCTCCTTAGCCGACCAAGCATAGAAATAAATACAATATGGGAACCAGTAATAAGGCGTGCTAGAGAAAAGCAATGATAACAACAAAGTTGTAATATGAGCTCTGGTAAAAACATGTAATGATAACAGCAAAAATTGCAATATGAGGATTGGTAAAAATGGTTGCTGAAGACATTAGGTTTATAATACCCAGAAATTCATACCCAGATGGCACAGTGGATAAAGGCGTTGGTTAGATCCAGTGACAAGACCCAATGAGTGTGAGTTCAATACCCGGTTAAGGCAGTGGAGAACTTTCATAGGGAAAATTAACAGGAGATAACTGATAGCTGACATCCATCAAACATGGCACGTGGAACTAGAACAGTCTACCCCAGTGAGCGAAATAAAGGGTTCAGTTCGAAATTCCAACCACCTGAAGAAGGCCGGAGCGTACAACGGCCGAAACGTTGTGATAAATATGGCGACAAAGATGAGGACAATAGTCGGAATAATGTAAATAATGATGAAACGTTTTGTCAAGTAATTTGAGAGTCGAGTAATCTTCGTCGACGAAGGGATATCGGGGATTTCTCCACATGGCCTCCATCGGAGAGTGCCGTTGTCCCCCTAGACCAGCAAGCCCAACACCTTGGAATACCTAATGGCTTCGTTTTAAGAGATTACCGCGTCAATTATGTTGTTCATAATGAGAAGTGCCACCGTCAAGGCGAAACTCAGTCCTTTGACGCAGTATTGTCAACTATTCAATATTACAGATTGCTAGGGCCACAGCGCCTTGGCATCATGTATCTGCAGATTTGCCTTCGCAAATCTAATAAGGATAAGTTAGTTCCAGACGTTGCCATTCTTGTAACTTTTGTGCACACACCTCCAAATTAGCGGTATACAGTTCCACAAAGGCATTTACTTAAGTAATGAACGAACTGTTTTCTCTATTGTATAACCACAATTGATGTGATCAGACACTTGGGCGGGCCAAGTTCGTCTTCGGCATATGGCTGCCACCACACATTATCCAGTCATAACTAGAGCTTCATCTCAAATTCACTAGATGTCGAGTACTGCGTATTGTGGCATTTTATTCTTTAGGTCTACAGGTGGTTGTTCACTCGTCCATTTCCATAAGGCCTTCAATACTTTTTACGACGATCGAACTCTGCACTAAAGTGGGGCTCATTGATAGAAATATCAGAACACTAGGGCATATTTCCTTCAAGAAAAGCACACTTCCTCTGGTTATGTGCATTCTTCACAGTTCTCTGATCGCGTCAATCCCAAGAAGATCGAACCAGTGTTCCATCCACAATTAGGGCATCAATACGCATGGGTTCAGCATAACCAATGTTCAGTGTAATACTGCCATGCCCCCGGTATAGTAGAGCCTTACCGTCGGCCGGTAATACATTCGTATCCATCGGTTGCCAATGATGGCATGCGCATTTGCTCCCCAATATCTGCGAGCAGCCAGAGTCAACCAGGTCACTTTTTTCCATCTACGGGCATCTCGATAATAGGCAGCATATTGTTCTTTTTTGCGTGGGGAGAAGACTGGTGCTAACATCTGTTCCCCGGAGCAGTTTACCATGGCACTCTGAAACGCCGTATCTGGCGGTGGTATGTTTGTGCCTGGGTGGCCGTCCTCTCTAAATTGCCCTACCTGCAATCCTTGACCAGGTGGTTGGGACCAGAGAGCCTAAAAGAAAGGTTGTGGCATCGTCATTATGCATATGTTGAGCGGATGCGGCGACCGATCCCCCGGACTCCTTGCTATCGGTCATAACAGCCAGAGCCAGAGTCAAAAGTGTGCAGAGGAGTTCCCTGACTTTTGGCGGCAGTCCAGAAACGAATGCGCATTTTTTCGCCACTAGTGTAAACTGAACAAGTCTACTTTTATGGCCGTAGTTTCAACTAAACTCATGTCTACTTATCTCCTTAATCCTTGAAATAACTCAACAATGGTTGAGTTGTCAAATTAATCCCCAAACAACGAAGTGAAACCAAGTGTTTTTTACTGTAATACTGTATATGACCAACTGCCTTAAAAATACTAAAGCCTACGAAACTGAATTGCAACATAGTTATTTAGTCTATTAGCTATTTAGACGGCCAAAAGTATGGAAGATCCAGTGAAGATCGAATTCACTATTCGGTCGTAATTGAGTAACCATTACTTTACAACTGAGTTGGTAAATATATTCAGATTATAAAATCCAGTAATTGTTACACAGGGCCCCTTCCACCTTTTCTTTTTTATTACATGTATTTTATTTTTCTAATCATTTGTATCATCCAATAACAGAACGATCTAGACTTTAGTGATGACTTTTTTTTTTAAGTTTACAGATGTGCTTCCAACTGTTATACTGGGTGGTCCGAAAATAATTCTCTATTTCAACGCTCTAGGGGGGTATTATCAAGGAGAGAGTTCCACATGAGCGATAACAGAAGGAAGCCGTTTGGAGAGCCTTTGCAACAATCAACAAAACACGGCTTCGTAAAATATCACGTAAGACATGGCGCTGCATCATTTTGTGGCACGAAAATCATGGTGTTCATACAGAACTTCTCTATCTGTGACAGCGTTAATGATAATGAATAAACTGAATCCAGTAGACGTGTTTCTTGTTATTGTATTACTTGTTGTTCTATTGTTCTTCTATTGTTCTTCTATTGTTCTCATTACTTTTTGGATAGGGGTGACGAGATTTTCGGACCACTCTGTAGTTCGAAGAAAAAGCTGTTTGAAATTCTTTTTTGTTTAGCATAGAATTACGAATAGTGGTTCGATTCGGTGCCATGTAGCAAATTCTGCTGCCAGCAATCAACATTCGAATCGAGAAAAAAAAATATAACTAAACGGAAAAACGCGCAAACCTCTAAAAAATGGAATCACGTGCAGCTAAGTCAAACCATTTCCTTTCGACTTGAGAACTCTTATTTTCGACACATTAGAAAAAAACCACCTGTCTTCTTAAAAATAAATGAATATATTCTTCTCGACGAAAGTTTTATTACCCCCATCAGAGAGGTTTCGACTCGAAGGCACACTGCAAACCAGTGCAATTTTTCATCTTCAGTATAGCTGCTCATTTCCAACTATGTTCAGGTTCATTGTTTTTTGTCTTTTTTTTTTTTTTTCAAAGGCAACTTGTGATTTCTACTGTATCTACACTGAGTGGACATTATTTACAATTCAAATATGCACCACGACAGGGTTAGATAAAATTTTGAATTCCGATCTGTCATTCTTCTAGACGCGTTGCTAACAACGGCTAATGAGCCTCGCCGTTACCTGCCATTTAACCTATAGGTGGTAAGGAGCAGAAACTGGCAGATACTTTTACAGATCTATTTATGCGAATGGGGACGTAATGCTATATGACGGTTCCATATAGTATACAGGTTCGATTCCTGTCGAAGGACGCATATTTTCTATGACAGTTTCTCGGACATTCAGGCCGGTAAATGTTGTTAATACTGTTTATTATAAACAGAGCATTTACTTAAATATTTGTATCTATAAAAAGAACGAAGGGTAGGGTTGCGTTGATAAATACCATCTATAAAAAGAATACCCGCTCGACCCGGTGGCTAGGATCAAAGTGTAGTATCTGCGCTTTGTGAGCTGCCGGGTCGGGTGTCTGTCGAACTCTCTGCTTGCAGAGAGGAACCCTGACGAAGCTACGCCGAAGGGTAGGGTTTCGTTGGGGGAGGTTGACGGAACTGGCCCGCCTCGGTAGGTTTGGGTGGTTATTTATTTTTGGCTGGGCCTACGGGCTCAGAGATACCCACATTAAAAAGGCCTTGTGCCACATTCGATCCCCGTGGGTGGATTGATAAATACCATCTATAAAAAGAACGTATAAACATAAAAAATGTCTTAAAATAGACATTATTATAGACACAACGTTTCAATAAATTATCCTCTGGTTATCCATTGATTGGCTCATATACGATTGATTATTGCGATATGTTGTCACTTTGATATCAGTTATTGAACTCAATTCCACTAGATGGCAATAACACATGTCTAACCAAATCCTATACACACTACCCCACCACCCCGAAATACATTGTGTAATTTCTGGAACCTTGTATATTCAATGATTTTGATATTTGATTATGATGGCATATTCGTACTGCTTTTAATAGTTTAGCATTTCATTTCTGAGATAAGCAGTTGTCAATAGTATTCTATTATTTCAAACTTTTCTTCTCATCATATATATATATATATATATATATATATATATATATTATGAAATGGACAAAGTCCGACAATTATTTTAAGACATTTTTATGCTTATGCCTTCTTTTTATAGATACAAATATTTAAGTAAATGCTCTGTTTATAATAAACAGTATTAAACAACATTTATTTGTATCTATAGAAAGAATGTATAAACATAAAAATGTCTTAAAATAATTGCCAGACTTTGTCCATTTCATAATGTGTGACGTCATTTGTTTACATTTTGGATACGCTTTGAGCAGATATGAATGTACGTGAAAGATACATGGAAGATTGAAGTTGAAAGACAGTAAATTCGACCTTCTAACGCTCCTAATGCTCCTCCGTAGCCAAATCGATTAAGGCATGTCAAGCTAAACGACGGTTCCGCATAGAATATAGGTTCGGATCCTGTCGGAGGACGAATATTTTCTGTGAAAATTTCTCGGACATTCAGACCTGTTCAATGTTGTTTAATACTGCTTATTTTAAACAGAGCATTTATTTGTATCTATAAAAAGAATGTAGAAACAAAAAAATATCTTAAAACATTTATATATACATATGTGTGTGTGTTATCATAGACACGCTGTTTCGAGCATGTAATGCAATAATTAATAGATATGCCATATCAGCCAATAAATGGACACCTGATGATGACCAGTGAGTTCTTCGTCGAAGCGTTCTGTCTGTAATAACATCTATTTGAAATTAAAATGAGAACAGTAATTTCGAAATAATACAAGATTATTTAACTTAATTTTTGGTTCGGAAAAAATGATACAATAATTAAAAAAAGGTCTAACCGCTTACAATGTTTCTTTAAACCGAAAGAATGACTTCTTTATTTATATACCGTTTCCCTTAAGGTCGTAAGTGATCATGGCCCTCCACATCTCCCTGTCCCTTGTAGCTCTTAATGTTTTCTTTTTTCTTTTTTGTTATTTCTCCCAAACCATTTTCTATCATCTATTTACCAAGTTCATCTGTAATCGTACACTGCGCGGCTGGTAGCTGAAGTGACCGTTTCAATCCCGAGCTAACCCTATCCCACGTTGTGATTTAAGGATGATTAAAAGCCAGCTAAAATCGAATCGTCGCAGGTATCTTCGCGTTGGGCGGGTCCAAGTAGGGCGAAGACGTACAGAGAAAAAAATATAACACTTGAATAAATTGAACAAAATCTGCTTTTGTATCAGTCCGCCGTACAATAATTGGTTCGCATGCAATTAATTATCCAACCAGCCCGCATCTAAATTGGAAGTGATACTATACTGTTGTTGGTAAGGTTCAGCACAAGGCTGAAGTCGGAGGCTTTTGTCGGCAGATAATTACGTGGGCCTCTCTCCTGTCTCCTGTCTCGTCTCCGTCTTTTCTCTCTTCTCTGCCGAATTCACTTCACGCATTCATATTTAATGACATTCGCCCAAACTGGCATAGCAAGAGAATTCGATAATTTTAGGGAGTTCCCTTCTCCAACTGTCTCATATTATTACCTCTCACTAAATCTCCTCAGTTGGCGTGGGTTGCTTATCCACCCCATTCTGTTATTTCAACTCAACTTTCGACCAGGGGAATCAACTCCAAATTTGTTGTATACGAAAAATGAAATTTTCGCTTTACAGATTGCATTTACAGCTGTGTGTCAATCAATATTACCCACTAAGTCTGAGCTACTTTTCTATTTTTCAATCTCTTTGATATACAATTCAAGTCGTTTATGTGTGAATTAAATCCTCAATTCTTCCCACGGGTTTTTGGTATTAAACCTTCTCGTTTCAAAGTCTCTCAGTACATAACACTTTCTATTGATAAGAAAACATTTTAGGTTTGATTTTACCGCAGTAACAACAAATAGTCTCACAATCAAATATGTTGCACACTGCTTTCCTCTGTTCTACTTTCGCTCATTTTTTCCCAGTAAATATCATGAAATTTATCAAACAAAATATGAAGAAATTAATTCCGGGTTTAAATGCAATGTATCCTTGATTTATATTGCTTATTCCCTTATAGCAATTTGTTCTTTCCCCCTGTTTTGGTTGACGTGCACATATTTATATGTTTTGTCCTCGATTGAACTCTGAAGATCTAAGGCTTATAATAGATATTTTTATTTCTGTTTGTCATATTTTTTTCTATCCACCACTTTATACATTTTGTATATTAAATAAAATTAATTTTACTGGTTGATTTTTTTCTACGGCTTATCAAACTTTTGCAGGATAAGTAAAGCCAGAAAATATTTTTAGATTGTAAGATGTTTTTGGAGATAATATTGGTCTAATGATACAAGTTTTAATAATTAACCCAAAGCTGGGTGGCGGAGAATATATAGATGCATACCTTTCCCAAGAAATATTTGCGCGTAAGGGAATATAACGAACCCAGTGCAAATTGGAACTTGGCTCTCAGAGATGATATTGGTTTAATGATACAAGTTTTAATAATTAACCCATAGCTGGGGGAGAATAGGTAGATTCATAGCTTTCCCAAGAGTATTTGCACGTAAGTGAATATAACGAACCCAATTCGATTAACAATTTAGAGCCATTATCCATTACACCATCCGTACATCCTAGCTTACAGTACGTTGTATTCCCATCTAAGTATTTACCAGGCTCAACATTGTTTACTTTCGGTGATCGCACGGCAATCTTTTTTTCAACGTGATCTGGCCGTGATCCTAGATTTTATTTTAGTATTATCTATAAATTTATTATTTGATGATAAATTCTCCATTACTATTTTTTAAACTGCAGAGAATGACTGTCAGTAGATTTGTGGGGGGGGAAAAAATAACTAAAATTGATGTAAAAGAAAACTCTATTACCAATTCTTAGTGTTAATAGTGATCGACGATGTTTTATCTAATAACAAAATACGCGATAACCATTTATTTTGTTTTTAAATTATGACGAAAGAAGAATACACCTGCGTTTATATGACATTGAATAGATTATGCGTTCATTTTTATATTATATGAAATGTTGCATGCGAACAATAAAAATTATATGAAACAATATAAATTTTCACAATCACCAAATCTCCCAATATAAAAAAATGATTTAGAATAATAACAGGTTGTGAACTTATCGAAAATAAAAATGTCTGCCATATAAAAGAGTCGTTCATTAAAATTAATTTATAAACAGTTACTATACTTAAACAATTTTTGTGAATACTAGAGCTAGAATGTTTTTTTAAGGATTATCAACACTGTGTGTCATTTAAAACCCAAGCAAATTATGAATTGTAGGAAGTCGCTTACAGTGTCTGGCATTCCAAAGCAGTCCCCACAGAAACTATTAACCAAACTCGACACTACTTAAATTCGGGTTCGTTTCTTTTGTTTTACGTCATATTAACATCAATGGGTTATTTCATGACGACAAGATTTTTATTTTTGGTAATATATTTTTTTTTCAAAAAATGTATTGATATTAATATTTTTTCAAAAATATATTGCTGGTAATAATTTATTGTTGGTAATAATTTGTTCTTCAAAAATTTATGAGCTGTTATTTTTATTACAAAAACCTATTTTTACACTTTCATAGTGTTTTGACACCAGTTTGTGGATTAACTATTTGCCCATATAAGGTGCTACAACCCCAGGTCAGGGTGGAATTATGAACACCAGCAATTAAGAGGTGGTTCCGCGCTCCTCAAAGTCTCCTGATCAAAGGGCTTGCTGTTGTATGTAGTTTGTTGTCTTATCCAGGAAGCAGATATCAAATTCAGTGATGATTACTTGGGAACAGGCATTTTTCACCGTTCGGAATTTCAGAGGATTTTGGAATGGTATGGACACAAAAATGATGCTTATACTTAGAATGAGAGAGTGGCAGTTGAAATTTCTCGGGCAGATAAAAGAGAGCTAGTAGACTTTGACAATCATAGAACATATTAAAGGCAAGAGAGAAACAGATGGTGGCCTACATAACGATACTGTGGAAACGGATGCCTGCACTAGGACTGGGATGGATGGTGTAAAGGCAAAACTTACTAAGACCTACAAAGGATAGGAAGTTGTGTAGAAGTACAGATACCGTAAATCTAAGGTCATGAGTTCCCTTAGTTAAGATAATTGTAGGTAAAGGATATACATTGCAGCCAAAGAAGCAAAAGATACGTCTAGGGTAAGACGTCTCACTTCAGGCTGGTTTTGAATTTATATTTCTTTCTCCTACACGGGTATCTGTACCGAATCGAAGGCGCGCAGTCTTCAATGATATTTAACGATTAAATGAATAAAAATAGATGAGCATTCGTCAAGAGGCTAATGCTGCTAATTAAATAGAACAGAATCGGCCAGAACTTGAACCCAGCACGCCGACTCCACTCCGCATTAATGACAATGTATCGGAGACACCAAAATCAAGTAAGGATATAAAAAAAAATTAAATATCTGTTAAGAAGTCTTTTAGCAGAGGACGCAAATGCGACACCTAAAGGAAAGCAAAAAGTTGCATGAAGACAAAATGCATGACTGTTAGCAAAAGGGACAGCCCAATATGTAATTTGCAAATTGGGGATGCCAAAATCAAACAATTACAACAATTTCATTATCTGGGAAGTGTTTTAACAGAAGACAGGAAATATTTTAAGAGGGGACGGAAAGTGTGACAATGAAATGTGAAGGTATATTGGGATAGCGAATGATGACTACCAAAAGCTAAATAAAGTATTAGGAAACGGAAACATTTCGTCATAAAGAAAAGAGTAGTCATCGTATATGTTAGACAATCTTCTCACAGATGAAGAGGCTTAAAATGTTTCTACGGGATGATGCTGAGGATACCATGGACCGAACATGTGAATAATGACAAAGTTTTATAGAAAATAGAAAAAAAGAACTTTATAATTTATTTATAATGCATAAGGAAAGAGGAAAGAAATTTAATACTCTAATGACATATTGGGGACAAGAGCGACAGAGGTAATCAAAGAGTAACTAACCAAGTTAAGGCAATGGAGAACTTGTGGAGAGAATTAACAGGAGATAACTGATAACTGACATTCATTAAACATGGCACGTGGAACTAGAACAGTCTACCCCAGTGAACGAAATAAAGGGTTCAGTTCGACATTCCAACAACCTGAAGAAGGCCGGAGCGTACAACGGCCGAAATGTTGTAATAAATATGGCGACAAAGATGAGGACAAGAGTCCGAATAGTGTAAATAGTGTACATAATATCACATCTCATAAATATAGACAGATACTAACCGAGCAAGCTTGAGCAAATGGATGGCGAAACAGGTTTCAGTAGAGATAACGAAAAGACAAAATTTATTAAGAACTGCAAAAGACAGTAAGTTGTGGAGAGCCGTGATCACCAACGCCTTAATACTTTAGCGGTAGCCAGTAATTTAAATAGAAATGATATATATTGCTATCTAACTTTTAGACGAGTAAGATAACAAATACAGAAAGGAAAGAATAAGAAATCTTACTGAAGTTATTGAAGAAACATCGAAGCCTTAGTTGCAAGAAGAGAGAGTGTTAGCAAAAGGGACAGCTCAACATGAAAATTACAAATTTGGGATACCAAGATCAAGCAAGTAAAACAATTTAAATATCTGGGAAGAGTTTTAACAGAGGACAGAAATTTCGACAGTTAAATCCGAACGTTCACTGAGATTGTGAAATATGAATTACAAAAGGTAAGATAACTATTAAAAAGAAGAAAATTACGTTAGAAAAGAGTACTGAACATTTCCTTAATATCAGTCCTCCTGTATGGCAGTAAATGCTGGTCATCCCCTCGCAGATGAAGAGGAAACTTGAAATAAAAGAAATGTGGTTCTTGAGAAGGATGCTGAGAATTCGTTCGATTGAACATGGGAGTGACGAGTAATTTTTAAAGAAAATGGAAACAAAAAGGGAATTAGAAAGAGACAATTGATTTTCTAGGGCACATGATGAGGAAAGAAGGCTTGGAATATTGGGCACTCAGGGGACATATGTAAGGTAAGAGAAACAGAATAATACAGCAGCCTAACGATTTTGTGTAAATGGTTGATAGGAATTAAGAGAATAAAAAGAAAAACTGTACTAAAAGCTACAAAGGACAGTAAATTGTGGAGAGCCATGATCACCCACATCTTGAAGGGAAACAACACACAGAAGAAAAAAATCAGCTGATCTTAAGTGTCTGATAGAAGTGGACACATTTATTTCGTGGTGGGTGTCCGAAACCTTCCCAATAGCTTATTACGACGACGCCTTTTAATTACGCACATTTTCTTAGTTCAAACAGGAAAAATAATTATTATTAATATTTACTAAGCCTAGCTTAGATGTGACACAAGACTGCAAGTATTGAGTACTCTGTGAGGATCAAACTCGGTCTTTACCCAAGACTTCCCCATAAAGAAGGATGTGTCACAAGGCCGTTTATTTTTACGTGGAGTGTCCCGTGACAGTAGGCTTGGTTAAAAATTCCTCATAGATCCCTAAAGGATAAGGTTGGATTTGCCTACCTCCCCGGACGAGATTCTGCAGGTTGGGTTCCTCTCTGCCCGAAGGTAGAGAGGTCGACAAGTAATGTTGTTGCGAACCCAGAGGTTTATCGAATTCCTATTTTCTAAACGTAGCTTAGATGTGATACAAGGTCGTGGAACCGGTATGGGGCACCCGATGAGAATCAATCTCACTTTTCAGCCATAAATGACCTAGAGAGACAAGGTTGCTAAGCATTACACCACATCGAAGTTCCCCAAAATGATTTTCTAAGCGTATCTTACACTTGGCACACGGCCGAAAGTGTGGTGCACCCAGTGAGGGTCAAACTCACTACTTAGTCGTAACGCATTGAGTAAAACAAGCTTGCTAACCATTACACTATTTCGAAGCGCACCTGATTTAGTAAACATGGCTTAATTGTGATACAAATTCGCAGCCATGGCGCACCTAGTGAGGATTGAATTCGCTACTCACTCGTAACTGATCTAGCTTGTTTACCATTACACCACGTCGAAGTACCAAATCAGTAAGTATTATAGCGATTTACGCAAGGCTGCATGTATGGAGCACCCAGTGATGTCCTAACAACTCCGTCGTAATTGACCTAACGATAGAAGCTTGTTAACCATTACACCCCTTCACATTTGCCAAACTAACTGGTTCAGGACTTCACTAGAAGACTTTATTGCATAGTTTTTTAAAAAATCACACAAAAACAAACAAATGCAAGTCCTCCTCCCCCTAAAAATATTAACAATGCATTTTTAGGGGAAGAAAATTACCAACAATGAATTTTTATAGTAAAATTGAAAATATGGCATACATATGGCATATATTGCCAAAAAGAAGGAAATGAACTGTTAATAAATAAACGGGGCGTCTACTGAAATATGGATATCCAATATCATTAATATTATGTTCACTCCTCGTATGATTTTTGTAATATTTGGTAAGGAAAATGTAGCTATGTAATCATAATTTCACCATGCAATAATGACATTCCCTTGAATTAATTATAAAGTTTCATATTTAGATTTAGGCATTAAGCAACACCATACATGTTGGTATGGCTGAGTGGTAAGAACGTTCTCATTCTGAGCATGAGACCCGGTTTCGAATCTCACCATGGTCATTTTGCCAAGAAGGAGACTTCCTGATGTTATCGTACTGAAGAGGTCGATCCCAGCTTGAATCAAACCTTGTGAGTGAAATTGGGTAGAGGGTACTCAATAATTGTGCTAGCACGAAGCCATCGTACTGGCCTCATTCAAATTGTTGATCACGATAGATAACACGCTCTTTCTCAGAAACTTTAGCTAAGGTCTGCTCAGGTGGGCTCTGGGAGTGTTGAATAAACGCAGAAGCGCCTGAGCAAGCGTTTGCAATAGGGATTGGCTAGCCGCCCGAATAGACGGATATCCTTGTACACGAGTGTCCAGCTATACTCTATGTTGATATGCTGCTAAACAAAAAGAAACAAATCAGAGTTGTTAAAGTAAATACTTTACTTTTTTTTCCTACAGTAATTGTACCATCATTAGGTATTTACGTTTAGTCTTTACTTCTATCGCATTAAACCTAAAATTGGAAAACGTTGTTTAAAAACAAAAAAAAAACCCTTGTGGGTAATCAAAATTCTGCACAGCTTCAGTAGCGTTAATTAATGTTTCTCATCTTATTTTCCTTTCACTCTGTCCAGCCATCCATTGACACAAAATTTTTCGATAAGTTACTCAATGTCACCGTTTGACCTTTCCGACTTCAATATCCTGCAACTGTAAAATTTTTCAAACTCTTTCCATAACTACCAAAATGTTCTATTATATATATATATATATATATATATATATATATAAAAGTTCGCATTTTCCGTAAAACTTTCTCGCTATACAAATTTTCTGTCTATGGTATTCTCAGCATCCTTCTGTAGAACCATACCTTCGTCGCCTCAAGCTTGTTATTCCTTCGATAGGAAATTTTCCTGTATTCATGTCCATATAGGAAGATGGATACTACACAAGTTCAGCATTCCTTTTGTTTGTTTCTAACGATTTTTTTCTATTTCTTAATACTTTGCTTAGCTTTAGGAAGTCATCTTTCCCTATTCCAATACGATTTTAGTATTCAGAGTCATATTTTCTGTGGTCTATTTTAATCTATCGCACCTACATTTTTGTACTTTATTGATTCTTACATCTCCAATTTGCAGCTTGCCGACGACAGTAGCTTTTCTTAGATTTGATTAGTCCTTTCTTCATGCTTTCCTTTACAAAATTGTCTAGGAATTCCTATATTTCACTACCAGCAACACAATGTCATCAGCATATGCATGTTAAAATGGTGTCCAACCAGTATAACATAGCAATACTTTTAGTTCAGGGGATTGCTTACCTTCGAATGTTAAATAAATCTGCCAAGAAAGACTCATCTTTGGCCACTTAAAGTTTCGATATATCGGTCAGACCACTTTATGGTGAAATCTATTAACTAACCAACATAGCTAGTTTCAGTCAGATCGACACAGTATCCTTTCATTGAAGAAATCAGCAAGAAAAATTTATGCTAGATATTACGTCATTCTGGTCTCGTTTTTCCAACTTCCTTTTATTTCCTTTGTAAACGAGTAATCGTATTTTTCAAAAGAAAGATTATTTAATGTCTATGCATGTTTTGTCAAGATTGTCTTCATTGTCACTCGATAATTATTTTTTCTTTGATTTTTACTTGTCAAAAGTAATATGCTTTGCAATATTTCAAACTGTCATTCTTTTTCGCAAATATAAATATACACGATCATAGAGTGTGGGTAGGGCGAAAGGTTATCGGGAAACGTTTTTTGCTTACAAGGGCGTCATGGCATAATAAAGGTTTCTTAGCTTGGAAGTCAGTCTTCTCAGACACACACATACACTCACAGACACAGACACACACACACACATACACACACATATATATACATATATATATATATATATATATATATATATAGATAGATAGATAGATAGATAGATAGATAGATAGATAGATAGATAGATAAAACATTGCTACACAAAAGCTTTCACGTTTCAGTACTATAATTGTACTTCGTCAGGCGATGGTAGATGACTTGTGATAAAATAATGATTTATTAGCGAACTTTAAAAACAAATCGTTACCTCTTTTCGGAAGTTAAAGTGCGGGATAAAGTCAGAATTAAAAGAAATATATACTTGTGGGCACGTCTAAATTAACCAATGAAAAGTCATTATGAAATTTTCTATTATTAATTTTTATTAAATATAATCTATTAAAATAAAAATATCATAATATTTTGCTCTACTTTGTATTGAGCACTTTAAAAAAAAATTTAAATGCTACGAACTGTGGAGTTTTACTCCATCTGTTCTGTTTTATATATATATATATATATATATATATATATATATACACGCGCACACAGGGTGTCCATAAAGTTCGTGTGCACTTTAAAAAATTTATAATTTTATTAGTATTTGCGATAGAAATAATTTGTAAAAGGATTAGAAAGAAGTAAATCTATATTGTTTAAGGCTTTATTGAAATTTTATTTAACGCTTTTAAAGCGATCAAAATTTTAAATTTAAGTTTATTTTCATAAAAAGTTTCGCACGGCAAGAAATCAAACAGAGATCAGATTTTCGCTAATATGATCTTCACCAGAATATACACCGTCTAGAGAAATATCTTTCGGTGAGTAATTCCCATTTCTCTGTTTATTTCTCGCTCCGTTGATGAAGGACACAGGCGTGGCCGAAAATTCCGGACTTAAAACCTTTCTTAACGTGCTTCATTTCTGTCATATGGATAACAATTAGTATCTTAATGTATTTAGTTCTGATTATATTGATACCCTATCGTTTCTCCTTGTTTTTTATTTAACTAACCTATCTATTCTGCATATAAGAAGTACAAGTGGACCCTTTATTCTAATTATATATATACATATATATATATATATATATATATATATATATATAGCAATTCCTCGATGTGTACATCAAAAGATAAATACTAATTGAAAATGCATTAAGTATCCACTCCACGTTTGATTATGTAAGATTATTTCTTTAAAAAATACTGCTATAAGTAATTGTAATTTAATTATAAAATAATGTCATTCTCTTGAATTAATTATAAAGTTTGAATTTTCATATTTAGATTTCACCATGAAATAACCGATACGGATTGATATGCCACTAAACAAAATCATCCAAACCCTAATATATTGCTCGTTTAGGGGAAATCATTATTTCCTCTTCCTGTTATTTAAAAAGCTCCGGGAATTGAAATAACAAAAATTTAATAAAGCTATCGTTAATCATTTTGTTGCATTCGTGATTCTGTGTTTTTTTTTTTTTTTTTTTTTTTTTTTTTTTTTTTTTAATGACAGGAGTATTATTTAAAATAATGGCTGAATGTCAAAAATGCTTGCATTTTGTAAATTAAACCTTGTAGGATTAAAAATAATTTTCATTTTATGCGAAATAAAACAACTGCACTTGATCAGAAATTTTTAAACTGCAAAATAAAATAATTTTTACTTTTACCAATTCTTGCTTTGAATATTGTGCAATCTCTTAAATGGGAAGATTTCACATTTATGTAAACCTAAAGTTTTACATCCTGAAAAATATACTGTTATCGTTTGTTTTATTCTTTACGTGTTGACGACTTTTTGCTTTTAACTATAGACCCTTGAGTAAATTAATTGAAACAACCGCTTTATTTTGCTTTCTATCATCATGAGGTCAGTTTTAGACCCACTAGAGTGACAGGGTGTAATAGATTTGTGTTTTTTACTCAAAATTAGGTTATTTGAAGGGATGTGAAGTAATATGAAACTTTTTTCGGGGTGTATGATGAAATTTGTTTGGCCTTGAAAAATATTGCGTCATCCGTGATTGCATCCCGACTGTTGATTAGTTGCGATAGACGTTACTCCAAGGAAGCGTACGAAAACCGTAAACCTTCATGAACACAATGGCAAGTGAGAAAATCAAAGTACTATTGACTGGCTCGGAAACTCTTCTGATTTAAATCTAATTGAGGATTTGTGGTCAATCTACACTACCATCTGTACTGGGTCATGTTTCATTGTAAAAATACGAAAATTTCTAAATAATAACGGAATTATTCGTTTTTTCCCAATTAATTTGAACAAGGGTGTATATTTAAAAATGTTTTCGTTATACCCTGTTTAATTTTATAACCGCAAACATTATCAAGTATTTTTAAACGTCGTTCCTAAATAATCGATGAAGAAATTTTTAAACTGGGATTTTTTTTTTTTTTTTTTTTTTTTAATGAGATATAAACTTAGCATAGATTGATTTGATTTTCGCAATAACTATATCAGTTCCCTTTGGGTATGAGACGTGATTCATCATATTTTTTATTTTTTTTTTTTTGTTTTTTATTTTTTTTTGAAAAACGATTTCACACAAAGCAAGACAGAAAAGCCACTAGAACAAAAGGGGGTTGATGGATATGTAAGAATTATAAAACAGAAACTTTTCTAAGAATCAATAATAAAAGAAGTTAGATCAGGAGGGCAGTAGATAGCAATTGATATTGCATTTAAAATTTTGAATATTAAGTTGGCTGGAAAGCATGGAGCCGAAAGAGAGTTCCACAAGCGAGATTCCTCTTTGGATTTTATCTAGGAATTCTAGATATATAGAGGGAGCACTAGACCATATGTGGCAGCAATATTCTAAGCATGTACTATTAATACTTCTCTTGACTGGTTCAAATATATTTTGGATAATATACTGTTATATTTTCAGTTTTTTTTTTCAGTTTTTTAAATCGTGTATTAAAGAAGTATTTTATGCCAAATTAATGATAATGTATATATATCCTTTCGTTAATCCCGTGTGCTAATAAATTGACCAAAATTCACGTAAGCATGTTCTAAACTTTTGGCTTACACAAGTAATCTAAGATGTTTGAGAAAAAATTGGTGTTTTAAGAATGGGGGGGGGGCATGAGTTTAAAAGTGTTGCTGCGCAAAACAAATATACCGAATTCGTAATCTTCCATGTGTCTGGGCTCTTATAGTATAGAAATGATGACAGTATCTTTATCCATTCAAACTGTACGGTTTTTTTATGAAGACGTATGAACACATACACAAAGAAACTGTTTTCCTTACTTCTTATCTATATAGATCTCTGAGAAACTTGTACTGTGTTTTGTTCAGTACAAGCTTAAAAACCTAATTTTAACCATGACAGATCTTCCATTCAATATACTTACTGCAGACAATAGTTTACCATTTAATTAAAGACGCCAGCTTGACAGTGATCACGTGATTATCCAAGTATAAATGCGTCGACATCGACGGCACATAAGCTGATTATTATGTGCACTCAGCTGGAGTCAACTAACCTCAGACGAAGTGGATCGCCATGAAGTCGATTTATTTCGAATAAATAATTTCTAAATGATAACATTGGGAAGGCGCGATTGGTAGAAGGAAGGTACGCAATATTTTTGACTTTTTGTTTTTAAAACAAATGAGGCATAAGGAAATATGTAAACCAGTAAACAAATCACCTACCAACTTTTTTCTCCAATATTTCTGACATGTGTTCTAATTTCTGAAGTGTTGAACGTTTTCTATTCAGACGGTCTCCAGATGTATTCCTACTTTGTGAAATTAATATAATTATTTCTTCTGATACAGATGAATTCTGTTCTAGGCGAATTTCTTCTTGGCCCAAAAGATTCTAACATACATGTGCATGGTCTCGCTGTTAATAGTCTGGGAAATCTCCCGAATGGAAGGAAATTGTCTCTTGAGTACCCAGATCATTCTTTCACGTGCTTTTGACTTTCGTTTGTGCACTTTGTTAGTTATCTATTTTCCTTTTATCATTCTTCTTCTTCTAAAGATTGTAATATATTAAACATTTCTTATAGTATAGAAATTAATCTTTCTCAAACGTCCAGCTGCGAATGTTTTTGTTTTTAGTGATTTTAAAGCTAACTACATCAAATTTCTTAATCAAATATAAGAGAAATATAACTTTTCTTGAAGTCAGGAAAATTGATTAAAACAGCACTAAAGAAAATGTTCCAATAAATTACTGAAATGAAACTCGAACCCATCTACACTGCGGGGAGAAATACTATCTCTGCGAATTAACAGAAATTATCCAAGAGCTAAAGATATTAATTGAAATAATGAAAACTTCATTATTAGGACTATTGTCCTCATCTTTGTCGCCAGGTAGTTGGAATGTCGAACTGAACCCTTTATTTCGCTCTCCGGAATAGACTGTTCTAGTTCCACGTGCCATGTTTAAAGGATGTCACTTGTCAGTTATCTCCTGTAAATTCCCATTTCCAAGTTCTCCACCGGGTATTGAACTCACACTCTTTGGGTCCTGTCACTGGATCTAACTAACGCCTTTATCCAGTGCATCATGTGTCCTTGAGGACATCTGTGTATGAATTTCTGAGTATTATAAACCTATTTTTCCCCAGTGCTCATATTGCAATTTTTTACCCCAGTGAGCGAAATAAAGGGTTCAGTTCGACGTTCCAACAACCTGAAGAAGGCCGTTGTAATAAATATGGCGACATAGATGAGGACAATAGTCCGAATAATTTAAATAGTGTCCTTAATACCTCATCGCAGAAATATAGACAGATAATGAAAACTTATATCAATACGGAAAAGCAACGACTTACACCGGAACCGATAAAATTTGATATACCCAATCACAATATAGAAAATTCTAAATAAATAAACATAGAAACTAAATGACCAAAAATCATCTCGTCCTAGAGATTCTTTACCTATAAACCGTGGAGGAAACACACAATACTGTCAAAAAAGAAAACCCTGTAAGCAAGAAATATCCTAAAAACAACCTAGAAAGAAAAAATGGAAACTTAAGACAACAAAACACAAATACCTCAACATAACAATCATGGCTAACAAAATTATTCATTGGAGGGCAAGACAAGGGAATGTAAATCGAAACAAATTCGTTTTTTGTTTAGGTTTATATCGTGCAATCATCTGCTTTCAGGAAACCCTTTTTAGAAGGCAATGGCATTATAAATATTAACTACAAACCATATAATTTTATTAGTAATAGTGAACATATAACTTCGGGTGGTACTTCAATATTAATAAAAAACGATATTCCCCAGAGCAAACTCGACTTGAATATAGCACTACAGAGAGTGCCCAGAAGATCCTTACTTCATAAAAGCATCGCCATATATTCTGTTTACATCCCTCTAACGATCCTATAGATGGAACTGAATTAGATAAACTACTGGATCAGCTCTCAAAACCATTTATTTAATGGGAGAATTAAATGGCCATAACATCGTATGGGGTTACAAAATGCTGACCCGAACGGTGGACGCATGTAATAGAATATGAATAGAAACAAATGCTTCTACAGCGAAAATCATATACATATCTTTACCGATCAACTGATATATATTTACCGCAAGAGATATGACCTTAAGTGATCCACAAACATACCCTAGACTTTAAATGGAAATTACATTGACACATGTGGTAAAGATCACTTCGCAGTTGTGTTGGAAAACTCTGGACCATTGCCAAAAAGAAAAATACCATACGAAAGCCCAGTGGAAAGATTTTAAAATCACACGTGTTCCTAAAACTCACAAAATGTAAACAATGCAGAGCACATGACTTATTTTACAAAAAAAAAAAAAAAAAAAAAAAAATCGCTTAGTATTGCTGGGAATAATGTACCAAAATCTAAAGCTGGTTTAACGACGAGCGTAAAAAAAGCGATCAGATTGCATCATGCGGCTCTCCGTAAGTTCAAATTACATTAGAACTGTGGATACAATATTCTAGAACCAAAAGCAAACAGTGTGGAATATGATCCGTAAAATCGCTGGGATTAGTAAATGCATTCCATTTACGCAACTAACCAAAAGGATATTGCAAATTTATTAGCACAAAACCTCACCCAACACTCCTCCTCAAATAACGCTAACAAAATAAATGAAAAAAAAATGAAATTTCTACTCTAACTATAACGAAAATTACACACAGCCTCTCATTTAACCAGAATTATTAGAATCTATAAAAAAAAGAAATCTCAACTCAGTTGTTGACCCAAACGAAATTAATTACGAATTTCTTAATAACCTATCAAATATTTCCCTGGACTGCCGACACAGAATTTTCAATAATATATGTGTCAGTGGTAATATTCCGAATTTCTGGAAACAGACTACCATTCTTCAAATCCCAAAACCTGGAAAAGACTTAGAAAATCCATCAAACTATCGTCCAATCACACTTAGGGGTTGCTTAAGCAAAATATTTCAAAGGATCATTAATTTATAGGCTTACTTGGTTTCTTGAAGCTAATAATAAACTTTTCAGTCTAATTCCAGAAAGAACGAAAGCATGTTTGATCACTAGGTTATACTGAATGGAGTCTTTTATCAGAAATCCTTTCATTAAAAAGAAATATTTAGCAACAGTATTCTTTGACCGAGCGAAAAGCACATGATACCATATGGATATATGGTATAATAAACAACTTAAATGAAGTGTGGGACTCAAAGGAAGATTATCAACTCTTACCAATAACTTCCTAACAGAACGAACCTTTAATGTTTCTGTCGGTACCACGCTTTCAGACCTATACAAGCAAGAAATGCGTGTCCCTCAAGGAAAGATATTATCGGTAACACTCTTCAATGTAAAAATAAATGGTATTATTATATGCTTGAAATATGCAGTTGTATATCGATGACTTTTTAATGTTACTGATCGAAAAATATCCATACAATTGAACGGCAGTTTCAACAGTGACTCAAAGTAAATGCAGTGAACAGTCAACTGTATAGTTCAAGCATATAATGATGTCATTTATTTTGACATTCAAGAGTGTTTCTGTGGGTCACAGAAAATGGATTTAGATTCTCCAGACAAAAATCTCAATGTATACACTTCTGCCAATAGCGAAAGTTACAACATAATCCCTTGACTTGATGCTATAGAAATTCCTATAGCAGACCAATGCAAATGCTTAGGAATAATATTTGACATGAAATTATCCTTCATATCACACATAAAATACTTCCGTGAGAAATGCAATAAAGCAATACGCCTACACATTCATTTCTGGGGAGCCGACAGACAGACGCAACTGAAACTATCGAGCATTAGTTAGATCCAAATTGGATTATGGATACTTTATCTATGATGTGGCAAGAAAATCATACATGAAAAAACTTAATACAATTCATCATCATGATCTGCGACGTGCTATTATATCCCCAATGTACGCTGAATCACACGAACCACCTTTGGCATTAGGACAACATAAGCTAGCATTACAATATTACATCAAATTATACTCATGCCCAAATAATTCAGTATACAACTTTGTTCCCCAACTTCAATATAAAGAATTATATAATTTAAAATAAGCTGCCATTAAACCCCTTGGCATCCACGTAAAAAAAACAATATCAACGAACTTCTCTCTAGATAATAAAACAACCCATCGTACTGCCTGGCAAAATATCCCAAACTGAAATTAACAGATTTGTCTTTTTGGAAAAATACATAACTTAAAAAATGCAGAAATTGTAAGCACATATACACTGACAGCTCCAAAAATATTGATAAATTTGGATGCGCCACTTTACTAGACGAAACAATATTTCAAAAGGGCCTATCTGACCTACCCTCAATTTTTAGTGCATCTGCCACCACAACTTCAGTCGCATTCCCACTGCCGTAACATAGCGTACCCATGCCTTTTCTATATATACTTTCATGGTAATTGTTCTGATAAACTCTCCGCTGTGGGATCTAGATTTTATGAATTTGAGCGCAGTACTAGATTGCCAGTTAGGTCTCATCATTTGAAATGGCTAGATGTAACAATAAGTTCTATCCTAAGAATTACCTCGTTCGTGCTTCTCGATTGTGGAACTTTCTTTCGTCTTGATAGTCAATTTTGATTTTCAAAAATTTAAATGCAGTGTCAATCGTTATCTTTTGTCTTAAATCTTGTTCTTTTATTGTCCCACTTCCTTAATAGTAGTTTTTCTCATATTTTCTAGCACTCAGTAACCCCTTGCGTCCTAGTGGTTTTATTGCCTTACTTGGGGTGAAATGATTAAACAAAATATGATGCGGGTGTATACTTATTCTACAGGTATAGTAATTTTTTCATTTTTTTTTTTTTCTCAGCGGCACTCAGTTATTTTATCCTATCATAAGTTACCAATGATAAGTCTGACCAGGTTAGAAATATCTTTCTTTTTTTTAATTTTATTTTTAGAAAATTTTACCCAATAGACAAGTCGAATAGCTACTCAAGGTAGAGGATTACAGTTGATATTACGGATGAAGATTTTTTTAGATATGAATGGAAGGCCAGATAGTTGTAATTGAGATTATCAAAAGGTTAGTGAATTTCATCCAATAGAATGTTAGTGAGTTGGACAAAGTAGAGGATTACAACTGAAATAGTTCTGACCAATGAAGTTTCAGATGACTGAAGGACAGGATGGTTGGAGTCTGAGATTATCAGGAGGGCAGATAGATTGACCTTTGACCAATGTGATCTTCAAAAAATTAAATGCAATGTCAGCCATTTTCTTCTGTCTTAATTCTTATTATTTCATTATCCTATCACCTTAACTGTAGTTTTTCTCCTATTTTTACCAATGAGTAATCCATTGCGTCCTAACGGCTTTATTGCCTTCCTTGGTTGAAATGATTAAACAAAATATAATGCAGGGACAATACTTATTGTATTAAAATATAGTATGTCTGAATGCTTTTCTCAGCGGCCATTAGTTATTAGTTTTTTTCTCCTTTCATAAGTTACCAATGACAAGCCTTTTCAGGTTGGAAACATTGTTATTTTTCTCTTTTATTTTTATTCTATTTCTTTATATTTAGTAGATTTTACCCAATAGAATAGCCATGAGCTACTCAAGGTAGAGTATTACAATTGAAATAGTATAGATGAAGGAAGTGTTAGATATGAATGGAAGGCAAAAAGGTTGAAAGTTGAGATTATCAGAAGGCTAGTGAATTTCGTCCAATAGAACGTTAGGGAGAGATTCAAAGTAGAGGTTTATAGTAGAAATACATGGCTGACCAATGAGATATCACATAAGCGGAAGACAGTATGGTTGGAAGCTGAGTTTATCAGAAGGCTAGATTGATTGACCTTTGACTTGAAAAGATCAAGATAGAGTTTTACGGGAAGCTCCCACACGGTTGGCTCTTCCACAAGGTGCTAGTTTCTAAGAAAATTGAATGAAACTTCCTTCTAACCATTTCGAACATTGGGGAAATAAGGATGTTTCAACTCCATGGGAGTAACATTATGTTGTAGAAGTAAAGGTTTGAACTGTTGTAACTAGAGAATGAAAAAATTCTATAGGATTACGATGCAAATAGTGATAAGAGTGAGAAGCTTGTGAAATTTCATCTGTAGAGGAAGAATTTTTAGTTTGGAAAAGATTGTATAAACTGTTTTGAAATCTATCAAGGATCAAAAGAGAGTAGAATAACTCCAGCCCAAATATAGCACCAAAATAATTTTACTGTTCTAAATCCTGTGAAAAGAAAATATATGGAGTTGTGGTAAAATTCCTGACATTATAGGGACCTACAATTTTTCCAGCTTCCGTAGTAGTAGATTGTATTAATATATTTATAAGCCTATCATTCGTCCTTCCTTTGAATATTGCTGCCACATATGGTCTTCAGATTCTACTATACATTTATAAATCCATGATAAAATTCAAAGAATCTGTAATATTATTGGTCCTGACCTGGCATCTCAGCTTCAGTCGCTTTCCCATTACCGAATCATAGCGTCCCCGTACCTTTTCTATAAATACTTTCATGGTACTTTCATGGTAATTGTTCTGATGAACTTTGCGCTATGGTACCTAGACGTTATGAATTTGAGCGCAGTACTAGATTGTCAGTTAGGTCTCATCGTTTGCAATGGCTAGATGTAACAATAAGTTCTATCCTAAGAGTTTCCTAGTTCGCACTTCCCGATTGTGGAACAATCTTTCGTCTTCCTGCTTCCTAGTCAATTTTGATTTTCAAAAATTTAAATGCAGTGTTTATCGTTATGTTCTGTCTTAAATCTTGTTCTTTTATTGTCCTCTCTGCTTAATAGTAGTTTTTCTCATATTTTTAACACTCAGTAACCTCCTTACGTCCTAGTGGCTTTATTGCCTTACTTGGAATGAAATGGTTAAACAAATATTTTAACCTCTCATAAGTTACCAATGATAAATCTGCCCAGGTTAGAAATATCTTTCTTTTTTGAATTTTATTTTCTATTTTTAGTAACTTTTACCCAATAGAAAAGTCGAATAGCTACTCAGAGTAGAAGATTACAATTGAAATATTACGGATGAAGGAGGTTTTAGATATGAATGGAAGGTAAGATAGTTGGAACTGAGAAAAGACTATTGAATTTCATTCAATAGAATGTTAGGGAGTCAGCATAGAGGTTTAAATACAAGGGTGGATAAAAAAAGTAATGCAATTTGGTTTATGATATAAGGAATACAATAAAATATATCGTATATCAGGATATAGCTCTGCATCAGTTTCACAACCCTACTACTCAGTATAGTTACCACCTTTTTTCAATGTTAGTGTCCCACTTACGAATGAGGCGTGTATCTTAATTTCGTAAAACTCAATGATGTAGCCGATTCTTTACAGCAGTTTTCACTGCTTCATCACCACCATAATGTTTCTCCCTCAATGCCTCTTTCATCAGACGAAATAGATGGAAACCTGGGGGAGGGCTAAGTCAGATGGTGATGAAAAAGTGAAAACTAGTGTAAGGAATTGGCTACATCACCATCCAGCTGAGATTTACGAAGCTGTGACACATGCCCTCGTTGGTAGGTGGGGTAAATGCATTCGTCCGTAGGTTGGACAAATGCCTGCGTTAGATGGTGGGACGCATGCCATCGTTCGGAGGTGGGACAAATGCCCACGTTCGTAGGTGGGGCACATGCTCACGTTCATACATGAGGCATATGTCCTCGTTTGTAGGTGGGACACACGTCTTTGTTCGTAGGTGGAAAACATGCCTTGGATCGTAAGTGGGACACATGCCGTCGTTTGCTGGTGGAACGCATGCCATCGTTCGTAGGTGGGACACATGCCATCGTTAGAATGTGGGCACACATCATCGTTAGAATGAGGGCACACATCATCGTTAGAATGTGGGCACACATCATCGTTTGCTGGTGAGATACATGCCATCGTTCGTAGGTAGGACACATGCTATCGTTCGTAGGTGGGACACAGCCCTTCTTTAGTATGTGTGACACCTGTCATCGTTCGTTGGTTGGACACATGTCATCTTTCGTTGGTGGGACACGTGCCAGCGTTCATAGGTAGGACACATGCCATCTTTCGTTGGCGAAACACATACCATCGTTCGTAGGTGGGACACATGCTATCGTTCGTAGGTGAGACACATGCCAGCGTTCATAAGTAGGACACATGCCATCGTTCTTAGGTCGGACACATGCCCTCGTCGTAGGTGGGACATATGTCTCCGTTCGAAGGTGAGACACAGCCGTTGAAGACTGGATCTAAACTCGTGATTTATAGCTATATTTTGATGGACGTTATGTTTACGTTGCTTATTTCTTCTTTCATAAATCATATGGGATTACTTTTTGAGTCACTCCGGTATGTTCCACTCGAGATAAGAATTAACTTTAAACTGAACAGACGTTCTAAGAATGGATTTTAATTTGATAATCCCACAGTTAATACTGGAGAAAACTCTGTCTGAACAGTGGTGCTGAAACAACACTGGATTGTATCTTTGAGAAGTTGAAAGTAACTCGCCAGTTATTTTGAATCCAAGAATAAACACGGGACAATGGTAGCATTGTTTCTGTCTTTCTGTAACAGACCTTTTTTTTTAACATTAACCCTAGTGTCCCTAACTCTAACGACATCGTGAATAGTGGAACTCTCAGACCTTGTGCTTCGCAAATACTTGGATTTAGAGAAAAATATTTTTTGCTCCCTCCTGCCATGGAAATTGACAGTCGCAAGCGTGGTTATTGTCAATTTGTGGCTGCCACAATGGATTCATGTGTACCAAACATATTACACACATAACCAAGTTGACATTTTTCCTACCCCAAAATAGTGACTTTTTCCAGTGATTTTTTTCCTAGTGACTTTTTTGGGGCTACGGTTATTTTCATCTCGTAATTGAATCTTTCAAAGTTAGGTTAGAGTATAAATCATGTTCAAGGCTCTGATCATCTTGATTTTTGGAAATGCGTCTATAAAAAGTAACATCATGGACATCTCGACATGGTGTATGGTTAGAAAGCTTGTCTCGCTACATCAATTACAACTGAATGGTGAGTTCGATCCTAATACTTTAGGCCTTGTGCCAAATCTAAGCCACGCTTATGGCGTGGTAAAATGGTTAGCAAGTTTGCTTTGCTAGATCTATTACGAGTGGATAGTGAGTTCGAACCTGACTGGGTGCTTCACACATTTGGCCGCGTGCCATATATAAGCTACGTTTAGAAAATCATTTAGGAGCGCCTCGACGTGGTGTAATGGTTAATAAGTTAGAAAAAAGTAGTGATTTCGATCTTCACTGGGTGCCCCATACGCTCAGCCTTGTGCCAAATCCAAACCACCCTTAGAAAATCATTATAAACAGTGATATCATCTGCAAAGAGGCTTATGGGTGATCCATGTGGTAAAATCGAATATTTCTGAGTTGTTAGCTGTTTTACTCGGTGATAGAAGTCTACTTGTCGTACAAAATGCTCACATGCTACATGCATTTCCCGTACTCTTGCCAGCTACGGGTTAATGTTAAGAGGGTGATGATGATCCTTTACTTTGGTAGCTTCCTTTGGACAATCCGTGTATCTGATGTTTTGGACCACATATTCCCGCTAGAATTTCTTCCGAAGCCTTGGCTAAAATAGTGAGCAAGGCGTGCTCTCTAGCCTTGGTTGGCAACCAGTTTAGGAGTATGACAACTTTAACTGGTTGGTCGTGTGGCTGCCAACCCAGAAAAATTTACTAGCTAGGGACACTACATCAGGCAACAATAATCTTGTGTGATTGTGTCCCTATACGCTAGAGAGGAATATATGGGAATATAATGGCACCAAGGGGGAGAGGGGCGGAAATAGTAATAAATTATTATTATTTTTTTTTTTTTTTGTATTGTGAAAAAATAGAAAGACAGGTCAGTATTTAAATACTTTCATGTAACTCTATAAGGCCATGGGAAATCCATTTTTCCTAACTTGTAAATTTCCCCCCGTTTTAATCAACAATGTACGACATTGTGAGAGTAGATTAACGATTATCGTTGTGGGAGATAGAATCGGCAAACTAATTTCCAATGCTGGTCAATTCTGTTACGCTAATTTTGCACAGATACCGCTTGGGAGAGGTATAAATCGGCTTTCTCTTCCAATCCCATCTCTGAAGCAAATAGTAAGGTAGACTGACCTCTCTGACATGGGGTGATAACTAGTCTAAAAGGAAACAAATTCTGAATCCCAAACAGTGGAGAAGGCATCAGGAAACAATTCGAACATCTTTCCCAAGTCAAACCAATTTGAAGATCGGTGCTACCTAAATTGACTAGTCCTCTCCTTAAAAGACAAAAAAAAAAAAAAGAAAAAAAAGAAAAAATTTATACGGAATAATTTCTGTTATGAGTATTCATTTTACCATCTTCAAGCCAGGACATATGTCAGAATTGATAAATATATATTTTATACCACTTTAGAAGTGTTGGTCCCTTTTATAATATAAATACAGGGTCGAAACGATCAATAGATATCTATAATTTTATTTCTAAATATCAAGTGTGAAACTGTGCTTACGTCATTGATATCTGCGTCCTACTGATTTTATATTTAATAATTTTGAAATGTTTGAGTTTTCTAAACTTTTTTGTGATGTGGGGGGGTGTTTTTCAAATACATTTAACATAAAGTGTGTATATCCGTTTTTTTCTTTATTTAAAATATCTCTTTGCAAAAATTGTTAAAAAAATGTTTGAGCAGAATATTTATTAAAAATAAGACGTCAATGACCAAAGCATTTTTTTCAAACTTGAAAATTCTTTAAATGTTATCAATTGCGGAAAATCTAACGACTGTAAATCTAGAAAATATAATTTCCTCAATTTTTCTCCTGGTTTGCTTCGTAACCTCTTAAGATTTCTCTATCAGAACAGAACGTGAACGATTTTCAACCAAACTAAGTGTATACTTAATTCGAGGCCAAAATTCGTAGCCATTGAAAAAAAGTTTCCTTATAACCATGAATATGAAGTAATTATCATTTTTGCTCTCGTTTGCCACTGAAAGCGCCGGCAAGTTTTTAAGGTCTCATAAGGAAAACATTTGCCGGCCTTCATAGCAAATTTCGTTCAACGCAACACTCTTTTCAATTTCGTGAAATGGAAGTAAAGGGTATTTGTTCCTGGTGAGTGAAAAATCTGATGGCTTCGGCAAACCTCGTCAATCGAAATTGGAGTGTTGCTTGGTCGTCTAATGACGCCATTAGTTGTGCTACGTCCAAGAACCTTACAGAATTAGATCCCTTTGTTATCGGTAAAGATATATTTTGATATACTTCCAAAATTCTCCACGGATACATTTACCCATGCGTTGATTGAAGTTTCCAGTGCTTTTAGGATAGACTGGTTGTTTTTAACCTGTTTATTTGTTTTTTAACTATATTTTCCCTGTCGATCATACTCTATTCAAAGACCTCGTAAATAGTGGTTCCGAAAGGTTATTTTTTGCTAATATTACACCTCATACGAGCGCCTTCATTTATTTTAATTACTATTTGAAATCGCAATATTTATATTTTTTGAAACACAGACGATAGAAAAAATAAAATAATACCGAACTGTTCTGAACATGAAGAATGTGGGTATTTTCATTATTTACTAAGTATGCTACAAGAGAAAATACGATTCAGTTTGTGTAGCTCCAAGTCTTCCAATGTGAACAAAAGGAAAATTAATATCAATAAAACAAGCGTTTATTTGACTTAAGTATCTCTCTATATTTCTGAGATGAGGCATTATGTACACTATTTACATTATTCGGACTGCCATCCTCGTCTTTGTCGGCATATTTATCACAACGCTTCGACTGTTGTACGGCCTTCTTCAGCAGGTTGGAACGTCGAACTGAACCCTTTATTTCGCTGTTCTAGTTTCACGTGCCATGTCTAATGGATGTCAGTTATCAGTAATCTCCTGTTAATAAATTATTCTTAAGGACACATGGCACAGTGGATAGAAGAGTTGGTTAGTCAGGTGACAGGACTCAAAGAGTTTTGAGTTCAATACCTGGTTAAGACAGTGGAAAACTTGGAGTAACTGAAAACTGACATCTATTAGACATGGCACGTGGAACTAGAACAGTCTACCCGAGCGAGCGAAATAAAGGGTTCAGTTCGACATTCCAATCACCTGAAGAAGGCCGGAGCGTACAACGGCCGAAATGTTGTGATAAATATGTAAAAAAAGATGAGGACGATAGTCCGAATAATGTAAATAGTTGACTTGAGTAATTTAACTCATTAAAAACGAGGAATTAAGTCACAAGTTTCTAGGTGATCATAGCTCTTCACAACTTCCTATTTTTGTTTCCTTTATCGTTTTACTATCCTTCTCTTCCGTTCTGTCATCCATTTACTCAAGGTATTTTGCTCGCTATTTTCCCTCTTGTCTTCATTATAACAGGGAAGTATTAAATTTTCCAAGTTTGCTTTCCTAGAAATTTCTACGGTCTCTTTCTAAGTATAAGTATCATTGTAATGCTATGCCAATATTAAGCTTCACTTTGTAAATTCCAAACAAAAGGATTACAAAGAAATGGTTGTAGGTGATTCTGTATATTTCTTTTCTTACGTAAATAAGACGTGAGTTTCTTCAGGAACCCATCAAAGTCTTCAGAGATAACGTCAATCTAAAATGAAAATATCATAACCTTTGCTTAACAGCAAAAAAACAATTGTACTCGGATTTTTTTCGCTCTTGTCTTTTAAAAGAAAAAAAAATTAATTCCCGAAAGCTTTCTACCTTTTGAGAAAACGCTGAACGAATTGAATGCGTGCAGAAGTTTTTGGCGTTAATCTGGTTGTAAGGAAAGTTCTCCTGATTTCTAAATAAATTTGAATGTTCTGCAAGCCGCGAGCACTTGGATTCCAACCAAATATTTAAAGTAAAAATATTTTTCCACTGTGTATGCAGTGTTTAATTTGTTTGTTTGTTTTTTTTTGGGGGGGGTACTTACAAAAGCCATTGCCATTTTTCTTTTCTTTTTTTTTCATTTTTGCTTTAATCTAAACATTTCAACAAGGAAACCATTTTCATAAACTTTTTACAGCAAAATTTTCACGGTGTCTTCGATCTGGAAAAAAAGTATTTGATAAGCAATGTTTATTCAGACCCCTAAGGCTTTCAAGAATTCAACCAATACAAGGCATGAGAGCCATTCAAGTTAGACTTTGTTTTAAAATGGTAATGATGAATGATGTGTTTGACATGAGTTAGAGAGATGGTTGGAAATTAAGATATTAATAATTATAGTTAATGGTTGACTAAGTGTTTATGATTGACACATTCAGAGAAATAGCTACACGGTTCTCTGTTCCACAAACTGTCAGTTATGGTGGGGGAAGCTGTTTGAGTTGAAGAGTTTCTTTTTTTAAAAAAAACACGGTGGAAGTAGGTTTTCACCGGTGGAACTATTAAGTTTTAAGTCTACGATACATGGTTGCGACAAAAGTAACAATTAGTTTAATTATTGAATAAAAATAAGTTACCCTAGTTTATAGATATCAACACATTTAAAATAACATGATTTGTTATTTTAAAAAGGGCGTTACTATTAAGCATGAACAGTAGTTTTATTATATTTCATCAAATATTCGTCCTTGCTTTAAATACTGCTGCCATATCTGCTCTGGTTCTCATTATCGGTCATAACCTGACATATAGGCTTCAGTCATTTTCTCACTGCTGTAACGTATTTTTTCCTGTGTCTTTTCTATAAAGACTTTCATGTTGACTGTTCTGATGATAAATACACTACGAAGTATTTTTGTGGCTGTAGTAAGAATAGCATGAAAGAATATGTTGTTTTGGTGCAATAAATATTATTTACTTGTGTCATTGTATGTGGTTAGCTAAATTTAAGATAAAACAGATTGAAAATCAGTCTTCCTCCATCCCCACATTTTTTTGCTTTGAATTTAAGCGCAGTACTGGATTTGCGGAAAGCTCTCATCATTTTACTGTTGGAATTGCTAAATGTAACCGTTAGTTTTATGCTTCACGCTTTTACAAGCTTTTGGCTTCTGGCTTTTGGCTTCCCAATCAACATTGATTTTCAAAACTTTAGAATCAAGTCAACCATTTTTAACTCAATTACTGTTCTATTATTGCTCTCTCTAAATAGTTTTTTTTTTTTTTTTTTTCATATTATCTCGCACTCAGTAACCCATTGCGTCTTAGTGGCATTATTGCTTTGCTTGGGGTGAAATGATTAAAGAAAAATGTTATAAAGATTTGTGTTCTTAACAATATCTACTATCTTAGTTATGTAATGTGAATTTAGAATTTGTTTTGTTTCTCCCTAGAAAAATAAATATAAATAAATGACTTGCTTCTGGAAAGATCATTATCTCCAAAATATTTTAATGGATTATTCGTTCGTAAAATTGAATTATTCTTATAATCCCAAATTTTTTTGTCTTTAAAATAATCTCTTCCGGTTTCTTGCTTTCTAGTCGTTTTTGATTTTCAAATAAATTAAATTCAATGTCATTCGTTTTTGTCTGCCTTAATTCTCCATCTTTTATTATCCTCCCGCATTAATAGTAGTTTTTCTCATATTTTCTAGCACTCGTCCTCGTCGATTTATTGCGTTGCTTCGGATGAAATGATTAAAGATGCTGGAGTATACTTATTGTACAGATATTTACGTATATATTCATGTGTAAATATATATATATATATATATATATATATATATATATATATATATATATATAAACATTCATACAAAAAGTAAGTTAGTAAAGTTAATGATGTTAAAATAGCGAAATCATCAAGTGATTGGTATGTTAATGCACCTTTAAAATTTTGTTTGCGAAGGGATTTCGCCATTTTATATCATTAACTTTACTCATCTACTTTTTGTATGAATGATTCATTGTAATATAAATTGAACTGCTCCACATATTTGATTCAAAATAACTGATCCGATGTGCAAATTTTCGGGATAACAACTGAGACATTACTCTATTTATTGAATTATTTAGTTCATGCCACATTGACTGATAAACTCATACAAAGAAAAAATCCTCAAATTGCCATAGATGTAAAAAACGCATTCACTTAAATTTTCAAAACAATTCAACCATAGCGTTGCGATTGCACGCTCCAAAAGTTTGTATCCGTTATCAACAACGCATTTAAAAAAATATATATATTTCGATTCGCATTATATTTTTTTTCGTCTCGGATGCTACCTGAATTTTACCAAAAACAAAATAATTTCCATGCCTGAAGATGAATGAATGTACTGTCGAAAGTACTTGCACATTTAAGAAAGACCTTATACAGCTTATAATTTTAAAATACATATAACATGGATTTCGCCATATTATATCATTAACTTTACTACTTTACTTTTTGTAATATATATATATATATATATATAAATATATATGTATATATATATATATATATATATATATATATATATATATATATATATATATATATATATATATATATATATATATAGAGAGAGAGAGAGAGAGAAATACGTAGATAGATATTCATGTTTTATTTTTTTCAGTAGTCATCAATTATTAGTTTTTTTTTTATCCTGTCATAATTTACCAATGACAAGCCTGTTCAGGTTAGAAACATTTTTATTTTTATTTTTAGTAAATTTCACTTAGTAGAAAAGTTAATTGAATGTAGACGATTACTGTTGAAGTAGTACAGATCAAGGCGTTGTTAGAAATTAGCATAAGGCGAGATAGTTTGGAAGTTGAGACTATCAGAAGGCTAGTTAATTTCATCCAATAGAAGTTTAGGCGGTTAGTTCAAGTAGAGGTTTACAATTAAAATAGTACTGACTAATGAGGTATCAGATGATTGAAGGACAGGATGGTTGGAATCAGGAGGATAGATAGATAGATTGACCCTTGACAAATTTCATCTTCAAAAAATTAAATGCAATGTCAATCATTATCTTCTGTCTTAATTCTTTTTTTTATTGTCCTCTTTCCTTAATAGTAGTTTTTTCTCATTTTCTCTAGCACTCAGTAACTTCTTGCGTCCTAGTGGCTTTATTGCCTTTCTTGTCGGGGAAATGATTTTTTAAATAGTATATGTTGTTGACGGCCTAAGGCAGTTTCACAGGTTGATTCAAACTCACCGCAACAGATACTACGCTTTGATCCTCGGCAAATATCAAAATATATTTCTATATGTATAGATTTTAGAGAATTGAATAATTGAAGATTCTTTCGGGCGTTTGAGCTGATTCTGTGTGGTACGAAATTTTTCAAAATGTCTTCGTTACGAGATTCAGCAGTTAATTAAATTTGTTAATCTGTAAGGAAAAAGAGGATCATGCTAATATACCAAATGGTTAATTTCATTCCTTGAAAAGAAAAAAAAAACATGCTAGCTCAGTGTAGTGATTAACGATGTGAAAAGTAGAATCACCATGCGGAGCTCATATTCCAGTCGAGGTCGTTGCGTTCAATTTCGTAAAAATACAGGATGGGTTTGGATTTGAATCTTTGCTTGTCAACCAGTCTAGAAAGTAAACACAGCTTTTGTCTAAGACAGGTTTGATGTGTGGACTGGCAATGCATGCCATCTCGTAAAAAGCCATTATGTTACGGAAACTACATCAGCAATGTGGTGGGCCTATACCCCATCATTCTCTTCCTTCTTCATTCTCTTCCAATATCACTAGCAAAAGACCATAACCTTTCTTACCATACATCGAACGGCCATGATTCTAATTAATGCACAAGCCTATGCATAATCACACTGAATAAAGAATACTGGCATCTCGACGAAATCTGAACAAAATGATAATCCGATATCTATGTTTTCTTTCAATTTTCTCAATCTTCAGGGTGGGGGATCTCAATTCAGTCTCTAGATCTCAAGCAATATGATTAGTTGGTGCCTATCTATCTTCACAAAGACTTATGTTCCTCAAGTCTTATTTCCATGTTGTGGCTGGCTGGTTCGACATCGTTTTCGTCTTGTCGCGTATTGGTTATTTGTTTTCATTCACACGTTTGTGAGAATTGTAACTGAGATAAAGTAGTTAATTTAGATCGTTTTCTTTATCTGAATTCATTTAGTTTTTGTTATGGGGTCCACCCTTTTCTGATATAAATGGACTCGTCCTGCTGCCGTTAAATAGTCACAGTCAGTCAGGGAAACAGGGTGGAAAGTACATAGACACTGTGATCGAGTTGACGGTAGAAGTATGTTACAAGGACGCCCGACTCTAAGGAAGTTTACTTCGAGACTGTATATAGCGATCTTTGATTAATACTAACCGGCGTTCCCGGATTTTACCAACAGCATTACCTTTTGTATTTTTTGTAAATACATTTAATTTCTTAGCTTAAATACTTGCGTTTATCATTTATTGGAGACCGATTTTTCACGCGGAATCCACAACAACTTGGCGAACGAGGATTCGAAACTCACGCAGATAACCCACAATGACTTGGCGAACAAGGATTCGAAACTCACATGGAAAGAAAAACTTTTCGTACGCCTAACAACAAAAAACTTGGCGAACACACGCGGAAAACTAATCAGCAAAAGAAATCCTTCCATCGTCGTTCAACAACAAATTAGCGACAAACAATTTCGAGGAGTAAAAATACATAAAATTGAGTTATCATGGAAGATTTTAAAAATATGTTGGTAGAACTGATAAGACACCAAAATGAGCAACAATTACAAACGCAGAAATACCAAAATGATCAACAGTTACAGCTACAAGAAAAATGGCAAAAGCAAATATTACAAACGCAAAAGGAAAATCAAGATAGACAAACAGAGCTCCAGGAACTAATATTGAAAGTAGCGGGTAGCAAGCAATTAGATATTGAAAAAGAAGCAACATTTTCGCAAGACGCAGTGTGGAATACTATAGAGATTTTCAAATATTCTCTAGATGAGGACAAATTTTGGAGATTACTTCAGAAGACATGAAAACATCTTTAACATAGACTGTCAAAATTGGACAGAAGCAAAAAAGCTACGTCTATTGCTTAGAAAATTAGGAACAGAAGAATATACAAAGTTCGTGGATTGTATCTTGCCAAAAAGACGAACGAATTAAAATTTGACGAAGCAGTGAAGAGTCTTAAAGAACTCTTCAGCCCCAAAACATCACTCTTCCATAGGAGGTGAAAATGCCTTAACCTGGTAAAGGGCGATAATGAGGATTATTCCACGTTTGCCGCAATCGTAAATAAACATTTTGACGACTTCAAACTAGCGGAATTAACACCGGACAATTTTAAATATCTCAACTTTGTTCAAGGGCTAGTTTCTACAAAAGATAGCGAAATGCGCAGAAGAATGCTTTCAAAATTACAAAAACGAACCGGGTCTGACATTACAGCAATTATCAGAAGATCGACAGAGATGTTTAAACAAAGACGCAAAAGACATTGAAGAATCAGCTGTTTCTCATATACGTAAGTTAAGTCTACGTTCTTCACCCTCCCCGGAAAGAAAACTAAAATTTTACGACAATGAAGAAAGATTCTCACTCTCCCGGGAAAGAAAAATATAATATAAGAAAGTACAACATACAGGACAAATTATGACGAATATCGAAACAAATATAAGCCCCCTCCATCAGCATGTTATCTATGTGGAGGATTACATTGGAACAAGGATTGCCGCTTCAGGTATAAAAACTGTCTTGAATGTGGAAAGGCCACAAGGTATACCAATGTAGAAATAGAAAAGATACTAATAGAATAAGAGCTACAAAGATGAATAATGATGACAACACCAATGTAAGGAAATATGTAGAACTGGAAATTTTAAACAAAAAGATTAAATTACAACTGGATTCCGGTTCCGACCTCACAATAATCAACTTACAGACATGGAAAAAACTCAGACCTCCCATGTTAAATTACCAAGTCGGTTACAGGCAAACGAATAAAATTTGAGTGATAAATAATAGTGAATGTTAAATTTCACGGCAAAACAAAACTTAAGATATACGTCATGAAAGATGCTGAAAATTTAGTAGGTATCGACTGGATGCAGAAATTCAACGTTTGGAACCTACCTATCAACTCGTTTTTCACAAATTTAGAGGTTGAACCATCAGATACCATAAAATTGAAGGAAAAATTATACAAGCAATTTCATGAGGTATTTTCAAGTGGGTTAGGACGATGCAACAAATTTAACGCCAAAATAGAATTAAAAGAACTTCCAATCAATGTTCAGAAAGAAGCGAAGTGTACCGTTTGCTACTATAGAAAAAATAGACAGAATTGGAGAGACTTGAACAAACTGGGATTTTATCTAAAACAGTTTAGTGAGTGGGCTGCGTAAAAAGTCAGGAGAAATTCGCGTATGCGCAGATTTTTCGACGGGACTCAACAATGCAATAAAGGACCACCATTACCCACTACCGAGCCCAGAGGAGTTATTTACAAAGCTCAAAGACGGTAAGATATTTTCAAAAATAGATCTTAGTAAAGCTTATCTACAAATTCCAGTACAAGAGAGTTCGAAAATCCTTTGCATTAATACGCACAAAGGGTTGTACAAGTTCAACAGACTACCATTCGGAATAAAAGTTGCTCCTGCAATTTTTCAGAAAACTATGTACACAATGCTCACTGGCCAGAACTTCGCGACCGCGTATCTGGATGATATTTTAATTAAGAGCGACAATGTTGAAGAGCACACGTCACACATAAAAAGTTTTTAGAAAACTTCAGGACTTCGGCTTCAAAGTAAAAGTTTTTTTTTTTAAATTAAATTAAATATTTAGGTCAGATAATAAATGAAAATGGCAGGAAACCGGACACAGAAAGGGTATCGGCAATTAAAAATATGCCAGAACCAAAAAAATTGCAGAACTGCAAAGTTTCCTGGGCCTAGCTAACTAGTATGGCGAATTTATTGATAATATGCATAAACTGAGGGCTCCATTAAATGAGTTACTAAAAAAGGAGCATAATTGGAATTGGACAGAGGACTGTAAAAAAGCGTTCAAGGAAATAATACAGAAATTAACTTCAGAGCTAACACTGACATATTTTGATCCCGAACTCTAAATAATTATTACAAGTGACGCGAGCTCACATGGGGTTAGGTGCGAGTATTTTACACAAGATGCCGAACGGTACAAACAAACCCGTTGCACACTCATCTAGATCATTATTACCGGCGGAAAGAAACTTTTCAGATTGAAAAGGAGGCATTAGGCATAATTTTTGAAGTAACTCGTTTTCACAGATATATATGGGAGTCCACACTTCAAACGGACCACTCCTTACGATATTTGGTTCCAAAAAAGGCCTACCAGTCTATACAGCGAACTGACTTTTAAGATGGGGGAACTGTTACTGAACTATAATTTTAAACTGCAATTCTTACCATCAAAGAAAATGGGATACGCTCACGGACTATCGCGATTAATACCTGCGAAAAGCGAACCGTTAGTCGGTAATTGCCGCATTACAAGCGGAAGGCGAAATCATTAAGGTACTATGCAATACAATAAAGGAACTACCTGTAACGCTGCTAGAGAAAAGATGAGAAGCAGAAAGAGACGAGTTTATTCAGGAGACCAAGAAAAAAATAGAAGACAGTGAAGAATTTAGCAGATAGTTTCTCAATCTGTGACAACTTATTGTTGTATAACGAGTTGTAATACCAAAGTCACTACGGAGAAGGATCTTAAAAGATTTTCACTTGGGACATCCCGGAAAAAACCGGATGAAATCACTCAGAAGTTTTGTATACTGGCCGAACATGGACGATGATATCTCACAAATGGTGGAAAGTTGCAAAGGCTGTGCTGCTGCGGCGAAGGCACCAGACACAAAGGCCATGGCCTAAAGTAGACAGACCATGGTCCAGAATACACGTGGATTACGCAGGACCCATTGAGGGTTACTATTATCTAATAACTATAGGTAGTTTTAGCAAATGGCCAGAGGTTGCCAGATTCAAACACCCAACAACGGAAAACACCATAAATTGTTTAATTGAACTATTTGCTAGATTTGGTGTCGCAGATTGCGTAGTAAGCGATAATGACACACAGTTTACATCCAGCGATTTTAAAGAATTTTGCGAGATGTACCAAGTAAAACATTAAGATAGCGCCATACCACCCGAGGTCAAATGGACAAGCCGAGAGATTTGTCGACACATTGAAAAGAGCACTAAAAAAAAGCAGAGGACGTACCGACGACAAAAGCTCTACAGCAATTTCTACAAGTATATAGGATAACACCCAACGCAAACACGCCATCGGGTCTTTCTCCAGCAGAATTGATGTTTGCGCGGAAAATAAGGTCGGTGTTTGACAAATTATTGCCAAGCAAGAGCAAAAATCAACATACGCCGATAGTGCCAAAGAGAACATTCAAACCTGGAGAACGGGTTTATTTCGAAACATTTAGAAACAATGTCGTACTGGGAGCCGGGTACAGTAATCAATAGAATCGGGAATCTAATGTATACCATAAACGGTGAAAAGTTCACACACGGAAGACATATCGACCAGCTACAGAAAAGACGGATTGAGGAACCAAGCTCGTCAATCACAGATAATGACTATGCTATGGATACAATCTTTGAGACATTCGAGATACAAAGACCGCAAGAAAATAATACAGTAATGAGAAGGTCAAAAAGGAAAAGAAAATTCGTCGAACCACTAATCAACCACAAGACAAAAATATTAACTCGCCAAAAAGAGATCTAAGGAGGGGAGGTTATGGGATCCACCCTTTCTGATATAAATGGACTCGTCCTGCTGCCGTTAAATAGCCACAGTCAGTCAGAGGAACAGGGTGGAGAAACAGAGGAAAGTACATACACTGTGATTGAGTTGACGTTAGAAGTCCATTACAAGGACGCCCGACTCTAAGGAAGTTTACTTCGAGACTGTATATAGCGATCTCTGATTAATACTAACCGACGTTCCTGGATTTTACTAAAAGCGTTAACTTTTGTATTTTGTGTAAATACATTTAATTTTTTAGCTTAAATACTTGCGTTTGTCATTTATTGGAGACCGATTTTTCACGAGGAAACCACAACACTTTTAAAGATGTCTTCACAGCCAGGGTTTATAAAGAAAATTTATTTGCGGAGAAAATAAAGATTGATATTTGACTATCAGTGGATGAAAAATTCACATAAAATATTTGATGACACATTATTTCAGTATAGCATCGAGTTTAAATAATTCCAAAGCAAACGCAAAAGTTTTCTTGAAGACTTCCTTGTTGCTTTCTCGCTCCGCCCATGTAATTCTCAGTATCTTTCTGTAGGACCACGTTTTATACTTCCAGTTTTCTCTTGATCTAAGGAGAGATTTTGCAGCATTCACTGCCATATAAGAGGATGAACATCGCATAGTATTCCAGCCCTCTTTGTAAGAATTTTTTTCTGTTTTTCGGCAATTTGATTATCTTTGGGGGTGTATATTTCGTTAATACAGTGAGTGTTTGGATTTCGCTGTCATATTTTTCATCCTATCTTAAAATACTTCCCAGATATTTAAACTTCTGCATTTGCTTGATGTTGCCATCCTCGAGTCGTAACTTGGATGTTGTACTTTTTCTCTTCCTAAAGATCACTTGTGCTCTTACAGATGATGGTGAGTCCATTTTTTTCTAGCTTTCTTTCATGACTGTCTAGAAGGGCCTGTAGTATTATGTGTAAGACATTCTAATCTCTCAAAAGATGTATTCTAGAAGATATATTTTCAGAGGTTAAATTCATTTCTTCCTTGCTTGGGTGCCACGCATAATGTTCAGTCTGTGTTCTCAGCATCCTTCTATAAAACTACATTTCTGTTGCTTAAAGTCTGTTCTCCATCCGTGTTGAGATTACCCAGCATTCACTGTCATATAGGAGGACTAATTTTACATCGCAGTTCAGTAATTTTTTTTTTTTGTTTATAAAAATATCTTTCTCAATACATTGCTTAGCTTTCGAAAGGCATCGTTTTCTATCGCAATGCGCCTTCAGATTTCAGTGTGGGACTTTCCGTCCTCTGTTAGCAACACTTTCCAGATTTACTTACGCTATGCATATTAGATAATCTGATGAGATTTCAACTTTTCGTCTGTCTGCAGACTTAGTAAAGCCTATGATAATGTATTGTCTTCGTTTTAGCATTAGACGTTGACGCATGCTTCAATAAGTTTCAGCAGGCATCATTCCACAGATGTCCACTTGCCACTTTTGTTCAATTAAAGCCGTTCAAACAGTTCTACCAAGGCGGATCGCCATTGTCCACTCTGGAGGCAAGTAGAAGAAACATTCCAGGAATGTTGTGGGCGTCTAATTCCTCGAAAGAAGAAAGGGTTATGTAAAGGCGAGCGTCTCAAATGATCGTGCTTCAAAAAGCGGTGGATGCTGTTAATGGAAAAGTATAATGGCGACCTTAATCTGCAGACGACATGATATTAATATCCAGTGTGACGAAAAGGATGCTATGTGCGCTAGAATTATGAAAGCTTTTAGTTTCCGCCAATAACAAAAATGAATTGAGTAAACTATGCTACGGTAAATGTTCATATAGTAACAAACAAATCGTATGCAAATGGTTATTTACAAAACGTATTAAAAAAAAAAAAAAAAAAAATGAGTAAATTCAGAATTTAAATAAGTCCGGATATAACGTACCCGAAAACCATTCCATTAGTGAGGGTACTGCTTGATTCTGTCTAGTGGCAGAATACACTGACCTCTCTTATTTTGAGAGGGTAGACGGTCCCTACTAACATTGGTTTGATTTTGTTTTATCGTCGGTTGACATTTTTGAGTTTCTTGTCTGGGATCAACTCCCCTCCACATCATTTCATGTTTCATGGGATTTTTAATTATATATATATATATTGTAATGTTTATATATAACATTACAATTTTTTACGCCATGTGGTGTTTTTGTAGGACCGTTGTGAATATGTGATATTGTGGTATGTGCAGGATTGTGAGGTGATGGATGACTTCTTATGGAGAATGTGTAATTATAATGAATGAATGGGTCATGATTGTGGTTAACTAAGAATAGGATACCCTAATGAAAAACCACCCTTTACTCACTTCCCCTTCTGCCTTGAGCCAAAATTTTGTAATTTTTACAGAATAAATATCGTGCTGCTTGATTCTGTCTAATGGCAGAATACAGTAGCCTCTCTTATTTTGAGGGGCTGGACGGTTCCCACTAACATTGTTTTGTTTTAGTTGTATCTTTTGTTTAATTTTCGAGTTTGTTTTTTGGGGTTCATCTCCCCTTCCCCATCATTTCATGAATCATGGATTTTTTTTATTATGTATATATATATATATATATATATATATATATATATGGAACTCTAAGTTTTTATGTCATGTGGCGTTTTGCAGGTTCCCCTGCGACTATGTGGTATTTTAGTGTATGCAGGATTGGAGCCTATGGATAAATTCTGGTGGTAAATATGTAAATTATTAATGAATGAATGGATAGCGAGTCAGATTGACTAGAACAGCTAAGGAAGACCAGCCCCTCACTTTTCCCCCCTTCGCCAATGTGCCACAATTCCTGTATATTTGGGAATAAATAGATGTAATGCCCTCGAAACCACTTCCATTATTGAGTGTGCTGCTTGATTCTGTCTAGTGGCAGAATACAGCGGCTAACCTTATTAAATTGAGAGGCTGGACGGTTCCTACGAACATATTAGGTTGGTGCAAAAATAATGACGTAATAATGTTTTGTTTTTTTTTTTTTTTTTTTTTTTTTACGTTAAAAATACGTCGAAAAACGACATTACGTCATTATTTTTGCACCAACCTAATAGTTTTGTTTTAGTTTTATCTTTGGTTTATATTTTGAGTTTGTTTTGGTGGTTCATCTCCCCTCCCCCATTACTTCATGAATCATGAGATTTTTATTTATATATATTTATGGACTTTTAAATTTTTATGTCATGCGGAGTTTTGTAAGTTCCCCTTCGAGTATGTGGTATTTTGATGTATGTAGAAGTGGAGGTGATGGATAAATTCTTCCCCCTTCGGCCATGTGCCACAATTCCGGTATATTTGGGAATAAATAGATGTAATGCACTTGAAATCGTGATATTTAACGTAATATAATATTTAAATTTTTGTTGGGTGGAAATATAAAAGATATGAGGTTGAGTCATTAATAGTTACTGTTTTGGGGAACAAAAAAGATTTTATGGAGATAATAAAGTTTTACTTAATGGAGTGTTTTTTTTTTTTTTTTTTTTTTTTTTTTTTAGGTCCCCTGTGAATGTGTGGTATGATTGTATATACAGGATTGCGTGGTGAGGAATGCGTTCTTGTACTAAATGGATAAATTGTATTAGATGAATGGGTGATTGACTAGGGTAGTTAGCGGGATTGAGCGAAGACTAATCTTTCCCCACTTCCCTTTCGAGATTTTGCCACAATTTTGTAATTTTTACAAAATAAATATCCTGTTTTGGGGAACCAGTTGTAATGGGTAAATTTATTTTCCTAACTACTAATCCTATGTAGCATTTAATAAAGTTTCGGTCGAGTAAGTCTACGACTGCCTTAAAGTCTATAATCTATTTGAAAGAATGTCTTTACATCACCCGCCAAAAGAGATTTATCGGCGTCAAGGACGCATTTTTGTTTCTGAAATAAGTCTCGAAATGTTGCTTTGTGGAGGTTAGTTTTCGTCGGCCTATTATAAACAGTCAGGTTATTTATGCCAGACTGTAAACTAAATTTCCTGTATGTTGTTCAAATATTCGAGACTTATTTCAGGAAAATAAAAATACGTTCATGTTGCCGGCAATAAAAAGTGTATAAATATCTTGTTAACACACTCACTCACACACACACACACACACACACACACACACACACACACAGTCCTGGAAACATTGTTACTCTATCAGGATTTATTAGGGTGAGTCATAAGTAACGTCCTCCCTTGAGTAAATAATGTAATGACTATTCTATCATCTTAATGTAATGAATATGGATACACCTGGGTTCCCCCTCACATTAATGATTGGCTGGTGTCAGCCATAAATACAGACTGATGTGGAGGAACATGGACTACGCCTATTGTCTTCGCCTATTGTCTTCGCCTATTGCCTACCACTACGACGCGGACCAGTCCATTAGTTACCTGCTAGATTGTGCTACTTCGAACAAATATATCACTTTCCGGGATATATCGCATCTGAACTGCGAAGCATGCGTCACAGTTAAGAATAAATTTGAGTACACTAACATAACTTAGATTTGAAACGGCAAAGATTATGTGAAAAATGTTCATCATGACAACACCAGGCATAAAGAAAGAAGACGGACAATTTGGGAACTCGGATGGTCTGTTATACCACAACTGACATAGTAACCTGTCTTTGCAGTAATCAATTATTTCTTTCGGGTCGTTAAAAACGCTTTGAAGGAGAAAGATAAAGAGCACATACATGAGTCTGCCGAAAATCACTAGCATTAAAAGCTGCGGAATTTTAATCAAAATGCCTCGAAAAGTGGTAACAAGCCGTTGCCAATTTAGGAGGAACACATAATTGAATAAAATAAAAAATCTATTTATGAAGCAATCTCTGCTCTTGATTTTACTTCAATATTCGCAGAGTGAAAAACAATGCAATGCAGTTTTTCAATAGATTTAGTATTGCTTTACCTAGCCCGGACATATATGAATGTTCACTTACATTTGTAAATTGGTGTGAATTGTAAAGAGAAGCATGATTCATGAAATGAATCAGTTAAAAATTTCAACTCCTATCATTATAGCGACTCAGCAAATACGGAAAAACACATACAGAGTTATAATTATTAGCTATTTATCACGACTTTCCTGACAAAATCCAAAGAAGGGTCTGCAATATAATCGATCCTTGCTTGGCATCTTGAATTCAGTCACTTTCTCACCTACATGGCGTGGCTTGCTTCTGAATTTGCTACAAATATTTTCATGGCAACTGCTCTGACGAACTTTTTTTTTTACCCTGGTGTCCCGACGACACGAATTTAAGCGTGTTACTAGATTGGCATCTAGGTCCCAGCCGTTTACTGTTGAAAAATTACAAATACCACTTCAATTCCAACAGTTCCTCTTCTCGCACTTCCTCCCTGATAATTAAAATCTTCCAAAATATAAATGCAACATCAATCGCCATCTTCTATCTTCTTAAATCCCATTCATCTCCCTGCGTACAAGTGGTTTTCTCGCCTTGCTTGGGTAAAATAATTAATATATCTACACACACACACACATATATATATATATATATATATATATAATATATATATATATATATATATAATGATAATCATAATAATCTTATAAATATAAGTAAGTATACTCGTCCGGAAAAAACCTTAGGTGTATTGACTTGTAAATGAACAAACCAATAACCAAAGGAAAAAAAACTAAAAAAGAAAGAACGCGGAACATGTAATTTTGGCGAAAATAATCGACTAGAATCCAAGCTTAAAGTCCAAAGAAAAAAAAACTCTGACACTAGTAAAATTAAAAATAACTAAGCAAAGTGCTCAATACTTTAAGTAGAGCAAATCTAACTATGAACCTAAAGAGCCAGGTAAACCTTCCTAGGTTTCACCTACGCGGATCGTCAGGGTACGCTTTCGATCCGCTTAGGTGAAACCTAGGTAGGTTTGCCTGGCTCTTTAGGTTCATATATATATATATATATATATATATATATATATATATATATATATATATATATATATATATATATATATATATATATATTGTGTATTTAGACAGCAATCCCTCTTTTATACATGTTTTGTTAAAGACAAGCTACTGCGAATAAGCTTTTTATTTAATTTTTCTTGTGCTCGTATAGTGGATTCTCCTTTCTGGATATAATGTATGTCAAAATTGTTCAAATATTCTGTATGTCCGCTTTCCGTTATACTTTTAGAGATTATCAAGGATGATTTTTTTTTTAACTGAATGTATAGCTTGTGTTATGTATGTATCTGAAGTTATAAAAATGTTTTATTTTCCAAAAAGGGTCAGCACATTGTGGCCGTGTTCATAGTTAATATTCAGTTTTGGCTTTTTCTTTTTTTATTATTAGGGCTTCCATTAGTTTATACTTTTTTCCATGCTGATGGAGGTTACTATGCTTGTATTTTCTACTAGTCTGTTTCGGGTAGAGTCTGGTAAGATACTCTGTTTATTTGAATGAGTCCTAATGGAGCTATGGTCGGATAGCTGTAACGTAAATCGTCTGGATAGGCATGTAGTAGTGTGACCGATGTGATTATTTATGATTTTGGTTTGATCTGGAACGCAGTACCTTAAGGGACATTTTAATTCGTAATTAATGTTGATTCTTTGTAGTTTTGATTTTGCAGATGTGTTGTTATTTTGATGATAATGTTAGCTGTTTTTGTTTGTTTTTTAATAGATAATTAATTTTATTTTCTTGCTCTAGTCGACTGGGGTATTGTATTTTTTATGATATTTCTAAATGAAAATTCATCTTGCTTATAGTTGATGTGTATTTGGCTTTTGTAAAGATGTTATTTTTTTTTTGTCCGTATGTTCAGTATCGTTACTTTGAAAAAAATAGTTTATTCTGGAAGTCGACAACATAGTAAAACCATTGTTCATCCGTGTCTGTTTTTCATTATTGAGTTCTTTGAGGAAAAGTTGTCGAGAGGATGAATTCTCGTGTGCTCTCAAGGAATTTTTTTTATAAGTGCTATTTTATATCTCAGTGGGCATTCGCTCTTACAGTTAAGATGGCAAGAGTTTCTGCTAGTGGATTTTTATACAATGAGGCGATGAAAGTGGTGTGACTGTATTCTACGAGAACGTCTAAGAAGGGGAGTTTTTTTTTTTTTTTTTTTTTTTTTTTGGCTCAGTTCATAGGGAAAGTTAAGTATAGAGTTTTTTGTTTTTTTTGTTCAAATGTGGTTTTGAGAATATCTATTGCTTTCTTTGTTTTTCGCTAAAATAAAAATATCGTCTCCGTAGCGGACATATATTTTGGGTTTAGTGACTAGTTTAAATATCATGTTTTCTACGCGGTAAAGGTAGGAATTGGAGAAGCACATGCCGAGCGGATTTCCCATACTAACACCATTATTTTTGGTGTATATGTTTCTATTATAGCCATAGATGGGAACTTTGGTTGTCCATCCATCAAATCAAGTATACTCAAAAATAATTATATGCATGCACAATCGAAGTCCACTTTTGTGGTCTAATTTTGGTAATTATGTTAAAATGAGATGTCAGTGTTATTTTTATTTTTGTGCTATTTAGACGACAATTCATCCATCGCAACCGGTAGAGCTGGAAAACTATACGTATTAAATGGTAAGTGTATATATACCTTGGTTAGCGATGAACATGGGGTTAATTCCCAGCACGAAGCGTGAATACTGTCGATTTTTACAAGCATATCATCTCAACACACAAGCAAACGGCTCAAGCATGGAAGATTTCAAAATAAACAGTTTTATATTTAAGCCATTTTTTAAAATTTTCCTTGAAAAAAAAACCCCATAAAACTCCCGCCAATAGCAGAAAGAGAGATAACAGTTACTGGACTTGTGAAGCTAAACACCTGAAAGTAATGCTCCAAGTTTTCTTCAAATTCAACCGGCAGTAATACAGTTCGATAAATGAATTTCGAATCTTTCCTGAATGGAAGCTGTCAGCTTCACTACTACCATTTACTAATTTAGGGCACTGTTTATGTTGAACAGAAATATACAATATATAGGCGGCTGCCAAAAGTAGGTACACACTAAGTTGATTTTAGTATGTTTGTATAAACAATATAAGTTTTATCCTCACCTTTTTTTCTTATCTCTATACCTGTTTTTGATTCCGTGTACCATTTTAAAAGTACTCCAAATACCTTAAACATATGAATATAGCTCTAAAGGTTGAATTTACGGATTTAAGCGCAGTACTAGATTGGCAATGAAGTATCATCATTTTACAGTTGAAATGGCTCGAAATAACAGTAAATTCAATGCTAACAGTTTGGTCTCTCGTACTTGTCACTTGTGGAACTCTCTTCCGGTCCGTTGCTTTCCGAACTTCAAAAGATTACCTACAACCCCAATCATAATTTTTCCTGTTCATTTATTGTTCGCTCTCCTTAGTAATGTTTTAATTTTTTCTTTCCCACTCATTGAACCCCTTGCATCTTAGTGACTTTATTACCTTGCTTTGAGTGAAATGATTAAAAAAAAATTATATAAAATAAAAACATGCGAAGAAAATTCTGAGTACATATTTGGATATTAAATCTAGCATTACATAATTTGGTCTGCAATCTTTATTTCTGTTGCTCGGTTTTATTATTTGACGTAAATGTGGTTGTAAACTATGGTCATTTAAAATATATATATATATCAACAGTAAGCAGTGAGCAGCCATTATAAATATATATTTATTATACATAATTTTTAACTACCTGATACGACGTTGCTTACTAAACGTCGAAACAAAATGCACCATTTGTAGTAGTAACTTAGATGTTCTAATGTAACACTATATATATATATATATATATATATATATATATATATATATATATGCAGTACTTTTTGATAAAAGTGACTCACCTGATTTTTTTTTTCTTTTTTTTTTTTGTACTTCAAATTTTTTCGCCTATTGTTTTTGGGGTCAAACTAATTTTAATCTTACTAATATAAAGACCCCTTCCCGACCACCTAGTAAAATAGTTTACTCACCCTAAAGTATTCTGTTGATAATTATAATTTTGGATATAAATGAGATTTAGAGAAAAACTCTATGCAAACAAAGTGACTCGCTTATTTCCTGCAACTAGTAATCAATAGAAACATAACCGAACAGCTTTAAATAAAGAATAATAGAGGTATAATTTATTTATAATAGGTGATATAGTTTGAAATATTTAATAATCTATGGGTCCTCCTTTATTTTGAATAACCTTTTCAATCCCTTTTTGGCATTGACTTGATTAGGTTCTGGCAAATCTCATCTCCAAGCATTGAATTCCATTCGGATATGAAATTCACAATCAAATCCTCTTCGTTGCTCAACTGCTTTCTCGACACCCTGTACTTTATAATGCTCCATAAGTGTTCTATGGAGTTGAGGTCAGGAGATTGGGGTGGGGGCATGTCATAACACTCACCTGCTTCTTATCAAAGTATTCCTTCATCAATTTTGATTTGTGACAAGGAGAATATCCTGCATAAAAATGAGCTTGGTGGGGTCGATTTTCACCCTTTCAGCAGAATGGAGCAGACAAGACTCTAAAATTCTCTTGTACTGCTCGCTCCTGAGGGTCTTTTCAATAGGATTTAAGAAACCAGTTCCACGAAAAGAAAAGGATCCCCAGAACATTATACTGAACGGATGCTTGACAGTCCTTACTGCTAAATTCAAAGAGCTTTCAAAGCTTCTTCTTCGGATTTTAGATCGCTTATCATTTGAATTTAGCTCAACTTTCGTTTCATCGGAGAAGAGAACATTCTTCCAGTCTGCTACGGTGAAATGTTTGTAATAGTGAGCCCATTCAAGTCTCTTGGCTTTGTTGGCTTTGCTTATTTGCTTAAACCTTCGAGTACAAGAATTGTAGTCTTGTTCTAGCAGTCACCGACTGACTGTTGAAGTGGCAAGACTAAAAGACTAACACCTTGCTCCTCGCTTAAACTGGCTGCAATTTCTTGGTTAGTTATAGTCCTATTCTTTGCAACTTCTCTCTTGATTACCCTGCCAGTTCTATCATCAATCTTTTTCTTTCGTCCCTTATTTCCTTCCTTGGAGCAGGAGTGGCATCATTATGTTGATTGCGAGGTTATAGCAATTTCTGCAATTTCTCTCGTAGGTTTGACTGCTTTTGAGAGGGCAATAATAGATGCCTTAAGTGGTTCTGAGTGGCTATTTCAAGCTGTTTGTATACTTTATGAGGCTTTCTGGAATATTCTGAAATACTCTAGATTTAATTTAAGCTGTTCTAGAATCCTCTGGAATATTGTTCTGAGTGTATTGTAAAATAGTTTTCAATATTTTGTCAAAAGTTCTTTAAATTTATCAGTTGAATCATTAGAATGCGATATCTGAGTCAGTTTTTTGGCACAGTTTTTTCCTGAATCTCATTTATATCCAAATTTATAATTATCAATAGAATACCTTAGGGTGAATAAACTTTTTTTCTAGGTGGTCGGGAAGGGGTCTTTATATTAGTAAGATTAAAAATTATTTTAACCCCAAAAACAATAGACAAAAAATATTTTTAGCAAAAAAAAATCAGGTGAATCACTTTTATCGAACAGTACTGTATAACATAATAATTCATTAAGTCCAGAATAAGAAACCTCAGCCGGGCCTCGGTGACGAAGCGAAGAGGAAACTAACTAGACTTTATATAGTGCAGCGAATCCGAAATCCGGTGTTGATACTCATCCAAGCATACGTAACACATAGGAGACAGGAGTCAATAAATCATTATGTGAAATTAATTACATTTCCAGTATTTCTCTCTCTCTCTCTCTCTCTCTATATATATATATATATATATATATATATATATATATATATATATATATATAGTTGGATTGATGTGAGTTTGTGGCCCTGGGTTCCACGCTCTTTGCGATCGTCACACAAACTGATTACTTTTGAAAACCAAAATTTCAAAATTAATCAGTTTGTCTGACGATCATAAAGAGCGTGAAAGCCATGGTCACAAACTCACATCAATCCAACTAAATATGTTAGCTTTATCACTGATATTGAGCGTTTTCCAATAAGTACCGCGCATATATAACATATAAATAATACATATAAAAATTTCATATATATATACGCACACATTTTACACACACATATATATAAAAAATATAGAGATAGATAGATAGATAATTTAAACATTTCTTTTACGATAGAGGCATACGCTGAAGATTTTTTTATACTATTGTAAGCGGTTTTCTATAGAAATGCAGTGGAAATAAAGAAAAAAAGGAATTATTAACGGTTAATAATTAATGCAAGCGTTGCTAAAAGAAGGATCCTTCTATGTCTATGATAAATGCTTTGATAAATGATTTTCCGTCGGATTGAACGTCAAACATAAAGATAAATCACTGTATTCAGGAAATAACGTAAGAGTTAAAAGCAGAATAGCGCTATTGTATAATATAAAGAGAATACATTGTTAATGTTACATGTGAAATGCATTGAAATCTCAAAGAAGGGGGATTGTTAATGGTCAGGAATTACTGCAGGCATTATGGACACAATAGAACTATTATGTTTAGAATAATGGCTTTCTTCCCCGATTCTTGCTGATTTGGTGTCGTAAGTGTCACAGTTGAGATCAGTCCTTCCCCTTGATCAAGTGAAAGATTTCTTGTCTCCTAAAATATGCAGCATCTATTGTGGTTTCTAAGTCGGACGTATAACAAGAGTGTTTGAGCTCAGTGCTGAAAGACCGATCCTGATTGTTTGATTGACCAAGTTGATTGTTCGATCGAAAATCAATTTGCAGACATTCAATAATGTCTGTAGAATTTGGTGCAATTTCGTCAATTCCGAGCCGTTTTCACGGATTATCCCCATTTAATCTAAATTCACGTCAATTTAGCCGACGTTTACAAGATGTTGCTGTATTATTCCATAAGACAAGGAAAGCGGTTGCTAAACCCCCTGAAAGTGCTCGTCTATATAAAATCTAATGATGACAGGACACTTCAACTCCAATATTCAGAAAATGTAGAAACTCTGCTAGTTATTTTATTGTGAACTGTCCATTCTTCATTGTTTTATTGTTCGGCAAGCTATATTATACACATTACATTATAGACACCATATACATTATATACAATGCAGCATGTACATTATATACATGACATCATATACATTATATACATTCAATTATGTACATTACGATACATAACGTACATACACGTAACGCTGCAGAAAATGCAGCTATACTTCTAAAGAAGTTTTTTTTTTTCCTGAGATGGTACTAGTTATGGTTTCAGTCCCAAAACATTATTACCGCTAATCCAGTTCGATACCGTCGAGTTTGGAGTTTTCTTTCACGATATGACTAATCCAAGCCAAAATATTCACAGCCCGATCTTGGAGTCGCATAGAATATTTTCTTTTTTTCCGTTGGTAATATATGGAAATTTAGTAAAACATAGGGCTGATGCAAACCTTCCTAACACTTGCTGAAAACAAATCATAGCGTTATTTTTCAGTCAACCTTCTAGGAACTTGTCAGCAATTCTTCCATTATCCAAATAACTTTTCAGCGAAATTGTCAATTTTACCATTTTCCTAAGTGTAGTATATTGCCGCTGGGTGAAGAGCACTAATATATATAAATATATATAAATACCTTTATTGTTCGAGTTGAGGCGAATGGTTAGAGTGAGGGAGAATCAAAGAGGTTGCGCACACAGGAATTGATAGACAAAACTTCAGTGAATCTCTAGCCAGCTTATCTGTCCAGATCAATAACCGGACCGGTTAAATAACATTTGGACACCTACGCAACTTTATGTCGCTACGCCTTCTTCCGATATGTCGCCTACACAACTTAGTGTGGCCACGCTCCTTCCGGCATGCGCCCACGCAAGCGCGCATTTCTTTCCGCTCAGAACACGTGTGCGTTCTGTTTTTCTAAGCTCAGGGCACATGGGCGCCTTGTTTACTCTAGCCACCAGACGCATTTCTTGTTTATGCTATCCCCAATTCCGATTTCCGTTTACACACTAATGCATCGGAATTAAAGCCAAACTTCTTTCCTCAATTGATAACCAACACAAAAATACTTGTCAGTAGTATTATTGATTTCACTTTTACCCCAGGAACTTTTCTACGGAATTTTAAAATTCACCATTTCCTTAGAACTTGCCAACAAAATTGTCGATTTCACCATTATCCTAAGAACTTCTCAGTAGAATTGTAAATTTCAGAATAAATAATCCTTCCAATTTTGGTCTCATACATTCATCGAGAAATTTTCCGGATATTTGGAATGACGGAACCAAGTTCCATGGAATGAGAAAAGGAAAATTGAATTTGTACAGGTAAAATCTCCGAAGCATATTCCACATGTAGAACAAGTTCCCATCCCAGCTATGTTCGGTTACAGAGTCATATTTGGAAACTGTGAAATACACAAAATTCGTTTGTGCATTGACTTGTCAAGAAATATCTTTTTTTATTGAATATATGTTATCTTTATTTCTTTTTTAGACTTTATTGACCTATCTGGACGTGTACGGTCATGGCTCTACACAGCTTCCACTATTTATGGCTCAAATAAATTTACTCATTATAGTCTCCGTTTTTCTTGCTCTGCGCGTTCATACGGTTATTTGTGATACTCGCTGTTGTCCCCTGATTTTATCTTTATCAGGTCACAGGAATTATTTTGTGATATATATATATATATATATGTATGTATGTGTGTGTGTCTGTGTGGTATATACACACACATATATATATATATATATATATATATATATATATATATATATATATAAGTGAATATTGAAGTCAACACTAAGGGGCGACAGGAGGTTTCATGCTAGGCGCAGTCATCAGGCCGATCTGACTTTGCGCCTAGCATGAAACAGCCTGTCGCCTCTGAGTGTTGACGTTTATATTTATATTTCCATACGCTCTATCTCTGATATTGAGCACTTTATCCCATAAATATAACACACCTTAAAACTATATCCCTTCATATATATATATATATATATATATATATATATATATAACTTTGCGACAATTTAGCCGTCATTTCCAAACGCTGCTTGATTATTCCATAAGACAAGGAAAGCTATCTAATCGGGTAGATAAACGGGTTAATGTACATTATGTCTATAATGTAATGTTTAATGTAATTCATGTAATGTATAATGTAATTTATGTAATGTATAATGTAATTCATGTAATATAGCTTGCAGAAAAATGAAACATTGAAGAATGATCAGTCTATATTTCTGAGATGAGATATTATATATACCTGGCACAGTGGATAAACGCCTTTATCCACTGTGACATGTGTCCTTGATGACACATTGCATAGTGGATAAAAGCGTTGGTTAGATCCAGTTACAGGACCCAAAGAGTGTGAGTTCAATACCCGGTTAAGGCAGTGGAGAACTCTCAGAGGGAAATTAACAGGAGATAACTGACAACTGGCATCCATTAAACATGGCACATGAAACTAGAACAGTCTACCCCAGTGAGCGGAATAATTTGTTCAATTCGACATTCCAATCACCTGAAGAAACGTACATCGACCGAAACGTTGTAATAAATATGGCGACAAAGATGAGGACAATTGTCCGAATAATGTAAATAATGTACATAATACCTCATCTCAGAAATATAGACAGATACTAAAAGGCCGAAACGTTGTAATAAATATGGCGACAAAGATGAGGACAATAGTCCGAATAATGTAAATAATGTACATAATACCTCATCTCAGAAATATAGACAGATACTAAAAGGCCGAAACGTTGTAATAAATATGGCGACAAAGATGAGGACAATAGTCCGAATAATGTAAATAATGAAGAATTGTTAATTCACAATCAAGCAACTAGCAGAGTTCCTGGATTTTCTGAATATTGGAGGTGAAATCTCGCGTGAGTGTTACATACCTCTTTTTCATTATTATATGTCCCGGTAATATAAAATCTCTTTTTGATTCTCGGTAACTATTTCTAAAAAAAACACTTGACAGCTAAATTCTATATATCACTATAAACAATCCTTGTCCATTTAATCTGACAGATTCATTGAGAATTTTTTCGATATTTTCAGATATCTGTAATTGCTGAACATACAAATACTTTAATTCTCAAGGCTATTGTGCATTAAATACCTAGGCCGTGTACTGTATACTTGAATTACGAGAAAGCAAGACGAAAAATAAGTGAGTATTAGTAAATAACAACCAGAAGAATTATCCCTAGACATGTTCAGCGGAAGCAGAACAATCCATTCCTGTAGATTAAATAAAGTGCTTAGTTCGAAATTCTCTGTAGGTTACCGAAGTCAACGGTTTCAGGTGAACGCCTGATAAAAAACAAAGATGAGATAATAATCTGCGTTTAAATAATAAATCGTGCAATGTCAGACAGAAGATATTGAGTTCTATGTTGTACATAAAAGAGTGTTTCTACAAGTGTTTTGTTATGTTGATTTAGTAAATAGTAAACATTGCAAATGCCTCGGTGTATGGAGCTGTTATAATAAATTTCAGACAGGAGATAGGAAAATTTAACATATCTGCGCAAGAGATAGTTTCGCCTAACACCGGAAATTGCTACAAAAAAAATATTAACCTGAAAGCATCTCTCTTGTGGAACTCTTCCGGGCACTTGCTTTACACTCAACTTTGATCTTCATATAATTAAATCCAATATCAATTGTTATCTTTTACCTTTAAGACGTGTACTGAAATAACCTCCTCAGATCCAGATTCTCAGATAGATGTTATGCATAGTGCCAATCTTCCTATAAAATGTCTAAGATGTCAACAGTATAAAAGGGTTTTCTAAAATCAGTGGCTTAGAGCGAGTGACGCCTATGGATCTTGGCGAAGACTATACTTTTTTAATCACGTAGAATGGTGTTACATGATCACAAATAACTGTACCAAATAATAGAAACCATATCACTTGAGGTCAATCAACACCAGAAACAACCAAAATGGATACCACATGTAGCTCAAAGAGAAAATAATGAAAATTAAGATTTGGACATTTCAAATAAAAGGTTAGGAAGGAAATCCTCATCAATACTGGAAAGAGCGATAACAGTTACTAGACTCAAGAAACCTATCCTCCTGGAAAGTCGTTTTATAGATTTCAATCGACATACTGGCTGATCAGTCAATGAAGTTCGAATGTTTCCTTATAAGGAGACTACTAATATTAGCATTACCATTAAATAGTTTTAAAGCATAAAAAGATGAAAGAGTAATATTAGCTACTGGACTAGAGAAACATATTTTCCTGAAAAATCGTTTTATAAATTTCAACCGAAAGTAACACTTGCTGATCGGTCAATGAATGTCGAATGTTTCCTTATTAGGAAACTACTAATATTAGCATTAACATTTTCCATTAAATAGTTTGAAAGCATAAAAAGATGAAAGAGTGATAACAGCTACTGGACTTGAGAAACCTATTTTCCTAAGCAGAATCGTTTTATAAATTTCACCCGAAAGTAACACTAGCTGATCGGTGAATGAATGTCGAATGTTTTCTTATAAGAAAACTAGTAATATTAGCATTAACATTTTCCATTAAATAGTTTTGAAGCATAAAAAGATGAAAGGTACTAGACTAGAGAAATCTGTTTTCCTGAAAACTGTTTGAAGAGAAAGTTTTTATGAATATCAACCGACAGTAAATCAATCTGTTCGGTCAATGAATGTCGAATGTTTTCTTATAAGGAAACGGCTATTATTACTAATACTATTGAATATCTTTGTTTTTTCCTTATAGTTTGTGTCCGTTTGCCTGGCTCACACTATAGATTTCTATTTCTATTTAGTTGTTTACTTGAAAATTAAAATAAAAGAGATCAAATATCACAAAATTGTTTCGGATGCCTTCTTGAGCGGCTTAAGAACATTTCAAAAATCATTCGAATTAAAGAGATCTTTTAAGAAGCAGGCTGATCAGGCCACACAAGAATATTCTGTGAATGAGACGAATAAACAAGATTGGGAGAATAAAAGGCTTACGGCCACATCACATTGACCTTTTCGTTTTAAACATTTCACCCCAAGCAAGGCAATAAAGCCATTAAGACGCAAGAGACTACCGAGTGCTAGAGAACATGAGAAAAACTACTATTAATCAGAGTGGAGAGTAACAGAAAAAGAATTAAGAAGACAGAAGATAACGATTGATATTGCATTTCAGTTTCTGAAGATCAAATTTGACTAGGAAGCAAGAAGCTGGAAGAGAATTCCACAAACGAGAAGTGAGAGAAGAAAAACTGTTAACATAGAATTTACTTTTCCATCGAGCATTTTCAGCGTATTTAACTGATGAGACCTGACCGACAATCTAGTACTGCGCTTAAAGTCTACACACAATTGCAGAAAGTTCATCAGAACAATTACCATGAAAATATTTATGGAAAATATACAGGGAGGCCGTCCTACGGCGGTGGCAAAGTGACTGAAGCCGAGATGCTAGGTCAGGACCAATAATATTGTAGATTCTTTTTTTGGATTTTATCAAGAGTCTCTAAATATATAGCAGGGACACCAGAACAGATGCGACAGCAATATTGAAAGCAAGGACGAATGATAAGCTTAGAAACATGTAAAAGAAGATTTGGTTTAGATTCGTTTGGTTTATTTTGTTTAACGCCTTATCAACCTCAATGGGTTATTTAATGCTGGCAACATTTTTAAGATAGATTCGTATGAATAGAATATGTATCCTTTGGTTTAGATTGGTTTGGTTTATTTTGTTTTACGGCATATCAACCACAATGGGTTATTTAATGCCGACAAAATTTTTATTGCTGATAATATTATTGTTTTGTCAAAAATCTATTTGTGGCAATATTTTTTTCAAAAAGTATTGTTGGTAATTTTTTTTTATTGCTGCTGGTATTAGGTTGGTGCAAAAATAATATCGGTTTTTGACGGTTTTTACATCAACCAAATAAATTTTTTTTTCAAAACCGTATTGCAGCTGGTAATAGTTTTTTTCTTCAAAAAATTATTTCTCATAATTTTTACAAATTATTTCTCGAATTAAAATCTATTTTTACACTTTTCAGTTTTGGGGTTAACTATTTGCGCATAGCTGGGACCGTAACAGGTGCTACCACCCCGCGTCAGGGTGGACCTGGGAACACCAGCAATTAAGAGGTGGTTCCACACTCCTGAAAACCTCCTGATCAGAGGCCTTGCTCTTGGACGTAGTTTATCGTCTTACCCAGGACGCGGATGCAGTTTATCGTCATACCCAGGACGGATAGATTTGGCCGAGATAAATTGTTTAACACGGTATAGTGAACCAACTTTCTTAGCTGCAGAAATACCAGATATCGTAACACTAGGTCTGTTCAGTAGCTAGATGGGTGACCGATTGGGAATACCATGTGCTGTAAGGTTACATTTGCGCTTGGTTTAATCGGAAAAAAGTTATGATTGCCCAAGCGTGTCACAAGGCATTGGGCCAGCGCAGTAGTGTAATGCATCTGGGGAAGGTGGAAGTCCATCGCCTATCACAGGATGAGAAGGAAAAAACTGCCACACTTCAAAGAAAGATTACTGATTATATAATTCATGTGGATATGTTTTCCCCCTGATTTGAGCTCCATCCAAAATCAATGGCTTAAGTCAAAACAAATTGTATGGAAGATCTCTAACAATTTTTTTGCAGTTGTAACAGCTTTGTCGTGTAGCGTTTCATAAAAGAACTTACGACGAAGATATAAACAAACGTTCTGTAATAAACAACCGAAGGCTTCTACTAAATAGAAGGTGAGCTAAAGTGAGCGATAGGCCAGACGATGTGAAGTTTTCAAACAATTTTTTATGTAAAATTGATTTTTAAGAAAAATTGTCTCGCTTTAGACGCATTTATTTGATAGAAAAGTTTATACTCTTGAGAATAACCTGAATAGAGAGAGAGAAAGATCGATGGTTTTAATACAATGAATACATAAATTGTGAGCATAAACACATCACTTAAACAATCTAGACAAATAATACTCAGACGATCACACACTATTTAACTGGGTGCGTGATTTATATATATATATATATATATATATATATATATATATATATATATATATATATATATATATTTATGTATGTATGTATGTATGTATACCGGCTTTAACAGCAAAATTGTCCAAATTATGTAACTGCATGGGATAACTGTCCATTCCACAAAATATTTAATATCTAAAAAAAACACTAAACTAATTAAGTTTCTTTTTTCCAGGTTTTCAGATAAGACGGTTAACCATCTTGACACCATTTTTCGTAAGAATCAGAGAAAAACTCTTTGACTTGTTTAGTTAGAAAGAGGACAGATTGAAATCGTTTTGTTTCAGCTCCACTAAGTCTTCGCAACTGAGCAATGGTGAGAGGAAAAAGATCATTCCGGCCTTTAGTAATGGTACCAACATTCATACTCTGGCTTCCATCTTCAAAGTCCATTCAAGAACCATCAAGAGAACGGCAACGAATAAGTTTCAAAAGAAGGAACAGTAGGGAGGAAAACTGGATCAGGGTGTGACAACAGCAAAAAGGATCATCCTTTTAACTTAGAGCTAAATACATTCTTATTATTCAAAGTAGAGTCCAATAGTCTTACAAGAACCTCGGAGAATTCCTGTTCGGTTTATCTAATCATTTCTAAGATACAACGGTTGAAAACTTAATTTAACAATTGTAAAATTTTGCTGTTAAACGATTTGGACAATTTTGTTGTTGCATTCGGTATATATATATATATATATATATATATATATATATATATATATATATATACACACTACACAAAAAACACAGAGGCAGATTCCCACTACCGTCACCAAACATAGTCAAACAAGCATAAGTAGATCCAATTTTAAATAATAAACCAGTTTGCTTGATGATTGCAAAAGCGTGAAACCCAGTAGCACAAACTCATATCCATACAATTTATATATATATATATATATATATATATAAAAGGGAACATAAAAGTCAACACTTAGAGGCGACAGTCTGTTTCTTTCTAGATGCAATGACGATTTCATCTAGCAGGAAACAGACTGTCGCCTCTAAGTGTTGACTTCTGTATTCACTTTTATATTTACACACGCTCTATCTCTGATATTGAGCATTTTATCCCATAAATATAGCACATCTTAAGACTATATTTCTTTATATATATATATATATATATATATATATATATATATATATATATATTTATTATTATTATTATATTTTTTTCCTTCGACATTATTTCTAATTACTAGTAACCACCAAAATGATTTTTTCCCGAAATGAAAGCAAAAGATACCTACTACAGGTGTTCATCCGATTCAAACGAAATTCTTTAATGAATTATTTTATCCTGAATAGGTTTAGTAGAAAGCTTTGGGGAAATATTTTTCGGTATATATTTCAGCCTCCTTTTTTGATGTCTCGTGTATATCGCTTAATCTGGTGGGTATTGTTCCATTTTTGTTTTAAAGTTGTATAAAGAAACATGCCTGTTAATATCATTTCAGTAAAACTTAATATCAAGTGTAAACACAGAAAATATATTATGGTTAGGAGTTAGGAGTTGGGGATTAGGGTTAAAGTCATTGAATAGTGAACAATTTATGTATTAAAAATCATTAACAATTTTTTAAATACTATTTCTTATACATTTTATACAACTTTATACCAATCTGTCTTGCCCACAGAATTAATCTGGGAATTTAACTATATTGTCGATATGGAAAAAAATCCCTTACTATAAAGGTAATTTATATTAACCAGAAAAAAAGGCTTAGACAGGAGCGTCTATCTTTTTTCAATTTGGATTTTTTAATGTAACTATAACAACAAAAACATTTCGATTTTATTTTTGCCTTGAAAAAGTCGGAAGACGAAACGCGTCGGCAAAATCTAAGATTTTTTTTTCAAATTGTCATTTTATACCAATGTAAATAGATCAGATGTTGATTTAATTTCATAGTTCCTCTTCAGTCAATTTTTTTTATCTTGAAAGCACTGTTTACCGATCAACCGGCGCGGGTAATTTTTGTTCTTTTTTTTTTTTTTTTTCCGTATATATCTGTTTTCTGACATTTATTTACAGATTATTGTATGCTAAAATAACCAATAGTACTTATTTCAGTAATTAAACGTTAACTGTCCTTTTAAGTTTTTATTATGTTAAAAAGAAATCTTTGTCGATTTTTTTCCTGCATAAATGTTTCCCTCGCCACTAGGAAAATGTTCAGAAATACGATAAAACTAGCACCTTCGCATAAAATAATATTTATACTGTAATTTTTCTAAAGTGTATTCTTGAAGTAATCTTTTTTTTTCACAATAATCTAACGGAAATTGCATTTACTCTATTTTTGTTTAGCCTTAACTGCTTTTAAATTTATTCATTATATTAATTCTTAATAAAATCATATAGAATAAAAAAAACATATTCAAAATATTGTATATATGAGGTTAAAGAAAAAGTATTTTTAGACATAAAATAACTTTGATTTGATAACTGCTGGTGTTCCGTATTCGGTTAGGTTTTATTTTTACTTTTTCGCGCAGGTGTAGAATTAAAGTATTCTTATTTTGTCCTTTGACCTCAAAGATTACCGTGCATAAATAAAACGTTATTTTTATCTTGTTTTAAGTAAAAGGTAAGCATTGCTTATATTTCAAATATTGAATCATTGCAAAAGTTGATTCCCCATTAGAAAATTAAACAGAAATTTACATACCAAAAAACATTTATTAGTGAAGTACATCGTCTCAATTGTTGTTACCAACTGTTCCCCATCGTTCGACAAGCTTGTTGATGTCATTTTATTTATATATCTTACTTTGTGTCCTAAATTCTACTAGGGAAGTCTTTATGAAATGTATCAGCTTATTTACTAATCATACGTGGCAGTTACTAAATTTGTTGTAAACTAAAATATCTTAGCGCCTTGTCAGCTGGGACTTCAGAATACGCTGACTCAATGTCGGTAAGATTCCCCTCTCCCAAATGAGGCTTCCTGGGTAAAACGATAAACTACATCCGCGTCCTGGGTAAGACGATATACTACATCCAACAGCAAGGACTCTGATCAGGAGGTTTTCAGGAGCGTGGAACTACCTCTTAATTGCTAAGGTTCCCAGGAGTGGTAGCACCTGTTACGGTCCCAGTTATGGGCAAATAGTTAACCCCCAAAACTGTGTTTAAAACGTTATAAAAGTGTAAAAAAAGATTTTAATATCATCAATACATTTTTGTAAAAATTATTACCAGCCATAAATTTTTGAAAAAAAAAAGTATTACCAGCATTACATTATCAGCAATACATTTTTGAAGGAAAAATCTTAACAGTAATACATTTGTTAAAATTTATTACCAGCAATAGAAAGTTTGTTGCCATTAAATAACCCATTGAGGTTGATATGCGGTAAAACAAAATAAACCAAACCAATCTAAACCAAAGAATATATATTCTATTCATACGAATCTATCTTAAAAATGTTGCCGGCATTAAATAACCCATTGAGGTTGATATGCAGTAAAACAAAATAAACCAAACCAATCTAAACCAAAGAATACATATTCTATTCATACGAATCTATCCTAAAAATGTTTCCGACATTAAATAACCCATTCAGGTTGATATGCCGTAAAACAAAATAAACCAAACCAATCTAAACCAAAGAATACGTATTCTATTCATACGAATCTATCCTAGAAATGTTGTCGGCATTAAATAATCCATTGAGGTTGATATGCCGTAAAACAAGCCAAACCAAACCAAAGTATCTTAGATTTTACAGTGGCTGCATACATGGGAATTTTTAAAACTTGTTCTATTGCATGGCAACGCAAAACTGTACACAATAAAATAACTGGAAAAAATTTGGGGACTCGTTTTGTTTGCAACATTTAGCCGATCTTGTACAAACAGATTACCATTTCTTATCTATGAAAGATTCTTTGATGCAAAGAGCTCTTTATTTAGAACCAGAGTGAAAACGTCGTCGAAATTCTTTTGCATACAAAAATGTGCTGAAAAATAATCTGAGATATCTAAGAGCTGCCTGATAAATAGCATCACACCTTTTCAAATAATGGTGAATATATTAATGAAATATATTTGAATATTTTTAAAAATCTGTCTATATTTCTGAGATGAGCTAATAAGTACATTATTTACATTATTCGGACTGTTGTCCTCATCTTTGTCGTCGTATTTATCATAATGTTTCGGCCGTTTAGAAGAAGAGGAGATAACTGATACCGGACATCCATTAAACATGGCAGGTGGAACTAGAACAGTCTACCCGAGTGAACGAAATAAAGGGTCCAGTTCGACATTCCAACCACCTGAAGAAGGCCGGAGCGTACAACGACCGAAACGTTGTAATAAATATGGCGAGAAAGATGAGGACAATAGTCCGAATAATGGAAATAATTTTTTAGAATATATTTGAAAATAACCGGAAATTACTTACCTATTTACCAACTTATTACCTAATATTAAGAATTTATGGACACGTATGTGACACGCTTAAAATTTTACAGAACAAAGAGAAATAAGATTCGGTCGATTCGTTTTTTTACGGCTTATCATCCTGATGCAGGTTATTTAAAGCCACAAAATATAATTAAATAACGTTTTTTTGAGGAATAGTTTAGTGATACAAGACTTACAAACTAACTTATAGTCGTGAAGGGGAGAAGAGGTGGTTTCATGGCTTTCCCAAGGGTATTTGCACGTAAGTGAATATAACGAACGCGAGAGGCATTAGAAGTCGGCTCTCCGATTAACAATTCCAAGCCATTATCAATTACAACACCCGTACATGTTAGCTCACAGCACTTAGTATTCCTAAACGGTCACCCATCATGGTATTGGCGAGGGTCGACGTTGCTTAACTTCGGTGATCGTACGGAAACCGTTGTTCCAATCTGCAACCCACTTTACGGCATCCGTCCCTATGAACAGACGTTCTACTCCTAGCGGATGGTCGAGTCTATGGTCAACAATTAGGGTAGAGAAGATTCGTTCATCTTTCTGCACAACATAAATAAGATCTGTACAAAGCATGTCTCGATTCAAAACATTTGTTTAAAAGGGTGGGTTAAGACTGTGACTGACAGGTCTCTATCAAGTTAAAGAGACTGGCAGTATTTTACTGCTATTTCTTTCTGTTGAATAAGGTATTTACGGGGAGCGGTTTACGCAACCATACTTTATTTTCCAGTTGCCGTTTCACGCTCTCTACGAGAATCGGTATGATGAAGTGACAACTCAATTGAGTCATACGTTTTTCATATATTAGGTTGGTGCAAAAATAATGTCGTTTTCTCACATAGTAACATATGTGAGAAAACGGCATTATTTTTGCACCAACCTAATATTTTCCCAACTCCATTGAGGCTAACCCACCATATATAGGCTTAGATTGCTTTGTCCTCACTGACATGCACCTTTCTGATATCATACATACAGTTTGTCCCCCAAAATTTGACATAATTCTAAAAGCAATTATCTTGAAAACTAAAAAGTCTAGCTCAATGAAATTGAAGAGCTTTGGTGCTGAACATTATAAGATTATTATGGGACCGATTCGGTTGTTAAGCTCATGCCAGACACGCTGTAGCACGTCTCCGGTGACATTATCAAGTGCGAAATTGATTCTCTGTTTGAGTTAATAAATGCTTACAAGAAGAGGCGGGACATAGACCAGTTCCTTCATATATCCCCATAAAAGGAATCACACGGGGACAGGTCCGGTAACCGCGGTGGCCATTTCATCCGAAAACTGTCTTCTTCTCTAGCATACAGGATCCATCTCTCTGGCAGATTCTCAAGGAGGTAAGCCAGTACTGTCCTTTTCCGTTCAATATAAAATCTTGATCTGTTTCTATACATTTTGTGTAAATTTGAGGTTATTTCAACAAGAATTACCAAAATTATTGGCCTGCGAAATGATGTCAATTTTTTTTGGACACCCTGTACTTTTAGAGATGTGCTTTTTCCTTAGACGTTAACATTGGAATCCGTTTTCAGCACAGTGAAGCTGATCTTCATTGACACCAATAAGTGAAAATAGATTCCCTTTTTGTAGACCAAATAAGAAAAGACGATTCTAATGAGCTTTTCTTTTCTTTTCTAGCAGCCAGCGTTTTGAAATTAACATTTGGCAAAATTCAAACTATTGCAGCGTTACATATAGTTACAAAAATTAATCTGTTGCAATTTACATCTCCATATAGAACTGACTGCGTTAAATAGCAGGACAGACAGGATCGTATTGCTTTGGTTGGCTACCAGTTTAATGTCGGAAGTAACGGAAACTTTCTGCGGATATTCTTTTACCGCATGAAGGAAGCAATCCAACGGCATCAATTCTCCCGTGATTATGCAGCTAAAGTGGCAGTAACTCGCATATTCCCAAGAAAGAATCCAAGAAGCTGCAACAACTAGAGTATGCATGCATTTATTCAATGGTGGCATACCACTATCGTAAGGACGTTCCGTGATGATTTCGCTGCATTTTCTTTCCTTATTCTGTTTTAAGTAATTAACTGGTATTACTTGTTGATCGATTGTAGCATTTCAATATTCAAATGTTGCCCCCATGGAATAAATTTGAATTTAGTAGTTAACGCGTTCAAAACTAAAGAAAATATAAAATAAATTAAACTAGTATAAAGAAAAAACAGAACGATAAATAATCGTTGATAATATTTATCAATATTATCTTCATATGCGATAATTAGTCATAATTTTATCTAAAATGTTTGATATTTACTGAAAGTCAATAAAATAAAATAAAAAAAAAATAGAATAAAATGAATCTAAAATTAATTTAAAATAATTAATCGATAAGGTTGGAAATTTCAAATTTCGTGATCGTCGTAAAATGTGCAATAATGAAATTTGTTTCTATATGAAGTAAAGATAGAGTTTCATGTTTGGACGCAATGTTCAGAAACGTGGCCCGAAGATTACTTTCACGCATGAAACAACGAATTGTCACTCCGTGTTCATCTCAGTGTCCATTATTTTATTTACACACACTCTATCCCTGACAGCACTTTTGCCAAAAACTATAAAATATCATAAAACTATAACTTTTTTATCATATCTATCTACACACACGCGCGCACACACACACACATATATATATATATACATATATATATATATATCATTTTTAAATATAACTTATATTTGGAAGAGATCGTTTAAGTATGATTTTGTATGTTTAAACATAAATTTATCTATATAATTAATTTTTTTATATTTCCTTTTTATTCCTGTCTTAGTTTCAAATTAACATTTCATTATTCATATAACCCCTAATTTAATGTCATATGGTTAATATCTAGGTTTAATTTTATAAGACATCTTCCCTTTAAGACTAATAAATTCTACCCTCCCCTGATTACCCCTCGTGCCTTTCGCCTGACTGAAACATTGAAATGAATAAATTCTGTATTACTTATTCGACGGTTTTTTTTTTCAAATTTCTAATTCCAACACGAACTCAGTCTATACTGGGGTTGAATAAGACTGACGATTAAGCCTACTCCCCATATGAGGTAATTTGAGATTTTATTGTGTACAAATTATTTACTCTGTAATAATAAATACATTGAGCTCTTTTGTGGATCAGTTTTAATATTTTATATTACTAGGATCCACTTGGATTATCTAACAACGGATTTATTACCTTTACTATATATATATATATATATGTATATATATATGTGTGTGTGTGTGTGTGCGTGTGAAAATATATAGAAAATAGGAAAGAACTCGTTAGGTAAATAATCCAAAGTTCTTTAGTATTTTTGTTATTAATTTTTAAAAACAGTGCTCGATATAAAAGTAGAGCCTAAATATAATTATTTATTAAAAATATGAATCAGATTTTTAAATAAATAATTATATAATTATTTATATATTAAGTATTTGAACAGCAATCCATCTTTTATGCAAGTTTCGTTAGGGACGACTGACAAGCCACTGCGATTTATTTAATGTTTCTTCTTCGTATAAGCGTTTCCTTTCTGGACTTAAGGCGTGTAAAAATTGTCCAAATGTTCGATCCGAGATCTTTCGTCTATTAGTCATTATGAAGGATTTTTTTTTTTTTTTAACTGAATTTTATTCTCCTAGAGTGATGGAAATGTTTGTTTGTTTTATTTCAAACATGGTCAGTAGATTGTGGCCGTCTTTGTAGTCAATATTATTGAGCGTTGGTTTTTTTTTTTTTGCTTATTTATTATTAGCGCTTCCAATATTTTTTTCTTCTTTTTTAACATATGGATGAGGCTATTATGCTTTTATTTTCTACAAGTATATTGTGGATGGAATTTGGTTTGTTTCTGTGTGTGTTTAAATGAATCCTAATTGAACTATGGTCTGAGAGGTTGAAAGTGAGTCATTTTGATAGGCATGGTATGATCAATATAATTATTCATGAATATCGTTTCACAGGTAAGTTGTTGGTGTTGATGTTAGCTGTTTTAATTTTTTATAGCAGATAATGTAATTTTCTTGTTCTGGTCGACTGTGCTTGAGTGTTTCAAATATAAAATTCACCTTACTTATAGTTAACGTGTATTTGGCTTTTATAAAAAAAAAGAAACATATTAGATTGATAAACGTTTCTTTTCTTTTCTTTATCTTGTATATTTCTAAAGAATTAATATGTTTTAATTTTAATCCAACATTTTTTTTAGAGGGTGGTTAAAACTTCATTTCTTTCGCCTACCGGACTGCGCACCTAGGAAATTTTTTAAGAAATAAGAACTCCGACAGGATTTGAACCTGCATTCCACTTTACGGGAGGAATCACAATTTGATCTGACCGCTCGGCTATGGAGAGATTCATAGTCAAGTAGGGTTTTATTTGCCTTAAAGACCCCTCCCACAGTGGGACACAGGTTTGAATTCTGCCGGAGGTCACATTTTCTCGACCGCGAAGATCAAATAAATACTGTTTAAGAACAAGAGTTTACTTATATACGAGTATCCACTCAAAAGTAACGTTTGATATCTGAAATCTCTTGGCGAGTGGACCGAACAATTTCATAAAGGTTCGTCTACGAAACTATGGAGTTGAGGTGACAAATTATATTTGTATTAAATTCTCTCTCCCTCCCTCTCTCTCTCTCTCTCTCTCTCTGTCTCTCTCTCTGTCTTTCTCCCTCTCTCTCTCCCTCCCTCTCTCTCTGTCTCTCTCCCTCCCTCTCTCTATTTCCCTCTCTCTCTCTTCCTCTCTCTCTCACTCCCTCTCTCTCTGTCTCTCTCCGTCTCTCTCTCTGACATATATCATCACTTGATAAGACACAGGAGGTGTTGAAACAAAATGGCTATTTTTGTAGTGATTTTATAACATATTTATAATTCTTAGATAAATAATTATATATATATATATATATATATATATATATATATATATAGTGTGTGTGTCTGTGTGTGTGTGTGTGTGTATTGGGCACTTTACGTTTTTTTTCTAATTATACTCGCTTGGTTTTTTTTCTTTTGCCTTGGCATTACGATGTTAGTCGATTTCTTTCGACTTACTCGGATGGCTTTTTAGTCTTTTCTATATTTTTATTTGCAAATAATATTATTCGTTTTATTTTATACCAGTTGAGTATATATATTAAAATAGACATCATATATATATATATATATATATAGAGAGAGAGAGAGAGAGAGAGAGACAGACAGACAGACTGTTTCGCTGTATCATAGCATTTTAACGCATTATATACAGGATGTATATAAACGCCATGGCACTCAATTCTTTCGAAGAGCGATGCATTTAAAGCAGCAGCCTTTCAAAATGTCCTTTCCTCCATAGTGCTCAATCAGCGAACGAGAGCATAAAACGTTATCCACACAGACTGTTAAGCTGTATCACATCTCATGAGAGTGACTAGACATCTGATTGCTTCAAGCTGGGATCGAAACTCGACCTGATTTAACATCTAGGCTATCGGCACACGACAGAAAAAAATGTTAGTACAATATATACCGGATGTATATAAACGCTATACCGGTTGTCATATCGCTCAATTCTTTCGAGGAGCGATTATAGGTAAATAACAGGACAGACCTGGTTCTATAGTCTTGGGTAGAGTAAGCTCTAGGAGGAGGACAACCCTTAATTCAAAACCTGCATAGGGTCTGGCTGCTGGTTCTAAGAACCGAGCTGCTTGCCCCTCATACGTCGAACACTAAGGGAGAGTCCAGTATAGCAATATAAAAAAATGTTTTAATTTGTTCTAAATTTAAGTGCTCGTTTTTAACGAAACCTTATCGTAGTAAGAGTTTGAAATTTGAAATTTATTATCAGCATTTGTTTGGAAAAGTATAAAAGATTCCTGATTATTTGATTATTTATCGAACATCTGGCTCTGAAATATATTTGTCGCGTTACTCTGGAGTCGGTCAAATGAAATAATGGTTGCTATTGATGGGAGTATACCTATCTGAGATGGATGAAAATATAAATAAAACAAAGTATACTGATGCATCGAGAGAGCAGAGGAAGGGGTGCTAAAACTCAAATTAAAATTTTCAGTTACTGGCGCCAGATATATCTACGTACTGCTTCTAATCGCTTCTGTTCTGTTTATGTCGCTCTTTTCTAATATTCTATGTTGTGGCGGCAATAGATTTCTTAAAAATATAATTATAACCACGTTTTTATTTATAATTTCACTGCCTCCCTCTACGTATAATTTGATCAATTCGGTCATTATTATTGTTCGAAGTCCTTTTGAAGGACGAAACCAGTTAGATATTTATCTCCATTACAGCTTTCAATTACATACCATTAGTTTTATATATAGTTTATATATACATATATATATATATATATATATATATATATTTCTACCATATAAACATATTTATTGCTTACACGTCGTTTCATGGACATTCCTCCGTTTTATAAACTTTCAGATATATTAATAAAGATATGCTGTTCAACAGTTTTATAGGCTCCTGAAATTTTATTTCGGATGAGCTCTCTGGTGGGGGAAGTGTGGGTTTGTAAACAGTGACTATTACGGCTGCTATAGCAAGACTCTTCGGTAAAGCGAATCGAGTTCTCTCAGTTATTGTGTGTGTATCTAAATTAAATACGCTAAAATTCACCTTCGTCCCTGCCGTGCGCTTAGTGGTAGAATCTCCGGCTAACGCCAATTCGACCGGGTTTCAATCCTAGCTGGAGACAACTGGACGTCTAGCCACACTGAAGATCTGTGATATATATATATATATATATATATATATATATATATATATATATATATATATACAGATTCAAATTAAAGATAGGGCAAATGGAGTAAAAATACGCAGTTCGTAATATTTGCTTTTAAAATAGTGCTCAATACAAAGGAGAGCAATATATTTTTATTATGAGAGTTTATAATAAAATCATTTTTTAAATCGCCAGACAAATTGTTTCCTCCTTTCCGAAAATTAAACTTTAACTTCCAAGCCCTTTAACTTTCGGAAGAGGTAGTAATTTATTTTTAAATTTCCTTAAAAATCTTTTAATCACCAGTTAATCCCCATCACTTGAAGAAGTACAATCAAAGTATTGAAACATGGAAGCTTCAGTGTAGAGTTTTAAAATTTTTTTATTATAATTAACTTATAATAAAAATATGAAAAACGGCCTCCAGACGACTTCGGAATCTCCTGCAATTCTTCTGGACATTTTCCTTGTTTAAGTTGGTAAATGCTGCCATAATCCTTGCCTTCAGTTCATCTTTGGTGTTATAAGGCGTTTTTTTGTTAACTCGCTCAACTGCTTCCCACACGTAATAATCAAGGGTGTTGCAGGCTTGGGAGTTAAGTGGCGAGATGTAAGGGGTGATGTGGTAGCAAAAATTGCCTGACAAGCCATGACTTGGTTCTCCTGCTTGTGTGGCATGGTGTAGAGTACTGTTGCCAGACATAGGCTCTTCCAGCAGTCACCCTCCTGATCTATGGCAGCACTACCTCCTCAGGGCACTTGACGAAAGTCACCGTTTTTATCTGGGGACATGTGGGAAGATTAATGGAGGCATAACGTTCCCATCATTAGTGATCACTCCAAACACCTTCGTAAACACTATTTTAAGAATGATATTCACGATGGAATATTTTGTTATGCTAACAAAGATGATTGCTAAAACATTGTAAAATGTCCGTATAACCACTCTGAAAACGACTCATGTGAGCCAAAACCTTGGGTCTAGGATTAACTGAATAAAAAATATCCAAATGTTGGACAATTTTTGTCATTAATTTCACTCGAAATTAAAGCAAACATACATATTTTAGAACGGCTCATGATCAGATATAATAGACATTCATTGTCTTGTCATATTGAACAATATATATTTAAATGTAGATATATATATAAGATATAAAAATTTGTAAATATATAAGAGAAATAAATAGATTAATATTAATAGATATATGAAAACAATGATAGATCGATAACATAAGCATAATGATCGAGAAAATAAAGAGACTGATATAGATATAGATATAGATATATAGATATAGAGATAAGATGAAAATGAGAAAGAAGGAGAAGTGGGTAAAAGAACGAATAATAAAAGTAGGCTAGAGAAATGGAAAAGAGGGAAATAGAGGAAAGGAAAAGAGGGAAGTAGAGAAAAGGAAAAGAGGGAAATAGAGAAAGGAAAAGAGAGAAATAGAGAAAAGGAAAAGAGGGAAATAGAGAAAGGAAAAGAGAGAAATAGAGAAAAGGAAAAGACAGAAATAGAGAAAAGCAAAAGAGGGAAATAGAGAAAGGAAAAGAGGGAAATAGAGAAAGGAAAAGAGAGAAATAGAGAAAAGGAAAAGACAGAAATAGAGAAAAGAAAAAGAGGGAAATAGAGAAAAGGAAAAGAGGGAAATAGAGAAAGGAAAAGAGAGAAATAGAGAAAAGGAAAAGAGGGAAATAGAGAAAAGGAAAAGAGGGAAGTAGAGAAAAGGAAAAGACATAAATAGAGAAAAGCAAAAGAGGGAAATAGAGAAAGGAAAAGAGGGAAATAGAGAAAGGAAAAGAGAGAAATAGAGAAAAGGAAAAGACAGAAATAGAGAAAAGCAAAAGAGGGAAATAGAGAAAGGAAAAGAGAGAAATAGAGAAAAGGAAAAGAGGGAAATAGAGAAAGGAAAAGAGGGAAATAGAGAAAAGGAAAAGAGGGAAATAGAGAAAGGAAAAGAGAGAAATAGAGAAAAGGAAAAGAGGGAAATAGAGAAAGGAAAAGAGAGAAATACAGAAAAGGAAAAGAGAGAAATAGAGAAAAGGAAAAGAGGGAAATAGAGAAAAGGAAAAGAGGGAAATAGAGAAAGGAAAAGAGAGAAATAGAGAAAAGCAAAAGAGGGAAATAGAGAAAGGAAAAGAGAGAAATACAGAAAAGGAAAAGAGAGAAATAGAGAAAAGGAAAAGAGGGAAATAGAGAAAAGGAAAAGAGGGAAATAGAGAAAGGAAAAGACAGAAATAGAGAAAAGCAAAAGAGGGAAATAGAGAAAGGAAAAGAGGGAAATAGAGAAAAGGAAAAGAGGGAAATAGAGAAAAGGAAAAGAGGGAAATAGAGAAAGGAAAAGAGAGAAATAGAGAAAAGGAAAAGAGAGAAATAGAGAAAAGCAAAAGAGGGAAATAGAGAAAGGAAAAGAGAGAAATAGAGAAAAGGAAAAGAGGGAAATAGAGAAAGGAAAAGAGGGTAATAGAGAAAAGGAAAAGAGGGAAGTAGAGAAAAGGAAAAGAGGGAAATAGAGAAAGGAAAAGAGGGAAATAGAGAAAAGCAAAAGAGGGAAATAGAGAAAGGAAAAGAGAGAAATAGAGAAAAGGAAAAGAGGGAAATAGAGAAAGGAAAAGAGGGTAATAGAGAAAAGGAAAAGAGAGAAATAGAGAAAAGGAAAAGAGGGAAATAGAGAAAAGGAAAAGAGGGAAATAGAGAAAAGGAAAAGAGGGAAATAGAGAAAAGCAAAAGAGGGAAATAGAGAAATGAAAAGAGAGAAATAGAGAAAGGAAAAGAGGGAAGTAGAGAAAAGGAAAAGAGGGAAGTAGAGAAAAGGAAAAGAGGGAAATAGAGAAAAAGAAAAGAGGGAAGTAGAGAAAAGGAAAAGACAGAAATAGAGAAAAGCAAAAGAGGGAAATAGAGAAAGGAAAAGAGGGAAATAGAGAAAGGAAAAGAGAGAAATAGAGAAAAGGAAAAGACAGAAATAGAGAAAAGCAAAAGAGGGAAATAGAGAAAGGAAAAGAGAGAAATAGAGAAAAGGAAAAGAGGGAAATAGAGAAAGGAAAAGAGGGAAATAGAGAAAAGGAAAAGAGGGAAATAGAGAAAGGAAAAGAGAGAAATAGAGAAAAGGAAAAGAGGGAAATAGAGAAAGGAAAAGAGAGAAATAGAGAAAAGAAAAAGAGGGAAATAGAGAAAGGAAAAAAGGGTAATAGAGAAAAGGAAAAGAGGGAAGTAGAGAAAAGGAAAAGAGGGAAATAGAGAAAGGAAAAGAGGGAAATAGAGAAAAGCAAAAGAGGGAAATAGAGAAAGGAAAAGAGAGAAATAGAGAAAAGGAAAAGAGGGAAATAGAGAAAGGAAAAGAGGGTAATAGAGAAAAGGAAAAGAGAGAAATAGAGAAAAGGAAAAGAGGGAAATAGAGAAAAGGAAAAGAGGGAAATAGAGAAAAGCAAAAGAGGGAAATAGAGAAAGGAAAAGAGAGAAATAGAGAAAAGGAAAAGAGGGTAATAGAGAAAAGGAAAAGAGAGAAATAGAGAAAAGGAAAAGAGGGAAATAGAGAAAGGAAAAGAGAGAAATAGAGAAAAGGAAAAGAGCGAAATAGAGAAAGGAAAAGAGGGAAATAGAGAAAAGGAAAAGAGAGAAAAAGAGAAAAGGAAAAGAGAGAAATAGAGAAAAGGAAAAGAGGGAAATAGAGAAAGGAAAAGAGAGAAATAGAGAAAAGGAAAAGAGGGAAATAGAGAAAGGAAAAGAGAGAAATAGAGAAAAGGAAAAGAGAGAAATAGAGAAAAGGAAAAGAGGGAAATAGAGAAAAGGAAAAGAGGGAAATAGAGAAAAGGAAAAGACAGAAATAGAGAAAAGCAAAAGCGGGAAATAGAGAAAGGAAAAGAGAGAAATAGAGAAAAGGAAAAGAGGGAAATAGAGAAAGGAAAAGAGGGTAATAGAGAAAAGGAAAAGAGGGAAGTAGAGAAAAGGAAAAGAGGGAAATAGAGAAAGGAAAAGAGGGAAATAGAGAAAAGCAAAAGAGGGAAATAGAGAAAGGAAAAGAGAGAAATAGAGAAAAGGAAAAGAGGGAAATAGAGAAAGGAAAAGAGGGTAATAGAGAAAAGGAAAAGAGAGAAATAGAGAAAAGGAAAAGAGGGAAATAGAGAAAAGGAAAAGAGGGAAATAGAGAAAAGGAAAAGAGAGAAATAGAGAAAAGGAAAAGAGGGAAATAGAGAAAGGAAAAGAGAGAAATAGAGAAAAGCAAAAGAGGGAAATAGAGAAAGGAAAAGAGAGAAATAGAGAAAAGGAAAAGAGGGAAATAGAGAAAGGAAAAGAGGGTAATAGAGAAAAGGAAAAGAGAGAAATAGAGAAAAGGAAAAGAGGGAAATAGAGAAAAGGAAAAGAGGGAAATAGAGAAAAGGAAAAGAGAGAAATAGAGAAAAGGAAAAGAGGGAAATAGAGAAAGGAAAAGAGAGAAATAGAGAAAAGCAAAAGAGGGAAATAGAGAAAGGAAAAGAGAGAAATAGAGAAAAGGAAAAGAGGGAAATAGAGAAAGGAAAAGAGGGAAATAGAGAAAAGGAAAAGAGAGAAATAGAGAAAAGGAAAAGAGGGAAATAGAGAAAAGGAAAAGAGGGAAATAGAGAAAAGCAAAAGAGGGAAATAGAGAAAGGAAAAGAGAGAAATAGAGAAAAGGAAAAGAGGGAAATAGAGAAAGGAAAAGAGGGTAATAGAGAAAAGGAAAAGAGGGAAATAGAGAAAAGGAAAAGTGGGAAATAGAGAAAGGAAAAGACAGAAATAGAGAAAAGCAAAAGAGGGAAATAGAGAAAGGAAAAGAGGGAAATAGAGAAAAGGAAAAGAGGGAAATAGAGAAAAGGAAAAGAGGGAAATAGAGAAAGGAAAAGAGAGAAATAGAGAAAAGGAAAAGACAGAAATAGAGAAAAGCAAAAGAGGGAAATAGAGAAAGGAAAAGAGAGAAATAGAGAAAAGCAAAAGAGGGAAATAGAGAAAGGAAAAGAGAGAAATAGAGAAAAGGAAAAGAGGGAAATAGAGAAAGGAAAAGAGGGTAATAGAGAAAAGGAAAAGAGAGAAATAGAGAAAAGGAAAAGAGGGAAATAGAGAAAAGGAAAAGAGGGAAATAGAGAAAAGGAAAAGAGAGAAATAGAGAAAAGGAAAAGAGGGAAATAGAGAAAGGAAAAGAGAGAAATAGAGAAAAGCAAAAGAGGGAAATAGAGAAAGGAAAAGAGAGAAATAGAGAAAAGGAAAAGAGGGAAATAGAGAAAGGAAAAGAGGGTAATAGAGAAAAGGAAAAGAGAGAAATAGAGAAAAGGAAAAGAGGGAAATAGAGAAAAGGAAAAGAGGGAAATAGAGAAAAGGAAAAGAGAGAAATAGAGAAAAGGAAAAGAGGGAAATAGAGAAAAGGAAAAGAGGGAAATAGAGAAAAGCAAAAGAGGGAAATAGAGAAAGGAAAAGAGAGAAATAGAGAAAAGGAAAAGAGGGAAATAGAGAAAGGAAAAGAGGGTAATAGAGAAAAGGAAAAGAGGGAAATAGAGAAAAGGAAAAGAGGGAAATAGAGAAAGGAAAAGACAGAAATAGAGAAAAGCAAAAGAGGGAAATAGAGAAAGGAAAAGAGGGAAATAGAGAAAAGGAAAAGAGGGAAATAGAGAAAAGGAAAAGAGGGAAATAGAGAAAGGAAAAGAGAGAAATAGAGAAAAGGAAAAGAGAGAAATAGAGAAAAGCAAAAGAGGGAAATAGAGAAAGGAAAAGAGAGAAATAGAGAAAAGGAAAAGAGGGAAATAGAGAAAGGAAAAGAGGGTAATAGAGAAAAGGAAAAGAGGGAAGTAGAGAAAAGGAAAAGAGGGAAATAGAGAAAGGAAAAGAGGGAAATAGAGAAAAGCAAAAGAGGGAAATAGAGAAAGGAAAAGAGAGAAATAGAGAAAAGGAAAAGAGGGAAATAGAGAAAGGAAAAGAGGGTAATAGAGAAAAGGAAAAGAGAGAAATAGAGAAAAGGAAAAGAGGGAAATAGAGAAAAGGAAAAGAGGGAAATAGAGAAAAGGAAAAGAGGGAAATAGAGAAAAGCAAAAGAGGGAAATAGAGAAATGAAAAGAGAGAAATAGAGAAAGGAAAAGAGGGAAGTAGAGAAAAGGAAAAGAGGGAAGTAGAGAAAAGGAAAAGAGGGAAATAGAGAAAAGGAAAAGAGGGAAGTAGAGAAAAGGAAAAGACAGAAATAGAGAAAAGCAAAAGAGGGAAATAGAGAAAGGAAAAGAGGGAAATAGAGAAAGGAAAAGAGAGAAATAGAGAAAAGGAAAAGACAGAAATAGAGAAAAGCAAAAGAGGGAAATAGAGAAAGGAAAAGAGAGAAATAGAGAAAAGGAAAAGAGGGAAATAGAGAAAGGAAAAGAGGGAAATAGAGAAAAGGAAAAGAGGGAAATAGAGAAAGGAAAAGAGAGAAATAGAGAAAAGGAAAAGAGGGAAATAGAGAAAGGAAAAGAGAGAAATAGAGAAAAGAAAAGAGGGAAATAGAGAAAGGAAAAAAGGGTAATAGAGAAAAGGAAAAGAGGGAAGTAGAGAAAAGGAAAAGAGGGAAATAGAGAAAGGAAAAGAGGGAAATAGAGAAAAGCAAAAGAGGGAAATAGAGAAAGGAAAAGAGAGAAATAGAGAAAAGGAAAAGAGGGAAATAGAGAAAGGAAAAGAGGGTAATAGAGAAAAGGAAAAGAGAGAAATAGAGAAAAGGAAAAGAGGGAAATAGAGAAAAGGAAAAGAGGGAAATAGAGAAAAGCAAAAGAGGGAAATAGAGAAAGGAAAAGAGAGAAATACAGAAAAGGAAAAGAGGGTAATAGAGAAAAGGAAAAGAGAGAAATAGAGAAAAGGAAAAGAGGGAAATAGAGAAAGGAAAAGAGAGAAATAGAGAAAAGGAAAAGAGGGAAATAGAGAAAGGAAAAGAGGGAAATAGAGAAAAGGAAAAGAGAGAAATAGAGAAAAGGAAAAGAGAGAAATAGAGAAAAGGAAAAGAGGGAAATAGAGAAAGGAAAAGAGAGAAATAGAGAAAAGGAAAAGAGGGAAATAGAGAAAGGAAAAGAGAGAAATAGAGAAAAGGAAAAGAGAGAAATAGAGAAAAGGAAAAGAGGGAAATAGAGAAAAGGAAAAGAGGGAAATAGAGAAAAGGAAAAGACAGAAATAGAGAAAAGCAAAAGCGGGAAATAGAGAAAGGAAAAGAGAGAAATAGAGAAAAGGAAAAGAGGGAAATAGAGAAAGGAAAAGAGGGTAATAGAGAAAAGGAAAAGAGGGAAGTAGAGAAAAGGAAAAGAGGGAAATAGAGAAAGGAAAAGAGGGAAATAGAGAAAAGCAAAAGAGGGAAATAGAGAAAGGAAAAGAGAGAAATAGAGAAAAGGAAAAGAGGGAAATAGAGAAAGGAAAAGAGGGTAATAGAGAAAAGGAAAAGAGAGAAATAGAGAAAAGGAAAAGAGGGAAATAGAGAAAAGGAAAAGAGGGAAATAGAGAAAAGGAAAAGAGAGAAATAGAGAAAAGGAAAAGAGGGAAATAGAGAAAAGGAAAAGAGGGAAATAGAGAAAAGCAAAAGAGGGAAATAGAGAAAGGAAAAGAGAGAAATAGAGAAAAGGAAAAGAGGGAAATAGAGAAAGGAAAAGAGGGTAATAGAGAAAAGGAAAAGAGGGAAATAGAGAAAAGGAAAAGAGGGAAATAGAGAAAGGAAAAGACAGAAATAGAGAAAAGCAAAAGAGGGAAATAGAGAAAGGAAAAGAGGGAAATAGAGAAAAGGAAAAGAGGGAAATAGAGAAAGGAAAAGAGAGAAATAGAGAAAAGGAAAAGACAGAAATAGAGAAAAGCAAAAGAGGGAAATAGAGAAAGGAAAAGAGAGAAATAGAGAAAAGCAAAAGAGGGAAATAGAGAAAGGAAAAGAGAGAAATAGAGAAAAGGAAAAGAGGGAAATAGAGAAAGGAAAAGAGGGTAATAGAGAAAAGGAAAAGAGAGAAATAGAGAAAAGGAAAAGAGGGAAATAGAGAAAAGGAAAAGAGGGAAATAGAGAAAAGGAAAAGAGAGAAATAGAGAAAAGGAAAAGAGGGAAATAGAGAAAGGAAAAGAGAGAAATAGAGAAAAGCAAAAGAGGGAAATAGAGAAAGGAAAAGAGAGAAATAGAGAAAAGGAAAAGAGGGAAATAGAGAAAGGAAAAGAGGGTAATAGAGAAAAGGAAAAGAGAGAAATAGAGAAAAGGAAAAGAGGGAAATAGAGAAAAGGAAAAGAGGGAAATAGAGAAAAGGAAAAGAGAGAAATAGAGAAAAGGAAAAGAGGGAAATAGAGAAAAGGAAAAGAGGGAAATAGAGAAAAGCAAAAGAGGGAAATAGAGAAAGGAAAAGAGAGAAATAGAGAAAAGGAAAAGAGGGAAATAGAGAAAGGAAAAGAGGGTAATAGAGAAAAGGAAAAGAGGGAAATAGAGAAAAGGAAAAGAGGGAAATAGAGAAAGGAAAAGACAGAAATAGAGAAAAGCAAAAGAGGGAAATAGAGAAAGGAAAAGAGGGAAATAGAGAAAAGGAAAAGAGGGAAATAGAGAAAAGGAAAAGAGGGAAATAGAGAAAGGAAAAGAGAGAAATAGAGAAAAGGAAAAGACAGAAATAGAGAAAAGCAAAAGAGGGAAATAGAGAAAGGAAAAGAGAGAAATAGAGAAAAGGAAAAGAGGGAAATAGAGAAAGGAAAAGAGGGTAATAGAGAAAAGGAAAAGAGGGAAGTAGAGAAAAGGAAAAGAGGGAAATAGAGAAAGGAAAAGAGGGAAATAGAGAAAAGCAAAAGAGGGAAATAGAGAAAGGAAAAGAGAGAAATAGAGAAAAGGAAAAGAGGGAAATAGAGAAAGGAAAAGAGGGTAATAGAGAAAAGGAAAAGAGAGAAATAGAGAAAAGGAAAAGAGGGAAATAGAGAAAAGGAAAAGAGGGAAATAGAGAAAAGGAAAAGAGAGAAATAGAGAAAAGGAAAAGAGGGAAATAGAGAAAGGAAAAGAGGGAAATAGAGAAAAGCAAAAGAGGGAAATAGAGAAAGGAAAAGAGAGAAATAGAGAAAAGGAAAAGAGGGAAATAGAGAAAGGAAAAGAGGGTAATAGAGAAAAGGAAAAGAGAGAAATAGAGAAAAGGAAAAGAGGGAAATAGAGAAAAGGAAAAGAGGGAAATAGAGAAAAGGAAAAGAGAGAAATAGAGAAAAGGAAAAGAGGGAAATAGAGAAAGGAAAAGAGGGAAATAGAGAAAAGCAAAAGAGGGAAATAGAGAAAGGAAAAGAGAGAAATAGAGAAAAGGAAAAGAGGGAAATAGAGAAAGGAAAAGAGGGTAATAGAGAAAAGGAAAAGAGAGAAATAGAGAAAAGGAAAAGAGGGAAATAGAGAAAAGGAAAAGAGGGAAATAGAGAAAGGAAAGACAGAAATAGAGAAAAGGAAAAGAGGGAAATAGAGAAAGGAAAAGAGGGAAATAGAGAAAAGCAAAAGAGGGAAATAGAGAAATGAAAAGAGAGAAATAGAGAAAGGAAAAGAGAGAAATAGAGAAAAGGAAAAGACAGAAATAGAGAAAAGCAAAAGAGGGAAATAGAGAAAGGAAAAGAGGGTAATAGAGAAAAGGAAAAGAGGGAAGTAGAGAAAAGGAAAAGAGGGAAATAGAGAAAGGAAAAGAGGGAAATAGAGAAAAGCAAAAGAAAGAAATAGAGAAAGGAAAAGAGAGAAATAGAGAAAAGGAAAAGAGGGAAATAGAGAAAGGAAAAGAAGGTAATAGAGAAAAGGAAAAGAGGGAAGTAGAGAAAAGGAAAAGAGGGAAATAGAGAAAGGAAAAGAGGGAAATAGAGAAAAGCAAAAGAGGGAAATAGAGAAAGGAAAAGAGAGAAATAGAGAAAAGGAAAAGAGGGAAATAGAGAAAGGAAAAGAGGGTAATAGAGAAAAGGAAAAGAGAGAAATAGAGAAAAGGAAAAGAGGGAAATAGAGAAAAGGAAAAGAGGGAAATAGAGAAAAGGAAAAGAGGGAAATAGAGAAAAGCAAAAGAGGGAAATAGAGAAATGAAAAGAGGGAAATAGAGAAAAGGAAAAGAGGGAAATAGAGAAAGGAAAAGAGGGAAGTAGAGAAAAGCAAAAGAGGGAAATAGAGAAAGGAAAAGAGAGAAATAGAGAAAAGGAAAAGAGGGAAATAGAGAAAGGAAAAGAGAGAAATAGAGAAAAGGAAAAGACAGAAATAGAGAAAAGCAAAAGAGGGAAATAGAGAAAGGAAAAGAGAGAAATAGAGAAAAGGAAAAGAGGGAAATAGAGAAAGGAAAAGAGGGTAATAGAGAAAAGGAAAAGAGGGAAGTAGAGAAAAGGAAAAGAGGGAAATAGAGAAAGGAAAAGAGGGAAATAGAGAAAAGCAAAAGAGGGAAATAGAGAAAGGAAAAGAGAGAAATAGAGAAAAGGAAAAGAGGGAAATAGAGAAAGGAAAAGAGGGTAATAGAGAAAAGGAAAAGAGAGAAATAGAGAAAAGGAAAAGAGGGAAATAGAGAAAAGGAAAAGAGGGAAATAGAGAAAAGGAAAAGAGGGAAATAGAGAAAGGAAATGAGGGAAATAGAGAAAAGCAAAAGAGGGAAATAGAGAAAGGAAAAGAGAGAAATAGAGAAAAGGAAAAGAGGGAAATAGAGAAAGGAAAAGAGGGTAATAGAGAAAAGGAAAAGAGAGAAATAGAGAAAAGGAAAAGAGGGAAATAGAGAAAAGGAAAAGAGGGAAATAGAGAAAGGAAAGACAGAAATAGAGAAAAGCAAAAGAGGGAAATAGAGAAAGGAAAAGAGGGAAATAGAGAAAAGGAAAAGAGGGAAGTAGAGAAAAGGAAAAGAGAGAAATAGAGAAAAGGAAAAGAGGGAAATAGAGAAAAGGAAAAGTGGGAAATAGAGAAAGGAAAAGACAGAAATAGAGAAAAGCAAAAGAGGGAAATAGAGAAAGGAAAAGAGGGAAATAGAGAAAAGGAAAAGAGGGAAATAGAGAAAAGGAAAAGAGGGTAATAGAGAAAAGGAAAAGATAGAAATAGAGAAAAGGAAAAGAGGGAAATAGAGAAAAGGAAAAGAGGGAAATAGAGAAAAGGAAAAGAGGGAAATAGAGAAAGGAAAAGAGGGAAATAGAGAAAAGCAAAAGAGGGAAATACAGAAAGGAAAAGAGAGAAATAGAGAAAAGGAAAAGAGGGAAATAGAGAAAGGAAAAGACGGTAATAGAGAAAAGGAAAAGAGAGAAATAGAGAAAAGCAAAAGAGGGAAATAGAGAAAGGAAAAGAGAGAAATAGAGAAAAGGAAAAGAGGGAAATAGAGAAAGGAAAAGAGGGTAATAGAGAAAAGGAAAAGAGAGAAATAGAGAAAAGGAAAAGAGGGAAATAGAGAAAGGAAAAGAGGGTAATAGAGAAAAGGAAAAGAGAGAAATAGAGAAAAGGAAAAGAGGGAAATAGAGAAAGGAAAAGAGGGTAATAGAGAAAAGGAAAAGAGAGAAATAGAGAAAAGGAAAAGAGGGAAATAGAGAAAGGAAAAGACAGAAATAGAGAAAAGCAAAAGAGGGAAATAGAGAAAGGAAAAGAGGGAAATAGAGAAAAGCAAAAGAGGGAAATAGAGAAATGAAAAGAGGGAAATAGACAAAAGGAAAAGAGGGAAATAGAGAAAGGAAAAGAGGGAAATAGAGAAAGGAAAAGAGAGAAATAGAGAAAAGGAAAAGACAGAAATAGAGAAAGGAAAAGACAGAAATAGAGAAAAGCAAAAGAGGGAAATAGAGAAAGGAAAAGAGGGAAATAGAGAAAAGCAAAAGAGGGAAATAGAGAAATGAAAAGAGGGAAATAGAGAAAAGGAAAAGAGGGAAATAGAGAAAGGAAAAGAGGGAAATAGAGAAAGGAAAAGAGAGAAATAGAGAAAAGGAAAAGACAGAAATAGAGAAAAGCAAAAGAGGGAAATAGAGAAAGGAAAAGAGAGAAATAGAGAAAAAGAAAAGAGGGAAATAGAGAAAGGAAAAGAGGGAAATAGAGAAAAGGAAAAGACAGAAATAGAGAAAAGCAAAAGAGGGAAATAGAGAAAGGAAAAGAGAGAAATAGAGAAAAGCAAAAGAGGGAAATAGAGAAATGAAAAGAGAGAAATAGAGAAAGGAAAAGAGGGAAGTAGAGAAAAGGAAAAGAGGGAAATAGAGAAAGGAAAAGAGGGAAGTAGAGAAAAGCAAAAGAGGGAAATAGAGAAAGGAAAAGAGAGAAATAGAGAAAAGGAAAAGAGGGAAATAGAGAAAGGAAAAGAGAGAAATAGAGAAAAGGAAAAGAGGGAAATAGAGAAAGGAAAAGAGAGAAATAGAGAAAAGGAAAAGAGAGAAATAGAGAAAAGGAAAAGAGGGAAATAGAGAAAAGGAAAAGAGGGAAATAGAGAAAGGAAAAACAGAAATAGAGAAAAGCAAAAGAGGGAAATAGAGAAAGGAAAAGAGGGAAATAGAGAAAAGGAAAAGAGGGAAATAGAGAAAAGGAAAAGAGGGAAATAGAGAAAGGAAAAGAGAGAAATAGAGAAAAGGAAAAGACAGAAATAGAGAAAAGCAAAAGAGGGAAATAGAGAAAGGAAAAGAGAGAAATAGAGAAAAGGAAAAGAGGGAAATAGAGAAAGGAAAAGAGGGTAATAGAGAAAAGGAAAAGAGGGAAGTAGAGAAAAGGAAAAGAGGGAAATAGAGAAAGGAAAAGAGGGAAATAGAGAAAAGCAAAAGAGGGAAATAGAGAAAGGAAAAGAGAGAAATAGAGAAAAGGAAAAGAGGGAAATAGAGAAAGGAAAAGATGGTAATAGAGAAAAGGAAAAGAGAGAAATAGAGAAAAGGAAAAGAGGGAAATAGAGAAAAGGAAAAGAGGGAAATAGAGAAAAGGAAAAGAGAGAAATAGAGAAAAGGAAAAGAGGGAAATAGAGAAAGGAAAAGAGATAAATAGAGAAAAGCAAAAGAGGGAAATAGAGAAAGGAAAAGAGAGAAATAGAGAAAAGGAAAAGAGGGAAATAGAGAAAGGAAAAGAGGGTAATAGAGAAAAGGAAAAGAGAGAAATAGAGAAAAGGAAAAGAGGGAAATAGAGAAAAGGAAAAGAGGGAAATAGAGAAAAGGAAAAGAGAGAAATAGAGAAAAGGAAAAGAGGGAAATAGAGAAAGGAAAAGAGGGAAATAGAGAAAAGCAAAAGAGGGAAATAGAGAAAGGAAAAGAGAGAAATAGAGAAAAGGAAAAGAGGGAAATATAGAAAGGAAAAGAGGGTAATAGAGAAAAGGAAAAGAGAGAAATAGAGAAAAGCAAAAGAGGGAAATAGAGAAAGGAAAAGAGAGAAATAGAGAAAAGGAAAAGAGGGAAATAGAGAAAGGAAAAGAGGGTAATAGAGAAAAGGAAAAGAGAGAAATAGAGAAAAGGAAAAGAGGGAAATAGAGAAAGGAAAAGAGGGTAATAGAGAAAAGGAAAAGAGAGAAATAGAGAAAAGGAAAAGAGGGAAATAGAGAAAGGAAAAGAGGGTAATAGAGAAAAGGAAAAGAGAGAAATAGAGAAAAGGAAAAGAGGGAAATAGAGAAAGGAAAAGACAGAAATAGAGAAAAGCAAAAGAGGGAAATAGAGAAAGGAAAAGAGGGAAATAGAGAAAAGCAAAAGAGGGAAATAGAGAAATGAAAAGAGGGAAATAGAGAAAAGGAAAAGAGGGAAATAGAGAAAGGAAAAGAGGGAAATAGAGAAAGGAAAAGAGAGAAATAGAGAAAAGGAAAAGACAGAAATAGAGAAAAGCAAAAGAGGGAAATAGAGAAAGGAAAAGAGAGAAATAGAGAAAAGGAAAAGAGGGAAATAGAGAAAGGAAAAGAGGGAAATAGAGAAAAGGAAAAGACAGAAATAGAGAAAAGCAAAAGAGGGAAATAGAGAAAGGAAAAGAGAGAAATAGAGAAAAGCAAAAGAGGGAAATAGAGAAATGAAAAGAGAGAAATAGAGAAAGGAAAAGAGGGAAGTAGAGAAAAGGAAAAGAGGGAAATAGAGAAAGGAAAAGAGGGAAGTAGAGAAAAGCAAAAGAGGGAAATAGAGAAAGGAAAAGAGAGAAATAGAGAAAAGGAAAAGAGGGAAATAGAGAAAGGAAAAGTGAGAAATAGAGAAAAGGAAAAGACAGAAATAGAGAAAAGCAAAAGAGGGAAATAGAGAAAGGAAAAGAGAGAAATAGAGAAAAGGAAAAGAGGGAAATAGAGAAAGGAAAAGAGGGTAATAGAGAAAAGGAAAAGAGGGAAGTAGAGAAAAGGAAAAGAGGGAAATAGAGAAAGGAAAAGAGGGAAATAGAGAAAAGCAAAAGAGGGAAATAGAGAAAGGAAAAGAGAGAAATAGAGAAAAGGAAAAGAGGGAAATAGAGAAAGGAAAAGAGGGTAATAGAGAAAAGGAAAAGAGAGAAATAGAGAAAAGGAAAAGAGGGAAATAGAGAAAAGGAAAAGAGGGAAATAGAGAAAAGGAAAAGAGAGAAATAGAGAAAAGGAAAAGAGGGAAATAGAGAAAGGAAAAGAGGGAAATAGAGAAAAGCAAAAGAGGGAAATAGAGAAAGGAAAAGAGAGAAATAGAGAAAAGGAAAAGAGGGAAATAGAGAAAGGAAAAGAGGGTAATAGAGAAAAGGAAAAGAGAGAAATAGAGAAAAGGAAAAGAGGGAAATAGAGAAAAGGAAAAGAGGGAAATAGAGAAAGGAAAGACAGAAATAGAGAAAAGCAAAAGAGGGAAATAGAGAAAGGAAAAGAGGGAAATAGAGAAAAGCAAAACAGGGAAATAGAGAAATGAAAAGAGAGAAATAGAGAAAGGAAAAGAGAGAAATAGAGAAAAGGAAAAGACAGAAATAGAGAAAAGCAAAAGAGGGAAATAGAGAAAGGAAAATAGAGAAATAGAGATAAGGAAAAGAGGGAAATAGAGAAAGGAAAAGAGGGTAATAGAGAAAAGGAAAAGAGGGAAGTCGAGAAAAGGAAAAGAGGGAAATAGAGAAAAGCAAAAGAGGGAAATAGAGAAAAGGAAAAGAGGGAAATAGAGAAAAGGAAAAGAGGGAAATAGAGAAAAGCAAAAGAGGGAAATAGAGAAATGAAAAGAGAGAAATAGAGAAAAGGAAAAGAGGGAAATAGAGAAAAGGAAAAGAGGGAAATAGAGAAAGGAAAGACAGAAATAGAGAAAAGCAAAAGAGGGAAATAGAGAAAGGAAAAGAGGGAAATAGAGAAAAGCAAAAGAGGGAAATAGAGAAATGAAAAGAGAGAAATAGAGAAAGGAAAAGAGAGAAATAGAGAAAAGGAAAAGACAGAAATAGAGAAAAGCAAAAGAGGGAAATAGAGAAAGGAAAAGAGAGAAATAGAGAAAAGGAAAAGAGGGAAATAGAGAAAGGAAAAGAGGGTAATAGAGAAAAGGAAAAGAGAGAAATAGAGAAAAGGAAAAGAGGGAAATAGAGAAAAGGAAAAGAGGGAAATAGAGAAAGGAAAGACAGAAATAGAGAAAAGCAAAAGAGGGAAATAGAGAAAGGAAAAGAGGGAAATAGAGAAAAGCAAAACAGGGAAATAGAGAAATGAAAAGAGAGAAATAGAGAAAGGAAAAGAGAGAAATAGAGAAAAGGAAAAGACAGAAATAGAGAAAAGCAAAAGAGGGAAATAGAGAAAGGAAAAGAGAGAAATAGAGATAAGGAAAAGAGGGAAATAGAGAAAGGAAAAGAGGGTAATAGAGAAAAGGAAAAGAGGGAAGTCGAGAAAAGGAAAAGAGGGAAATAGAGAAAAGCAAAAGAGGGAAATAGAGAAAAGGAAAAGAGGGAAATAGAGAAAAGGAAAAGAGGGAAATAGAGAAAAGCAAAAGAGGGAAATAGAGAAAAGGAAAAGAGGGAAGTAGAGAAAAGGAAAAGAGGGAAATAGAGAAAAGCAAAAGAGGGAAATAGAGAAATGAAAAGAGAGAAATAGAGAAAAGGAAAAGAGGGAAATAGAGAAAAGGAAAAGAGGGAAATAGAGAAAGGAAAGACAGAAATAGAGAAAAGCAAAAGAGGGAAATAGAGAAAGGAAAAGAGGGAAATAGAGAAAAGCAAAAGAGGGAAATAGAGAAATGAAAAGAGAGAAATAGAGAAAGGAAAAGAGAGAAATAGAGAAAAGGAAAAGACAGAAATAGAGAAAAGCAAAAGAGGGAAATAGAGAAAGGAAAAGCGAGAAATAGAGAAAAGGAAAAGAGGGAAATAGAGAAAGGAAAAGAGGGTAATAGAGAAAAGGAAAAGAGGAAGTCGAGAAAAGGAAAAGAGGGAAATAGAGAAAAGCAAAAGAGGGAAGTAGAGAAAAGGAAAAGAGGGAAATAGAGAAAAGGAAAAGAGGGAAGTAGAGAAAAGGAAAAGAGGGAAATAGAGAAAAGCAAAAGAGGGAAATAGAGAAATGAAAAGAGAGAAATAGAGAAAAAGAAAGAAAATTGCTTGTCTAAATACAAAGAACAGCCTGACATGATCGATAAGCTGATTTCGATGAATTCTCATCGTTCTTCAAATTACATAATTAACCCAAATGTACCCGAATTACCCTAGAGGCAAAAACGATTACGTAGCGTCAGTCTACGGAAAAGCATTGTTCACTTTGCGTGATGAATAATCACGATTTAAGCGCTGAGGACTACAATTTTTGCCCAACCCGGTCCTGGACAACTCGATTTAACAAAGAAAAATTTTTTTAGCCAAAGTTCACAATTTTGTTCCAAGATTATGAATGGGAAAACATTTTGAAATCTGACAAATTTCAAGGAACAGTGCAAGCAGACATCGGAGATTTTCTCTGGAGACGTTTATTGGATTTCCAAAGTTAGAAAGAAAATAATTCCATTTTCTTTCGTTTAAGAAATGTATTCGATTTTTTTTTTTTTTTTTTGCAAAGACATGGAAAATGATTGCTTGACCACATGTTACCCGTAAAAACCAATGGACGGAGAACTGATATTAGGTAAGATTGAAGAACAATGATTTTACAAGAACAATATAGACTCGAGACCAAACGCAGTTACCAACTTGCTTCTCTTCTAAAATATCCTAGCATTTCCATGAGTACCAAGGCAAATGTCACCAACGTCATTTTCCAACCAACACTGACATGCCAGTGCCAGACATGACCCCTAACAAAAACCCTTGAGATGAAACTGATCACTTGTGTGATGAAATGTCTGAGAAAATAAGTGAACAAGACCAGGCGTGACTAGTTCGGGAATAAGGCAATAAGAAGTATGGTAGGAGCATTACCAGTCATGCAACATATTGAACTATAAAGAATCAAGTGGTTCGGACACCTCACTCATATGCCTATCAACCAAACAGCACTACACGCATAAACACTCAGGTACTCTGGCTGGAGAGCGAGAGGCAGATCAAGAAGACGCTGGAGCGACTCAGTAGCAGACACTCACATCTCACGAGGTATTTCTCCTCCAGGCCACTCGCCTTGCCGCTGACAAGCGACTGTGTCTCAACCGCGACGCCTCACAGTACAAGGGGAAGGAAAAACTAAACTAATATAGACTTACGATGCATATTCTGAAGCGGGCCAACCATAGATAATTTTAAGAACTAGTATATTTACATATTACTTTACTGAATGTATATATATAAAGATTTGTAAGAACCAAAGAACAACTTGCCAAAAGCTTAAACTATTAACCAGAAACAGTCTCGTATAAAAACGACAATACAGACAAAAGTATGTATAAAAACAAACATACCTACACAGTAAAAGATTGCCTAGACCGAGCGAAAACGCTTATCAACGTTAAATCATATGAAAGGATGGCTCTAGTCGTAACCCAAGTTTCACGCATACGCGATCTTCAGACGACTTGAACGTGTACCGTATATACCCGTGTATAAGTCGACTCCATGTATAGTGTGACACCTGGATTTTTTGACAGGAAGTTTTATCAACCCGGAAAAATTTTGCAGTGTATAAGAATATTAGAAAAATAAGTGAAGAAAATGTGTCTTCTGGCATTTTCTTCAGATGTCTTGAATATGCAGACCGATAGACGTGTTAAACACTTTTCAATAAACAAATAAACATGGCGCGTCTGTTTCATATAATCTCCACTCTAATAACGTTTAAAGTAATACAAAAACAGTTTCTGATTAAAAATAAATTAATTCTATAGAAATGTACTCACACACACATATATATGTATACATATATATAAATATATTATATATTTTATATATATATATATATATATATATATTATATTATATATATATACACACACATATATATATATATATATATACATATATATATATTATATAAGTATATATTATATTTATATATTATATATATATAAATATAAAAGTGAACATAGAAGCCAACACTTAGAGGCTACAGTCTGTTTCATACTAGATGCAATCGTCAGGCCTGAAACAGACTGTTCAATTTTATATTTACACACGCTCTGTCTCTGATATTGAGCACCTTTATCCCATAAATATAGCACATCTGAAGACTATATTTCTTCATATATATATATATATATATATATATATATATATATAACAATATTCGGATGAAGAATTGGATTTTATACGCTGCACTCTTAAAAAATGGATATCCTAGTGATACTCTTGACAGTGTCATGCGTGATAAGATTATTAATTTTCGAAAGGAAAAACAATATTTAGTTCAGAAATGTCCTATTTACTTGCGGCTTTTTTTATCGGTTCGCGTGGCTAGCTTGTGGCTAGGCGGGTTTTATCTTTTGTCCATCTGTGCTATTTTTGGCTCAACTAAGGATTCATTTTGCGACTCGCTTTGCCTTTTCCTCTATGCGTAAGGATCCTCTTCCTCCCCATCGTGTTTCTTCCGTGATTTATTCTTTTAAATGTGGTTGCGGTAGCAACTACATAGGAAGGACTTCCCAACGTTTAGATTGTAGGATCAGGCAGCATGTCCCATTGCGAGTTCTTAATCCGGATGCCCGTATGAGCAAAGTTGGTTACTTCCGGCTCAGCGATCACTGAATATTTTATAAATTGCAGGGATTGTGCGAAGGATTTCAGTCCGAATTAGTTTACTGTACTGTCCAGTTTGCACTCTACATTTCATTTGCGAACACTTGAGTCTCTGTATATTCGGTCCAGGGAGCCGTCTCTTTGCAAGCAAAAAGCTTCACGTTATTAGACTCTAGTGTGTATCATTTATTTATATTTATATATATATATATATATATATATATATATATATATATATATATATATATATATATATATATATATGTGTGTGTGTGTGTGTGTCAGTGTCATATATATGTATATGTTCACACAGGGTGACTGAAAAGTAACTCCTTATTTTATGTACGATGGACTCTCCCGTCTTGAAAAAATTAGACAAGAGTCCATCATACATAAAATAGGGAGTTACTTTTTAGTCGCTCTGTATGTGTGTAATTTTGAGCAGCAATCTTTCATTTGTACAAGTCTGGTTAAATAACAAATGTATTAGGTTGGTGCAAAAATAATGACGTAATAATGTCGTTTTTTGACGTATTTTGTAACGTCAAAAAACGACATTATTACGTCATTATTTTTGCACCAACCTAATAAATTTGTTTTGTTTTTTTCTAAATTTTGGATCGTTTTTTTTTTTTCTCTCCCGTACATATATTTCGAGATAATTGTTCCACTGTCTGAGTACTTTTCATTACAATTTAACCATTATCAAAATTCCTGTTTATATGTTTTAGTTTTTTTTTTTTTGTGTGTGTGTTGGTTTCTTAATTTCCAGATGATATTACCTTTCCTCATGTTCTAGTGACTGTTCATTCTGTGCTTTTTATATTTCTTCCTTAATTTCATAAATTTATGACAATGTTTCTCTCCTCTGCTTAATGATTTTTCATAATTTATGATGTTGAATCATTGTGCTATTTGCGAGAATTTGTCGGATTTCTTCTGTTTTTTTCCGATGGCATTGGATGATAACATGTGATTTAATTGATCTTATCAGATAATAGCACTTAAAAGGCGCGATAATGCAGTGGCAGTGAAACTTACCATGTTTAAATATTTATTAAAATATTCTCCATGCAGGTAAGCAAGTTCATAAACAACATTGGTTTGTTGGTGTTTTGATTTTTGTGCTTTTGGTGATGCTCCTATTGGAAGTATTTGTTTTTTTACAAAAAGAAATATTCTCCAAGCCCTCAAGGCTCAGTGGATAAAGACGTTGGTTAGATCCAGTGACAAGACTTAAAGAGTTGTGAGTTCAATACCTGGCTACAGCAGTGTTGAACCAAAAACTTGAACAGTTGAGTTAAAGGGAAATAACTGAGATATCCGTAAGAGACATGGCACGTGGAACTAGAACAATCTACCCCGGTGGACGAAATAAAGGGTTCAGCTTCGAAATTCCAATCACATGAAGAAGGCGGGAGGGAAAAGTTGTGAATATGGCAGTAAAGATGAGGATAACAGTCCGAATAATATAAATAATGTAAGTAATCATAATACCTCATCTCATGGATATAGACAAAAAACTATTTTGCAAGAAACATTATTCTTGAATAGGTAAGCTAGTTCATAAACAACATTGAGTTGTGGGTGTTTTGATTCTTGTGGTTTGTGGAGATAATCATATTAGAAGTATTTGTTTTCTTTGTTTTTTTGGTGGGGTGTAAGAAATTGAGTTTAGTGTTGTTGTTAGCTGATGTGTACAAGGTTTTATCAAAAGGTTTCGAGACTGGTGTTATAAAAAAGAACACGTATCAATTCGACATTTAATTTCCTTCGAAATAATCCCGCTTCTGAAGCCACACACATTATCCAGCTTCGGTTCTATTGATGGAAACATTCTTGGAACTTCTTTTTGGAGGATAGCGAGCATAGCATTCTCTTGGATTACTTCAACGTCTTGAAATCTTATTACTTTCTAGTGGCATTTGATTTTTGAAGAATAAAACGTCGCATGGGTACAATCGGGGGAATATGGTGGCTGTGGAACGAGGGAATGTTTGTGCTTGTCCGAAACCTGCTGCACAAACCATAGTCACGGATGAAACCTCTATTGTGAGGTAAAGCAACCACACCAAACACACTTTTCTCTCAAGCACTGATATAAATAACAGAAGCCAACGAGAACGTTGATATGTAATATGAATAAACGACATAGTTCAAGGTCTGTCTGTACCAAGTAGTTTCACTCTGCATACTTTAGCACCATTACTATAGCAACAGTCCCAAATACTTTTTGATCAGATATCTATATAACAGGTGTCTATATTCCTGAGATGAGGTATTGTAATTATTTACATTATTCCGACTCAAGAACACATAGCCGAGTTGATAAAAGCGTTGGTTGAATCCAGTCCTTGTCCCAAAGAGTTGTGAGTTCAATACCTGACTACAGCAGTGACGGACAAAAAAATTGGAGAATTGAGTTAAAAGGAAAATAACCGCTACTGAGATATCCGAAAGAGGCATGGCATGTGGAACTGGAACAAGCTGCCGCAATGGAAGAAATAAAGGGTTTGCTTCGAAATTGCAATAATCTGACAAAGGCCGAATCGTACAACGGTCGAAACGTCATGCATATGGCAACAAAGATGAGGACAACAGTCCGAACAATGCAAATAGTATATATATATATATATATATATATATATATATATATATATATATATATATATATATATATATATATATATATATATATATATATATATATATATATGATAGGTTTATAATTTTTATCTAAATTGTGGTTACTATGTAGTTGATTTCTATAGAATGGTAAAATATTATTTTTTATATTATTTCTTTATCGACGATGTAATAAGGGAAAATCTTACTTAGTTTATTTATATATATATATATATATATATATATATATATATATATATATATATATGTGTGTGTGTGTGTGTGTGTGTGTGTGTGTCTGCGCGTGTGTTAACCCAAATTGCATTGAGCAAATCAATGTTTTCATAAATTGGTGTGAAGCAAGTGATAATTTATGTCTGACTTCCTGAAATTATATGTTCTCATATTTAGACGAGGAATCTCATCTTGGTGGTTATAATCGCAAATTCTTTATCGCTATACCATCTGGTCTTTTCCAGTATTGTGTAGATTTTTCAGGAATCTAGAAGTTGTGAGTTTCGCTTCAAGTCTCTGTAGTACAATCAACTTCTGTTCTCTGGGCATGACGATAAACTACATCCGATAGCAATGTATCTGGTCGGGAGATTGGAGGAGCGTGGAATTCACCTCTTAACTGCTGTTGTTCCCAGGTCCTCCTTGACGCGAGGTAGTTACACATTTTAGATTCCAAGATATAGGCAAATAGTAAATCTCAGAGAAAATACGATGAAAATATAAAAGTACATTTTTATAATAAAGATACCAGCAATAAATATTTATCAAAAAGAATGAACAGCAATACATTTTATCTTTAATTGTCGGCATGCAATTTTGTTAAATTATATTTAATTGAAGACATGAAATTGTGTTCAAATTATTTAGATTTCGGAATTAAATGGTCCATAGAGGTGTTGATGTGCTGCTAAAAAATCAGTCAATCAATCAACCAAACAACCAAAGAAAAACAGACCAGCAACGCAACTGGAAAAATAGATTGCAAATTGATAACTGATAAACGTTTAAATTTTCTCTCAAATTTTATGCTAACCTCATACCTCAAGGATAGCATGTTAATTCGGCCACATTGAAATAAATATGTGTGTGTGTGCGTGCGTGTGAGTGTGTATATATGTTTCTATATATATATATATATATATATATATATATATATATATATATATATATATATATGTATATATATATGAATGTATATATATGTGTATGTATATATATTTATATATATATATATATATATATGTATGTATATATATATGAATGTATATATATGTGTATGTATATATATTTATATATATATATATATATGTATGTATATATATATGAATGTATATATATGTGTATGTATATATATTTATATATATATATATATATGTATGTATATATATATGAATGTATATATATGTGTATGTATATATATTTATATATATATATATATATATGTATGTATATATATGTGTATGTATATATATTTATATATATATATATATATATATGTATGTATATATATATATGAATGTATATATATGTGTATATATATATTTATATATATATATATATATATATATATATATGTATGTATATATATATGAATGTATATATATGTGTATGTATATATATTTATATATGTATATATGTATATATATACATATGTTTATATATATGTATGTATCTATTATATGTATATATATATATATATATGTATATATATTTATATGTATGTATCAATTATATGTATATATATATGTATGTATCAATTATATGTATATATGCATATGTATATATATATATATATATATATATATATGAATATGTATATATATATATATATATGTGTGTGTGTGTGTGTGTGTGTGTGTGTGCCAGAGAGTGTGTGTCTGTATGTGTATAAAGATAATGTATACGGATAGAAATGCAAAAGTAAGACTGAAAACAACCGCCATTAAAAGGTATAGACAACAGAAACTGCTCAATACAAAATTCAAAATCAAATAATGTAGATCAAAGATATTTAAGAAAAGGCTAAAATGCCAACCAACCTCGCAACCCGATTTCGACCGTGAGGTCTCCTCAGGCAAGTCGAAGGATGTACAAGCCGAAGAAAACTACACCAATATATCACAACACCGGGAGTGTGAGGGTAAAATTTGATGGTTGGGAGAGGCAAAAATGGAGAAAATTTTAAGAAAAAAAGGGGGAAAATAATAATTTTATTTCGCACATCCGGCTTCAAAAGAATATTTTCTTAAATGTCTCCACACTGATATAATCTCAGTTTTCTCATTTATTAAAACAACCTTATCAGGATATGTGGCAATGACCAATTTCTCTTCCTGAAACAGCCGGCAACAATTACCATGAATTCTTCAAGTATTACTCTCCTCCTCATGTTTCACTTTACACAAGGATTACTGCCATAAATCTCTCTGTATTTCCAAACCCATCGGCAAGATTGGTGTAACTTCCACGGCTCCTTAATCTAAATGACGAAACAAGTATCTGAAAAAGAGAATTTACAATCACGTTTCGTCATATATATATATATATATATATATATATATATATATATCAAATATGTGGTGCAGTTCGATTTATATTACGTGAATCATTCATACAAAAAGTAGATTAGTATAGTTAATGATATAAATGGTGAAAAACATCTTTGCAAACAAATTTATTAAAGTTACATTAACTTACGAACCACTCGATGAATGTTATGATCATTTATTTTAATAACTTCAAGTAGTATAAAGTCTTTTTTCTATGCTAGTACTTTCGCCTGTACATTTAACCATCCTCAGGCATGGAATTTTTTTTTTTTTTAGTAGTTCCATGTAATAGCGGACACAAAATATTAAATGCTTATCGAAATATGTTTTTGTTAGAAATGTGTTAGTTTTAACGGATAAAATCTTATGGAGCGTCTAATCGCAAGGTTGAATTTTTTATAAATTTAAGAAAGTTAGTTTTAAAAAAAATTCAATCCCACGAGGGATAGCGATTCTGCGTAGGGCCGGACAGCACGCTCTAACCCCCTGCTGGAGAAGGAGAGGCTACAAAGCGTAAAGTAAGAGCGATAGCGAGCAACTTTGACGAACCGACCGAGACAACGGAAAAGCACTTGACCATTTTCCGTTCACCTGTACCACAGCACTGGGTGATACAGGAGGCTAATCCTCTTATAGAAGTCGGGTTCGAAACAGCCATGTACCGATGGTCGAGCCTGTCAAATGTCTTGGACTAATTCAAATTGATCAACGCAGCTTTCGCGTCATCTGTTACGCCCTCTATGATCGTGCGGATTAGATACAGGTTGCTCTGATCTGTTTGGCCCTTCACAGAACATGTCTGCTCGGCAACATTCGGCAACTGACTTCAAACACTCCGCCAGGATCTTGACCAAAACCTATTTAGCAGAGTAATGCGAATATAATCATCTAAATCCCTCCCAACAACTTTGCCTTTGTTCAACAGCGTGATCACGCTCCTGGAGATCCGGTCAGGGATCGATCCCTGGTGGAAGTAGTTGTTGAACACGACAGTCAAATTTGAACACAGATATGCGACTACTACAAGTACAATTCATAGACCAGCCATGATGTCCCGGAGATTTGCCACTGACGACCCTCTTCAATGGTAAGCAGACTTCGCCCTCTATGATTTTCCCCTCACAGCTAGCTACTTTAGTAAGCTCAAGCTGAGGAAAGTCGACCAAATAGATGCGAAACTCTTCGTCACAGAGGACAGGCTCCTTGGTAAACAGGCTTTCGAAATGCCGCTGAAACGCCTCGAACATGCCGTGAGACGACCTCTGAGTACGCCCCTCGGGGGTTCTTGACCTCCTGAATCTATTGATTGGAACCTCGATAGATCACTTCCTTGCGCAATTCTGCGTCCATGTTCACAGCTTTGGAAGATATCTTGTTTAATTTATGCCTAATTACCTGGCCCACGTAGCGTTTGCTAGCCGCATGCCGCAGAGACTCCCTATCTCTAGAGGATCACCCCAGCCTCTTCCCGGGGAAAACTATTCTTGAGAGCCTTCATTTTTCTTAAGAGTCTTCACTTTATTAGGATTATCTAGTGCGAGCCGCTAGCTATATTCGGTGGTGAAGGGCTTAATCATATCCCTGAGCCTTTCCAACCACCTATTCTCAATAGTAGCCCTACTAGTTCTCGCTTCACTAAAGTAGTTAGCTGTTGCTGGAAATCTCGCCTGTCCTCTAAAGACAAATTGGACTTGCACGATCCAGCCTAGGCCAAGAGTCTAACGCCACCCGGGTACAGACTAGTCTGTGGTCCGAATAACCTAACCAGTTGAACGTGGGATAATCTAGCATATCTATGTCGGTCCTTCTGACTACCATTCTATGCACGTAGCTACTTAGCTACCTGGATAGACGGCCACTTAAGCGCCCACGTCCACATATTCCCCGAGGGTGATCAAGCCGTATCTGTTGACTCGTCGATCAGATCCACCAAGCTACGATCGTCCGACCTTCCGCTAGCTCCCAATTTCCTGTCTATTTTTGGGTTCAGGATGGGATTGTAACTCTCATTAAGACTAGGCGAATCAAATCTACTCGGAAAGGTCCTAACTGACGGATAAACCCTCTTTGTCTGGTCGTTGTGCACATAAACCGCAACAATCTGAAACGAAATACTTTTCGCAGCAATATCGGCCACGATCAACCACCACCCCACACAGCGACATGGACAAGGATCCACCATTGCATCCCGTGTACGCTTAACCAGCAAATTTACACCTCTGACAGGTCGGTCCCCATATGCTGAATAGACAACGAAGTCGCTTTAAAGCACACGAGCATCAAACTCGCAAACAAAGTGCGTCTCTAAGATCGCGGTGACAATCACACCGAATGACAAGAGATCACGAAGCAGGCGGGCAGCCAGACACCGCTCCGTGAAGCCCTTCGCATTCAGTTTGGCTATCTCGATAGACATTTTTTAAATTTTTAGGAATAAAACAAACACCCTATTCACATACTGGGCAGAAATACGACGGATTGTCCTAGGCTCCCTGTGACCATCTCCGACGTCATCCGTCCGTTCAGAGCAATACCGCCAACATCCATAGGATATGCTAGTTTTAAGGCCCTGTATAGATAGGGTTGGATAAGCACCGGGACCCTGTCTGCATAAAACCTTAAAAGTTTCTTTAGATCGAGTGTAACCATCTGGAGAGTTTTATTTTGCTTCATATAGGTGAGACCAATCTTTTAATTATTTCCCCGTTTACCTATCACAAGCAATCACTTCTGGGGCCTTAGGAAAGTTGTGGAGGTCCTCTACCGACTTCACGTCGACTTTACAAATGTTCTCAACATTGGGAAAGTATTTTACTCCTTTTTTTCTGGTTGGGTGGGGCTGGGTAGAAGTGGACAGCGGGGTAGATGTGGACGGTTGGGGTAGTCTGAAAGTGGTGGGAGACGGGACCCTAGGTAGTGAAGGCGGGAGGCTCCTTGACTAGGGAATTGTGTCTTTCATTTCCGCTGGCGACGCAGATGCAGACTGGAACCTGGCTTTGGTCATTTCCTTCTCCTTCCTGCTTCGTCCAGAACGCTTCTCTTCTTTATGGGCATCTCTTCCTCTTTGTCCCCACTCCCATTCTTCAAAGAGGAGGATCGAAATACGAGCATTTCCTCCTTCTCCATATCAGAATCTGATTCCGTTTGTTGTTTCTGTAGTTGTTGTTGCCCTTTGTGTTGTTGTGGGTATTGTTTCTGAAGTTATTTCTTCTGTTGCTGTTGATCTTTTTGTTGTGTCTGTGGTTTCAGCTGTTGTTGTTTTTTGGTCTTCTTCTTGTTGCTGCTGCAGCTTTTTCTGCTTGGGCTGCTGATCATTTTCTTGTTGAAGACCTCTTGGATGCTGAGGCAGCTGATGAAGCTGATTTCAGGCTCAGGGTTCTCCTGGGGTTGTTGTCGATTCTGTGAGGCCTCCTGCAGTGAGGCAGGGCTTGACGATTTAAAACAAAAAAAAACGCAAATAAACTGAAGAAAAATAAAACTGGTTTATAATAAGTGGAAAAAAAAGAAAAACAAGTCCACAAAAACAAAAAAGAAAACAGAAAAATGCAAAATTTTCAAACGTTCACTTTTTTTTAAGCATTTCGCCCCAAACACACAAGGGTTTACAGAAACTGAGAGTATGAATAAAGTGGTGTGTTTGAGGAAAGGATAAAGAGAAAATACCTACCAAGGAAGTAAGTAAAAGGGAGGGAGTTCCACTGTCCGGAAGTGCGAGAGAAGAAGCTGTTAGAGTAGAAGAGGCGGTTACATTTAAGTGCTTCGGCAAGAAAAGAGCAGGGCCGAGCTGCCAAACTCGTAACACGCTTAAATTCATGCAGATGGGGTACCAGTGAAAGTGGCTCGTCAGAGTACTTGGCATGAAAATAAGAAAAGACAGAGAGAAGCCACATCACGACTGTAAGAAAGTGACTGTAGTCGAGATGCCAGGTCAGGACCTATTACATTGCATATCCGTCTTTGGATTTTGTCGAGAACCGCGAGATAAATATCAGGGACCAGAAGACAATATATAACAACAGTATTCAATGCAAGGACGAATGGTAGATTTGAAGGAGGGACAAGAAAATCCTTCTAGTGCGACACAGATAACCAGCTTTCCTTGCGGTAAATGAAGCTATTGATTCAATGAAGTTGTTCCACCTCAGGTCAGTGGAAAACGAAAATGCGAAATTCTCGTCAGGCAAACTTAGGCTGGACTAAAAAAGATCCACACGCACCTTTAAAAACGGGAAGATATTCCAAAAGAAAATGAAAGATTCAAGGTAAGATGCAATATTCCCACTTTTTTTTTACTGTCCTTAACTTAACATTCAATATTGGAATAATGTTTTCTATTCTGGCATACATCTCTCTTTCAATAATGAACCAAAATATTTTAAAGTAAAAACCGGGGGATATTCAGGTGATTTGAAGTCTTTGAAACTTTTTCCTTCTTTTGTGGTAGGTGGGTATGTGGCACATGAAGGAACACAGTCTTAACTGTAACATTCTCTAGCTTAAATGTTCTTGGCTGTGATTTGTTTCACTCAAAAAGAAACTTCTGTTCCAGTAACTTAGAATAATTCTATACATTTCTTAAAAACAACAATTGTGACAGGATCTATAATTTAAGTTTTACAATATTACCTCAGAACATTTTTCCAATTACTCCGGTCGTTTCCAAAAATGTGTAGGCGCAAATTTTAGTGCAGTTACTGGTCGAGCCAGTGTAGCTAGAAATTCATCACTATGGAGAAGTCAGTGTAGCTGTAAATTCCTCATTCTAGTCGAGCCTGCGTAGCTGTAAATTTTTCAATCTGGTCGAGCCAGCGTAGCTATAAATTCGCCATTCTACTCGATCCAACGTAGCTGTAAATTCGTTATTTTGGTCGAGCTAGCGTAGTTGTAAATTAGTCAATCTGTTCGATCCAGCGTAGCTGTAAATTTGTCACTCTGTTCGAACCAGTGTAGCTGTAAATTCGTAACTCTGGTGAAGTGAGTGTAGCTGTAAATTTGTCAATCTAGTCGAGTCAGCGTAGCTGTAAATTCGTTAGTTCTGTCGAAGTAGCGTAGCTGTAAATCCGTTATTCTTGTCAAGCCAGTGTAGCTGTAAATTCCTCACTCTGGTCGAACTATTGTAGCTGTAAATTCGTCATCCTAGTGGAACCAGTTTAACAGTAAATTTGTTACTCTGGTGGGGCCAGTGTAGCTGTAAATTCGTCACTCTGGTCGAGCCAGTGAAGCTGTAAATTCGTCACTCTGGTCTAGCCATTGTAGCTGTAAGTTCGTCAGAGAAAATTAGCGTTGAGAAATCAATTTTCATATATTTTATTCGTATAACCTGTTTTTCTTTGTGATGTTTGCTTAAAGATAATTCTACTTATTTTAATGTCTTTTGTCTGTGTTATTAATATTCTACATATTTTCTATGCTTACAGCTGCAACAAAAGCTTCTCCAAATTTTCTGTAGCAGACAAGCTATTTCTGTTCCTTGCCCTGTTAATTTTTCTCTCTCTGACGGCCATATCACGTTGAAACAATGGTTCTCGTACGTTCACTGAACGTCGAACCTGGTCAATACTTAGATGGGTAAACGCTTGAGAATACCAGGCGCTCTAAGATTAGATGTACGTGAGGTGTAAGGGATAATGACTCGAAATTGTTCATCTGAGTTCGAAATCCAGTCTAGTTCATTATATTGACTTACGCCTAAATACCTTTAGGAAAGGTATGAATCCACCTCTTCTTCCCCCAGCTATGGATTAATTAGTAAGACTTGTTACACAAAATCATTATCTCCCCTCCAAAAATTTTTAGCCTTAAAATAATTTTTGTTTCTCCCTAATCTACTAAGTGTTAATAAATCGTAGAAAAGGAAGAAATCGGCTTCTCTCTTTTTAATTCCCGTTCTTACCGCTCACACAACAACCTACACCAGCAATCCTCTAAATTTAGTAGCTCTTTCGACTATATGATCTCTATTCAATCTCGGTTTTCAAAGTGGTATTCCCACCACTCAACGTTACACGGTGTAAGTAAAAGGAAATTAATGCTCATGATTGAATTTCTCCATGACCTGAAACAAAAGGTTAGGAAGGAAACTTTTATCTTTATTAGTATATTCACAGCCTTTCAACCGTTTTACACAACGGCCATTTTTTCCCTCTGCTATGGCCAGTTATCGAACTCACAATATCAGGCCACAGCAGAGGAAAAAAACAGTAGTTTATTTACTAAAAATCATGGTACAAGGGATTATAACAATCTACACTCGAGGACTAAGTAAAGGGTTCAATTCGAAATTCCATCGTTTATCACCTGAAGAAAATCGAAACGTACAGTGGCCGAGACGTCGTGAATATGGCAATAAACATTAGGACAA